>CM026394.1:3886595-3927463 GCA_014843695.1 Archivesica marissinica | reverse complement strand
ATCCGTTGAACGTAAATCCAACCATAATGCATAACTGGTTGTGAGATATTTTTCTAATGTTGTATCAGTGAAGCACAACTCTTTTACAAACATATTTATTTCTTTATTTCGTTTCGAATTAAAAGCAAAGAACTTATTTATCTCATCCCACTGTTGATATGCTTTCATTCCTTGACTGTACAACTGATTTGGGACTCCTTCTATTGTCATTTCTACTTTTGTTATTTTAGGATTGTAATAAGTTTCAGTTGATATTCTCTCTGGGTCTTCAAACAACATTAGAATACCTTTCATACTTCTAGCTGGAACATTTAGATTAATATTCCAAAGCGTATCAGATTTGTTTTTAGTTATTTTCCTGTGTCTAAGTATTCTGTCATATAAAATAACCATTTTACCACTGACTTGCTGTCTTATTTGTCTTGCTAATTCAGTATCAGAAACAGTATCAAATTCCAAACAAATATTTTTGATTGTATAAGTTGAAGTTGCAATGGTTGATTTGATTACTTTATTATAATCATTGAATGTAAGTTCATATTCAAGTCTATCACCAAGACCCGCTTGATAAAAAGGCATATGTGTTTCCAATAGTTCAAAGTCAAGTGGAATATAAAATCTGTTTCCATATGCAAATGCAATTGCTTGGTCTTCTTTATCGTTTGTTGCGTTTCCTGCACCCACTCTATGTCTTAGCATGTTCGTCTTACCAATACCTTGGTATGCCATGTTAATACGTTCAGTGGGGGATTTCCACATATCTATATAAGTGTGATAGATATCACTGTCATCGATAGACATTACTTCATTTCCACTTATACGTATTGTTGTTTTCTTAATGATTGAACGACCAATGTTTTGATATATAGTTGCATTTGGGTCCTCGGAATTGAGTTCAATTTCGAATGCTAATCTGACTGTTCCTGGAACAATGACATCATTACTACTCAGATTAGGAAATCTCACTAATAACTGTTGATTTTGGTCAATAGTTGAAGGATTATTGGTTATTACAACACTTTGGCGAATACCTCTCGCACCGCGTGGTTCTCTTATTTTTCTGTAGGGGTTTAATTTATTTCCGTATGCCGCCATTTTTTAAAGGTATTTTTAACTAAATAAAAATGTCTGAATATGAAAATCCTACTTATGATGATTTAGATGTAGATAGGGAATTAGACGACATACTTGAAGATAATGATGATGAATTTAATAGAATTATACAAAACCAAAGTGCTCATATTGAGGATATTGGTGATGATGTTGATACAAGAACACACTTAATAGTAGAACAGAAACAATATGTAGTTAAAGAATATTACAAGAAGATAAAAGAAACGTATGACTTAGAGCCGGTATATATTGATTATACAAACTTTGAACTTGGTCCTGATAATAGAACACTATTTTTAAAGGTTGGAGATAAAGAGATACAAATTAATTCTAAAAAAGGTACTGGTTTTATAAACTTGGGTTCTTTAGCGAGTAAAATTGGTAGTGGTGGAGCAAATGCAATTAGAGACTTATTAAGCTTACCTACTTATATGTCAAAAACTAAACCATTAACGGCACAGGCTGTTGCAAGTTTACAAAATATAGAAAATAACCTACCCGATGTTGATAGTGTGGAAATGTTTGATTTACCTAATGCAGCTGAAACGCTTGTGAAAGAAATAGAAACATCATTTATTGAAAATGGAACAGGAACACAAACAGATATAACAAAAAGAGAAATGGAAGGTATTTTAACGGCAATGACTTCGGTTAAAGAAGAGATAGCAAATGAATTGGTTAAACTAGCAGAAACAAATAAGGATTTAGCAAAAGAAAAGAGTAAATTAGAAGAAACTAATGATGAATTTCAAATAGAAAGGATAGGTAGTAGAATAAGAGATCTAGAATCAGAGAGAAGTGCAAGACTTGAAGTGATTAATATTAATTGAGATAAAATACGTAGTCAGGTAAATAGAATCAAAGAAACAATAACTAAAGTATTAAATGAAGACACCACATTAGGTGAAAGAATAAAAACTTTATTTAAAGAACAAGGAATTACAATTGTTAGTGTTTTAACTGCTTTTGGATTGATTATTGGTGTTATTGTTGAGATTTTTATTCCTACTACAGGTGGTGGAACTATAACACCTAAACCTCCTGGAAGTGATGTAAAAGATTGGATAAAAAAACAATTATCAAATCTTGGTAAACTATTAGCCAATCTTGCAGGAAAAGCAGCAGAAGCATTGCCTGGTATTATTGGTTCTATCGTGTCTTGGTTGTTGTCTTCTGCAGGTAAAGTTGTCGGCTGGTTTGGCGAACATTTATGGGCTGTAGTTGTTTTGGTTGCTGGTTTATTGTATGCCGCTGCAAGAGAGTCCCTGCGAAATTAACTTTTATATTTTGGTGGTGGATCATTAATTATTGTAACTTTATTAAATAAAATTAAGCATTTTCTATTTTTTTTTTTATCCCGGCTAAAGCTTGCGCTTTGCCTTCCTCAATAAGTTTTTTTCTTTCTATCTCACTCAATCCTGTTTGTTTTGAACGTATGCTATCCTTCAGTTTATTATATTTATCTAATTCATCTAATACAAGTTTAAATTCATCTTCAGATATCTGCCCATCTGTCAAAGCCTTAGAAATCAAGTCTTTTATACTATTCAACTTACTATCAGCAATAGTTTTAATCTCATAATGTTTTTGTGTTTTTGCATGTAATCTACGTCTAACAAATTTAACACAAACACCTAAACTTCCACACACAACAGCAGCAATTTCCAACTGAAACATAATTGGAATAGTTAAACCAACACCCGCTAAAATAACAGACGTTGATATTAGAACAGTATCAACACCATCAGTAATATTAATTCCACGTTTATATTTCTTGTATAATGCTTTACGAGTATCTCTCTCTTTAATTAATGTTTTCTCAATCTCTGATATTTTTTGCAATCTATAATTTTGCCCGTCTTCGCTAGGCAAGTCAGGATATAAATTCGGCGGCGCTGAAGGTTGTTTCATTTATATATATATTTTTTTAACTAAATTAATTTCATCAATAAACATACAACAGTGTTAATTGTTGTAAAGTTATTTTTCTTGTTTATAAAATTAACAGTTCTACCCGGTAATATTTCAAAATAATCATCAAATCTAATATCCATACTTCTATTATTTTCAGGCAACGTTATATCATACCCAGGCATCTCCATACCATTGTAAACAACTCCAATATTTACAACACCCGAACTTCTAGAAGATGATACACCAATACCTAACACTTTCATAGGATGCATAACAACATAACCGACATCTTTATCCTTACCACCATTACCAAAGGAAAATACCTCATCTATTGTTAAAATACCTTTACTCTCTGCACATATGGTAATGATGGGGTTAATATCAATTATCTTCCTTTCTAATAGTATTCTATTTTCATTAATTTTATTATTAACATCTGTTTCTAATCGTTGTATTTCTTGCAATCTTTGTGCATTTTCATGATTAAAAAATGCACATGTCTATCGCTAATATTATTTATAACTTTTTCTGATCCAAATATACTCATTTTATTATAATAATTATATAATTTCTAACACACAATTAATTGGCAATCCATTGTTGTTTATTTTCTGACCGTTCTCATCACAAACGCTTATACTTAATTCTGAAATATCACCATGTGCCAATTGTTTGTATTCTGGATTACTAAAATGCGTATGAACAATATCGCCAAACGATTTATTCTCAACAGAAACAACACCAAGAATATTACTAGGAGCACCATCAAAGAAATTGTAAGAACTATTTATCTGCTCAAGATGAACATATAGTTGTTTATAAGGTGCAAAATCTAACGGTATTTCTCCCTTATATGTTTGATTTGCGTGTAATAGTCTTTTAAGGCCTAACATTGTCGTTAATCCTTTGCTTATTTTTAAATCAACGGGCGATGTCAAAAGCACTATGCCATTAGTTTTATCAACAGTGAGATGAATACCGTGAAACTTTTCTGATACTTGTTGGAAACTGTAAAATCCTGAAGCTAAACGTATTGGCCTATCTGCTCCTTTTTGGATATATTCATCAACCAAATTATACCAACCTAAAGTATAAGTAAAACTCTTCAATCCAATTCTCTTAATACCACATTTGTTATCTATATTTTGTTGCAAGTTTATTGTCTTATTAATATTAGAAATTGTATGATACATTTTTTACTATAAAAAATGAAGAATAAAGAATTTAAATACAGTGATGAAGCTCACTATCCTCACGCCGGAGTGTTTAACAAGAAGCTAATTAACATTATAAAACAATCCATTGTCATTTCATCAGACGGGAAAAGCTTCAACGTAGATTTCCCAAATGTATTTGAAAAATACGTATTACCACACGTAGCATCAGAAGAGATAGTACAACGTTGGAATACAGACTGGTTATCGTTCTAGCAAAACCAACTAAACTTTGCAATATGGTGTGCCACTACAGGTTGTGGTATAGATGTCAACAACCATTTAAAAGCGGACGGATTGACTGGCTCACTATTCTTGTTTCATGTTTACTACCAAACAAGACGAATACTGTTTGAATTAGCTATTGCCCTACCACAAGATAAAATCTGGAACGCTTTCAGTAATGGGTATGACCGTGGTGCTTACGAACGAATATGCAAAGAGTTTAATGTAGACCCTAATGCAGACTGGCGACAAAAAATGTACTCAAGCGGCGATGGTCTTGGACTCATTTACACAACAAGTCATACTGCTTGGAAACGAACAGATTTTAGACATGATTATTCGTCCCAACACATTGCTAGTAGTACAACATCTGATCTAGATTTGTCGAAGATGACATTTGGACCAGAAGTGTCGGGTGGTAGACACTGTGGCATTTCATCATGTGAATATCTTCCACCTAAGAAAGTCCACATTGATTATCTCCAACAAGCAGATGATGTTAAGGATGTGTGGACCACATTTGTTCTTGATACGTCAAAAGGTTTTACAAGAGCAGGCGTTGAACGGATTAACGAATCCATAAGGACATATTGCTGGGCTATTCTTGGTTCACAATCTCAAACGAGAACAGATATACTCGGAACAGGAACAGCATTTGATGCTCAAAAACAATTCCTTTCAAACGTTGAGGATGCTATCAATAGTCCCATAGATTTACCAAGTCAAATTACAAGGTATCAAAACACACTAAAATATGCTCGAAGTAAAGTTGACTATGTTTACGGAATTGGGTTGTACATGTCTCCGAGCAATATAGAATTACGAATTGGAACAATCCAAGATTATAACAATAAGATTGTAGTAGCCACTGATGACCAAAACCTAGGATTGAATAACAGTGTGAATAACCGGCCCATTCCACCAAAACAACACGTAGAACTCAAAGGAACACCAACAAAGAAATCTTTACCAGAACCGGTTAAACATCAAGCTGCAGAATCCACTGTAATATCACCAGAAGCAATACAACACGAAAACAACAAAACAGCATTAATAGTAGGAAGTATAGTAATAGGTATTGTTGCACTCACTATTTACTAATATACTCAGTCACCATTCGAAATAAAGTCATAATTAAGTATGTTTGTCATTTATTAATTTAATAAAACTGACAAAAACAATCACATGAAAATATACACACAATAATGTATCTAGGTAATCTAGGTGCCAGTTCTCTCACTCATGTTTCAACCTGCATAGGTTGTATACAATTTTTACATTTTATTACCATTTTAATTCTTTGCAAATTTCTTTTATGATTTTACTGTTTTGTGTAAGAAAACTAACAGGAACATCACAATGAAGTAGAGTATTAAATTCTGTAACTAAATTAAACAAAATAACAAGTGACCTGCATTTTTGCGGACTGTAAGTAATGTTGTTCTGTAGTAAATATTTATGTATTTGTTGTGATTTGGGAATGCTGGTTTTAATGACCTGGAGAAGCTGTCCTTGTTGTGTTGCTATGAAGATTGATTTTCTATTGTTGCTGCTTTCTAATTTGTTTAAGTCTTTAAGATTTTGTATAATTGTCTGTTCATTTCCGAGGTCGATTATCACTTCTCCTTCATATTGTCTATCGGTGGAAAATGCGATTTGAAGACGATGTTTAATATGATCCTTCTTTGTCTGTTTATTTTGTTGGGCTTTTTGAGTCTTTTGTTGTTTTGTTGTTGAAGTGGCTGATTTGGTTAATATTCCGTCGTACTGTTGTAAAAAGGTTTCGTTCCATTGGTTTATTGTTTCATCATCTGGATATGTTGTGCGTAGATAGTTGGTGAGTGTTTGTAAGTCCATTCGAAGTTGTGCTGCTTGTGTGCTGTCCCTGAAAATAGAACATAATCAACTATTACAATTTATTCTGTATCAATATATGGTTTCACCGTTATTATGCTTAACGGTGGTGGTGTAAATTATTCTCTTAAGTACTGGTAAATTAATATACTGTGACACCGTTATGAAACTTAACGGTGGTTGTACAAATTGCGCTACTGAAATAATTCCCTAACTTCCGGGTATTAATATGCTGTAACACCGTTATGAAACTTAACGGTGGTTGTACAAATAATTCCCTAACTTCCGGGTATTAATATACTATAACACCGTTATGAAACTTAACGGTGGTCATACAAATTGTACCTCTGAAATAATGCCCTAACTTCCAGGGTATTAATTATACTATGACACCGTTATGAAACTTAACGGTGTAGACATATAATTACTCAAATATGTCCTGTTATTAAAAAATACACTAAACTAATAAATGTAAAAATGGTACTAAAATTACCATAGCAGAAAATAAAACGGATAATGGAAAAACAAATATCTTTATATATGCTTATGGATACACTGGAGTCAAATAGGTCACTGGCCTATAGGTAATATATGTCAATATAATTACCTGCAAACAATGAATGGACACCAAATTCACGTAAATACGTTCGAGAACGCAATTGCATTCTAATCTTACCAGTAAATTGTATCTATAAACCTTCTCTCCATTAACAATACAGAGCACACAATATTAAATAAAATGCAGTACTTACATGGTTTAGCTTTTGATTTGCCTTTTTTTTTAGAAGTTATTTTAACGTGTTGTTGTAATGGCTGCTGTTAACAAGAGGCGAGGTAAACACGTCTTCTCCCCACTGTTACTTTGAAACGAAAGACCGCACCAGTCTGCTATATGTTTACATGTGATGACAACGTCCTAGGCAACATGTAAACATACTCTTGACAGTTTTCCAATGATCGATTTAGTCTATTCAAAACTCACCGCCGTCTATTGCTTTAGAAATGTATAGATAGTTGGCCAGTGGGGTTTCAATACTGAGTGACTTATCAGATCAATACATGGTAAAAAGGAATATATTAAACTGTTGGTGAAGTCATTTATTAATTTAATAAGTATGCGACAAATACAATCACATGAAAATATACACACAATAATGTATCTAGGTAAATACCGTATACCCCGTGAGTTGTGTGATTTTATTTTTATTTTTAGGGGTGTCCAGTACCCCTCCTCTGGGTGTGTGTTTTTTTTTACATATGAGGGGGGTGCGCTAGACACGTCCTTCTGTATACTCTCACAGCATGCTAACAATTGTATTCTACTATCGCTTCTTGTGATTATTAAATTACTATATCTCGACAGATCTCCTACAGTATATGCAATGGGTACTTATTTGTAAAAGAGTGTTTTCAGTTAATTAACACGATTTGGATAAAATCACATTTATCATACCGCAACATCTGGTTAGGGAACAACAGTAAAAACAAAGGATTCTAACTAAAAGGATCTATTCACATTTTGGAATAAATCAGACTTTATCTGCCAAGTTAATTACAGATGTCTCTCATCGAGTGCACTACATTTACCTTACTCAACAATTACTTATTTTTGCCATATGAATATTCATATGACCTCTAAAAGAGATAGGTCATTCTACACTAACAAGAACACGAAGTCAGTATTTATGTAACTATGACATCATTGGCATAATCTAAATCTACTCGCTATCGAATGTTCGGCCTCATGGCCTTCATCGGGATACAAAACTGTTGTGTGTGTTTTCCTCTAAAATTACAATGTTCATACTGTTGAATGACGTCATGGGCTGAAAATTGGAGACCGAATATATTTATATTCTGTCTATAATGTATACCAGAGGACATAAAAAACGCACACTTCAGATAAATGTGTTTTACCACAGGAACTTGAAATGTTATCCATAAGCCACCAAAGGTCTCGTACCTCGATCCTAGGACACCCCCTCTATTAAAAAAAAGAATAGTGGTACGAGACCGTTGGTGGCTTATGGATACAATTTCAAGTTCCTGTGGTTTTACATGAAAAACATTCAATAACTATATTTTTTATCATAATTTTAAACATTTTGGAATATATTTAGTTGTTCAGTTTGTGTTTTGTAATAAAGATGTGATATAGAGTGGTGGAACCGATGCTCGGCGTATTCCTATGCTCGGCGTATTTTCCATTTTCATTCGTATTTAAAATATTTATATAGTTCTAGGCTAATTTCGCTGACAGAGCTGAAGCATGGTTCAATAGCATTCCGTTGAGTGTATCGGTAGCCTGATGCAACTGTCACGTGACTGGTACAGCAGACGAATATAAACAAGCAAATCATTGGGAGAATATGTCCACTGAAACTAATACGGTGTATGAGCAATTCGGGTAGCTATCCGAGTTTAAAAAATCTACACTTAACCTGAAAAATAGTTTCTATACCATTTCTGATTAAGACCAATACATGTTTTTACTCAATGATGTACTATATCAAAATAAGATATTCAACAAGTTATAGTGGATAACTAAAAAATAACAAGTACGCCGTGCATAGGTGCCCTGAAGTCTTCAGTTCACCATATAAACCGGTGCCGACCGACACCGTTGCGATAGCTGTATTGAGCAGCAAAGTCACATGATGAATCTAAAACTGTCAACAAGAGTGTTTTGAAAGTTGTTTTCATGACATAAGAAAATAATAATATACGGCAAGTGCAATTAACATTTTATACTGGTCATTATATGTGGGATTTACGCCGAGCATAGGTTCCACCACTCTATGATTATACCTTTGATGGAATTCTTCGTATTTCGTTTTCATGTAATAATAATCATATAATGTAGGTGTGCATTTGCGTTTGTTTGTGGCCTCCCTGTGGAGTTGAGTTAGTGCAATGTTGTATTATGACGTCATAACTACCTACGCATGTTGAGCATGGCTACTGATTCCAATTAAATGGTACTGAACGATAATCAGTCTGCCAAAGATTTTCCTTAATTCATATATTAATAAAGTATGCATACAGTAGTATCGAAATGACGAGCCACGAGCTTGAAACTGTGTCCGTACCACTTGGGGATGGAGATGGACCGGATGTTGTTGGTGTTGGGCCAGCTGTTGTTGGTGTTCCTGTAATGAAATGAAGTGTAAAATTGCATTGAGAGAGTAATCTGGTCCAGTGGTAATACGTTTTAATTTAACCATATTTTATTGCCTATATATACATGAATATGTACACAATATAATATAATAATATAATATAATACAATAGTTAAAGCAAATGGGTTAGGCAACAAGTTTTAACAACATTACATTTAGCCTTTCCCCAGTAATGAAAACAATACAGATTTATATAACTGGCGACTTGTACAAACAGTTAATAATTTAAATGTTTAAATTGAATCACAGGAACTTGAAAATTTTTCCATAAGCCACCAAACGTCTTGTACCTCTATCCTAGGACCCCCCACCCCCTCTATCAAAAAAATTAGAATAGAGGGTTGTGTCCTAGGATAGAGGTACGAGACCGTTGGTGGCTTATGGATAACATTTCAAGTTCCTGTGATTGAATTGGAGGTACGCATTTGTAAATGTAAACTGTATCTGAAATATCTTACTTACTAAAGAGTGTTTTTTTAATAATAATAGGTTTTATCTCACGCATCAATACACACTAATTTCATAGTACATGTAATCTCGGTTTGTTCCCACTTTCCCAACCTTTTATTTTCACACATACTAATTATCCCCAATTATCTCTTCGCCCCTCAAACTTACCTGTATTTTCTATACTGTTCAAAAAATAAATGAAAGGCACACATAAACTTGTACTTGCAGTGTACTATTTCAATGTTATTTATCTTGTTCCATCTGTTGAAAATACTTACTTATTCTAGAATAAACTATTTTTTTGTTATTTTTGTTTCCAGTGCATATGCATATCTTTAAGGAGAAAAGTGTTCCTTTAATTGTGTATAAATTAAAATTGTCAGTATGTACGTTTAACATTAATAATTCAGATAAAGGTTCATAATAATAAATAGCAGACATATTTTAATTTTGAAATGTGAACTATAAAGATACAAACAATTAACAATATGTATCTATTATTTATTTATGATTATAACAGTTATACTAGGTAATTACATAATTATATATCAACACTATTTTTTAATTAGCAATTATGAACTGATTGCAAATTAGTCTGAGAACAACAATAATGATTAATGAAATTAACAATTTACTTATAACTAACTGTTGAAAACTAAGAAAAACAGGTCACTAACTGTAAGTCATTCTTTAACATAGTATAAAATGAAGGTCAGTTTCCTCTGTAATAAAAAAAAATGCCATCTGAAGTTTCAATATGCAGTTGGACATTTCTATTTACCGACTCTGTGCAGCCATACTGCAAAATTGTGTAATTTCAATCAATGATCTAATGATCATCTGATTAAACTATCTAGAGTTTTTAGTGTTTTTTATTAAAGTTAACATTCTGTTAACAAAGTTTGATCAACTTCAAGAAGTAATCTTCAGTAATTCTAAAACTGAAGCCCAAATGCTATGACACTAGTCATTAGCCCAAATTTACGTCTTTCATAACAATTCTTCATTACTCTTAATACCACTTCAGTAGGTATTAGACTGTAAAACTTAACCTATAAATATACATAAGTTCTGAATAAGCCTAACAATAAACTTTAGACAAACAAGGACTCCCTACAACATCCTCAACTTTAGTTAAGGTCATCAGACACCCTTAAGTTGCACGAGTAACCTGGCCGGCTGAGTAGTTATATGAGCAATTACTGCGTGCGGCCAGTCGGTCTCCGAAATCACCGAGTAAACAACGGAACCGGTACTCCTGCCATGAAATCTTCGTCTCGCGAGCGATCGCTAATTTTTATTAGTTTGGCATTCCCCTGTGTGACTAAGTTTTATTGTAAATAGCCAAGAACTGATTGTTTTTTATATTTAAAATGTAATTTTAAAGGCCCTACGAAGGTGACCGTTGTTTGTACGGAATTGTATTTTACCATACTATTTTTAAATGTTGTCACTCAGGGGTTAAGCCACCTTTTTTAGATGTAATTTTTATGATCCCAGTACACGGGGGCATATAGGGGGGTATTACTTTTGGGTACACATATCACACAGTGTACAACCTACTATGGAATTAGTTTTATGTAAATATTTTTAGGGGCAACCCATGATAGTTTAGTTTGGCGATACTTATATATGTTAAAAAAGTTGACCAAACATCATAGTAGGCTGATACCTCTAACGGTTTAGTCGTTTGTGATAGGTGAAGTTCTCTATCATGTTGACATTTTCCATAACTATGGAAGATATTTTACTACCAGTTATATATCTGTATGACTGGTAGTAATTATATGTACTTGGGATCAATCAACTAAATATCTTAGTACAGATACATATTAAGATAGTCCATGAATTTTAATCTTCGTAGCAACCTCGATACTGCTGAGCACTATACAAGGTAAACGGGCACCTGCCATATCTCTTTCTCGTTCACGCGAACGTAAAATTTTCAATTGTTTGTTTACATTTGCAGAGGTCATACAGTGCACATTCCTGTGCGCTCGTTCTTCTTTGCTGGTCTTATCCTTTAATTTTCGTAGCAATATCTTTATTGATATTTATTAGTACAGCCCTCAACGGGCAACGCAGCCTATATGTTGCAGGTTTGACTATGTATTATTAGGGATCTTGGGATATATGAAGGACACACCTGACAGACAGTGTCCTTCTACCTTCTTACTTTTAAATCTATCTCTCTACCTTATGCAACCCATTATAAATCACCTACTCTAAATACATTTTGGTGATGGGGTATGCTGATATAAAAATATACCCGAAGATCCCTAATTAAGGTCAAACCTGTCTCTATATTATTTATCTGCTGTTATTGTTAAACTAGTTTATTATTTTTATTTTTGGGATCAATCAGAGTTCCATGCATATATCTCATTGGTCCACTCCTTCTAATTTCTTGCTTATTTTGTTTAGGACGCACATTTCAAAAATCTAGTGTGTGTCCTTGTTATCTTCTACACGGGTTTGAATGCTACTTAGAATCAAATATTTGCACGGTTTTTATCTCACCAAGGACATACGGTATAAATCGGCTATAGAACGGACTAACAAACAATTTACTAACCAACTTATGTCTAAATCTTCTTAGAATTAGTAATTGCACCAGGTAATTTGTTCACCCGGTCTACCTCTGACCCCCGTTGGTACACAATCGTGTGCGAGCGGGGGTGGGAGATATGAAAACCGAACACACTCTGAGATTAATGCAACCCACTTAGCCCTCTAAGCATCATAGTATTGAAATTCTAATAGTTTATTAACTATTTTTAGACCTATTTAATCACCTTAGATAATTTAGTCGCCCAAATGCATTTATGCGGTGGCGACTTTAAATAAACTTATATAGTAGTAGCACACATGTGGACAACTGCTAGCAACGATAAATGAATGTTAAACACACATACAATAATGTGTCACACATACATACGTGACATCAATAATGTGTCACACATATATACGTGACATCAATAATGTGTCATACATATATACGTGACATCAATAATGTGTCACACACATATATACGTGACATCAATAATGTCACACACACACAAACACACATATACGTGACATCAATAATGTCACACACATATATACGTGACATCAATAATGTGTCACACACATATACGTGACATCAATAATGTATCACACATATATACGTGACATCAATAATGTGTCACACACACATATATATATGTGACATCAATAATGTCACACACATATATACGTGACATCAATAATGTCACACACACATATATACGTGACATCAATAATGTCACACACATATATACGTGACATCAGTTTAAAGTGCATGTAATCAGCACCGTGAAATTGCAACCAAAATGCTGATCATACAAAACGTCAACTTGATACTGCCGAATGTGTGGTGTGTGCACAGTCATAGATGTGGTGTGTGCACAATCATAGATGTCATAGATGTGGTGTGTGCACAGTCATAGATGTGGTGTGTGCACAGTCATAGATGTGGTGTGTGTACACAGTCATAGATGTGGTGTGTGCATAGTCATAGATGTGGTGTGTGCACAGTCATAGATGTGGTGTGTGCACAATCATAGATGTCATAGATGTGGTGTGTGCACAATCATAGATGTCATAGATGTGGTGTGTGCACAGTCATAGATGTGATGTGTGCACAGTCATAGATGTGGTGTGTGCACAGTCATAGATGTGGTGTGTGCACAATCATAGATGTCATAGATGTGGTGTGTGCCCAGTCATAGATGTGGTGTGTGCACAGTCATAGATGTGGTGTGTGCACAATCATAGATGTCATAGATGTGGTGTGTGCACAGTCATAGATGTGGTGTGTGCATAGTCATAGATGTGGTGTGTGCACAATCATAGATGTCATAGATGTGGTGTGTGCCCAGTCATAGATGTGGTGTGTGCACAGTCATAGATGTGGTGTGTGCACAGTCATAGATGTGGTGTGTGCACAGTCATAGATGTGGTGTGTGCACAGTCATAGATGTGGTGTGTGCACAGTCATATATGTGGTGTGTGCACAGTCATAGATGTGGTGTGTGCCCAGTCATAGATGTGGTGTGTGCACAGTCATAGATGTGGTGTGTGCCCAGTCATAGATGTGGTGTGTGCACAGTCATAGATGTGGTGTGTGCATAGTCATAGATGCGGTGTGTGCACAGTCATAGATGTGGTGTGTGCCCAGTCATAGATGTGGTGTGTGCCCAGTCATATATGTGGTGTGTGCACAGTCATATATGTGGTGTGTGCACAGTCATAGATGTGGTGTGTGCACAGTCATAGATGTGGTGTGTGCACAGATGTAGATGTGGTGTGTGCACAGTCATAGATGTGGTGTGTGCACAGATGTAGATGTGGTGTGTGCACAGTCATAGATGTGGTGTGTGCACAGATGTAGATGTGGTGTGTGCACAGTCATAGATAAAAGCTGAAACAAACTCGACAACATGGTTAAACCACAACTATTTACTATTGAACATACCTGTGTTCAAACTGAACCTGGTTTATTATTGAACGTACCTGTGTCAAACTGAACCTGGTTTATTATTGAACGTACCTGTGTTCAAACTGAACCTGGCTTATTACTGAACATACCTGTGTCAAACTGAACCTGGTTTATTATTGAACGTACCTGTGTCAAACTGAACCTGGTTTATTATTGAACATACCTGTGTCAATCTGAACCTGGTTTATTATTGAACGTACATGTGTTCAAGCTGAACCTGGTTTATTATTGAACGTACCTGTGTCAAACTGAACCTGGTTTATTATTGAACGTACCTGTGTTCAAACTGAACCTGGTTTATTATTGAACGTACCTGTGTTCAAACTGAACCTGGTTTATTATTGAACGTACCTGTGTCAAACTGAACCTGGTTTATTATTGAACGTACCTGTGTCAAACTGAACCTGGTTTACTAGTGAACATACCTGTGTCAAACTGAACCTGGTTTATTATTGAACGTACCTGTGTCAGACTGAACCTGGTTTATTATTGAACGTACATGTGTCAAACTGAACCTGGTTTACTATTGAACGTACCTGTGTCAGACTGAACCTGGTTTACTGTTGAACGTACCTGTGTCAAACTGAACCTGGTTTACTATTGAACATACCTGTGTCAAACTGAACCTGGTTTATTATTGAACGTGCATGTGTCAAACTGAACCTGGTTTACTATTGAACGTACCCGTGTCAGACTGAACCTGGTTTACTATTGAACATACCTGTGTCAAACTGAACCTGGTTTATTATTGAACGTACCTGTGTCAAACTGAACCTGGTTTACTATTGAACATGTCTGTCAAACTGAACCTGGTTTACTATTGAACGTACCTTTGTCAAACCGAACCTGGTTTACTATTGAACATGTCTGTGTCAAACTGAACCTGGTTTACTATTGAACGTACCTGTGTCAAACTGAACCTGCTTTACTATTGAACGTACCTGTGTCAAACTGAACCTGCTTTACTATTGAACGTACCTGTGTTAAACTGCACCTGGTTTATTATTGAACATACCTGTGTTCAAACTGAACCTGGTTTATTATTGAACGTACCTGTGTTCAAACTGAACCTGTTTATTATTGAATGTACCTGTGTTCAAACTGAACCTGGTTTATTATTGAACGTACCTGTGTCAAACTGAACATGGTTTACTATTGAACGTACCTGTGTCAAACTGAACCTGGTTTATTATTGAACGTACCTGTGTCAAACTGAACCTGGTTTACTATTGAATGGTACCTGTGTCAAACTGAACCTGGTTAATTATTGAACATACAAGTGTCAAACTGAACATGGTTTACTATTGAACGTACCTGTGTCAAACTGAACATGGTTTACTATTGAACGTACCTGTGTCAAACTGAACCTGGTTTATTATTGAACATACCTGTGTCAATCTGAACCTGGTTTATTATTGAACGTACATGTGTTCAAGCTGAACCTGGTTTATTATTGAATGTACCTGTGTCAAACTGAACCTGTTTATTATTGAACGTACCTGTGTTCAAACTGAACCTGTTTATTATTGAATGTACCTGTGTTCAAACTGAACCTGGTTTATTATTGAACGTACCTGTGTCAAACTGAACATGGTTTACTATTGAACGTACCTGTGTCAAACTGAACCTGGTTTATTATTGAACGTACCTGTGTCAAACTGAACCTGGTTTACTATTGAATGGTACCTGTGTCAAACTGAACCTGGTTAATTATTGAACATACAAGTGTCAAACTGAACATGGTTTACTATTGAACGTACCTGTGTCAAACTGAACATGGTTTACTATTGAACGTACCTGTGTCAAACTGAACCTGGTTTATTATTGAACATACCTGTGTCAATCTGAACCTGGTTTATTATTGAACGTACATGTGTTCAAGCTGAACCTGGTTTATTATTGAATGTACCTGTGTCAAACTGAACCTGATTTATTATTGAACGTACCTGTGTTCAAACTGAACCTGGTTTATTATTGAACGTACATGTGTTCAAGCTGAACCTGGTTTATTATTGAACGTACCTGTGTCAAACTGAACCTGGTTCATTATTGAACGTACCTGTGTTCAAACTGAACCTGGTTTATTATTGAACGTACCTGTGTCAAACTGAACCTGGTTTATTATTGAATGTACCTGTGTCAAACTGAATCTGGTTTATTAATGAACGTACCTGTGTCAAACTGAACCTGGTTTATTATTGAATGTACCTGTGTCAAACTGAACCTGGTTTACTATTGAACATGTCTGTCAAACTGAACCTGGTTTACTATTGAACATACCTTTGTCAAACCGAACCTGGTTTACTATTGAACATGTCTGTGTCAAACTGAACCTGGTTTACTATTGAACGTACCTGTGTCAAACTGAACCTGCTTTACTATTGAACGTACCTGTGTCAAACTGAACCTGCTTTACTATTGAACGTACCTGTGTTAAACTGCACCTGGTTTATTATTGAACGTACCTGTGTTCAAACTGAACCTGGTTTATTATTGAACGTACCTGTGTTCAAACTGAACCTGGTTTATTATTGAACGTACCTGTGTCAAACTGAACATGGTTTACTATTGAACGTACCTGTGTCAAACTGAACCTGGTTTATTATTGAACGTACCTGTGTCAAACTGAACCTGGTTTACTATTGAATGGTACCTGTGTCAAACTGAACCTGGTTAATTATTGAACATACCAGTGTCAAACTGAACATGGTTTACTATTGAACGTGCCTGTGTCAAACTGAACATGGTTTACTATTGAACGTACCTGTGTCAAACTGAACATGGTTTACTATTGAACGTACCTGTGTCAAACTGAACCTGGTTTATTATTGAACATACCTGTGTCAATCTGAACCTGGTTTATTATTGAACGTACATGTGTTCAAGCTGAACCTGGTTTATTATTGAACGTACCTGTGTCAAACTGAACCTGGTTTATTATTGAACGTACCTGTGTTCAAACTGAACCTGGTTTATTATTGAACGTACCTGTGTTCAAACTGAACCTGGTTTATTATTGAATGTACCTGTGTCAAACTGAATCTGGTTTATTAATGAACGTACCTGTGTCAAACTGAATCTGGTTTATTATTGAACGTACCTGTGTCAAACTGAACCTTATTTGACAGATGTGCGGCGAATCCTTTGCTGTTATGTGATTTGATTTGTACTATGTATGTTGTCCCTTCCTCTAGCTGGCCTACAGTATGGTTTATGCGATCATGTGTGTGGTGCTCTGGAGTAATGGTTCCCAAATCTATGACATGAAACATGCTATTTATTAAGAGACTACGGTACCCATTATGCGTAATCGGGTAGAACATTAACTATACCCGATTTTGGTGTCTATTTATTATTGTCGATTATTACAGACTACAAAATAACTCAACAACAAAAATGCCAGGTGACACTTTGTCACCCTTGAGCAATGTCAGATTTTTGGATTTCAAAGATGGCCGCCAAAGCATAAAGACAAAACATATATTTCAACTTCTGGGCCACACAGATTCTTGTGCCTAAACCCACATTTTGGGGTCAAGGATTAAACCAGAAATGCATAAAAAATGTAGCCATCTTGGATTTGAGGATGGTATTAGCAACATTAGTATGGCATAGCGGGGGCTAGAACCTGCGATCCCTGTATGACGAGTCCGGCGTGTAAACCTCTGGACCACTGACCCCACTACATAAGGATAATCGAAGATATTCTTCCTATAAACAGGGATAAGTTGTGGAAGTCGTGATAGCGCAGTGGATGAGCGTTCGCTTCAGGTGTGAAATGTCCGGAGTTCGAGCCCCGCTGGAGCCGTTACGATTGTGCCCGTAGGCGAGGCATTTAAATTCCACGTTGCCTCTTCTCTCTCCCTCGTGGCGATGGATTCCATCAGGAATGAGGTCTCAAGAGTGATTAATATAAATTGAAATAACTTGTTTCGCAATCGAGCTAAAATAAATTTGTATAAACTAAACAGTGATAATAAACACTATTACAGTAGTTGACTTCAAATCACTTATCCATCATCACTGCATATACGTATCCCCACTGGGGAGTCAAACTATTACATGAGAGGAAGCTATCCAGCTGGCTTGCGGAAAGTCGGTGATTCTACCCGGGTTCCTGTCAGTGTCTGAAATACTGCCCAGAAGGGCGCCCGGGGGTCTTCCTCCACCAATAATAGCTGTAGAGGTGCCATAGTATGGCCTAAATTTATAAGCTGTTGGTGCAACTTTAAACCTCAAAAACAAACATATAATAAATGTGATTTCTTATTTCAAAAGCTTTAAAGACAAAAATAGATAACTTATTCAGTGTTGCTAGAAGTTCAATAAATTGGAAAATGTTTGGATTCTTCCAAAAGTGTTTGTTGATATAGTTCTTTCTGCTTATATATACAACAAATCTTCCAACTTCCTACAAACGCAGGGTTAGAAAATGTGCCCGGACCACAAATGTATTATGTCAAACCCCTTGCGTGAACCTAGACATGTCTTCCTCGGCATACTTAGCCGACCTAAGTGGTTAAACCGAACTAAGCAATGTGTGTGGTGTGTCTTGCTCAATGACACTGCATACGTTCCCTAGTTTATACAAATTTATTTTAGCTCGATTGCGAAACAAGTTATTACAACTTATATTAATCACTCTCGAGACCTCATTCCTGATGGAATCTATTGCCACAGGAGAGAGAAGAGGCAATGTGGAATTTAAATGCCTTTCCTAAGGGCTCAATTGTAACAGCTCCAGCGGGACTTGAACTCCGGACCGTTCGCACCTGAAGCGAACGCGCATCCACTGCGCTATCACGACTTCCACATACGTTCCCTGACTGAGTATCGAGCCCGGACCACTGGACCAAGGACGCCACAGGAACCATGGACGCCACATAAATACTGACAACATTAACACGCCTCAGAAACTATAATACCTTGTTCTTTACCCTCCTGTATACGGACTACAGTGAATGTTTGTTTGTTGTCATAATCAAATCCAGGTGACCATGACAACTGAGCACTTGTTATAGTAATCGCATCTACTTCAAGGTCCGTCGCAGCATCCGGAGGACCTGACATAAATATCAACTGTACAATAATAAAGTTCCAATAAACATGTGTATTACAGTGATAATTAATGTATTTGTTACAATAACTAATTTATGTATACACTGAACCGAATTTCTAAACGTCCACCTAATAAATTGTGAGTTTAGGGTAACGGGTCTGTGTATTAGTCCAAATATTGGTAGTCTATTGTTAACCACCATACTCTATCAATGTACACTAAGAAAACATATTCGAATGTAACTAGATGTTTGTTTGTTTTATGAAGAATAATCATAATCCAATCAGAACGCTCGTTTCAACGCTAACTGCGCCGCTTGAGAAATTTTCAAAAAAAATTGAAAAATTCTACGAAATCTCTTTTTGACGTACATTTTTGCCGAATAAACCTACACGTTAGTTGAAACACATTTTATTGATAATGTTATTCACTGTTAAAACTCTCCCGTCGAAGATTTTTTGTTGTTGCTGACACAACCCGTGTCCTAGTATGGAAATGTGACCTGTTATGGCCAATGTCTGTGGCAATTGTTTGCAAAGTATACATGCATGCAGCTTAAAGTTGTGTTTTATTTGAAGAACAATATAAAGACTCGGGATAGGCGTTATATTTGGACAGATTTGTTCAAATTTGTTTCAGATAGGGCCATTTTACTGATCGATGCGAAATCTGACATCCCACAGAGTAGAATCCCTGTACTTAAATATATATACTAGTACCCCCAAACGTGCCAAATCCCTGTGGTTTATCTTGGTAACAAAGTAGTTTTGATAACTTGAAAAACATCCTATGATAAGAAATGAGAACACTTAGAGGATATGATAAGGTTAACCCTTTCAACACCACAGACCTCTAAATAGGCTTACAAAAAGTGTAGATCCAGATGAGCCGCAGGATCTGCACTTTTTGCCAGTGATATGACTATTTTTAAACATAATTACCCATTTTGATAAATGAACTTGTCCAAATGTGATTTTCTGATTCATTTATTGGTTTATGAATATCATGGACCAGTCCATGTGAGTTACTTGGTGTTGAATGGGTTAAATATAGAATACTATAGAAACAGGAAGTGTTAAAATTATTT
Source organism: Archivesica marissinica (assembly GCA_014843695.1). Lineage (NCBI taxonomy): Eukaryota > Metazoa > Mollusca > Bivalvia > Venerida > Vesicomyidae > Archivesica > Archivesica marissinica. The sequence goes on along the minus strand of CM026394.1, from coordinate 3,906,849 downwards.
ACAAGGTTACAGTTTGTGAAACACAACAAATTATTAATTTGTTTGCTCCAACAACGTCGACGTGTTAACCTAAAGGCAATTCCAATAAAAGTTACGCCCCTTACAATAATGCCGTTTGCATGTTGAAAAACAAGAATATGCTGTTGTGGGTTCGAAACCTGGCGTATGCCTATATAAAATTTAGTGTTATTTTAAAATAAATTATATACCATCGGCGATAATTGTATATTGCTGCGTGTAGGTACCAATCTTGTTCTTCATTATAAGAGTGTAGTTTCCGAAATCCTCAGATATGATTCCACGTAGATCTACAGACGTTGAACGGTTTGTGTCCACGTGTTTTACGGGAGTATCGCCATGGTGCCACGAGTAGCTTGGAAGCGGGTAGCCAATGGCGTACATTTGTAGCGTCACGTATGTTCCTACACGAGGGGTATACGTGTATTTCATTGATCGTGCTGGATCTGGTTTTGGTGCACCTTGTTCATAAAATACAATATATTTAAAGCTGATGAGTTCTTACAATTGTTTGCACACAGACGGATATATAGTCCAGTGGTAACACGCTGGACTGGTAATCCAGGAATCGCAGGTTCGATCCAACAAAAGTTACGCCCCTTACAATAATGTCGTTTGCATGTTGAAAACCAAGAATATGCTGTTGTGGGTTCGAAACCTGGCGTATGCCCATATGAGCGACGCCTCCTGAAGAGATTAGTTATTTTAGATTTTGGAGGATAGTGCATGATACAGACAGAGACTCATTCCAGAATCTCCTCTGGTTCTTTTACGTACACGGTGTAAAGCACCGACACGAGACCTCGGTTTAACGTCCCATCTGAAAGACTGTTAATTTTATTATGGTCAGACGGGGGATCGAACCTGCGATCCCTGGATTACCAGTCCAGCGTGTTACCACTGGACTACATATCCGTCTGTATTGACATACAGATAAATGAGATGTATTTATAATGATCAACAACTATTAATGTAATTGTTTATTATTTAAAAACTGTTGTATGTATAACATATAAATGTACCATGGACTCATGTGTGTATGACCTTTTGTTCAATAAAACATATCTATGTACAATTAACGGGCATAGAATTATACTCACACATAACTGTTAGATTCCAATCTAAGCTGTCATAATTCAATTCGTTGGCACATGTTAGAAAATAACGGTCAGTGTTAGAGCATTGGACAACAAAACTGATGTTATATTCGCCTGCCTGCTTGGTGTGGAACACGACGTCACCATTACTGATCTGTATCAGCTGTACGTCTGGTAATGGGTTTCCCTGTATATTAACTTCAACAGAGAAGGTCTCATTTTCTACCAGTGTAGCCTTGGATACAGTCCCGGACACTATCTCAGCAGAATCTACAGAACAAAGACAAACAAGAAAGCAATATCTAAAATAGTTGTGTGCATTGGGTGGTTTAGATGTTGTAGTAGGCGATCAAAATGGGAGATGAGGAATTGGTGATGTATGAGGAGACTAACATGGGAGATGTGGAATTGATGTTGTAGGAGGAGACTAACATGGGAGATGAGGAATTGATGTTGTATGAGGAGACTAACATTGGAGATGAGGAATTGATGTTGTATGAGGAGACTAACATGGGAGATGAGGGATTGATGTTGTATGAGGAGACTAACATTGGAGATGAGGAATTGATGTTGTATGAGGAGACTAACATGGGAGATGAGGAATTGATGTTGTATGAGGAGACTAACATGGGAGATGAGGAATTGATGTTGTAGGAGGAGAATAACATGGGAGATGAGGAATTGATGTTGTATGAGGAGACTAACATTGGAGATGAGGAATTGATGTTGTATGAGGAGACTAACATGGGAGATGAGGAATTGATGTTGTATGAGGAGACTAACATGGGAGATGAGGAATTGATGTTGTAGGAGGAGAATAACATGGGAGATGAGGAATTGATGTTGTATGAGGAGACTAACATGGGAGATGAGGAATTGATGTTGTATGAGGAGACTAACATGGGAGATAAGGAATTGATGTTGTAGGAGGAGAATAACATGGGAGATGAGGAATTGATGTTGTATGAGACTAACATGGGAGATGAGGAATTGATGTTGTATGAGGGGACTAACATGGGAGATGAGGAATTGGTGTTGTATGAGGAGAATAACATGGGAGATGTGGAATTGGTGTTGTAGGAGGAGAATAACATGGGAGATGAGGAATTGATGTTGTAGGAGGAGAATAACATGGGAGATGAGGAATTGATGTTGTAGGAGGAGAATAACATGGGAGATGAGGAATTGATGTTGTAGGAGGAGAATAACATGGGAGATGAGGAATTGATGTTGTATGAGGAGAATAACATGGGAGATGAGGAATTGATGTTGTAGGAGGAGAATAACATGGGAGATGAGGAATTGATGTTGTATGAGGAGACTAACATGGGAGATGAGGAATTGGTGTTGTATGAGGGGACTAACATGGGAGATGAGGAATTGGTGTTGTAGGAGGAGACTAACATGGGAGATGAGGAATTGATGTTGTAGGAGGAGAATAACATGGGAGATGAGGAATTGATGTTGTATGAGACTAACATGGGAGATGAGGAATTGATGTTGTAGGAGGAGAATAACATGGGAGATGAGGAATTGATGTTGTAGGAGGAGACTAACATGGGAGATGAGGAATTGATGTTGTATGAGGAGACTAACATGGGAGATGAGGAATTGATGTTGTAGGAGGAGACTAACATGGGAGATGAGGAATTGATGTTGTATGAGGAGAATAACATGGGAGATGAGGAATTGATGTTGTAGGAGGAGAATAACATGGGAGATGAGGAATTGATGTTGTATGAGGAGACTAACATGGGAGATGAGGAATTGATGTTGTATGAGGAGACTAACATGGGAGATGAGGAATTGATGTTGTATGAGGAGACTAACATGGGAGATGAGGAATTGATGTTGTAGGAGGAGACTAACATGGGAGATGTGGAATTGATGTTGTATGAGGAGAATAACATGGGAGATGAGGAATTGATGTTGTAGGAGGAGACTAACATGGGAGATGTGGAATTGGTGTTGTATGAGGAGACTAACATGGGAGATGTGGAATTGATGTTGTATGAGGAGAATAACATGGGAGATGAGGAATTGATGTTGTATGAGGAGACTAACATGGGAGATGTGGAATTGGTATTGTAGGAGGAGACTAACATGGGAGATGAGGAATTGATGTTGTAGGAGGGGACTAACATGGGAGATGAGGAATTGATGTTGTAGGAGGAGACTAACATGGGAGATGAGGAATTGATGTTGTATGAGACTAACATGGGAGATGAGGAATTGATGTTGTATGAGGAGAATAACATGGGAGATGAGGAATTTATATTGTAGGAGGAGACTAACATGGGAGATGAGGAATTGATGTTGTAGGAGGGGACTAACATGGGAGATGAGGAATTGATGTTGTAGGAGGAGACTAACATGGGAGATGAGGAATTGATGTTGTAGGAGGGGACTAACATGGGAGATGAGGAATTGATGTTGTAGGAGGGGACTAACATGGGAGATGAGGAATTGATGTTGTAGGAGGGGACTAACATGGGAGATGAGGAATTGATGTTGTATGAGGAGAATAACATGGGAGATGAGGAATTGATGTTGTAGGAGGAGACTAACATGGGAGATGAGAAATTGATGTTGTATGAGGTGAATAACATGGGAGATGCGGAATTGATGTTGCAGGAGGAGACTAACATGGGAGATGAGGAATTGATGTTGTAGGAGGAGACTAACATGGGAGATGAGGAATTGATGTTGTAGGAGGAGAATAACATGGGAGATGAGGAATTGATGTTGTAGGAGGAGACTAACATGGGAGATGAGGAATTGGTGTTGTAGGAGGAGACTAACATGGGAGATGAGGAATTGATGTTGTATGAGACTAACATGGGAGATGAGGAATTGATGTTGTAGGAGGAGACTAACATGGGAGATGAGGAATTGATGTTGTAGGAGGAGACTAACATGGGAGATGAGGAATTGATGTTGTAGGAGGAGACTAACATGGGAGATGAGGAATTGATGTTGTATGAGGAGACTAACATGGGAGATGAGGAATTGATGTTGTAGGAGGAGACTAACATGGGAGATGAGGAATTGATGTTGTAGGAGGAGACTAACATGGGAGATGAGGAATTGATGTTGTAGGAGGAGACTAACATGGGAGATGAGGAATTGGTGTTGTAGGAGGAGACTAACATGGGAGATGAGGAATTGGTGTTGTATGAGGAGACTAACATGGGAGATGAGGAATTGGTGTTGTAGGAGGAGAATAACATGGGAGATGAGGAATTGATGTTGTAGGAGGAGAATAACATGGGAGATGAGGAATTGGTGTTGTAGGAGGAGAATAACATGGGAGATGAGGAATTGGTGTTGTAGGAGGAGAATAACATGGGAGATGAGGAATTGATGTTGTAGGAGGAGAATAACATGGGAGATGAGGAATTGGTGTTGTAGGAGGAGAATAACATGGGAGATGAGGAATTGATGTTGTAGGAGGAGAATAACATGGGAGATGAGGAATTGATGTTGTATGAGGAGAATAACATGGGAGATGAGGAATTGATGTTGTATGAGGAGAATAACATGGGAGATGAGGAATTGATGTTGTATGAGGACTAACATGGGAGATGAGCATTGATGTTGTATGAGGAGTCTAACATGGGAGATGAGGAATTGATGTTGTATGAGACTAACATGGGAGATGAGGAATTGATGTTATAGGAGACTAACATGGGAGATGAGGAATTGATGTTATAGGAGGAGACTAACATGGGAGATGAGGAATTGATGTTGTAGGAGGAGACTAACATGGGAGATGAGGAATTGATGTTGTATGAGGAGACTAACATGGGATATGAGGAATTGATGTTGTAGGAGGAGACTAACATGGGAGATGAGGAATTGATGTTGTATGAGGAGACTAACATGGGAGATGAGGAATTGATGTTGTAGGAGGGGACTAACATGGGAGATGAGGAATTGATGTTGTATGAGGAGACTAACATGGGAGATGAGGAATTGATGTTGTATGAGGAGACTAACATGGGAGATGAGGAATTGATGTTGTATGAGGTGAATAACATGGGAGATGAGGAATTGATGTTGTATGAGGAGAATAACATGGGAGATGAGGAATTGATGTTGTATGAGGAGACTAACATGGGAGATGAGGAATTGATGTTGTATGAGGAGAATAACATGGGAGATGGGGAATTGATGTTGTAGGAGGAGACTAACATGGGAGATGAGGAATTGATGTTGTATGAGGAGAATAACATGGGAGATGAGGAATTGATGTTGTATGAGGAGACTAACATGGGAGATGAGGAATTGATGTTGCAGGAGGAGACTAACATGGGAGATGAGGAATTGATGTTGTAGGAGGAGACTAACATGGGAGATGAGGAATTGATGTTGTAGGAGGAGACTAACATGGGAGATGAGGAATTGATGTTGTATGAGGAGACTAACATGGGAGATGAGGAATTGATGTTGTATGAGGAGACTAACATGGGAGATGAGGAATTGATGTTGTATGAGGAGACTAACATGGGAGATGAGGAATTGATGTTGTATGAGGTGACTAACATGGGAGATGAGGAATTGATGTTGTATGAGGAGACTAACATGGGAGATGAGGAATTGATGTTGTATGAGACTAACATGGGAGATGAGGAATTGATGTTATAGGAGGAGACTAACATGGGAGATGTGGAATTGATGTTGTAGGAGGAGACTAACATGGGAGATGAGGAATTGATGTTGTAGGAGGAGACTAACATGGGAGATGAGGAATTGATGTTGTAGGAGGAGACTAACATGTGAGATGTGGAATTGATGTTGTATGAGGAGACTAACATGGGAGATGAGGAATTGATGTTGTATGAGGAGACTAACATGGGAGATGTGGAATTGATGTTGTAGGAGGAGACTAACATGGGAGATGAGGAATTGATGTTGTATGAGACTAACATGGGAGATGAGGAATTGATGTTGTATGAGGAGACTAACATGGGAGATGAGGCACCCCCCCTGCTGCTGATGTTGTATGAGACTAACATGGGAGATGAGGAATTGATGTTGTATGAGGAGACTAACATGGGAGATGAGGAATTGATGTTGTATGAGGAGACTAACATGGGAGATGAGGAATTGATGTTGTATGAGGAGACTAACATGGGAGATGTGGAATTGATGTTGTAGGAGGAGACTAACATGGGAGATGAGGAATTGATGTTGTATGAGGAGACTAACATGGGAGATGTGGAATTGATGTTGTAGGAGGAGACTAACATGGGAGATGAGGAATTGATGTTGTATGAGGAGACTAACATGGGAGATGTGGAATTGATGTTGTAGGAGGAGACTAACATGGGAGATGAGGAATTGATGTTGTATGAGGAGACTAACATGGGAGATGTGGAATTGATGTTGTAGGAGGAGACTAACATGGGAGATGAGGAATTGATGTTGTATGAGGAGACTAACATGGGAGATGAGGAATTGATGTTGTATGAGGAGACTAACATGGGAGATGAGGAATTGATGTTGTATGAGGAGACTAACATGGGAGATGAGGAATTGATGTTGTAGGAGGAGAATAACATGGGAGATGAGGAATTGATGTTGTATGAGGAGACTAACATGGGAGATGAGGAATTGATGTTGTATGAGGAGACTAACATGGGAGATGAGGAATTGATGTTGTATGAGGAGAATAACATGGGAGATGAGGAATTGATGTTGTATGAGGAGACTAACATGGGAGATGAGGAATTGATGTTGTATGAGGAGACTAACATGGGAGATGAGGAATTGGTGTTGTATGAGGAGACTAACATGGGAGATGAGGAATTGGTGTTGTAGGAGGAGAATAACATGGGAGATGAGGAATTGATGTTGTAGGAGGAGAATAACAAGGGAGATGAGGAATTGGTGTTGTAGGAGGAGAATAACATGGGAGATGAGGAATTGGTGTTGTAGGAGGAGACTAACATGGGAGATGAGGAATTGATGTTGTATGAGGAGAATAACATGGGAGATGAGGAATTGATGTTATAGGAGGAGAATAACATGGGAGATGAGGAATTGGTGTTGTATGAGGAGACTAACATGGGAGATGAGGAATTGATGTTGTAGGAGGAGAATAACATGGGAGATGAGGAATTGATGTTGTAGGAGGAGAATAACATGGGAGATGAGGAATTGATGTTGTATGAGGAGACTAACATGGGAGATGAGGAATTGATGTTGTATGAGGAGACTAACATGGGAGATGAGGAATTGATGTTGTATGAGGAGACTAACATGGGAGATGAGGAATTGATGTTGTATGAGACTAACATGGGAGATGTGGAATTGATGTTGTATGAGGAGACTAACATGGGAGATGAGGAATTGATGTTGTATGAGGAGACTAACATGGGAGATGAGGAATTGATGTTGTATGAGGAGACTAACATGGGAGATGAGGAATTGATGTTGTATGAGGAGACTAACATGGGAGATGAGGAATTGATGTTGTATGAGGAGAATAACATGGGAGATGAGGAATTGATGTTGTATGAGGAGACTAACATGGGAGATGAGGAATTGATGTTGTATGAGGAGACTAACATGGGAGATGAGGAATTGATGTTGTAGGAGGAGACTAACATGGGAGATGAGGAATTGATGTTGTAGGAGGGGACTAACATGGGAGATGAGGAATTGATGTTGTATGAGGAGACTAACATGGGAGATGAGGAATTGATGTTGTAGGAGGAGACTAACATGGGAGATGAGGAATTGATGTTGTAGGAGGAGACTAACATGGGAGATGAGGAATTGATGTTGTATGAGACTAACATGGGAGATGAGGAATTGATGTTGTAGGAGGAGACTAACATGGGAGATGAGGAATTGATGTTGTATGAGGAGACTAACATGGGAGATGAGGAATTGATGTTGTAGGAGGAGACTAACATGGGAGATGAGGAATTGATGTTGTAGGAGGAGACTAACATGGGAGATGAGGAATTGATGTTGTATGAGGAGACTAACATGGGAGATGAGGAATTGATGTTGTATGAGGAGACTAACATGGGAGATGAGGAATTGATGTTGTAGTAGGAGACTAACATGGGAGATGAGGAATTGATGTTGTATGAGACTAACATGGGAGATGAGGAATTGATGTTGTATGAGACTAACATGGGAGATGAGGAATTGGTGTTGTTGTAGGAAACTAACATGGGAGATGAGGAATTTATGTTGTATGAGGAGACTAACATGGGAGATGAGGAATTGATGTTGTAGTAGGAAACTAACATGGGAGATGAGGAATTTATGTTGTATGAGACTAACATGGGAGATGAGAAATTGATGTTGTATGAGACTAACATGGGAGATGAGGAATTGATGTTATAGGAGGAGACGAACATGGGAGATGTGGAATTGATGTTGTATGAGACTAACATGGGAGATGAGGAATTGATGTTATAGGAGGAGACGAACATGGGAGATGAGGAATTGATGTTGTAGGAGGAGACTAACTAACATGGGAGATGTGGAATTGATGTTGTAGGAGGAGACTAACATGGGAGATGAGGAATTGATGTTGTAGTAGGAAACTAACATGGGAGATGAGGAATTGATGTTGTAGGAGGAGACTAACATGGGAGATGAGGAATTGATGTAGGAAGAGACGCATAAAACAACAGTTACCTATAGTGGAACCTCTAGATAGCATAAAACAACAGTTACCTATAGTGGAACCTCTAGATAGCATAAAACAACAGTTACCTATAGTGGAACCTCTAGATAGCATAAAACAACAGTTACCTATAGTGGAACCTCTAGATAGCATAAAACAACAGTTACCTATAGTGGAACCTCTAGATAGCATAAAACAACAGTTACCTATAGTGGAACCTCTAGATAGCATAAAACAACAGTTAGATATAGTGGAACCTCTAGATAGCATAAAACAACAGTTACCTATAGTGGAACCTCTAGATAGCATAAAACAACAGTTACCTATAGTGGAACCTCTAGATAGCATAAAACAACAGTTACCTATAGTGGAACCTCTAGATAGCATAAAACAACAGTTACCTATAGTGGAACCTCTAGATAGCATAAAACAACAGTTACCTATAGTGGAACCTCTAGATAGCATAAAACAACAGTTAGATATAGTGGAACCTCTAGATAGCATAAAACAACAGTTACCTATAGTGGAACCTCTAGATAGCATAAAACAACAGTTACCTATAGTGGAACCTCTAGTTAGCATAACCCAAACGTTAGCTATAGTGCAACCTCTAGTTAGCATAAAACAAAAGTTAGCTATAGTGGAACCTCTAGATAGCATAAAACAACAGTTACCTATAGTGGAACCTCTAGATAGCATAACCCAAACGTTAGCTATAGTGCAACCTCTAGTTAGCATAAAACAAAAGTTAGCTATAGTGCAACCTCTAGTTAGCATAAAACAAAAGTTAGATATAGTGCAACCTCTAGATAGCATAAACCAACAGTTAGCTATAGTGGAACCTTTAGATAGCATAACAATTAGCTATAGTGGAACCTCTAGATAGCATAAAACATAAATTATGCGGCACTCACTTGTAATTGGGCACTATTTTTTAGCGAAGACAATTTGCTTTATTGGTCTGTTTTAGGTTTATTCGTCGTCGCTACCGGTTTCCCATCCTGAAGAGATTAGTCATCTTCGATTTTTGGAGGATAGTGCAATGATACAGACAGAGACCCATTCCAGAGTCTCCTCTGGTTCTTTTACGTGCACGGTGTAAAGTACCGACACGAGACCTCGGTTTAACGTCCCATCTGATAGACTGTTAATATTATTAGGTTCAGACGGGGGATCGAACCTGCTTTAAGATCCATATGGATACACTATATATATCTCGGCGCTCATGCGTTTTGACGAATCTACCAATCATATATATTTAGAAGGTCAGCTGCTTTTGGTTTGTTTGTTTTTCTGGGCTTAAAGTCGCATCAACACGGACGGGCGTGGAAGTCGTGATAGCGCAGTGGCTGCGCATTCGCTTAAGGTGCGAAGGGTCTGGAGTTCGAGCCCCACTGGAGCCGTTACGATTGTGCCCTTAGGCAAGGCATTTAAATTCCTCTTCTCTCTCCCTCGTGGCGATGGATTTCATCAGGAATGAGGTCTCGATAGTGATTTATATAAGTTGAAATAACTTGTTTCGCAATCGAGCTAAAATTAATTTGTATAAACTAACACGGACGGGCACCCTGGTAGAACCACCGACCTTCCACTAGCCAGTTTAAATGTACACCAAAACCATATAATGAAACTTACAAGTTACATCGACGTACACGCTGGATATCAATTTAGTTACATTCGTCAACGTGTCTCTTTCAACACAATTATATTTTCCCTTGAAGTCAAGTGTGATATTTGAAATTGTTAAGCTTGGTCCATCTTGGTGAACTTTCAGTTTCTCACTTTCCCAGTACACTTCTGTTTCATCGGATGCCTGTCCATCACAAAACACAAACAAGTCATTGCCTACTTTCACTGTTTGTGTAGGGCTCACGTGTCCTGTAATGATACGAATAGAAATGCAAATCAGTTCGATCCCCGAGAGGTAGCGATGAATGTGTCAAAGGCAGGAGCATGATTGAATATTCTCATATGCGTGCGATGATGATTCAGTTTATTTATCCTCGCCTCCGGCGAACCATATGGGCGAGCGTACTAAGATGAGTATTCCTCTGTGGTGCTTATGATGACATCCTCAGGTGGCTTCTTCTTTCTTTCCATGCCAGGGTGACAAGGCCTGGTCTGTACGTAGTCCTTTAGAGGGCCACCCTCCTCACTGTTGGTCACCCCGCAGCAGCATTTATACGGATCTGGCAGTTAGACATCTGGTCGTTGGTTGTCACTCAGGGGAGCGTGGATGCCACGACCGTTGCCGCTCCCTCAGGTCCGCCGTCTCGTCTATCCGCCGGAGAAGCAAAAGGAGAAGGATAGAAGAAGCCAGCGAAGATATAGTGTCTATTATCACTATCTAGAAGAGACGGCGGATCTGTCCTAATGTGCCATGGGTCCACATGCTGGCGAGCCTCCCCCTTCGCAAGATCGATGACCAGAAGATCCCAGAATCCTACGCTGCTGCTGCGGGATGTGCCCCGGTCACGACGTGCACGTCGTGAGGAGATCGGCCGGGACGTATCATATGCGTGCGTTCTCTTGTTAGCCAGATGTACTAAACGTGCTAATGTGCTGTATACAATGTGCTAGGTTCACGTGCACACATTCAAAGATATGGTCATTCTGACGTGTAGTTATTGATCGCAGTATATGGCAGTGCACATCTTGAAATATGCCCCACTCTGTGGCTCTAGTTACTTCCCCTGACCTTCACAGATACGGACTGTTAATGACTTGCTAATAACGTTCACGTGTTGGAATGTTAATGATGTGATAATAACATTCACGTGTTAGAATGTTAATGACGTGATAATAATGTGCACATGTTGGAATGTTAATGACGTGATAATAATGTGCACATGTTGGAATGTTAATGACGTGATAATAATGTGCACATGTTGGAATGTTAATGACGTGATAATAATGTGCACATGTTGGAATGTTAATGACGTGATAATAATGTGCACGTGTTGGAATGTTAATGACTTGCTAATAACGTTCACGTGTTGGAATGTTACTGATGTGATAATAATGTGCACGTGTTGGAATGTTAATGACGTGATAATAACGTTCACATGTTGGAATGTTAATGACGTGATAATAACGCTCACGTGTTGGAATGTTAATGACGTGATAATAACGTTCACATGTTGGAATGTTAATGACGTGATAATGACTGTTAATTTTATTAGGGTCAGACGGGGGATCGAACCTGCGATCCCTGGATTACCAGTCCAGCGTGTTACCACTGGACTACAGATTCGTCCGTGAAAAGAGATTTGCGCATCATTACATAGATATACAATTTTCTTTATGTATCATTGATTTTCAGAAAACGTTACTATTTATAAAATTCTATTATTAGAACACACTTAAAGCGACATTACATCGCAAAAAGCAATAAAATGCATTTTTTCACGTATAAATGCATTGCTACTACAAATTCTTCTGAATACATCGAACTGTAACATTGAATCAATTTAACAGTGTTTTTGTGGTATACAAACTTTCAAAAGTGAAAGTAGGATTTCATATAACAGACATCCAGATTCCTGAATTGACGTTTGTCATTGGAGTCAATACTAAACACGCGATACTTTCATTTAGAGATAATTTAACTAAGATTAGTCTACAAATAAATATGCATAGGCACAAATGTGAGATTTAATGGTAAATATGTACGATAAATCGTGTTATCCAGATACGTGCATTGTATTACGCATGAGAGATATCACGATAAATATGTAGCATAACTCGTGTTATTCATGATAAACGTATTACACATGAATGTCGACCACATTATTTTTATGTCAACAAACCGCGTATACGACGTTTGTTTATTTGTTGAAATACTCAGTTTTTGAGGCATATATTCGGAATAAATTATGTCATAATTTTAATAGCAAATTACATTTGCCTTTTCACCAATGTAGTGTCGCTTTAAGGTTCATTTGTTATCATTAGTCCAAATATATTTGTTATCATTAGTCCAAATATTTAGACTAGAAAAATGTGACGTTTTACTATTCAGGCATTTTTCGAAATAACACATTTTTAATGCAGAGGTCTTATATATAGGACTAGCTGATCATGTACACATTTAGTACACATCAAATGCACATGGCATGGACTGGTGCATGATATTTTCAGACCAATAAATTTATAAGAAAATTACCTTTGGACCTGTTCATTTATCAAAATGGGTAATTTTATCTAAAAATAGTAATAATTATTACTGGCAAAAAGTGCAGATCCTGATGAGACGGCTCATGATGAGCCGGCTCATCTGGATCTAATCTTTTTGTAAGCCTATTTAGAGGCCTGTGGTGTTGAAAGGGTTAATATCGAAATGTTAGTTATCGTGCATGCGGACGGCTACGTTCGTGCCTTCAACTTGGTGTTGAATTCTATTTTCTGAAAATGATACTCGACAAATTTCCACGAAATCGCCCTACTTTCGCTGTTAATGTATTTAGTCGGTTTCATTTTCTCCAAAGTCCATGTTAATAACGGTGGATGTGACCACAGGGATTCGGCACGTTTGGGGGTACTAGTATATATATTTAAGTACTTAAATATATATACTAGTACCCCCAAACGTGCCGAATCCCTGTGGGTCAGACGGGGGATCGAATCTGCGATCCCTGGATTACCAGTCCCGCGTGTTAACCACTGGACTACAGATCCGTCTAAACTCTCCCAAAGTGAGAAATGTCAAATGGTTTTATTGTATATGTCACATGATCGACACCGCCTTGTCTAGACATATAAATTATAATACAACACTAAGTTAAACATTTAAATTCGATAAATACACGGTAGAATTGAAGTCACAAACGCACATACCTCTTGCTAGAACAAATAACGTGAACCATAAAATAACCAAGCAATGCATCCTCTTAACATATTCACATATATTAAAAAAAAAATATATAACAAACACTACAATCACGGTAGACAAGTGGCAGATTATATTACATTTATTATCACACCATATTACCTGCGACGCGGATGACAGTTTACTATCGTTGTGACAGTTCAACACAAAATAAGTTGCTGCTGTGTGTGTTTTACGTTTATTTATCGTCGCTACCGGTTGCCCATATGAGCGACGCCTCCTGAAGAGATTAGTCATTTTAGATCTTGGAGGATAGTGCAATGATACAGACAAAGACCCATTCCAGAGTCTCCTCTGGTTCTTTTACGTGCACGATGTACAGCACCGACACGAAACCTCGGTTTAAAGTCCCATCTGAAAGACTGTTAATTTTACTAGGGTCAACAGTGGATCGAACCTGCGATCCCTGGCTAAGTGAAGGTTGATATACTGTATTATTTGGCAGAGGAATACAGTGTGTAAACACAGTGACGTTATTCACAGATGAGCACTGGCTGTGGGAAACATTATAATTGGAAGAGGTTTGCTCTTTTACAGTTTCATTTGAATACCTCTTCACAGTGGATGTGGTATAAGAAGAAATGAAAGATTGGAAATATAAATGAAGAGACTGTATGTTTTTACTTTTTACTACGCATTTAATAGGCAATTTATTTGTTGCTTTACAACCTATCAGAGAGCTTACACATTACAGCATCAACGTATCTTGTATCTTGTATGTAGATTCCTCCAATGTCTGGAGAACCGTTCACCGACAGCAAACGTAGTAGTGGTTCCTAGAAGAATTGTCGCGCACACGTATAATGTTCTAATTCGCTTGATATAGGCTTGAAAAAAAATGTGGGTGAATGGGTTTATAGATTTAGACCCTACTGACCCGACAGCGAATGACTTAACGTACCATTGAGTTCATTATTTCTCTAAATGACCGAGATTTATATACACTGGACGTGAGGATATACACAGTGAGCATGCGCCTTTAACCAATTACACTTCTCCTTATGGACAGTTCGTTATGTGTTCAGAATTGTTGACGAGCGGAACTGGTGCAGTGCATAGCACAGACCCCTGGTGATAGATTCCATCATGGAATGAATATGTTCTGGAATAACACAGGCACTAGTACAGTCAAGTATGATTTTCACCATTGTTTCACCATCACCCATAATGTTCACTATTTTCGGATCGGAGATGCGGACTTCCTTCAACAACGTATTTGTTTTGAACAGAAACGATAGTAAACGATCATCCGCACCGCAGGTAATACGGTGTGATATGCGTATTGTGGGTGATTCGAAATGAAGATTGTTAACGGAGACCTACTACTTCTAGATATTTGTGTTATCGTTCTTCAGAAGTAAAATGTCACATTTTTCATGTCTAATTTTGATATTGTCATAAGGTGTATTAATGGTAATATATAATAGCTACCCGGTGGATATGAAGAGCCTATATGTAGCTTCCTGTTTCGTTCTACTACACGCTATGTTTCGTACACGGACAGCAGGGGAACCTGGTGAATTCGGTGCGGGCCAATCTCGCCATGGTTAGTACTTTTACCTGTTTACTGTATTATATTTTAACCATATGTAGTAGATTGCATTCATCAATATATATTGACCAACCATCTCGGATTATTTGGTTCAGCCTGACCTACTGTTTGGCAATGTGTGTGTGTGTGTTTTACGTTTATTTATCGTCGCTACCGGTTACCCATATGAGCGACGCCTCCTGAAGAGATTAGTCAGTTTAGATGTTGGAGGATAGTGCAATGATACAGACAGAGACCCATTCCAGAGTCTCCTTTGGTTCTTTTACGTGCACGATGTACAGCACCGACACGAGACCTCGGTTTAACGTCCCATCTGAAAGACTGTTAATTTTATTAGGGTCAGACGGGGGATCAAACCTGTTTGGCAATGCTAACTTGAGGGTGAATACATGTGCATATTGGGAGATTACCTACGATGACACTGATACTCTTTTGTGCAACCAATATGTTACGTTTTTATTCAAATATATTATGCATTTACAATAACAGCTGCATAGCAAGGTGGTATAATAATTTGTCTTGTAATCTGGATGTCGCTGGTTCGAGTCACATCAGGAGCTATATATTTTATATTTTAATTCTGACCAAATCCTTTCCATTTTAGTGTGTTTTGTGGTAAATATAAGCACTTTTATTTATTTTACTTTATTTTTTTTTGATTATTTTTTTTTTGTTTGTTCATTAATTTTATGGTTTATTTATTTATATTTATTGTATTTTTTATTTCATATATATATGGGCGGTCCTGTTGCAATCTGTATAAAGTTGCCTCCACAAGTGTAGATTGATGAACGTTTAACCCATTCAACACCAAGTAACTCACATGGACTGGTCCATGATATTCATAAACCAATAAATGAATCAGAAAATCACATTTGGACAAGTTCATTTATCAAAATGGGTAATTATGTCTAAAAATAGTCATATCACTGGCAAAAAGTGCAGATCCTGATGAGACCTGGATCTACACTTTTTGTAAGCCTATTTAGAGGTCTGTGGTGTTGAAAGGGTTAACTGGATTCATCAATGGTGCCTTGAGCTCTTGAGATATCTTCTCATTATTGCAGATCTGCAAAATTAAACACAAGAAAGTCAACTACAGAATGCATTGAATTAATGAACTTGAAATTTTATCCATAAGCCATCAACGGTCTCATACCTCTATCCTAGGACACCCCATCAATTAAAAAAAGAATAGAGGGGGGTGTCCTAGGATAGAGGTACGAGACCTTTGGTGGCTTATGGATAAAATTGTAAGTTCCTGTGTTAATATAAATAATAAGCTTACTTACTGTTTTGTTTTAAGGAATGAATCGCAGGTTAATAGTTTCCATCGGGGTATGGACTACATTGGGTGTGGATCCACGCTAACCGTAAACATTGGCAAGGTACAGTGGCGGCCGGACGTCTTCCGGGGCCCCTGGCTATAATTATTATGCCCCCCTGTCGGAAATTGTTCGTCCCGGTGGAAGAAAATTTTGAAAACTGGGGGAGAAAAACGCCAAATCCTTCACTCTAGAGTGGAATTGGACAATAATTCAGTTGTTCATTAATTGGTCTCATATATGACTGCATGAATCGACCGCTGCCAACGGTATAAAACTTACCTTTGTGGCTTGGGAGTAACTTGAGACCTCGAGTGTTTTTGCGGTTCTTCAACTGACATCGCGTTAGTACTTTCGGTTTAATAAAAAATGTTTTTGGGGGGGGGGGGGGGGGGGGGGGGGGGGACCCGGAAAAGTACGGAACAGAGATTTGGTAGAAAAATCGACAAACAAACTTTTTTCAGTTCATATACATGACATTGTGCAGTTGGGGAGCACAACGTTCCAGAGGGGGTCTCAGAAAACTCATAATTGTTTTCCCCTTCTGGGGCCCCCTTTGGGCCCGGGGCCCCTGGCTATTAGCCAACCACTCCCCATGGACCGGCCGCCACTGAATGTATTTCATACCTAGTCCAAATATTTCGACTTGAAAAATGTGACATTTTACTATCCAGGCATTCTCTAAATAACAGGAATATTTTTTATGTCGTCTTATTTATAGGACTAGTTCATACCCCGATGGAAACTATTAACCCGCGATTCATTCCTTATATTTACATTAATTATTCTTTTCAATGACACCACACAAAATTATAGCACACTTTGCATTTAAAATGTTTTAGTTCAGATGTGTGTTTTTAGGAGCACCAGCTGTCCGATCAGCATATAATTATAATTCCCAATGCCCAATTGTTAATGACCTAGCATTATTACTTGTGTGTGTTTTACGTTTATATATCGTCGCTACCAGTTGCCCATATGTGTTCCCAATACTCTGTAACATGTTTGGTGCCATTCATAATAGGTACTATTATTATTATTATTATTATTATACCACATTTATATAGCACCCTTTTCATATCAGATACGTTCAAAGGTGCTTTACAATAAGAGTCTGCAAGTGAAAACAGTAAAACATGTAATAAAACAATAGTATAACTTAAAGTAATGTAACAATGTATCCTAACTAATTTAGTAATTTAGTCAATGAAGTTTAAAAAAAATAAAATAATGTAAGGGTCGCATACCAGGCCCACCCTCGCCTGCCAGAGGCCCCTGTCCCCATGGCAGAAGAGGGAAAGCGTGGGTGGACTTCAAAGCAAGAACTAAAAGGCATACGCCATAAGACTAAGATATGCAGTTAAAGAATATGTATACCAGATATATATGTTAAAAGATTTAAGGATTGTTTGAATTTGTTTGAATAACTATAGTATGAGTAAAGACATACAATATTATTCTATGGCATGAAAAAGTGACCCCCTCACTCATACAGTTTACATACAGGGGGTCATTATTCTATGGCATGAAAAAGTGACCCCCTCACTCATACAGTTTACATACAGGGAGTCATTATTCTATGGCATGAAAAGGTGACCCCCTCACTCATACAGTTTACATACAGGGGGTCATTATTCTATGGCATGACAAAGTGACCCCCTCACTCATACAGTTTACATACAGGGGGTCATTATTCTATGGCATGAAAAAGTGACCCCCTCACTCATACAGTTTACATACAGGGGGTCATTATTCTATGGCATGAAAAAGTGACCCCCTCACTCATACAGTTTACATACAGGGAGTCATTATTCTATGGCATGAAAAAGTGACCCCTTCACTCATACAGTTTACATACAGGGGGTCATTATTCTATGGCATGAAAAAGTGACCCCCTCACTCATACAGTTTACATACAGGGGGTCATTATTCTATGGCATGAAAAAGTGACCCCCTCACTCATACAGTTTACATACAGGGGGTCATTATTCTATGGCATGAAAAAGTGACCCCCTCACTCATACAGTTTACATACAGGGGGTCATTATTCTATGGCATGAAAAAGTGACCCCCTCACTCATACAGTTTACATACAGGGGGTCATTATTCTATGGCATGAAAAAGTGACCCCCTCACTCATACAGTTTACATACAGGGAGTCATTATTCTATGGCATGAAAAAGTGACCCCTCACTCATACAGTTTACATACAGGGGGCATTATTCTATGGCATGAAAAAGTGACCCCCTCACTCATACAGTTTACATACAGGGGGTCATTATTCTATGGCATGAAAAAGTGACCCCCTCACTCATACAGTTTACATACAGGGGGTCATTATTCTATGGCATGAAAAAGTGACCCCCTCACTCATACAGTTTACATACAGGGGGTCATTATTCTATGGCATGAAAAAGTGACCCCCTCACTCATACAGTTTACATACAGGGGGTCATTATTCTATGGCATGAAAAAGTGACCCCCTCACTCATACAGTTTACATACAGGGGGTCATTATTCTATGGCATGAAAAAGTGACCCCCTCACTCATACAGTTTACATACAGGGGGTCATTATTCTATGGCATGAAAAAGTGACCCCCTCACTCATACAGTTTACATACAGGGGGTCATTATTCTATGGCATGAAAAAGTGACCCCCTCACTCATACAGTTTACATACAGGGGGTCATTATTCTATGGCATGAAAAAGTGACCCCCTCACTCATACAGTTTACATACAGGGGGTCATTATTCTATGGCATGGAAAAGTGACCCCCTACACTCATACAGTTTACATACAGGGGGTCATTATTCTATGGCATGGAAAAGTGACCCCCTCACTCATACAGTTTACATACAGGGGGTCATTATTCTATGGCATGGAAAAGTGACCCCCTCACTCATATAGTTTACATACAGGGGTCATTATTCTATGGCATGAAAAAGTGACCCCCTCACTCATATAGTTAATATACAGGGGGTCATTATTCTATGGCATGGAAAAGTGACCCCCTCACTCATACAGTTTACATACAGGGGGTCATTATTCTATGGCATGGAAAAGTGACCCCCTCACTCATATAGTTTACATACAGGGGGTCATTATTCTATGGCATTGAAAAGTGACCCCCTCACTCATATAGTTTACATACAGGGGGGTCATTATTCTATGGCATGGAAAAGTGACCCCTTCACTCATATAGTTAATATACAGGGGGTCATTATTCTATGGCATGGAAAAGTGACTCCCCTCACTCATATAGTTTACATACAGGGAGTCATTATTCTATGGCATGAAAAAGTGACCCCTCACTCATACAGTTTACATACAGGGGTCATTATTCTATGGCATGAAAAAGTGACCCCCTCACTCATACAGTTTACATACAGGGGGTCATTATTCTATGGCATGAAAAAGTGACCCCTCACTCATACAGTTTACATACAGGGGGTCATTATTCTATGGCATGAAAAAGTGACCCCTCACTCATACAGTTACATACAGGGAGTCATTATTCTATGGCATGAAAAAGTGACCCCCTAACTCATACAGTTTACATACAGGGGGTCATTATTCTATGGCATGAAAAAGTGACCCCCTAACTCATACAGTTTACATACAGGGGGTCATTATTCTATGGCATGGAAAAGTCACCCCCTCACTCATACAGTTTACATACATGGAGTCATTATTCTATGGCATGAAAAAGTGACCCCCTCA
>CM026394.1:3866584-3885595 GCA_014843695.1 Archivesica marissinica | reverse complement strand
ATGTGAATACTCTGTATTAATGTGATAGACAAATGTGAATAATCTGTATTAATGTGATAGACAATGTGAATAATCTGTATTAATGTGACAGACAATGTGAATAATCTGTATTAATGTGATAGACAATGTGAATAATCTGTCATAATGTGATAGATAAATGTGAATAAGCTGTCTTAATGTGATAGATAAATGTGAATAATCTGTCTTAATGTGATAGACAAATGTGAATAATCTGTCTTAATGTGATAGACAAATGTGAATAATCTGTCTTAATGTGATAGATAAATGTGAATAAGCTGTCTTAATGTGATATACAAATGTGAATAATATGTCTTAATGTGATAGACAAATGTGAATAATCTGTCTTAATGTGATAGACAAATGTGAATAATCTGTATTAATGTGATAGACAAATGTGAATAATGGTTGCGCATTCGCTGCAAAAGGCCCAGAGTTTGCTCCCCGCTGGAGCCGTTATAATTGTGCCCTTAGGCAAAGCATTTAAATCATCAGGAATGAGGTCTCGAGAATGATTAATATAAGTTGTAAGAACTTGTTTCGCAATCAAACTAAAATTGTATAAATTAAATTCCAGAGGTTTAGAAGATCTTGTGCGGAACAAAGTGTTTTCTTTCAAAATGTTGAAAGGGCCATAACCCCGTCAAAAATCAGATGAACCAAATGAGAAGACTGCATACACATCTAGGTTTAATAATACTCACTCCTGTAAAGTTTCATCAACATCTGGTAAAAGGTATTACTAATGAAGCCTGGACAAGTCAAAGGTGGACGGACAGACGGCAATGCCAAAAATAATGTGTTTCCCCCGAAGTAGGGAGACATAGTTACTATTAATTGGATTATTCCAAAAATTAAAAAAAATCAAATCATTGCATGTGGGTATACAATGTCTAGTCCAGCAGTTTCGACCAATACTCGTAATCTATCATTGCATGTTGTTATACAAGGTCTTGTCCAGCAGTAGCGACCAATACTCGGGGAATCTACCATTGCATGTTGTTATACAAGGTCTTGTCCAGCAGTATCGAGCAATACTCGGAATCTACCATTGCATGTGGGTATACAAGGTCTTGTCCAGCAGTAGCGACCAATACTCGGGGAATCTACCATTGCATGTGGGTATACAAGGTATTGTCCAGCAGTATCGACCAATACTCGGGAATCTATCATTGCATGTGGTTATACAAGGTCTTGTCCAGCAGTAGCGACCAATACTCGGGAATCTATCATTGCATGTGGGTATACAAGGTCTTGTCCAGCAGTATCGACCAATACTCGGAATCTACCATTGCATGTGGGTATACAAGTTCTTGTCCAGCAGTAGCGACCAATACTCGGGGAATCTATCATTGCATGTGGTTATACAAGGTCTTGTCCAGCAGTAGCGACCAATACTCGGAATCTACCATTGCATGTGGTTATACAAGGTCCTGTCCAGCAGTAGCGACCAATACTCGGAATCTATCATTGTATGTGGTGATACAAGGTCTTGTCCAGCAGTAGCAACCAATACTCGGGTAATCTATCATTGCATGTGGGTATACAAGGTCTTGTCCAGCAGTAGCGACCAATACTCGGGGAATCTACCATTGCATGTGGGTATACAAGGTCTTGTCCAGCAGTAGCGACCAATACTCGGGTAATCTATCATTGCATGTGGGTATACAAGGTCTTGTCCAGCAGTAGCGACCAATACTCGGGGAATCTACCATTACATGTGGTTATACAAGGTCTTGTCCAGCAGTAGCGACCAATACCCGGGGAATCTACCATTGCATGTGGGTATACAAGGTCTTGTCCAGCAGTAGCGACCAATACTCGGAATCTACCATTGTATGTGGGTATACAAGGTCTTGTCCAGCAGTAGCGACCAATACTAGGAATCTACCATTGTATGTGGTTATACAAGGTCTTGGCCAGCAGTATTGACCAATACTCGGGTAATATACCATTGCATGTGGGTACACAAGGTCATGTCCAGCAGTAGCAACCAATACTCGGAATCTACCATTGCATGTGGTTATACAAGGTCTTGTCCAGCAGTAGCAACCAATACTCGGGTAATATACCATTGCATGTGGGTATACAAGGTCTTGTCCAGCAGTAGCGACCAATACTCGGAATCTACCATTGCATGTGGGTATACAAGGTCTTGTCCAGCAGTAGCGACCAATACTAGGAATCTACCATTGTATGTGGTTATACAAGGTCTTGGCCAGCAGTATTGACCAATACTCGGGTAATATACCATTGCATGTGGGTATACAAGGTCATGTCCAGCAGTAGCAACCAATACTCGGAATCTACCATTGCATGTGGGTATACAAGGTCTTGTCCAGCAGTAGCAACCAATACTCGGAATCTACCATTGCATGTGGGTATACAAGGTCATGTCCAGCAGTAGCGACCAATACTCGGGGAATCTACCATTGCATGTGGGTATACAAGGTCTTGTCCAGCAGTAGCAACCAATACTCGGAATCTATCATTGCATGTGGGTATACAAGGTCTTGTCCAGCAGTTTCGACCAATACTCGGAATCTACCATTGCATGTGGGTATACACGTTCATGTCCAGAAGTAGCGACCAATACTAGGAACCATTGCATGTGGGTATACAAGGTCATGTCCAGAAGTAGCGACCAATACTCGGGGAATCTACCATTGCATGTGGGTATACAAGGTCATGTCCAGAAGTAGCGACCAATACTCGGGGAATCTACCATTGCATGTGGGTATACAAGGTCTTGTCCAGCAGTATCGACCAATACTCGGGGAATCTACCATTGCATGTGGGTATACAAGGTCTTGTCCAGCAGTATCGACCAATACTCGGGGAATCTACCATTGCATGTGGTGATACAAGGTCTTGTCCAGCAGTATCGACCAATACTCGGGGAATCTACCATTACATGTTGGTATACAAGGTCTTGTCCAGCAGTAGCGACCAATACTCTGAATATACCATTGCATGTGGTTATACAAGGTCTTGTCCAGCAGTAGCGACCAATACTCGGGGAATCTACCATTGCATGTGGGTATACAAGGTCTTGTCCAGCAGTAGCATCCAATACTCGGAATCTACCATTGCATGTGGGTATACAAGGTCTTGTCCAGCAGTTTCGACCAATACTCGGAATCTACCATTGCATGTGGGTATACACGTTCATGTCCAGAAGTAGCGACCAATACTCGGAACCATTGCATGTGGGTATATACGGTCATGTCCAGAAGTAGCGACCAATACTCGGGGAATCTACCATTGCATGTGGGTATACAAGGTCATGTCCAGAAGTAGCGACCAATACTCGGGGAATCTACCATTGCATGTGGGTATACAAGGTCTTGTCCAGCAGTATCGACCAATACTCGGGGAATCTACCATTGCATGTGGGTATACAAGGTCTTGTCCAGCAGTATCGACCAATACTCGGGGAATCTACCATTGCATGTGGTGATACAAGGTCTTGTCCAGCAGTATCGACCAATACTCGGGGAATCTACCATTACATGTTGGTATACAAGGTCTTGTCCAGCAGTAGCGACCAATACTCGGAATCTACCATTGCATGTGGTTATACAAGGTCTTGTCCAGCAGTAGCGACCAATACTCGGAATCTACCATTGCATGTGGGTATACAAGGTATTGTCCAGCAGTATCGACCAATACTCGGGGAATCTATCATTACATGTGGGTATACAAGGTCTTGTCCAGCAGTAGTGACCAATACTCGGAATCTACCATTGCATGTGGTTATACAAGGTCTTGTCCAGCAGTAGCGACCAATACTCGGAATCTACCATTACATGTTGGTATACAAGGTCTTGTCCAGCAGTATTGACCAATACTCGGAATATATCATTGCATGTGGTTATACAAGGTATTGTCCAGCAGTAGCGACCAATACTCGGAATCTATCATTACATGTGGTTATACAAGGTCTTGTCCAGCAGTAGCGACCAATACTCGGGAATATACCATTACATTGGTTATACAAGGTCTTGTCCAGCAGTAGCGACCAATACTCGGAATCTACCATTGCATGTGGGTATACAAGGTCTTGTCCAGCAGTAGCGACCAATACTCGGAATCTACCATTGTATGTGGTTATACAAGGTCTTGTCCAGCAGTATTGACCAATACTCGGGTAATATACCATTGCATGTGGGTATACAAGGTCATGTCCAGCAGTAGCAACCAATACTCGGGGAATCTACCATTGCATGTGGGTATACAAGGTCTTGTCCAGCAGTAGCAACCAATACTCGGAATCTACCATTGCATGTGGGTATACAAGGTCTTGTCCAGCAGTAGCGACCAATACTCGGGGAATCTATCATTGCATGTGGGTATACAAGGTCTTGTCCAGCAGTAGCGACCAATACTCGGGGAATCTACCATTGCATGTGGGTATACAAGGTCTTGTCCAACAGTAGCGACCAATACTCGGGGAATCTACCATTGCATGTGGGTATACAAGGTCTTGTCCAGCAGTACGACCAATACTCGGGGAATCTACCATTGCATGTGGGTATACAAGGTCTTGTCCAGCAGTAGCACCAATACTCGGAATCTATCATTGCATGTGGGTATACAAGGTCTTGTCCAGCAGTAGCGACCAATACTCGGAATCTACCATTGCATGTGTGTATACAAGGTCTTGTCCAGCAGTATTGACCAATACTCGGGTAATATACCATTGCATGTGGGTATACAAGGTCATGTCCAGCAGTAGCACCAATACTCGGGGAATCTACCATTGCATGTGGGTATACAAGGTCTTGTCCAGCAGTAGCAACCAATACTCGGAATCTACCATTGCATGTGGGTATACAAGGTCTTGTCCAGCAGTATCGACCAATACTCGGAATCTACCATTGCATGTGTGTATACAAGGTCTTGTCCAGCAGTATCGACCAATACTCGGAATATACCATTGCATGTGGGTATACAAGGTCTGTCCAGCAGTAGCAACCAATACTCGGAATCTATCATTGCATGTGGGTATACAATGTCTTGTCCAGCAGCAGCGACCAATACTCGGAATCTACCATTGCATGTGGGTATACAAGGTCTTGTCCAGCAGTAGCGACCAATACTCGGAATCTACCATTGTATGTGGGTATACAAGGTATAGTCCAGCAGTAGCGACCAATACTCGGGGAATCTACCATTGTATGTGGTTATACAAGGTCTTGTCCAGCAGTATTGACCAATACTCGGATAATATACCATTGCATGTGGGTATACAAGGTCATGTCCAGCAGTAGCAACCAATACTCGGAATCTATCATTGCATGTGGGTATACAAGGTCTTGTCCAGCAGTTTCGAAAAATACTCGGAATCTACCATTGCATGTGGGTATACACGTTCATGTCCAGAAGTAGCGACCAATACTCGGAATCTACCATTGCATGTGGGTATACAAGGTCTTGTCCAGCAGTAGCGACCAATACTCGGGGAATCTATCATTGCATGTGGGTATACAAGGTCTTGTCCAGCAGTAGCGACCAATACTCGGGGAATCTACCATTGCATGTGGGTATACACGGTCTTGTCCAGCAGTAGCGACCAATACTCGGGGAATCTATCATTGCATGTGGGTATACAAGGTCTTGTCCAGCAGTAGCGACCAATACTCGGGGAATCTACCATTGCATGTGGGTATACACGGTCTTGTCCAGCAGTAGCGACCAATACTCGGGGAATCTATCATTGCATGTGGGTATACAAGGTCTTGTCCAGCAGTAGCGACCAATACTCGGGGAATCTACCATTGCATGTGGGTATACACGGTCTTGTCCAGCAGTAGCGACCAATACTCGGGGAATCTATCATTGCATGTGGGTATACAAGGTCTTGTCCAGCAGTAGCGACCAATACTCGGGGAATCTATCATTGCATGTGGGTATACAAGGTCTTGTCCAGCAGTATCGACCAATACTCGGGGAATCTACCATTGCATGTGGGTATACAAGGTCTTGTCCAGCAGTATCGACCATTACTCGGAATCTACCATTGCATGTGGTGATACAAGGTCTTGTCCAGAAGTAGCGACCAATACTCGGGGAATCTACCATTGCATGTGGGTATACAAGGTCTTGTCCAGCAGTATCGACCAATACTCGGAATCTACCATTGCATGTGGGTATACAAGGTCTTGTCCAGAAGTAGCAACCAATACTCGGGGAATCTACCATTGCACGTGGTGATACAAGGTCTTGTCCAGCAGTAGCGACCAATACTCGGGGAATCTACCATTGCATGTGGGTATACAAGGTATTGTCCAGCAGTAGCGACCAATATTCGGGGAATCTACCATTGCATGTGGGTATACAAGGTCTTGTCCAGAAGTAGCAACCAATACTCGGGGAATCTACCATTGCATGTGGGTATACAAGGTATTGTCCAGCAGTAGCGACCAATACTCGGGGAATCTACCATTGCATGTGGGTATACAAGGTCTTGTCCAGCAGTAGCGACCAATACTCGGGGAATCTACCATTGCATGTGGGTATACAAGGTCTTGTCCAGCAGTATCGACCAATACTCGGGGAATCTACCATTGCATGTGGGTATACAAGGTCTTGTCCAGCAGTATCGACCAATACTCGGGGAATCTACCATTGTATGTGGGTATACAAGGTCATGTCCAGCAGTAGCGACCAATACTCTGGGAATCTACCATTGCATGTGGGTATACAAGGTCTTGTCCAGCAGTATCGACCAATACTCGGGGAATCTACCATTGCATGTGGGTATACAAGGTCTTGTCCAGCAGTATCGACCAATACTCGGGGAATCGACCATTGCATGTGGGTATACAAGGTCTTGTCCAGCAGTAGCAACCAATACTCGGAATCTACCATTGCATGTGGTGATACAAGGTCTTGTCCAGCAGTAGCGACCAATACTCGGGGAATCTACCATTGCATGTGGGTATACAAGTTCTTGTCCAACAGTAGCGACCAATACTCGGAATCTACCATTGCATGTGGGTATACAAGGTCATGTCCAGCAGTAGCGACCAATACTCGGAATCTACCATTGTATGTGGTTATACAAGGTCATGTCCAGCAGTAGCAACCAATACTCGGGGAATCTACCATTGCATGTGGGTATACAAGGTCTTGTCCAGCAGTATTGACCAATACTCTGGTAATATACCATTGCATGTGGGTATACAAGGTCTTGTCCAGCAGTAGCATGCAATACTCGGAATCTATCATTGCATGTGGGTATACAAGGTCTTGTCCAGCAGTTTCGACCAATACTCGGAATCTACCATTGCATGTGGGTATACAAGGTCTTGTCCAGCAGTAGCGACCAATACTCGGAATCTACCATTGCATGTGGGTATACAAGGTCATGTCCAGCAGTAGCAACCAATACTCGGGGAATCTACCATTGCATGTGGGTATACAAGGTCTTGTCCAGCAGTAGCATGCAATACTCGGAATCTATCATTGCATGTGGGTATACAAGGTCTTGTCCAGCAGTTTCGACCAATACTCGGAATCTACCATTGCATGTGGGTATACAAGTTCATGTCCAGCAGTAGCGACCAATACTCGGAATCTACCATTGCATGTGGGTATACAAGGTCATGTCCAGAAGTAGCGACCAATACTCGGGGAATCTATCATTGCATGTGGGTATACAAGGTCTTGTCCAGCAGTATCGACCAATACTCGGGGAATCTACCATTGCATGTGGGTATACAAGGTCTTGGCCAGCAGTATCGACCAATACTCGGGAATCTACCATTGCATGTGGGTATACACGGTCTTAACACACACAACCCACAACACCAAACCGGGAATCTACCATTGCATGTGGGTATACACGGTCTTGTCCAGCAGTACGACCAATACTCGGGAATCTATCATTGCAGTGGTAAAGGTCTTGTCCAGCAGTAGCGACCAATACTCGGGGAATCTATCATTGCATGTGGGTATACAAGGTCTTGTCCAGCAGTATCGACCAATACTCGGGGAATCTACCATTGCATGTGGGTATACAAGGTCTTGTCCAGCAGTAGCGACCAATACTCGGAATCTACCATTGCATGTGGTATACAAGGTCTTGTCCAGAAGTAGCGACCAATACTCGGGGAATCTACCATTGCATGTGGGTATACAAGGTCTTGTCCAGCAGTATCGACCAATACTCGGGGAATCTACCATTGCATGTGGGTATACAAGGTCTTGTCCAGCAGTAGCAACCAATACTCGGGGAATCTACCATTGCATGTGGTGATACAAGGTCTTGTCCAGCAGTATCGACCAATACTCGGGGAATCTACCATTGCATGTGGGTATACAAGGTCTTGTCCAGCAGTAGCGACCAATACTCGGGGAATCTACCATTGCATGTGGGTATACAAGGTCTTGTCCAGCAGTAGCAACCAATACTCGGGGAATCTACCATTGCATGTGGGTATACAAGGTCTTGTCCAGCAGTAGCGACCAATACTCGGGGAATCTACCATTGCATGTGGGTATACAAGGTCTTGTCCAGCAGTAGCGACCAATACTCGGGGAATCTACCATTGCATGTGGGTATACAAGGTCTTGTCCAGCAGTATCGACCAATACTCGGGGAATCTACCATTGCATGTGGGTATACAAGGTCTTGTCCAGCAGTATCGACCAATACTCGGGGAATCTACCATTGCATGTGGGTATACAAGGTCATGTCCAGCAGTAGCGACCAATACTCTGGGAATCTACCATTGCATGTGGGTATACAAGGTCTTGTCCAGCAGTATCGACCAATACTCGGGGAATCTACCATTGCATGTGGGTATACAAGGTCTTGTCCAGCAGTATCGACCAATACTCGGGGAATCGACCATTGCATGTGGGTATACAAGGTCTTGTCCAGCAGTAGCAACCAATACTCGGAATCTACCATTGCATGTGGTGATACAAGGTCTTGTCCAGCAGTAGCGACCAATACTCGGGGAATCTACCATTGCATGTGGGTATACAAGTTCTTGTCCAACAGTAGCGACCAATACTCGGAATCTACCATTGCATGTGGGTATACAAGGTCATGTCCAGAAGTAGCGACCAATACTCGGAATCTACCATTGCATGTGGGTATACAAGGTAATGTACAGAAGTAGCGACCAATACTCGGGGAATCTATCATTGCATGTGGGTATACAAGTTCTTGTCCAGCAGTATCGACCAATACTCGGGGAATCTACCATTGCATGTGGTTATACAAGGTCTTGTCCAGCAGTAGCGACCAATACTCGGGGAATCTACCATTGCATGTGGTGATACAAGGTCTTGTCCAGCAGTATCGACCAATACTCGGGGAATCTACCATTGCATGTGGGTATACAAGGTCTTGGCCAGCAGTATCGACCAATACTCGGGGAATCTACCATTGCATGTGGGTATACACGGTCTTGTCCAGCAGTAGCGACCAATACTCGGGGAATCTATCATTGCATGTGGGTATACAAGGTCTTGTCCAGCAGTAGCGACCAATACTCGGGGAATCTACCATTGCATGTGGGTATACACGGTCTTGTCCAGCAGTAGCGACCAATACTCGGGGAATCTATCATTGCATGTGGGTATACAAGGTCTTGTCCAGCAGTAGCGACCAATACTCGGGGAATCTATCATTGCATGTGGGTATACAAGGTCTTGTCCAGCAGTATGACCAATACTCGGGGAATCTACCATTGCATGTGGGTATACACGGTCTTGTCCAGCAGTAGCGACCAACACTCGGGGAATCTATCATTGCATATGGGTATACAAGGTTTTGTCCAGCAGTAGCGACCAATACTCGGGGAATCTACCATTGCATGTGGGTATACAAGGTCTTGTCCAGCAATAGCGACCAATACTCGGGGAATCTACCATTGCATGTGGGTATACAAGGTCTTGTCCAACAGTAGCAACCAATACTCGGGGAATCTACCATTGCATGTGGGTATACAAGTTCTTGTCCAGCAGTAGCATGCAATACTCGGGGAATCTATCATTGCATGTGGGTATACAAGGTCTTGTCCAGCAGTATTGACCAATACTCGGGTAATATACCATTGCATGTGGGTATACAAGGTCATGTCCAGCAGTAGCAACCAATACTCGGAATCTACCATTGCATGTGGGTATACAAGGTCTTGTCCAGCAGTAGCATGCAATACTCGGAATCTATCATTGCATGTGGGTATACAAGGTCTTGTCCAGCAGTTTCGACCAATACTCGGAATCTACCATTGCATGTGGGTATACACGTTCATGTCCAGAAGTAGCGACCAATACTCGGAATCTACCATTGCATGTGGTGATACAAGGTCTTGTCCAGCAGTATCGACCAATACTCGGAATCTACCATTGCATGTGGGTATACAAGGTCTTGTCCAGCAGTATTGACCAATACTCGGGGAATCTACCATTGCATGTGGGTATACAAGGTCTTGTCCAGCAGTATCGACCAATACTCGGGGAATCTACCATTGCATGTGGGTATACAAGGTCTTGGCCAGCAGTATCGACCAATACTCGGGGAATCTACCATTGCATGTGGGTATACAAGGTCTTGTCCAGCAGTAGCGACCAATACTCGGGGAATCTACCATTGCATGTGGGTATACAAGGTCTTGTCCAGCAGTAGCGACCAATACTCGGGGAATCTACCATTGCATGTGGGTATACAAGGTCTTGTCCAGCAGTATCGACCAATACTCGGGGAATCTACCATTGCATGTGGTGATACAAGGTCTTGTCCAGCAGTAGCAACCAATACTCGGGGAATCTATCATTGCATGTGGGTATACAAGGTCCTGTCCAGCAGTAGCGACCAATACTCGGAATCTACCATTGTATGTGGTTATACAAGGTCTTGTCCAGCAGTATTGACCAATACTCGGGTAATATACCATTGCATGTGGGTATACAAGGTCATGTCCAGCAGTAGCAACCAATACTCTAGGAATCTACCATTGCATGTGGGTATACCAAGGTCTTGTCCAGCAGTAGCAACCAATACTCGGAATCTACCATTGCATGTGGGTATACTAGGTATTGTCCAGCAGTATTGACCAATACTCGGGTAATATACCATTGCATGTGGATGGATATACAGGTCATGTCCAGCAGTAGCAACCAATACTCGGAATCTACCATTGCATGTGGGTATACAAGGTCTTGTCCAGCAGTAGCAACCAATACTCGGAATCTATCATTGCATGTGGGTATACAAGGTCCTGTCCAGCAGCAGCGACCAATACTCGGGGAATCTATCATTGCATGTGGGTATACAAGGTCTTGTCCAGCAGTAGCGACCAATACTCGGAATCTACCATTGTATGTGGTTATACAAGGTCTTGTCCAGCAGTATTGACCAATACTCTGGTAATATACCATTGCATGTGGGTATACAAGGTCATGTCCAGCAGTAGCAACCAATACTCGGGGAATCTACCATTGCATGTGGGTATACCAAGGTCTTGTCCAGCAGTAGCAACCAATACTCGGAATCTACCATTGCATGTGGGTATACAAGGTATTGTCCAGCAGTATTGACCAATACTCGGGTAATATACCATTGCATGTGGGTATACAAGGTCTTGTCCAGCAGTTGCAACCAATACTCGGAATCTATCATTGCATGTGGGTATACAAGGTCTTGTCCAGCAGCAGCGACCAATACTCGGGTAATCTACCATTGCATGTGGGTATACAAGGTCTTGTCCAGCAGTAGCGACCAATACTCGGGGAATCTACCATTGCATGTGGGTATACACGGTCTTGTCCAGCAGTAGCGACCAACACTCGGGGAATCTATCATTGCATGTGGGTATACAAGGTTTTGTCCAGCAGTAGCGACCAATACTCGGGGAATCTACCATTGCATGTGGGTATACAAGGTCTTGTCCAGCAGTATCGACCAATACTCGGAATCTACCATTGCATGTGGTGATACAAGGTCTTGTCCAGCAGTAGCTACCAATACTCGGGGAATCTACCATTGCATGTGGTATACAAGGTCTTGGCCAGCAGTATCGACCAATACTCGGGGAATCTACCATTGCATGTGGGTATACACGGTCTTGTCCAGCAGTAGCGACCAATACTCGGGGAATCTATCATTGCATGTGGGTATACAAGGTCTTGTCCAGCAGTAGCGACCAATACTCGGGGAATCTACCATTGCATGTGGGTATACAAGGTCTTGTCCAGCAGTATCGACCAATACTCGGAATCTACCATTGCATGTGGGATACAAGGTCTTGTCCAGCAGTAGCTACCAATACTCGGAATCTACCATTGCATGTGGTGATACAAGGTCTTGGCCAGCAGTATCGACCAATACTCGGGGAATCTACCATTGCATGTGGGTATACACGGTCTTGTCCAGCAGTAGCGACCAATACTCGGGGAATCTATCATTGCATGTGGGTATACAAGGTCTTGTCCAGCAGTAGCGACCAATACTCGGGGAATCTACCATTGCATGTGGGTATACAAGGTCTTGTCCAGCAGTAGCGACCAATACTCGGGGAATCTACCATTGCATGTGGTATACAAGGTCTTGTCCAGCAGTAGCAACCAATACTCGGAATCTACCATTGCATGTGGGTATACAAGGTCTTGTCCAGCAGTATTGACCAATACTCGGGTAATATACCATTGCATGTGGATATACAAGGTCATGTCCAGCAGTAGCAACCAATACTCGGAATCTATCATTGCATGTGGGTATACAAGGTCTTGTCCAGCAGTAGCAACCAATACTCGGAATCTATCATTGCATGTGGGTATACAATGTCTTGTCCAGCAGCAGCGACCAATACTCGGAATCTACCATTGCATGTGGGTATACAAGGTCTTGTCCAGCAGTATCGACCAATACTCGGGGAATCTACCATTGCATGTGGATATACAAGGTCTTGTCCAGCAGTAGCGACCAATACTCGGGGAATCTATCATTGCATGTGGGTATACACGGTCTTGTCCAGCAGTAGCAACCAATACTCGGGGAATCTACCATTGCATGTGGGTATACAAGGTATTGTCCAGCAGTATCGTCCAATACTCGGGGAATCTATCATTACATGTTGGTATACAAGGTCTTGTCCAGCAGTAGTGACCAATACTCGGAATCTACCATTGCATGTGGTGATACAAGGTCTTGTCCAGCAGTAGCGACCAATACTCGGAATCTACCATTACATGTTGGTATACAAGGTCTTGTCTAGCAGTATTGACCAATACTCGGAATATATCATTGCATGTGGTTATACAAGGTATTGTCCAGCAGTAGCGACCAATACTCGGAATCTATCATTACATGTGGTTATACAAGGTCTTGTTCAGCAGTAGCGACCAATACTCGGGAATATACCATTACATTGGTTATACAAGGTCTTGTCCAGCAGTAGCGACCAATACTCGGAATCTATCATTGCATGTGGGTATACAAGGTCTTGTCCAGCAGTAGCGACCAATACTCGGAATCTACCATTGTATGTGGTTATACAAGGTCTTGTCCAGCAGTATTGACCAATACTCGGGTAATATACCATTGCATGTGGGTATACAAGGTCATGTCCAGCAGTAGCAACCAATACTCGGAATCTACCATTGCATGTGGGTATAGAAGGTCTTGTCCAGCAGTAGCAACCAATACTCGGATTCTATCATTGCATGTGGGTATACAAGGTCTTGTTCAGCAGTAGCGACCAATACTCGGGGAATCTACCATTGCATGTGGGTATACAAGGTCTAGTCCAGCAGTATCGACCAATACTCGGGGAATCTACCATTGCATGTGGGTATACACGGTCTTGTCCAACAGTAGCGACCAATACTCGGGGAATCTATTATTGCATGTGGGTATACAAGGTCTTGTCCAGCAGTAGCGACCAATACTCGGGGAATCTACCATTGCATGTGGGTATACAAGGTCTTGTCCAGCAGTATCGACCAATACTCGTGGAATCTACCATTGCATGTGGGTATACACGGTCTTGTCCAGCAGTAGCGACCAATACTCTGGGAATCTATCATTGCATGTGGGTATACAAGATCTTGTCCAGCAGTAGCGACCAATACTCGGGGAATCTACCATTGCATGTGGGTATACAAGGTCTTGTCCAGCAGTAGCGACCAATACTCGGGGAATCTACCATTGCATGTGGGTATACAAGGTCTTGTCCAGCAGTAGCGACCAATACTCGGGGAATCTATCATTGCATGTGGGTATACAAGGTCTTGTCCAGCAGTAGCGACCAATACTCGGGGAATCTACCATTGCATGTGGGTATACAAGGTCTTGTCCAGCAGTAGCGACCAATACTCGGGGAATCTACCATTGCATGTGGGTATACAAGGTCTTGTCCAGCAGTAGCAACCAATACTCGGGGAATCTACCATTGCATGTGGGTATACAAGTTCTTGTCCAGCAGTAGCGACCAATACTCGGGGAATCTACCATTGCATGTGGGTATACAAGGTATTGTCCAGCAGTAGCAACCAATACTCGGGGAATCCATTTCATGTGGGTATACAAGGTCTTGTCCAGCAGTATCGACCAATACTCGGGGAATCTACCATTGCATGTGGGTTTACAAGGTTTTGTCCAGCAGTATCGACCAATACTCGGGAATCTACCATTGCATGTGGGTATACAAGGTATTGTCCAGCAGTATCGACCAATACTCGGGGAATCTAACATTGCATGTGGGTATACAAGGTCTTGTCCAGCAGTATCGACCAATACTCGGGGAATCTACCATTGCATGTGGGTATACAAGGTATTGTCCAGCAGTATCGACCAATACTCGGAATCTACCATTGCATGTGGTGATACAAGGTCTTGTCCAGCAGTAGCGACCAATAATCGGAATCTATCAATGCATGTGGGTATACAAGGTCTTGTCCAGCAGTAGCGACCAATATTCGGGGAATCTATCATTGCATGTGGGTATACAAGGTGTTGTCCAGCAGTAGCGACCAATACTCGTAATCTATCATTGCATGTGGGTATACAAGGTTTTGTCCAGCAGTATCGACCAATACTCGTAATCTATCATTGCATGTGGTTATACAAGGTCTTGTCCAGCAGTAGCGACCAATACTCGGAATTTATCATTGCATGTGGGTATACAAGGTTTTGTCCAGCAGTATCGACCAATACTCGTAATCTATCATTGCATGTGGGTATACAAGGTCTAGTCCAGCAGTAGCGACCAATACTCGGAATCTATCATTGCATGTGGGTATACAAGGTCTTGTCCAGAAGTATCGACCAATACTCGGAATCTGAAGAATTACTTCTACAAATATACACGTTTTATTTCATCACTCCTGTGTGATCAACAAAAGAGCACATTTAAAACATACATGTACACATTTAACAAGATAAATACACGTCACATTCACACAGCAGATATATGGTAAACAGTAGGGTTTTTTCAAGAGCGGAATGTCAGAGCACGTTAAAAAAATGAAATATATTTTATTTTAATTGTTTTTTATGTATGCCTCAACATGTGCCTTCTGACGGACAGACATAAAAAACTCCCTTTTCACCAATATGTACTGCCTTTCTGACGTACCGTGCTCCCTTTTCTGACCCATGCTGCCCTTTTTTCCCACTCAAGAATAAACCCTAATACAGGATACATTATTATATAATAGACACATTGTTGTAAACCTTTCAGACTTAATCCATAATACACATCTGATCATGTTGTGGAGCCTTCATTTAATGGTGCAATGGGTAGTGTTGTCTCGTAACCATGGGGTTGTGAGTTTGAGCCCCTGTGGACTCCAAGATACTTAAATAACTACATTGCCTACTCTCTCTAATGTAACAAGGTAGTGAAATTATAGTACAGTACAGTATATGAAATCCTAATTTCACTTTTGAAAGTTTGTATACCACAAAAACACTGTTTATTGATTCAATGTTAGTGTTTGATTATTATTATATTTCGGGTTTTACGCCTGCATCAGCACCATTTTGGGCTATATCGCCGGCGGGCAGTTTACCTAACAACACCTTTGGGCAGGCTCCAACGGTTAACCAGTACTTTGGTGCACCAACCTCCGTAGGAAACTGCCAACTTTTTCATATAAATGAGACACGATCTGAGCGGGGCTCAAACCCGTGACCATCAGTGATGATAGGTTACAGTGGTATACAAGTCAGCGACCTTAACCACTAGACCACGTTTTCACGTTTTCACGTATAAATGCATTGCTACTACACATTCTTCTGAATACATTCGAACACTAACAGTCCGCATGTATTCAGAAGAAGCAATGCATTTATACGTGAAAAATGCATTTTATTTGCTTTTTGTGATGTAAATGTCGCATTATTGGTTCAAATTTTAACATCATTGTTACTGTTCTGTGAATTTTTAATTTATGCTATGAAGGCAATTAAGTTGTCTGTACATGTATAGGGTGTTCCAAAAATTCATCTATAAAATAACATTTTCAGCTAGTAACATTATTTTTATTTCAATTTCTCATGGTAAGTAATGTGGCAAAATATGCACGATGGGCGAATGGCGTATAACACTTAATGTACACATATACATGCATCAAATCTATAAATAGTGCAGAATTACCTGCCTCGCTTAGAGGTCACACAAATATTCATAAGGTATAAGTCTATTGTTACGAGTATATAATTGTTGAGTAACGATAAATAATGCTTCAGTACATTAACCCATTTGATTCTGGATACCGTTCAAACAGTATTTGCAAAGAACATAGAGCCAGATCAGCCACCACAGAATGTGCTGTCTGATCAGGCTCTAGGCTGTTTGCTATTCAGATGATCTTGCTGAGACACTTGGCTATGTAGCAAACAACATAGATCCTGATCAGCATTAAGACACTTGGCTATGTAGCAAACAACATAGATCCTGATCAGCATGCAGCGTCACACTGCGTGCTGATCAGGATCTATGTTATTTGTAAAAGCCTTTAAATGTATCCAGAATGAAATGGGTTAATAATAAACAATAATAAACAATACAACTCATTTATTGCATTAAAACACACCATATATTGCTTATGGCAAAATATACTGTATAATACATAGTATAACAGTAACCATGCATATGGATATATCATACAGTATGTAGTAACCATGGATGTGGTTTTGACAGAAAAATTATGAGTTTATATACAGCTGTTAGGGTTCATTCTAGAGTGGAAAAAAGGGCAGGGTGGGTCAGAAAAGTGGTATGGTTGGTCAGAAAATTGGCAGGGTGGGTCAGAAAAGTGGTATGGTGGGTCAGAAAAATGGCAGAGTGCATTTTGAGCCGCAATGAGATGTGGGAGGGGGTATTTTGGTGTTAGCCCCTAGAAAACGTTATTATGGCGATTGATCAAAGACGCAGTATATATTGTTGAAATGGGCGGATCAGTTCTAAGTTATATTTGTCTGCCCGCCGGAAGGCACTTGTTGTGTCATATATATATATAAAAAACAATTAAAATACAATTTCTTTTTTTTATAAAAAAGGCAAGAGGGCAGGGCTAAAAAAAGGGCGCAGGGCAAGCGCGCCTGCCATTCCACTCTAGAAAAACCACTAAGATGTGAACATTATCAAAAAGTGTTATTAATATCATTTCTGGATTCAATATGTGCAGAATTCTGTAATACACATACATATTCGTTATCTGTAACTCTGCAAATTATGGGTAACAACATACTACAGAAAAATGAGAGTATATGCATTTTCATGCACGTAGCTTATATTAAAGCACTAATGGCCCGGCCCTGCTGATTGCCACAGAAAATGAAAAATCAAAACAGGCCAAATATTTAATAAAAAAAGATCTGCATGGATGGTATAGGCGTAGAGCCAGAGGTCACATATCTCACGACGCAATCATCTCTTTTTGTTGTCAATGTCACATTTCATCTCTTATGTATAGCAA
The DNA here is from genome assembly GCA_014843695.1 of Archivesica marissinica. NCBI lineage: Eukaryota > Metazoa > Mollusca > Bivalvia > Venerida > Vesicomyidae > Archivesica > Archivesica marissinica. The sequence continues at coordinate 3,867,634 of CM026394.1, read as the reverse complement.
TTTTATTCTAAATTTGGCATCATTTTTGGAAAAATACATCGAAATTTGAACGTCTAAAACGTAGATTAAGATGCGTCAGAGTGCATCATCGACGTTCTAGGATTCAAAATGTTCCTGGGTGAACATGCCCCCAGATCCACTGTACATTCAGTACTTAGTGCATTAATCGGGCCTACAAAATCAAAACGGTTAGCTACACCCCTGATTCTGTATATCTGAGAATACGGTAGTGTATGGTCCGGTATATGGAATAACTAGTATATGGATCCGTATATATGGCTGATCTGGTTGATCCAGACTGTCAGTTTTACTGGTTGATCCAGACTGTCAGTTTTACTGGTTGATCCAGACTGTTAGTTTTACTGGTTGATACAGACTGTTAGTTTTACTTGTTGATCCAGACTGTCAGTTTTACTGGTTGATCCAGACGGTCAGTTTTACTGGTTGATCCAGACGGTCAGTTTTACTGGTTGATACAGACAGTCAGTTTTACTGGTTGATACAGACTGTCAGTTTTACTGGTTGATCCAGACAGTCAGTTTTACTGGTTGATACAGACAGTCAGTTTTACTGGTTGATACAGACTGTCAGTTTTACTGGTTGATCCAGACAGTCAGTTTTACTGGTTGATACAGACAGTCAGTTTTACTGGTTGATACAGACTGTCAGTTTTACTGGTTGATCCAGACAGTCAGTTTTACTGGTTGATACAGACAGTCAGTTTTACTGGTTGATACAGACTGTCAGTTTTACTGGTTGATCCAGACAGTCAGTTTTACTGGTTGATACAGACAGTCAGTTTTACTGGTTGATACAGACTGTCAGTTTTACTGGTTGATCCAGACAGTCAGTTTTACTGGTTGATACAGACAGTCAGTTTTACTGGTTGATACAGACTGTCAGTTTTACTGGTTGATCCAGACAGTCAGTTTTACTGGTTGATACAGACAGTCAGTTTTACTGGTTGATACAGACTGTCAGTTTTACTGGTTGATCCAGACAGTCAGTTTTACTGGTTGATACAGACAGTCAGTTTTACTGGTTGATACA
>CM026394.1:3799288-3865584 GCA_014843695.1 Archivesica marissinica | reverse complement strand
AGCAGTAGCAACCAATACTCGGAATCTATCATTGCATGTGGGTATACAATGTCTTGTCCAGCAGTGCGACCAATACTCGGGTAATTACCATTGCATGTGGGTATAAAGGTCTTGTCCAGCAGTAGGACCAATACTCGGAATCTACCATTGTATGTGGGTTGGTTGTGGTGGTTGGGGTTTTGTTGTGGTTATACAAGGTCTTGTCCAGCAGTATTGACCAATACTCGGATAATATCCATTGCATGTGGGTATACAAGGTCTTGTCCAGCAGTAGCAACCAATACTCGGAATCTATCATTGCATGTGGGTATATAAGGTCTTGTCCAGCAGTTTCGAAAAATTCTCGGAATCTACCATTGCATGTGGGTATACAAGTTCATGTCCAGAAGTAGCGACCAATACTCGGAATCTACCATTGCATGTGGGTATACAAGGTCATGTCCAGAAGTAGCGACCAATACTCGGGGAATCTACCATTGCATGTGGTGATACAAGGTCTTGTCCAGCAGTAGCGACCAATACTCGGGGAATCTACCATTGCATGTGTGTATACAAGGTCATGTCCAGAAGTAGCGACCAATACTCGGAATCTACCATTGCATGTGGGTATACAAGGTCATGTACAGAAGTAGCGACCAATACTCGGGGAATCTATCATTGCATGTGGGTATACAAGGTCTTGTCCAGCAGTAGCGACCAATACTCGGGGAATCTACCATTGCATGTGGGTATACAAGGTCTTGTCCAGCAGTATCGACCAATACTCGGAATCTACCATTGCATGTGGTGATACAAGGTCTTGTCCAGCAGTAGCTACCAATACTCGGGGAATCTACCATTGCATGTGGTGATACAAGGTCTTGGCCAGCAGTATCGACCAATACTCGGGGAATCTACCATTGCATGTGGGTATACACGGTCTTGTCCAGCAGTAGCGACCAATACTCGGGGAATCTATCATTGCATGTGGGTATACAAGGTCTTGTCCAGCAGTAGCGACCAATACTCGGGGAATCTACCATTGCATGTGGGTATACAAGGTCTTGTCCAGCAGTATCGACCAATACTCGGAATCTACCATTGCATGTGGTGATACAAGGTCTTGTCCAGCAGTAGCTACCAATACTCGGGGAATCTACCATTGCATGTGGTGATACAAGGTCTTGGCCAGCAGTATCGACCAATACTCGGGGAATCTACCATTGCATGTGGGTATACACGGTCTTGTCCAGCAGTATCGACCAATACTCGGGGAATCTACCATTGCATGTGGTGATACAAGGTCTTGTCCAGCAGTAGCAACCAATACTCGGGGAATCTATCATTGCATGTGGGTATACAAGGTCTTGTCCAGCAGTAGCGACCAATACTCGGAATCTACCATTGTATGTGGTTATACAAGGTCTTGTCCAGAAGTATTGACCAATACTCGGGTAATATACCATTGCATGTGGGTATACAAGGTCATGTCCAGCAGTAGCAACCAATACTCGGGGAATCTACCATTGCATGTGGGTATACCAAGGTCTTGTCCAGCAATAGCAACCAATACTCGGGGAATCTACCATTGCATGTGGGTATACAAGGTATTGTCCAGCAGTATCGTCCAATACTCGGGGAATCTATCATTACATGTTGGTATACAAGGTCTTGTCCAGCAGTAGTGACCAATACTCGGAATCTACCATTGCATGTGGTGATACAAGGTCTTGTCCAGCAGTAGCGACCAATACTCGGAATCTACCATTACATGTTGGTATACAAGGTCTTGTCTAGCAGTATTGACCAATACTCGGAATATATCATTGCATGTGGTTATACAAGGTATTGTCCAGCAGTAGCGACCAATACTCGGAATCTATCATTACATGTGGTTATACAAGGTCTTGTTCAGCAGTAGCGACCAATACTCGGGAATATACCATTACATGGTTATACAAGGTCTTGTCCAGCAGTAGCGACCAATACTCGGAATCTATCATTGCATGTGGGTATACAAGGTCTTGTCCAGCAGTAGCGACCAATACTCGGAATCTACCATTGTATGTGGTTATACAAGGTCTTGTCCAGCAGTATTGACCAATACTCGGGTATATACCATTGCATGTGGGTATACAAGGTCATGTCCAGCAGTAGCAACCAATACTCGGAATCTACCATTGCATGTGGGTATAGAAGGTCTTGTCCAGCAGTAGCAACCAATACTCGGATTCTATCATTGCATGTGGGTATACAAGGTCTTGTTCAGCAGTAGCGACCAATACTCGGGGAATCTACCATTGCATGTGGGTATACAAGGTCTAGTCCAGCAGTATCGACCAATACTCGGGGAATCTACCATTGCATGTGGGTATACACGGTCTTGTCCAACAGTAGCGACCAATACTCGGGGAATCTATTATTGCATGTGGGTATACAAGGTCTTGTCCAGCAGTAGCGACCAATACTCGGGGAATCTACCATTGCATGTGGGTATACAAGGTCTTGTCCAGCAGTAGCGACCAATACTCGGAATCTACCATTGTATGTGGTTATACAAGGTCTTGTCCAGAAGTATTGACCAATACTCGGGTAATATACCATTGCATGTGGGTATACAAGGTCATGTCCAGCAGTAGCAACCAATACTCGGGGAATCTACCATTGCATGTGGGTATACCAAGGTCTTGTCCAGCAATAGCAACCAATACTCGGAATCTACCATTGCATGTGGGTATACAAGGTATTGTCCAGCAGTATTGACCAATACTCGGGTAATATACCATTGCATGTGGATATACAAGGTCATGTCCAGCAGTAGCAACCAATACTCGGAATCTATCATTGCATGTGGGTATACAAGGTCTTGTCCAGCAGTAGCAACCAATACTCGGAATCTATCATTGCATGTGGGTATACAATGTCTTGTCCAGCAGCAGCGACCAATACTCGGGTAATCTACCATTGCATGTGGGTATACAAGGTCTTGTCCAGCAGTATCGACCACTACTCGGGGAATCTACCATTGCATGTGGATATACACGGTCTTGTCCAGCAGTAGCGACCAACACTCGGGGAATCTATCATTGCATGTGGGTATACACGGTCTTGTCCAGCAGTAGCAACCAATACTCGGGGAATCTACCATTGCATGTGGGTATACAAGGTATTGTCCAGCAGTATCGTCCAATACTCGGGGAATCTATCATTACATGTTGGTATACAAGGTCTTGTCCAGCAGTAGTGACCAATACTCGGAATCTACCATTGCATGTGGTGATACAAGGTCTTGTCCAGCAGTAGCGACCAATACTCGGAATCTACCATTACATGTTGGTATACAAGGTCTTGTCTAGCAGTATTGACCAATACTCGGAATATATCATTGCATGTGGTTATACAAGGTATTGTCCAGCAGTAGCGACCAATACTCGGAATCTATCATTACATGTGGTTATACAAGGTCTTGTTCAGCAGTAGCGACCAATACTCGGGAATATACCATTACATTGGTTATACAAGGTCTTGTCCAGCAGTAGCGACCAATACTCGGAATCTATCATTGCATGTGGGTATACAAGGTCTTGTCCAGCAGTAGCGACCAATACTCGGAATCTACCATTGTATGTGGTTATACAAGGTCTTGTCCAGCAGTATTGACCAATACTCGGGTAATATACCATTGCATGTGGGTATACAAGGTCATGTCCAGCAGTAGCAACCAATACTCGGGGAATCTACCATTGCATGTGGGTATACCAAGGTCTTGTCCAGCAGTAGCGACCAATACTCGGAATATACCATTGCATGTGGGTATACAAGATATTGTCCAGCAGTATTGACCAATACTCGGGTAATATACCATTGCATGTGGGTATACAAGGTCATGTCCAGCAGTAGCAACCAATACTCGGAATCTACCATTGCATGTGGGTATAGAAGGTCTTGTCCAGCAGTAGCAACCAATACTCGGATTCTATCATTGCATGTGGGTATACAAGGTCTTGTTCAGCAGTAGCGACCAATACTCGGGGAATCTACCATTGCATGTGGGTATACAAGGTCTAGTCCAGCAGTATCGACCAATACTCGGGGAATCTACCATTGCATGTGGGTATACACGGTCTTGTCCAACAGTAGCGACCAATACTCGGGGAATCTATCATTGCATGTGGGTATACAAGGTCTTGTCCAGCAGTAGCGACCAATACTCGGGGAATCTACCATTGCATGTGGGTATACAAGGTCTTGTCCAGCAGTATCGACCAATACTCGTGGAATCTACCATTGCATGTGGGTATACACGGTCTTGTCCAGCAGTAGCGACCAATACTCTGGGAATCTATCATTGCATGTGGGTATACAAGATCTTGTCCAGCAGTAGCGACCAATACTCGGGGAATCTACCATTGCATGTGGGTATACAAGGTCTTGTCCAACAGTAGCAACCAATACTCGGGGAATCTACCATTGCATGTGAGTATACAAGTTCTTGTCCAGCAGTAGCGACCAATACTCGGGGAATCTACCATTGCATGTGGGTATGCAAGGTATTGTCCAGCAATAGCGACCAATACTCGGGGAATCTACCATTGCATGTGTGTATACCAAGGTATTGTCCAGCAGTAGCAACCAATACTCGGAATCTACCATTGCATGTGGGTATACAAGGTATTTTCCAGCAGTATTGACCAATACTCGGGTAATATACCATTGCATGTGGGTATACACGGTCTTGTCCAGCAGTAGCAACCAATACTCGGAATCTACCATTGCATGTGGGTATACAAGGTCTTGTCCAGCAGTAGCGACCAATACTCGGAATCTACCATTGTATGTGGGTATACAAGGTATAGTCCAGCAGTAGCGACCAATACTCGGAATCTATCATTGCATGTGGGTATACAAGGTCTTGGCAAGCAGTATCGACCAATACTCGGGGAATCTACCATTGCATGTGGGTATACACGGTCTTGTCCAGCAGTAGCAACCAATACTCGGAATCTACCATTGCATGTGGGTATACAAGGTCTTGTCCAGCAGTAGCGACCAATACTCGGAATCTACCATTGTATGTGGGTATACAAGGTATAGTCCAGCAGTAGCGACCAATACTCGGAATCTATCATTGCATGTGGGTATACAAGGTCTTGGCAAGCAGTATCGACCAATACTCGGGGAATCTACCATTGCATGTGGGTATACACGGTCTTGTCCAGCAGTAGCAACCAATACTCGGAATCTACCATTGCATGTGGGTATATAAGGTCTTGTCCAGCAGTTTCGAAAAATTCTCGGAATCTACCATTGCATGTGGGTATACACGTTCATGTCCAGAAGTAGCGACCAATACTCGGAATCTACCATTGCATGTGGGTATACAAGGTCTTGTCCAGCAGTATCGACCAATACTCGGAATCTACCATTGCATGTGGTGATACAAGGTCTTGTCCAGCAGTAGCGACCAATACTCGGGGAATCTACCATTGCATGTGTGTATACAAGGTCTTGGCCAGCAGTATCGACCAATACTCGGGGAATCTACCATTGCATGTGGGTATACAAGGTCTTGTCCAGCAGTAGCGACCAATACTCGGGGAATCTATCATTGCATGTGGGTATACAAGGTCTTGTCCAGCAGTAGCGACCAATACTCGGGGAATCTACCATTGCATGTGGGTATACAAGGTCTTGTCCAGCAGTATCGACCAATACTCGGAATCTACCATTGCATGTGGTGATACAAGGTCTTGTCCAGCAGTAGCTACCAATACTCGGGGAATCTACCATTGCATGTGGTGATACAAGGTCTTGGCCAGCAGTATCGACCAATACTCGGGGAATCTACCATTGCATGTGGGTATACACGGTCTTGTCCAGCAGTAGCGACCAATACTCGGGGAATCTATCATTGCATGTGGGTATACAAGGTCTTGTCCAGCAGTAGCGACCAATACTCGGGGAATCTACCATTGCATGTGGGTATACAAGGTCTTGTCCAGCAGTATCGACCAATACTCGGGGAATCTACCATTGCATGTGGTGATACAAGGTCTTGTCCAGCAGTAGCAACCAATACTCGGGGAATCTATCATTGCATGTGGGTATACAAGGTCTTGTCCAGCAGTATTGACCAATACTCGGGTAATATACCATTGCATGTGGATATACAAGGTCATGTCCAGCAGTAGCAACCAATACTCGGAATCTATCATTGCATGTGGGTATACAAGGTCTTGTCCAGCAGTAGCAACCAATACTCGGAATCTATCATTGCATGTGGGTATACAATGTCTTGTCCAGCAGCAGCGACCAATACTCGGGTAATCTACCATTGCATGTGGGTATACAAGGTCTTGTCCAGCAGTATCGACCACTACTCGGGGAATCTACCATTGCATGTGGATATACACGGTCTTGTCCAGCAGTAGCGACCAACACTCGGGGAATCTATCATTGCATGTGGGTATACACGGTCTTGTCCAGCAGTAGCAACCAATACTCGGGGAATCTACCATTGCATGTGGGTATACAAGGTATTGTCCAGCAGTATCGTCCAATACTCGGGGAATCTATCATTACATGTTGGTATACAAGGTCTTGTCCAGCAGTAGTGACCAATACTCGGAATCTACCATTGCATGTGGTGATACAAGGTCTTGTCCAGCAGTAGCGACCAATACTCGGAATCTACCATTACATGTTGGTATACAAGGTCTTGTCTAGCAGTATTGACCAATACTCGGAATATATCATTGCATGTGGTTATACAAGGTATTGTCCAGCAGTAGCGACCAATACTCGGAATCTATCATTACATGTGGTTATACAAGGTCTTGTTCAGCAGTAGCGACCAATACTCGGGAATATACCATTACATTGGTTATACAAGGTCTTGTCCAGCAGTAGCGACCAATACTCGGAATCTATCATTGCATGTGGGTATACAAGGTCTTGTCCAGCAGTAGCGACCAATACTCGGAATCTACCATTGTATGTGGTTATACAAGGTCTTGTCCAGCAGTATTGACCAATACTCGGGTAATATACCATTGCATGTGGGTATACAAGGTCATGTCCAGCAGTAGCAACCAATACTCGGAATCTACCATTGCATGTGGGTATAGAAGGTCTTGTCCAGCAGTAGCAACCAATACTCGGATTCTATCATTGCATGTGGGTATACAAGGTCTTGTTCAGCAGTAGCGACCAATACTCGGGGAATCTACCATTGCATGTGGGTATACAAGGTCTAGTCCAGCAGTATCGACCAATACTCGGGGAATCTACCATTGCATGTGGGTATACAAGGTCTTGTCCAGCAGTAGCGACCAATACTCGGGGAATCTATCATTGCATGTGGGTATACAAGGTCTTGTCCAGCAGTAGCGACCAATACTCGGGGAATCTACCATTGCATGTGGGTATACAAGGTCTTGTCCAGCAGTATCGACCAATACTCGGGGAATCTACCATTGCATGTGGGTATACAAGGTCTTGTCCAGCAGTAGCGACCAATACTCGGGGAATCTATCATTGCATGTGGGTATACAAGGTCTTGTCCAGCAGTAGCGACCAATACTCGGGGAATCTACCATTGCATGTGGGTATACAAGGTCTTGTCCAGCAGTATCGACCAATACTCGGGGAATCTACCATTGCATGTGGGTATACAAGGTCTTGTCCAGCAGTAGCGACCAATACTCGGGAATCTATCATTGCATGTGGGTATACAAGGTCTTGTCCAGCAGTATCGACCAATACTCGGGGAATCTACCATTGCATGTGGGTATACAAGGTCTTGTCCAACAGTAGCAACCAATACTCGGGGAATCTACCATTGCATGTGGAGTATACAAGTTCTTGTCCAGCAGTAGCGACCAATACTCGGGGAATCTACCATTGCATGTGGGTATGCAAGGTCTTGTCCAGCAATAGCGACCAATACTCGGGGAATCTACCATTGCATGTGTGTATACCAAGGTATTGTCCAGCAGTAGCAACCAATACTCGGAATCTACCATTGCATGTGGGTATACAAGGTATTTTCCAGCAGTATTGACCAATACTCGGGTAATATACCATTGCATGTGGGTATACACGGTCTTGTCCAGCAGTAGCAACCAATACTCGGAATCTACCATTGCATGTGGGTATACAAGGTCTTGTCCAGCAGTAGCGACCAATACTCGGAATCTACCATTGTATGTGGGTATACAAGGTATAGTCCAGCAGTAGCGACCAATACTCGGAATCTATCATTGCATGTGGGTATACAAGGTCTTGGCAAGCAGTATCGACCAATACTCGGGGAATCTACCATTGCATGTGGGTATACACGGTCTTGTCCAGCAGTAGCAACCAATACTCGGAATCTACCATTGCATTTGGGTATACAAGGTCTTGTCCAGCAGTAGCGACCAATACTCGGAATCTACCATTGTATGTGGGTATACAAGGTATAGTCCAGCAGTAGCGACCAATACTCGGGGAATCTACCATTGTATGTGGTTATACAAGGTCTTGTCCAGCAGTATTGACCAATACTCGGATAATATACCATTGCATGTGGGTATACAAGGTCATGTCCAGCAGTAGCAACCAATACTCGGAATCTATCATTGCATGTGGGTATATAAGGTCTTGTCCAGCAGTTTCGAAAAATTCTCGGAATCTACCATTGCATGTGGGTATACACGTTCATGTCCAGAAGTAGCGACCAATACTCGGAATCTACCATTGCATGTGGGTATACAAGGTCATGTCCAGAAGTAGCGACCAATACTCGGGGAATCTACCATTGCATGTGGTGATACAAGGTCTTGTCCAGCAGTAGCGACCAATACTCGGGGAATCTACCATTGCATGTGTGTATACAAGGTCTTGGCCAGCAGTATCGACCAATACTCGGGGAATCTACCATTGCATGTGGGTATACACGGTCTTGTCCAGCAGTAGCGACCAATACTCGGGGAATCTATCATTGCATGTGGGTATACAAGGTCTTGTCCAGCAGTAGCGACCAATACTCGGGGAATCTACCATTGCATGTGGGTATACAAGGTCTTGTCCAGCAGTATCGACCAATACTCGGAATCTACCATTGCATGTGGTGATACAAGGTCTTGTCCAGCAGTAGCTACCAATACTCGGGGAATCTACCATTGCATGTGGTGATACAAGGTCTTGGCCAGCAGTATCGACCAATACTCGGGGAATCTACCATTGCATGTGGGTATACACGGTCTTGTCCAGCAGTAGCGACCAATACTCGGGGAATCTATCATTGCATGTGGGTATACAAGGTCTTGTCCAGCAGTAGCGACCAATACTCGGGGAATCTACCATTGCATGTGGGTATACAAGGTCTTGTCCAGCAGTAGCGACCAATACTCGGGGAATCTATCATTGCATGTGGGTATACAAGGTCTTGTCCAGCAGTAGCGACCAATACTCGGGGAATCTACCATTGCATGTGGGTATACAAGGTCTTGTCCAGCAGTAGCGACCAATACTCGGGGAATCTACCATTGCATGTGGGTATACAAGGTCTTGTCCAGCAGTAGCGACCAATACTCGGGGAATCTATCATTGCATGTGGGTATACAAGGTCTTGTCCAGCAGTAGCGACCAATACTCGGAATCTATCATTGCATGTGGGTATACAAGGTCTTGTCCAGCAGTAGCGACCAATACTCGGGAATCTACCATTGCATGTGGGTATACAAGGTCTTGTCCAGCAGTATCGACCAATACTCGGGGAATCTACCATTGCATGTGGGTATACAAGGTCTTGTCCAGCAGTAGCGACCAATACTCGGGGAATCTATCATTGCATGTGGGTATACAAGGTCTTGTCCAGCAGTAGCGACCAATACTCGGGGAATCTACCATTGCATGTGGGTATACAAGGTCTTGTCCAGCAGTATCGACCAATACTCGGGGAATCTACCATTGCATGTGGGTATACAAGGTCTTGTCCAGCAGTAGCGACCAATACTCGGAATCTACCATTGCATGTGGTGATACAAGGTCTTGTCCAGCAGTAGCGACCAATACTCGGAATCTACCATTACATGTGGTATACAAGGTCTTGTCTAGCAGTATTGACCAATACTCGGAATATACCATTGCATGTGGTTATACAAGGTATTGTCCAGCAGTAGCGACCAATACTCGGAATCTATCATTGCATGTGGTTATACAAGGTCTTGTTCAGCAGTAGCGACCAATACTCGGGAATATACCATTGCATTGGTATACAAGGTCTTGTCCAGCAGTAGCGACCAATACTCGGAATCTATCATTGCATGTGGGTATACAAGGTCTTGTCCAGCAGTAGCGACCAATACTCGGAATCTACCATTGCATGTGGTTATACAAGGTCTTGTCCAGCAGTATTGACCAATACTCGGGGAATTACCATTGCATGTGGGTATACAAGGTCTTGTCCAGCAGTAGCGACCAATACTCGGAATCTACCATTGCATGTGGGTATAGAAGGTCTTGTCCAGCAGTAGCAACCAATACTCGGATTCTATCATTGCATGTGGGTATACAAGGTCTTGTTCAGCAGTAGCGACCAATACTCGGGGAATCTACCATTGCATGTGGGTATACAAGGTCTAGTCCAGCAGTATCGACCAATACTCGGGGAATCTACCATTGCATGTGGGTATACACGGTCTTGTCCAACAGTAGCGACCAATACTCGGGGAATCTATTATTGCATGTGGGTATACAAGGTCTTGTCCAGCAGTAGCGACCAATACTCGGGGAATCTACCATTGCATGTGGGTATACAAGGTCTTGTCCAGCAGTAGCGACCAATACTCGGAATCTACCATTGTATGTGGTTATACAAGGTCTTGTCCAGAAGTATTGACCAATACTCGGGTAATATACCATTGCATGTGGGTATACAAGGTCATGTCCAGCAGTAGCAACCAATACTCGGGGAATCTACCATTGCATGTGGGTATACCAAGGTCTTGTCCAGCAATAGCAACCAATACTCGGAATCTACCATTGCATGTGGGTATACAAGGTATTGTCCAGCAGTATTGACCAATACTCGGGTAATATACCATTGCATGTGGATATACAAGGTCATGTCCAGCAGTAGCAACCAATACTCGGAATCTATCATTGCATGTGGGTATACAAGGTCTTGTCCAGCAGTAGCAACCAATACTCGGAATCTATCATTGCATGTGGGTATACAATGTCTTGTCCAGCAGCAGCGACCAATACTCGGGTAATCTACCATTGCATGTGGGTATACAAGGTCTTGTCCAGCAGTATCGACCACTACTCGGGGAATCTACCATTGCATGTGGATATACACGGTCTTGTCCAGCAGTAGCGACCAACACTCGGGGAATCTATCATTGCATGTGGGTATACACGGTCTTGTCCAGCAGTAGCAACCAATACTCGGGGAATCTACCATTGCATGTGGGTATACAAGGTATTGTCCAGCAGTATCGTCCAATACTCGGGGAATCTATCATTACATGTTGGTATACAAGGTCTTGTCCAGCAGTAGTGACCAATACTCGGAATCTACCATTGCATGTGGTGATACAAGGTCTTGTCCAGCAGTAGCGACCAATACTCGGAATCTACCATTACATGTTGGTATACAAGGTCTTGTCTAGCAGTATTGACCAATACTCGGAATATATCATTGCATGTGGTTATACAAGGTATTGTCCAGCAGTAGCGACCAATACTCGGAATCTATCATTACATGTGGTTATACAAGGTCTTGTTCAGCAGTAGCGACCAATACTCGGGAATATACCATTACATTGGTTATACAAGGTCTTGTCCAGCAGTAGCGACCAATACTCGGAATCTATCATTGCATGTGGGTATACAAGGTCTTGTCCAGCAGTAGCGACCAATACTCGGAATCTACCATTGTATGTGGTTATACAAGGTCTTGTCCAGCAGTATTGACCAATACTCGGGTAATATACCATTGCATGTGGGTATACAAGGTCATGTCCAGCAGTAGCAACCAATACTCGGGGAATCTACCATTGCATGTGGGTATACCAAGGTCTTGTCCAGCAGTAGCGACCAATACTCGGAATATACCATTGCATGTGGGTATACAAGATATTGTCCAGCAGTATTGACCAATACTCGGGTAATATACCATTGCATGTGGGTATACAAGGTCATGTCCAGCAGTAGCAACCAATACTCGGAATCTACCATTGCATGTGGGTATAGAAGGTCTTGTCCAGCAGTAGCAACCAATACTCGGATTCTATCATTGCATGTGGGTATACAAGGTCTTGTTCAGCAGTAGCGACCAATACTCGGGGAATCTACCATTGCATGTGGGTATACAAGGTCTAGTCCAGCAGTATCGACCAATACTCGGGGAATCTACCATTGCATGTGGGTATACACGGTCTTGTCCAACAGTAGCGACCAATACTCGGGGAATCTATCATTGCATGTGGGTATACAAGGTCTTGTCCAGCAGTAGCGACCAATACTCGGGGAATCTACCATTGCATGTGGGTATACAAGGTCTTGTCCAGCAGTATCGACCAATACTCGTGGAATCTACCATTGCATGTGGGTATACACGGTCTTGTCCAGCAGTAGCGACCAATACTCTGGGAATCTATCATTGCATGTGGGTATACAAGATCTTGTCCAGCAGTAGCGACCAATACTCGGGGAATCTACCATTGCATGTGGGTATACAAGGTCTTGTCCAACAGTAGCAACCAATACTCGGGGAATCTACCATTGCATGTGAGTATACAAGTTCTTGTCCAGCAGTAGCGACCAATACTCGGGGAATCTACCATTGCATGTGGGTATGCAAGGTATTGTCCAGCAATAGCGACCAATACTCGGGGAATCTACCATTGCATGTGTGTATACCAAGGTATTGTCCAGCAGTAGCAACCAATACTCGGAATCTACCATTGCATGTGGGTATACAAGGTATTTTCCAGCAGTATTGACCAATACTCGGGTAATATACCATTGCATGTGGGTATACACGGTCTTGTCCAGCAGTAGCAACCAATACTCGGAATCTACCATTGCATGTGGGTATACAAGGTCTTGTCCAGCAGTAGCGACCAATACTCGGAATCTACCATTGTATGTGGGTATACAAGGTATAGTCCAGCAGTAGCGACCAATACTCGGAATCTATCATTGCATGTGGGTATACAAGGTCTTGGCAAGCAGTATCGACCAATACTCGGGGAATCTACCATTGCATGTGGGTATACACGGTCTTGTCCAGCAGTAGCAACCAATACTCGGAATCTACCATTGCATGTGGGTATACAAGGTCTTGTCCAGCAGTAGCGACCAATACTCGGAATCTACCATTGTATGTGGGTATACAAGGTATAGTCCAGCAGTAGCGACCAATACTCGGAATCTATCATTGCATGTGGGTATACAAGGTCTTGGCAAGCAGTATCGACCAATACTCGGGGAATCTACCATTGCATGTGGGTATACACGGTCTTGTCCAGCAGTAGCAACCAATACTCGGAATCTACCATTGCATGTGGGTATATAAGGTCTTGTCCAGCAGTTTCGAAAAATTCTCGGAATCTATCATTGCATGTGGGTATACAAGGTCTTGTCCAGCAGTAGCGACCAATACTCGGGGAATCTACCATTGCATGTGGGTATACAAGGTCTTGTCCAGCAGTATCGACCAATACTCGGAATCTACCATTGCATGTGGTGATACAAGGTCTTGTCCAGCAGTAGCTACCAATACTCGGGGAATCTACCATTGCATGTGGTGATACAAGGTCTTGGCCAGCAGTATCGACCAATACTCGGGGAATCTACCATTGCATGTGGGTATACACGGTCTTGTCCAGCAGTAGCGACCAATACTCGGGGAATCTATCATTGCATGTGGGTATACAAGGTCTTGTCCAGCAGTAGCGACCAATACTCGGGGAATCTACCATTGCATGTGGGTATACAAGGTCTTGTCCAGCAGTATCGACCAATACTCGGAATCTACCATTGCATGTGGTGATACAAGGTCTTGTCCAGCAGTAGCTACCAATACTCGGGGAATCTACCATTGCATGTGGTGATACAAGGTCTTGGCCAGCAGTATCGACCAATACTCGGGGAATCTACCATTGCATGTGGGTATACACGGTCTTGTCCAGCAGTAGCGACCAATACTCGGGGAATCTATCATTGCATGTGGGTATACAAGGTCTT
The DNA here is from genome assembly GCA_014843695.1 of Archivesica marissinica. Lineage (NCBI taxonomy): Eukaryota > Metazoa > Mollusca > Bivalvia > Venerida > Vesicomyidae > Archivesica > Archivesica marissinica. The sequence continues at coordinate 3,851,364 of CM026394.1, read as the reverse complement.
GTCCAGCAGTAGCGACCAATACTCGGGGAATCTACCATTGCATGTGGGTATACAAGGTCTTGTCCAGCAGTATCGACCAATACTCGGGGAATCTACCATTGCATGTGGTGATACAAGGTCTTGTCCAGCAGTAGCAACCAATACTCGGGGAATCTATCATTGCATGTGGGTATACAAGGTCTTGTCCAGCAGTATTGACCAATACTCGGGTAATATACCATTGCATGTGGATATACAAGGTCATGTCCAGCAGTAGCAACCAATACTCGGAATCTATCATTGCATGTGGGTATACAAGGTCTTGTCCAGCAGTAGCAACCAATACTCGGAATCTATCATTGCATGTGGGTATACAATGTCTTGTCCAGCAGCAGCGACCAATACTCGGGTAATCTACCATTGCATGTGGGTATACAAGGTCTTGTCCAGCAGTATCGACCACTACTCGGGGAATCTACCATTGCATGTGGATATACACGGTCTTGTCCAGCAGTAGCGACCAACACTCGGGGAATCTATCATTGCATGTGGGTATACACGGTCTTGTCCAGCAGTAGCAACCAATACTCGGGGAATCTACCATTGCATGTGGGTATACAAGGTATTGTCCAGCAGTATCGTCCAATACTCGGGGAATCTATCATTACATGTTGGTATACAAGGTCTTGTCCAGCAGTAGTGACCAATACTCGGAATCTACCATTGCATGTGGTGATACAAGGTCTTGTCCAGCAGTAGCGACCAATACTCGGAATCTACCATTACATGTTGGTATACAAGGTCTTGTCTAGCAGTATTGACCAATACTCGGAATATATCATTGCATGTGGTTATACAAGGTATTGTCCAGCAGTAGCGACCAATACTCGGAATCTATCATTACATGTGGTTATACAAGGTCTTGTTCAGCAGTAGCGACCAATACTCGGGAATATACCATTACATTGGTTATACAAGGTCTTGTCCAGCAGTAGCGACCAATACTCGGAATCTATCATTGCATGTGGGTATACAAGGTCTTGTCCAGCAGTAGCGACCAATACTCGGAATCTACCATTGTATGTGGTTATACAAGGTCTTGTCCAGCAGTATTGACCAATACTCGGGTAATATACCATTGCATGTGGGTATACAAGGTCATGTCCAGCAGTAGCAACCAATACTCGGAATCTACCATTGCATGTGGGTATAGAAGGTCTTGTCCAGCAGTAGCAACCAATACTCGGATTCTATCATTGCATGTGGGTATACAAGGTCTTGTTCAGCAGTAGCGACCAATACTCGGGGAATCTACCATTGCATGTGGGTATACAAGGTCTAGTCCAGCAGTATCGACCAATACTCGGGGAATCTACCATTGCATGTGGGTATACACGGTCTTGTCCAACAGTAGCGACCAATACTCGGGGAATCTATTATTGCATGTGGGTATACAAGGTCTTGTCCAGCAGTAGCGACCAATACTCGGGGAATCTACCATTGCATGTGGGTATACAAGGTCTTGTCCAGCAGTATCGACCAATACTCGTGGAATCTACCATTGCATGTGGGTATACACGGTCTTGTCCAGCAGTAGCGACCAATACTCTGGGAATCTATCATTGCATGTGGGTATACAAGATCTTGTCCAGCAGTAGCGACCAATACTCGGGGAATCTACCATTGCATGTGGGTATACAAGGTCTTGTCCAGCAGTAGCGACCAATACTCGGGGAATCTACCATTGCATGTGGGTATACAAGGTCTTGTCCAGCAGTAGCGACCAATACTCGGGGAATCTATCATTGCATGTGGGTATACAAGGTCTTGTCCAGCAGTAGCGACCAATACTCGGGGAATCTACCATTGCATGTGGGTTTACACGGTCTTGTCCAGCAGTAGCGACCAATACTCGGGGAATCTATCATTGCATGTGGGTATACAAGGTCTTGTCCAGCAGTAGCAACCAATACTCGGGGAATCTACCATTGCATGTGGGTATACAAGTTCTTGTCCAGCAGTAGCGACCAATACTCGGGGAATCTACCATTGCATGTGGGTATACAAGGTATTGTCCAGCAGTAGCAACCAATACTCGGGGAATCTACCATTTCATGTGGGTATACAAGGTCTTGTCCAGCAGTATCGACCAATACTCGGGGAATCTACCATTGCATGTGGGTTTACAAGGTTTGTCCAGCAGTATCGACCAATACTCGGGGAATCTACCATTGCATGTGGGTATACAAGGTATTGTCCAGCAGTATCGACCAATACTCGGGGAATCTAACATTGCATGTGGGTATACAAGGTCTTGTCCAGCAGTATCGACCAATACTCGGGGAATCTACCATTGCATGTGGGTATACAAGGTATTGTCCAGCAGTATCGACCAATACTCGGAATCTACCATTGCATGTGGTGATACAAGGTCTTGTCCAGCAGTAGCGACCAATAATCGGAATCTATCAATGCATGTGGGTATACAAGGTCTTGTCCAGCAGTAGCGACCAATATTCGGGGAATCTATCATTGCATGTGGGTATACAAGGTGTTGTCCAGCAGTAGCGACCAATACTCGTAATCTATCATTGCATGTGGGTATACAAGGTTTTGTCCAGCAGTATCGACCAATACTCGTAATCTATCATTGCATGTGGTTATACAAGGTCTTGTCCAGCAGTAGCGACCAATACTCGGAATTTATCATTGCATGTGGGTATACAAGGTTTTGTCCAGCAGTATCGACCAATACTCGTAATCTATCATTGCATGTGGGTATACAAGGTCTAGTCCAGCAGTAGCGACCAATACTCGGAATCTATCATTGCATGTGGGTATACAAGGTCTTGTCCAGAAGTATCGACCAATACTCGGAATCTGAAGAATTACTTCTACAAATATACACGTTTTATTTCATCACTCCTGTGTGATCAACAAAAGAGCACATTTAAAACATACATGTACACATTTAACAAGATAAATACACGTCACATTCACACAGCAGATATATGGTAAACAGTAGGGTTTTTTCAAGAGCGGAATGTCAGAGCACGTTAAAAAAATGAAATATATTTTATTTTAATTGTTTTTTATGTATGCCTCAACATGTGCCTTCTGACGGACAGACATAAAAAACTCCCTTTTCACCAATATGTACTGCCTTTCTGACGTACCGTGCTCCCTTTTCTGACCCATGCTGCCCTTTTTTCCCACTCAAGAATAAACCCTAATACAGGATACATTATTATATAATAGACACATTGTTGTAAACCTTTCAGACTTAATCCATAATACACATCTGATCATGTTGTGGAGCCTTCATTTAATGGTGCAATGGGTAGTGTTGTCTCGTAACCATGGGGTTGTGAGTTTGAGCCCCTGTGGACTCCAAGATACTTAAATAACTACATTGCCTACTCTCTCTAATGTAACAAGGTAGTGAAATTATAGTACAGTACAGTATATGAAATCCTAATTTCACTTTTGAAAGTTTGTATACCACAAAAACACTGTTTATTGATTCAATGTTAGTGTTTGATTATTATTATATTTCGGGTTTTACGCCTGCATCAGCACCATTTTGGGCTATATCGCCGGCGGGCAGTTTACCTAACAACACCTTTGGGCAGGCTCCAACGGTTAACCAGTACTTTGGTGCACCAACCTCCGTAGGAAACTGCCAACTTTTTCATATAAATGAGACACGATCTGAGCGGGGCTCAAACCCGTGACCATCAGTGATGATAGGTTACAGTGGTATACAAGTCAGCGACCTTAACCACTAGACCACGTTTTCACGTTTTCACGTATAAATGCATTGCTACTACACATTCTTCTGAATACATTCGAACACTAACAGTCCGCATGTATTCAGAAGAAGCAATGCATTTATACGTGAAAAATGCATTTTATTTGCTTTTTGTGATGTAAATGTCGCATTATTGGTTCAAATTTTAACATCATTGTTACTGTTCTGTGAATTTTTAATTTATGCTATGAAGGCAATTAAGTTGTCTGTACATGTATAGGGTGTTCCAAAAATTCATCTATAAAATAACATTTTCAGCTAGTAACATTATTTTTATTTCAATTTCTCATGGTAAGTAATGTGGCAAAATATGCACGATGGGCGAATGGCGTATAACACTTAATGTACACATATACATGCATCAAATCTATAAATAGTGCAGAATTACCTGCCTCGCTTAGAGGTCACACAAATATTCATAAGGTATAAGTCTATTGTTACGAGTATATAATTGTTGAGTAACGATAAATAATGCTTCAGTACATTAACCCATTTGATTCTGGATACCGTTCAAACAGTATTTGCAAAGAACATAGAGCCAGATCAGCCACCACAGAATGTGCTGTCTGATCAGGCTCTAGGCTGTTTGCTATTCAGATGATCTTGCTGAGACACTTGGCTATGTAGCAAACAACATAGATCCTGATCAGCATTAAGACACTTGGCTATGTAGCAAACAACATAGATCCTGATCAGCATGCAGCGTCACACTGCGTGCTGATCAGGATCTATGTTATTTGTAAAAGCCTTTAAATGTATCCAGAATGAAATGGGTTAATAATAAACAATAATAAACAATACAACTCATTTATTGCATTAAAACACACCATATATTGCTTATGGCAAAATATACTGTATAATACATAGTATAACAGTAACCATGCATATGGATATATCATACAGTATGTAGTAACCATGGATGTGGTTTTGACAGAAAAATTATGAGTTTATATACAGCTGTTAGGGTTCATTCTAGAGTGGAAAAAAGGGCAGGGTGGGTCAGAAAAGTGGTATGGTTGGTCAGAAAATTGGCAGGGTGGGTCAGAAAAGTGGTATGGTGGGTCAGAAAAATGGCAGAGTGCATTTTGAGCCGCAATGAGATGTGGGAGGGGGTATTTTGGTGTTAGCCCCTAGAAAACGTTATTATGGCGATTGATCAAAGACGCAGTATATATTGTTGAAATGGGCGGATCAGTTCTAAGTTATATTTGTCTGCCCGCCGGAAGGCACTTGTTGTGTCATATATATATATAAAAAACAATTAAAATACAATTTCTTTTTTTTATAAAAAAGGCAAGAGGGCAGGGCTAAAAAAAGGGCGCAGGGCAAGCGCGCCTGCCATTCCACTCTAGAAAAACCACTAAGATGTGAACATTATCAAAAAGTGTTATTAATATCATTTCTGGATTCAATATGTGCAGAATTCTGTAATACACATACATATTCGTTATCTGTAACTCTGCAAATTATGGGTAACAACATACTACAGAAAAATGAGAGTATATGCATTTTCATGCACGTAGCTTATATTAAAGCACTAATGGCCCGGCCCTGCTGATTGCCACAGAAAATGAAAAATCAAAACAGGCCAAATATTTAATAAAAAAAGATCTGCATGGATGGTATAGGCGTAGAGCCAGAGGTCACATATCTCACGACGCAATCATCTCTTTTTGTTGTCAATGTCACATTTCATCTCTTATGTATAGCAATTTTATTCTAAATTTGGCATCATTTTTGGAAAAATACATCGAAATTTGAACGTCTAAAACGTAGATTAAGATGCGTCAGAGTGCATCATCGACGTTCTAGGATTCAAAATGTTCCTGGGTGAACATGCCCCCAGATCCACTGTACATTCAGTACTTAGTGCATTAATCGGGCCTACAAAATCAAAACGGTTAGCTACACCCCTGATTCTGTATATCTGAGAATACGGTAGTGTATGGTCCGGTATATGGAATAACTAGTATATGGATCCGTATATATGGCTGATCTGGTTGATCCAGACTGTCAGTTTTACTGGTTGATCCAGACTGTCAGTTTTACTGGTTGATCCAGACTGTTAGTTTTACTGGTTGATACAGACTGTTAGTTTTACTTGTTGATCCAGACTGTCAGTTTTACTGGTTGATCCAGACGGTCAGTTTTACTGGTTGATCCAGACGGTCAGTTTTACTGGTTGATACAGACAGTCAGTTTTACTGGTTGATACAGACTGTCAGTTTTACTGGTTGATCCAGACAGTCAGTTTTACTGGTTGATACAGACAGTCAGTTTTACTGGTTGATACAGACTGTCAGTTTTACTGGTTGATCCAGACAGTCAGTTTTACTGGTTGATACAGACAGTCAGTTTTACTGGTTGATACAGACTGTCAGTTTTACTGGTTGATCCAGACAGTCAGTTTTACTGGTTGATACAGACAGTCAGTTTTACTGGTTGATACAGACTGTCAGTTTTACTGGTTGATCCAGACAGTCAGTTTTACTGGTTGATACAGACAGTCAGTTTTACTGGTTGATACAGACTGTCAGTTTTACTGGTTGATCCAGACAGTCAGTTTTACTGGTTGATACAGACAGTCAGTTTTACTGGTTGATACAGACTGTCAGTTTTACTGGTTGATCCAGACAGTCAGTTTTACTGGTTGATACAGACAGTCAGTTTTACTGGTTGATACAGACTGTCAGTTTTACTGGTTGATCCAGACAGTCAGTTTTACTGGTTGATACAGACAGTCAGTTTTACTGGTTGATCCAGACTGTCAGTTTTACTGGTTGATCCAGACTGTCAGTTTTACTGGTTGATAGAGACTGTCAGTTTTACTGGTTGATCCAGACGGTCAGTTTTACTAGTTGATCCAGACTGTCAGTTTTACTGGTTGATACAGACTGTCAGTTTTACTGGTAGATCCGGATTGTCAGTTTTACTGGTTGATACAGACTGTCAGTTTTACTGGTTGATCCAGATTGTCAGCTTTACTGGTTGATCCAGACTGTCAGTTTTACTGGTTGATACAGACTGTCAGTTTTACTGGTTGATCCAGACTGTCAGTTTTACTGGTTGATCCAGACTGTCAGTTTTACTGGTTGATACAGACAGTCAGTTTTACTGGTTGATACAGACTGTCAGTTTTACTGGTTGATCCAGACTGTCAGTTTTACTAGTTGATCCAGACTGTCAGTTTTACTGGTTGATACAGACAGTCAGTTTTACTGGTTGATACAGTCAGTTTTACTGGTTGATCCAGACTGTCAGTTTTACTGGTTGATCCAGACTATCAGTTTTACTGGTTGATACAGACTGTCAGTTTTACTGGTTGATACAGACTGTTAGTTTTACTAGTTGATCCAGACTATTAGTTTTAATGGTTGATACAGACTGTTAGTTTTACTAGTTGATACAGACTGTCAGTTTTACTGGTTGATCCAGACTGTCAGTTTTACTAGTTGATCCAGACTGTCAGTTTTACTGGTTGATCCAGACTGTCAGTTTTACTAGTTGATCCAGACTGTTAGTTTTACTGGTTAATCCAGACTGTTAGTTTTACTGGTGGATACAGACTGTCAGTTTTACTAGTTGATCCAGACTGTTAGTTTTACTAGTTGATCCAGACTGTCAGTTTTACTGGTTGATCCAGACTGTCAGTTTTACTAGTTGATCCAGACTGTTAGTTTTAATGGTTGATCAAGACTGTCAGTTTTACTGGTTAATACAGACAGTCAGTTTTACTGGTTGATCCAGACTGTCAGTTTTACTAGTTGATCCAGACTGTTAGTTTTACTGGTTGATCCAGACTGTCAGTTTTACTGGTTGATACAGACTGTCAGTTTTACTGGTTGATCCAGACTGTCAGTTTTACTAGTTGATCCAGACTGTCAGTTTTACTGGTTGATCCAGACTGTTAGTTTTACTGGTTGATCCAGACTGTCAGTTTTACTAGTTGATCCAGACTGTTAGTTTTACGGGTTGATCCAGACTGTCAGTTTTACTGGTTGATCCAGACTGTCAGTTTTACTGGTTGATCCAGACTGTCAGTTTTACTAGTTGATCCAGACTGTTAGTTTTACTGGTTGATCCAGACTGTCAAGTTTTACTAGTTGATCCAGACTGTCAGTTTTACTAGTTGATCCAGACTGTCAGTTTTACTGGTTGATACAGACTGTCAGTTTTACTGGTCGATACAGACTGTCAGTTTTACTGGTTGATACAGACTGTCAGTTTTACTGGTTGATACAGACTAAGTTTTACTGGTTGATCCAGATGGTCAGTTTTACTGGTTGATCCAGACTGTCAGTTTTACTAGTTGATCCAGACTGTTAGTTTTACTGGTTGATCCAGACTGTTAGTTTTACTGGTTGATCCAGACTGTCAGTTTTACTGGTTGATCCAGACTGTCAGTTTTACTGGTTGATCCAGACTGTCAGTTTTACTGGTTGATCCAGACTGTCAGTTTTATTGGTTGATCCAGACTGTCAGTTTTACTAGTTGATCCAGACTATTGCTTCATGTAGTAAGAAGATTAACTGTGAGGAAAATGATATCAGAAAAAGGACAACATTTCTCTGATTTTTAATCGAACATCGGGTTTGTGTAGACGTTCGCTGGACAGTAGAGTAGGGTCCTCCAGATTGGTTACTCCACCACTGAACAGCATACATGTATGTGTAATTCTGGATGAACATAGAGTACATTATACATAGCTACAATGTCGCAAGCTTGGCTGGCAGGTTACAACAACACTATAGCAGTGATTTAGCACCAGTAATTAGGATGAATTGTGTTCGTACGTGCGGTTGGACCAGAGAATACCCATGCTTGGCCTTTGACACCAATCCATGGCGGGATGTGAATTCGAACCACGCCTAAACAATGAAGGCAAGACATATAAATCCAGAGTGACTCCCCTTTCTCCCTCATGCTGATGGAGTCCATCAGAGTGACTCCCCTTTCTCCCTCATGCTGATGGAATCCATCAATAATGAGGTGTTGAATGGCCTTCAACAACAATCTCACGCGGGGGGGCGGGCGGGATGTGAATTTGAGCCGCGCCTAAACAATGAATGTGTTGCGTGGCCTTCAACAACAATCCAGCGGTGGGGGGGGGGGGGTGAAATCGAGCCATGCCTAAACAATGTAGGCAATGGAGTCCATCAGAAATGAGGTGTTGAGAGTGATTAGACAAATGTTGTAATAAATTGTTTTAGTTTATACAAATTTATTATAGCTTGAATGCGAAACAAGTTCTTACAACTTACATTAATCACTCTTGAGATCTCATTCCTGATGGAATCCATCGCCATGAGGGAGAGAGAAGAGGCAATGTGAAATTTAAGTGCCTTGCCTTGTTTTGCAATCAAGCACCAAATTTTGTTTTCATAAACTACTATTGCTGATTTGGTTTACCGTTCATACTCGCCTATAAGACGACCCCCTACTTTGGTCCTGAAAGCTGTGGGTTTTGGCATGCATTCGCATATAAGACTGGTTGATAAAATGGACACCAGACACGAGTATAAATTGCATGTTTGGCCAGTGCAAGCTGAAGATATTTGCAGCATCAGAGTTCTTTCTTTTCTAAAACGTAACTATGGATACCATTTAACACATTAAAAAAAAGAAGCCACTTTGAGGCCATAATCTGGTGGTAATAAACGTCTTATAGGCGAGTATGTACAGCAGTTTTGATGTATTACGTAACATTCTACACACCGACAGGTACTGATGTGTTACGTAACATTCTACACACCGACAGGTACTGATGTATTACATAACATTATATACACACCGACAGGTACTGATGTATTACATAACATTATATACACACCGACAGGTACTGATGTATTACGTAACATTCTACACACTGACAGGTACTGATGTATTACGTAACATTATATACACACCGACAGGTACTGATGTATTACGTAACATTCTACACACCGACAGGTACTGATGTATTACATAACATTATATACACACCGACAGGTACTGATGTATTACATAACATTATATACACACCGACAGGTACTGATGTATTACGTAACATTCTACACACTGACAGGTACTGATGTATTACGTAACATTATATACACACCGACAGGTACTGATGTATTACGTAACATTCTACACACCGACAGGTACTGATGTATTACATAACATTATATACACACCGACAGGTACTGATGTATTACATAACATTATATACACACCGACAGGTACTGATGTATTACGTAACATTATATACACACCGACAGGTACTGATGTATTACGTAACATTATATACACCGACAGGTACTGATGTATTACGTAACATTATACACACCGACAGGTACTGATGTATTACGTAACATTATACACACCGACAGGTACTGATGTATTACGTAACATTATATACACACCGACAGGTACTGATGTATTACGTAACATTATACACACCGACAGGTACTGATGTATTACGTAACATTATATACACACCGACAGGTACTGATGTATTACGTAACATTATATACACACCGACAGGTACTGATGTATTACGTAACATTATATACACACCGACAGGTACTGATGTATTACGTAACATTATATACACACCGACAGGTACTGATGTATTACGTAACATTATATACACCGACAGGTACTGATGTATTACGTAACATTATACACACCGACAGGTACTGATGTATTACGTAACATTATATACACACCGACAGGTACTGATGTATTACGTAACATTATATACACACCGACAGGTACTGATGTATTACGTAACATTATATACACCGACAGGTACTGATGTATTACGTAACATTATATACACACCGACAGGTACTGATGTATTACGTAACATTATATACACACCGACAGGTACTGATGTATTACGTAACATTATATACACCGACAGGTACTGATGTATTACGTAACATTATACACACCGACAGGTACTGATGTATTACGTAACATTATATACACACCGACAGGTACTGATGTATTACGTAACATTATATACACACCGACAGGTACTGATGTATTACGTAACATTATATACACACCGACAGGTACTGATGTATTACGTAACATTATATACACCGACAGGTACTGATGTATTACGTAACATTATATACACCGACAGGTACTGATGTATTACGTAACATTATATACACACCGACAGGTACTGATGTATTACGTAACATTATACACACACCGACAGGTACTGATGTATTACGTAACATTATACACACCGACAGGTACTGATGTATTACGTAACATTATATACACACCGACAGGTACTGATGTATTACGTAACATTATATACACCGACAGGTACTGATGTATTACGTAACATTCTACACACTGACAGGTACTGATGTATTACGTAACATTATATACACACCGACAGGTACTGATGTATTACGTAACATTATATACACACCGACAGGTACTGATGTATTACGTAACATTATATACACACCGACAGGTACTGATGTATTATGCAACATGATACACACCGACAGGTACTGATGTATTACGTAACATTATACACACCGACAGGTACTGATGTATTACGTAACATTATATACACACCGACAGGTACTGATGTATTACGTAACATTATATACACACCGACAGGTACTGATGTATTACGTAACATTATATACACACCGACAGGTACTGATGTATTACGTAACATTATATACACACCGACAGGTACTGATGTATTACGTAACATTATATACACACCGACAGGTACTGATGTATTACGTAACATTATATACACACCGACAGGTACTGATGTATTACGTAACATTATATCACACCGACAGGTACTGATGTATTACGTAACATTATACACACCGACAGGTACTGATGTATTACGTAACATTATATACACACCGACAGGTACTGATGTATTACGTAACATTATACACACCGACAGGTACTGATGTATTACGTAACAGTATATACACACCGACAGGTACTGATGTATTACGTAACATTATATACACACCGACAGGTACTGATGTATTACGTAACATTATATACACACCGACAGGTACTGATGTATTACGTAACATTATATACACCGACAGGTACTGATGTATTACGTAACATTCTACACACCGACAGGTACTGATGTATTATGTAACATTATACACACACCGACAGGTACTGATGTATTACGTAACATTATATACACACCGACAGGTACTGATGTATTACGTAACATTATATACACACCGACAGGTACTGATGTATTACGTAACATTATATACACCGACAGGTACTGATGTATTACGTAACATTATATACACCGACAGGTACTGATGTATTACATAACATTATATACACACCGACAGGTACTGATGTATTACATAACATTATACACACACCGACAGGTACTGATGTATTACGTAACATTATACACACACCGACAGGTACTGATGTATTATGTAACATTATATACACACCGACAGGTACTGATGTATTACGTAACATTATATACACCGACAGGTACTGATGTATTACGTAACATTATACACACCGACAGGTACTGATGTATTACGTAACATTATATACACACCGACAGGTACTGATGTATTACGTAACATTATATACACACCGACAGGTACTGATGTATTACGTAACATTATATACACACCGACAGGTACTGATGTATTATGCAACATGATACACACCGACAGGTACTGATGTATTACGTAACATTATATACACACCGACAGGTACTGATGTATTACGTAACATTATATACACACCGACAGGTACTGATGTATTACGTAACATTATATACACACCGACAGGTACTGATGTATTACGTAACATTATATACACACCGACAGGTACTGATGTATTATGTAACATTATATACACACCGACAGGTACTGATGTATTACGTAACATTATATACACACCGACAGGTACTGATGTATTACATAACATTATATACACACCGACAGGTACTGATGTATTACGTAACATTATATACACACCGACAGGTACTGATGTATTACGTAACATTATATACACACCGACAGGTACTGATGTATTACGTAACATTATATACACACCGACAGGTACTGATGTATTATGTAACATTATACACACCGACAGGTACTGATGTATTACGTAACATTATATACACACCGACAGGTACTGATGTATTACGTAACATTATATACACACCGACAGGTACTGATGTATTACGTAACATTCTACACACCGACAGGTACTGATGTATTACGTAACATTATATACACACCGACAGGTACTGATGTATTACGTAACATTATATACACACCGACAGGTACTGATGTATTACGTAACATTATATACACACCGACAGGTACTGATGTATTACGTAACATTATATACACACCGACAGGTACTGATGTATTACGTAACATTATATACACACCGACAGGTACTGATGTATTACGTAACATTATACACACCGACAGGTACTGATGTATTACGTAACATTATATACACACCGACAGGTACTGATGTATTACGTAACATTATATACACACCGACAGGTACTGATGTATTATGTAACATTATATACACCGACAGGTACTGATGTATTACGTAACATTATATACACACCGACAGGTACTGATGTATTACGTAACATTATATACACACCGACAGGTACTGATGTATTACGTAACATTATATACACCGACAGGTACTGATGTATTACGTAACATTATACACACCGACAGGTACTGATGTATTATGTAACATTATATACACACCGACAGGTACTGATGTATTACGTAACATTATATACACACCGACAGGTACTGATGTATTACGTAACATTATATACACCGACAGGTACTGATGTATTACGTAACATTATATACACCGACAGGTACTGATGTATTACATAACATTATATACACACCGACAGGTACTGATGTATTACATAACATTATACACACACCGACAGGTACTGATGTATTACGTAACATTATACACACACCGACAGGTACTGATGTATTATGTAACATTATATACACACCGACAGGTACTGATGTATTACGTAACATTATATACACCGACAGGTACTGATGTATTACGTAACATTCTACACACTGACAGGTACTGATGTATTACGTAACATTATATACACACCGACAGGTACTGATGTATTACGTAACATTATATACACACCGACAGGTACTGATGTATTACGTAACATTATATACACACCGACAGGTACTGATGTATTATGCAACATGATACACACCGACAGGTACTGATGTATTACGTAACATTATATACACACCGACAGGTACTGATGTATTACATAACATTATATACACACCGACAGGTACTGATGTATTACATAACATTATATACACACCGACAGGTACTGATGTATTACGTAACATTATATACACACCGACAGGTACTGATGTATTATGTAACATTATATACACACCGACAGGTACTGATGTATTACGTAACATTATATACACACCGACAGGTACTGATGTATTACATAACATTATATACACACCGACAGGTACTGATGTATTACGTAACATATATACACACCGACAGGTACTGATGTATTACGTAACATTATATACACACCGACAGGTACTGATGTATTACGTAACATTATATACACACCGACAGGTACTGATGTATTACGTAACATTATATACACACCGACAGGTACTGATGTATTACGTAACATTATATACACCGACAGGTACTGATGTATTACGTAACATTATATACACCGACAGGTACTGATGTATTACATAACATTATATACACACCGACAGGTACTGATGTATTACGTAACATTATATACACACCGACAGGTACTGATGTATTACGTAACATTATATACACACCAACATGTACTGATGTATTATGTAACATTATATACACACCGACAGGTACTGATGTATTACGTAACATTATATACACACCGACAGGTACTGATGTATTACGTAACATTATATACACACCGACAGGTACTGATGTATTACGTAACATTATATACACACCGACAGGTACTGATGTATTACGTAACATTATATACACACCGACAGGTACTGATGTACTACGTAACATTATATACACATCGACAGGTACTGATGTATTACGTAACATTATATACACACCGACAGGTACTGATGTATTACGTAACATTATATACACACCGACAGGTACTGATGTATTACATAACATTATATACACACCGACAGGTACTGATGTATTACGTAACATTATATACACACCAACAGGTACTGATGTATTATGTAACATTATATACACACCGACAGGTACTGATGTATTACGTAACATTATATACACACCAACAGGTACTGATGTATTACGTAACATTATATACACACCGACAGGTACTGATGTATTACGTAACATTATATACACACCGACAGGTACTGATGTATTACGTAACATTATATACACACCGACAGGTACTGATGTACTACGTAACATTATATACACACCGACAGGTACTGATGTATTACGTAACATTATATACACACCGACAGGTACTGATGTATTACGTAACATTATATACACACCGACAGGTACTGATGTACTACGTAACATTATATACACATCGACAGGTACTGATGTATTACGTAACATTATATACACACCGACAGGTACTGATGTATTACGTAACATTATATACACCGACAGGTACTGATGTATTACATAACATTATATACACACCGACAGGTACTGATGTATTACGTAACATTATATACACACCGACAGGTACTGATGTATTACGTAACATTATATACACCGACAGGTACTGATGTATTACGTAACATTCTACACACCGACAGGTACTGATGTATTACATAACATTATATACACACCGACAGGTACTGATGTATTACGTAACATTATATACACACCGACAGGTACTGATGTATTATGCAACATGATACACACCGACATGTACTGATGTATTACGTAACATTATACACACCGACAGGTACTGATGTATTACGTAACATTATATACACACAGACAGGTACTGATGTATTACATAACATTATATACACACCGACAGGTACTGATGTATTACATAACATTCTACACACCGACAGGTACTGATGTATTACGTAACATTCTACACAATAATAACGAATTACAATTTATAGAGGTGGTTTGGTAATAATCTCATCTATTCCACAGTTCTAAGTAACTCTGCATACAAATCAACACAATCCAAACATGTTGTATCAATTACACACAACGCTACCAGTCAGACCACACCTCATCTCAACTGGACATAAATGTTATGTAGCATAGCAACAATAAATCACATACATAAAATAAATTACATCAAACTAAACGTGTGTATCTATGGCAGCTAAATTTAACCCACTCCCACCGAGAACCCGCAAACAATGTGGTAACAGGTTAGCAGAAAATGCTACACGAATGAATAATAGAGAAATTTCTAATGTAATTTTGTAAATGGTTCAAAAGAATGACGCGGAGATGACCTT
The DNA here is from genome assembly GCA_014843695.1 of Archivesica marissinica. Lineage (NCBI taxonomy): Eukaryota > Metazoa > Mollusca > Bivalvia > Venerida > Vesicomyidae > Archivesica > Archivesica marissinica. Next base: position 3,835,035 of record CM026394.1, on the reverse strand, counting down.
TTTGTTTTTATTTATTTCTTGACTGTTAACCCTTAACCTGTCGAATAAATATGACGTAATGTGCAAACAACATAGATCCAGATCAGCTGCAGCGTAACACAGTGTGTGATCAGGATCTATGTTGTTTGCTATTCAGACATGTCCTTTAGCTCCGCTATCCAAATAGCAAACAGCATAGAGCCTGATCAGATGGTACGTTCCGTGTCGTCTGATCTGGCTCTATGCTGTTTGCAAAAGCGACTTTGATTGTGACTGATTGGTTAGTTTATACAAATTTATATTAGCTCGATTGTGAAACAAGTTATTTCAACTTATATTAATCACTCTCGAGACCTCATTCCTGATGGAATCCATCGCCACGAGGGAGAGAGAGGAGGCAACGTGGAATTTAAATGCCTTGCCTAAGGACACAATCGTAACGGCCCCAGTGCAAACTCTGAACCATTCGCACCTGAACCGAACCCGCATATTCCGCAGGTCAAGGGTTAACTTTTCATTACTCATACAATTACGGGGTAATGTAACTAGAAGTATGTAAATAATTTGATGTTTTGGAGAATAGCGCAAGATACATGTATAATAGATGGTCTCACTTCCAGAAGCATCCCTGGTTCTTCTATTAACCCAGTTTTCTGCTTGTCGTGATAGCGCTGTGGTAGCGCGGTCGCTTCAGGTGCGAATGGCCCGGAGTTCGCGCCCAGCTACGTTACGATTGTGCCCTTAGGTGAGGATGCTTTGGCATTGAAATTCCACATTACCTCCTCTTCTCTCCCCCTCGTGGCGATGGATTCCATCAGGAATGAGGTCTCGAGAGTGATTAATGCAAGTTGTATTAACTTGTTTTGCAATCAAACTAAACTAAACCCGGTTTATAGAACTGATACATGTGACCAGGATTTATTTTACAGACTGATGGTGTATAAAAGGTGGTGTTGCTGTCCATGGTCAGTCAGGATACACACCACCTATCACGACTAAGCATTTTGCTTCCACATAGAATAGACACTCGAATAAACAATTTTAGGTATGGGATCACCAATTTATTACCTGTTGGAATCACAATGCAACACTATGTGCTCAGATCAACAATCACAATGCGACAGTATGTGTTCAGAACAACTGCCGGTTGGAATCACAATGCGACAGTATGTGCTCAGATCAACTGCCGGTTGGCATCACAATGCGACAGTATGTGCTCAGATCAACTGCCGGTTGGAATCACAATGCAACACTATGTGCTCAGAACAACTGCCAGTTGGAATCACAATGCGACAGTATGTGCTCAGATCAACTGCCGGTTGGAATCACAATGCGACAGTATGTGCTCAGATCAACTGCCGGTTGGAATCACAATGCAACAGATCAACTGCCGGTTGGCATCACAATGCGACAGTATGTGCTCAGATCAACTGCCGGTTGGAATCACAATGCAACAGTATGTGTTCAGAACAACTGCCGGTTGGCATCACAATGCAACAGAACAACTGCCGGTTGGCATCACAATGCAACAGTATGTGTTCAGAACAACTGCCGGTTGGCATCACAATGCAACAGATCAACTGCCGGTTGGCATCACAATGCGACAGTATGTGCTCAGATCAACTGCCGGTTGGAATCACAATGCAACAGTATGTGTTCAGAACAACTGCCGGTTGGCAGAACAACTGCCGGTTGGCATCACAATGCAACAGAACAACTGTCGGTTGGAATCACAATGCAACAGAACAACTGTCGGTTGGAATCACAATGCGACAGTATGTGCTCAGATCAACTGCCGGTTGGAATCACAATGCAACAGTATGTGTTCAGAACAACTGCCGGTTGGAATCACAATGCAACAGAACAACTGTCGGTTGGAATCACAATGCAACAGAACAACTGCCGGTTGGCAGAACAACTGCCGGTTGGCATCACAATGCAACAGAACAACTGTCGGTTGGAATCACAATGCAACAGAACAACTGTCGGTTGGAATCACAATGCAACAGAACAACTGTCGGTTGGCAGAACAACTGCCAGTTGGCATCACAATGCAACAGAACAACTGTCGGTTGGAATCACAATGCAACAGAACAACTGTCGGTTGGAATCACAATGCAACAGAACAACTGTCGGTTGGAATCACAATGCAACAGAACAACTGTCGGTTGGAATCACAATGCAACAGAACAACTGCCGGTTGGAATCACAATGCAACAGAACAACTGCTGAGGGTAAGACATGGCCCTCAATAGGGGTGGGGTGGGGTGGTTAAAGCACTTATACACTATCTTAGAATACTGAAACAAAATGACTACACACAATGAGCACGACATTCATTGTTTGGATAATAATATTACATAACAATAACAATGAATACATCAACATATTACTAGTAACATTTCAAATTTAACATTGAAAATTAAGTTATCCTGGCAGAGTCACATTTTACATACAAATTAAGAAAAATTACATAGCAACGTTAAAGGAAACTGCAGGGTTCATTCTAGAATTTTTGGGAGAAGTGAGAAAGCGTGCGATTGAGTCCTTAAATGGTTTTCTTTAATAAATTTAAACAAAATATGGTTAAAGTGCACCGTATGACCATTAAATACAACATTTTAATAGAAAGAGTGCTTTATAATGGGACAAGTGTATTTTACTGGCCAATATTTTGTATGAAAATTGTTTGTAGGGAGAAGTGGACACCCAGAGGGCGAGGTCAGGGTCCCTATGGCGACTATTTCGCCCACATCGCCATCTAAAATAATCCCTGAAACTGACGGTGAAAATTGTAAAACAATTGTTTAACTCTATGCATGCTGGGTAAAGAGAGAGACATATTTCTATATTTAAACATGGTGACCTAATTAGTTCGGAACTAAAATTGCCCTCATAAATGCTATAAATAGTTAAAATAATTGTAACAGACAATTCATTAATGAATTATACTTATTTGTAACTGATAACTCTGGAAATATGTCATTTCGTAATGAAATTGCACCACATATTTTGACAGTTATTTTTTCCGCATGCATGCAATGCGTTAGCCTGGGTTCCAGTCTGTCGATTTTTCACGAATTTACTTCTGGCAAAATGACAGCCTGGGGAAACTCGATTTCCGAGCGTAGCGTCACCTACATTACACCTATAATTTCTAGGGTGTTGATTGAAGAACGACAACATTTATCTGCAAGATAAGATTGCTAAATATAGATAACGGAATCTTTTCAGAAATCACCGAACAGGCACGGTTATACACTATCATTTCCGAAATTACACGAATGCTCCCGTAGGCTCATTTACATTGCAAACATAATATCCCGTTTTTGTGTTATATTGACGAGATGGCGGATTTTAACTATTATGTTTAGGTGGTAACGGGTCGATTCGGCGTAATTGAAGTAAGTATGACTGAGTAAATATGTCAAATCAGACGCACATTGTACTTTTTAAAACTATCGTTCCGTTGATCTGTAAACAATTATAAAGTTTTATCAACATTGCAGTTCTCGCTTTCGATTCAAGTACGTCATTAATTAAGTCACATGCTAATAGGCCTATTAATAGGAGTAATGATAATCAATAATCACACGGAATACCCCCCAAGTTTTCCCAGGCTTTGATATTATCAGAAACTCAATATGGCCCTAATAATGACCTCGGTATTAAAATATATTTATATGACTGACCAAGCAAACAAAATATATCAACGCCTGTTCCCAGGCTAGCAATGCGTCAAAAGATCATAAAAACCTCAATTCATTCATATTTATGTTCAGAAAATCTTCATTTACTTAATAATTTGTGTTAATAAGTGTGTTACGTATTATGTGATACAGTTGAAACTACCGTCCATACGCTCCTATAAGGTGATCTTGCCTATAAGACGAACCCCTGGTTTGGTCCTGAAATCTGTGGGTTTTGGCATTCATTCGCATATAAGACAGGTTGATAAAATATACATAAGACCAAGTATAAATTGCATGTTTGGCCAGTGCAAGTTGATGAAATAGTTCAGCGTGAGAGTGCTTTTTTTCTAAAACGTAATTATGAATACCATTTAACATTTGTTAAAAAAAATTGAATTAAAATAAATGAATTAAAAAAAAATTGAATTTATAAAACGGGAAGCCACTTTGAGGTCATAATCTAGCTGCAAAAAAAACTTGTCTTATAGGTGGGTATGTAGGTAATCATTGCATTAATTCCAGTAGCCTTACTATAGTCTAAACCAAACAATAATGAATCAATTTCCCTTCTTTGTTCAATATATAATATTTAAAATGTCCCACTTTGAAAATGAGGTGTCCCCATTGGACTTTAGAAATGGTTCACATGCAGGTTTCTAACACACAACTTGTTAGTCCAGATATTTAGACTTGTATTGTAAAAAAACATTTTTCAAAATAACAGATCGAAAAAAAATTATGTAGAAATCTTATATATTGGACTAACAACTTGTATGGTATGGTAATGCTTTTTAAGACACAAATCGCACAGTATGGTAAAACTTGCTACACTGAACACATAACTAGAAGACCATATAAATGTTCTTCTCTCGACTTGATGAAAGCACTACTGTGCTAGAAATGAGTATATTCATCTTTGCAAACGGCATAGAGCCAAATCATATGGCACAGAAAGTTCCATCTGATCAGACTCTATGCTGTTTGGCTTTTGCTATTAGGAAAGTGGAGCTAAAACACATGTCAGCGGTACCCATCTCTACAAGGCGGGTGAACTGTTGTATCACAAAAGACAACCTCAGAAATTCATACTAGCTAACATCATTTGATCATGTTCAAAAATTAAAGAAATTTAAAACTATGTACCGGTACATTTTAAAACTCAACCCTTTAATATTACAGAGAGTACTGATCAATCAGTGCGATCAATCAGCACGATCAATCAGCAGCGCGATCAATCAGCAGCGCGATCAATCAGGGCGATCAATCAGCGCGATCAATCAGCACGATCAATCAGGGCGATCAATCAGGGCGATCAATCAGCGCGATCAATCAGCGTGATCAATCAGCAGCACGATCAATCAGCAGCGCGATCAATCAGGGCGATCAATCAGCGCGATCAATCAGCACGATCAATCAGGGCGATCAATCAGGGCGATCAATCAGCGCGATCAATCAGGGCGATCAATCAGGGCGATCAATCAGGGCGATCAATCAGGGCGATCAATCAGGGCGATCAATCAGCGCGATCAATCAGCACGATCAATCAGGGCGATCAATCAGCACGATCAATCAGGGCGATCAATCAGGGCGATCAATCAGCGCGATCAACCAGCACGATCAATCAATCAGGGCGATCAATCAGGGCGATCAATCAGGGCGATCAATCAGGGCGATCAATCAGGGCGATCAATCAGCGCGATCAATCAGCACGATCAATCAGGGCGATCAATCAGGGCGATCAATCAGCACGATCAATCAGGGCGATCAATCAGGGCGATCAATCAGCACGATCAATCAGGGCGATCAATCAGCACGATCAATCAGGGCGATCAATCAGCGCGATCAATCAGCACGATAAATCAGGGCGATCAATCAGGGCGATCAATCAGGGCGATCAATCAGCACGATCAATCAGGGCGATCAATCAGCGCGATCAATCAGCACGATAAATCAGCGTGATCAATCAGCGCGACCAATCATGAGCCGTACTGTTGTACCAAAAAAAATACCAGTGTATTCAATCCTCTGCAAGGTCAGATTGTTCCACCAATCAGTCATCAATTCAAGACCATTCCACCGATCAAGCGAGAAAGGTCAAGTCTGTTCCACCGATCAAGCGAGAAAGGTCCAGTCTGTTCCACCGATCAAGCGAGAAAGGTCAAGTCTGTTCCACCGATCAAGCGAGACAGGTCCAGTCTGTTCCACCGATCAAGCGAGAAAGGTCCAGTCTGTTCCACCGATCAAGCGAGAAAGGTCAAGTCTGTTCCACCGATCAAGCGAGAAAGGTCCAGTCTGTTCCACCGATCAAGCGAGAAAGGTCCAATCTGTTCCACCGATCAAGCGAGAAAGGTCAAGTCTGTTCCACTGATCAAGCGAGAAAGGTCCAGTCTGTTCCACCGATCAAGCGAGAAAGGTCCAGTCTGTTCCACCGATCAAGCGAGAAAGGTCAAGTCTGTTCCACCGATCAATCGAGAAAGGTCCAGTCTGTTCCACCGATCAAGCGAGAAATGTCAAGTCTGTTCCACGGATCAAGCGAGAAAGGTCAAGTCTGTTCCACCGATCAAGCGAGAAAGGTCAAGTATGTTCCACCGATCAAGCGAGAAAGGTCAAGTCTGTTCCACCGATCAAGCGAGAAAGGTCAAGTCTGTTCCACCGATCAAGCGAGAAAGGTCAAGTCTGTTCCACCGATCAAGCGAGAAAGGTCAAGTCTGTTCCACCGATCAAGTGAGAAAGGTCAAGCCTGTTCCACCAATCAAGCAAGAAAGGTCCAGTCTGTTCCACCAATCAGGCAAGAAAGGTCAAGTCTGTTCCACCAATCAGGCAAGAAAGGTAGTCTGTTCCACCAATCAGGCAAGAAAGGTAGTCTGTTCCACCAATCAGGCGAGAAAGATAAAGTCTGTTACACCAATCAGGTGAGAAAGGTCCAGTCTGTTCCACCAATCAGGCAAGAAAGGTCCAGTCTGTTCCACCAATCAGGCAAGAAAGGTCAAGTCTGTTCCACCAATCAGGCAAGAAAGGTAGTCTGTTCCACCAATCAGGCAAGAAAGGTAGTCTGTTCCACCAATCAGGCGAGAAAGATAAAGTCTGTTACACCAATCAGGCAAGAAAGGTCCAGTCTGTTCCACCAATCAGGCAAGAAAGGTCATGTCTGTTCCACCAATCAGGCAAGAAAGGTAGTCTGTTCCACCAATCAGGCAAGAAAGGTAGTCTGTTCCACCAATCAGGCAAGAAAGGTAGTCTGTTCCACCAATCAGGCGAGAAAGATAAAGTCTGTTACACCAATCAGGCGAGAAAGGTCCAGTCTGTTCCACCATTCAGGCAAGAAAGGTCCAGTCTGTTCCACCAATCAGGCAAGAAAGGTCCAGTCTGTTCCACCAATCAGGCAATAAAGGTAGTCTGTTCCACCAATCAGGCAAGAAAGGTAGTCTGTTCCACCAATCAGGCGAGAAAGATAAAGTCTGTTACACCAATCAGGCGAGAAAGGTCCAGTATGTTCCACCAATCAGGCGAGAAAGGTCAAGTATGTTCCACCAATCAGGCAAGAAAGGTCAAGTATGTTCCACCAATCAGGCGAGAAAGGTCAAGTTTGTTCCACCGATCAAGCGAGAAAGGTCAAGTCTGTTCCACCGATCAAGCGAGAAAGGTCAAGTCTGTTCCACCGATCAAGCGAGAAAGGTCAAGTCTGTTCCACCGATCAAGCGAGAAAGGTCAAGTCTGTTCCACCGATCAAGTGAGAAAGGTCAAGCCTGTTCCACCAATCAAGCAAGAAAGGTCCAGTCTGTTCCACCAATCAGGCAAGAAAGGTCAAGTCTGTTCCACCAATCAGGCAAGAAAGGTAGTCTGTTCCACCAATCAGGCAAGAAAGGTAGTCTGTTCCACCAATCAGGCGAGAAAGATAAAGTCTGTTACACCAATCAGGCGAGAAAGGTCCAGTCTGTTCCACCAATCAGGCAAGAAAGGTCCAGTCTGTTCCACCAATCAGGCAAGAAAGGTCCAGTCTGTTCCACCAATCAGGCAAGAAAGGTAGTCTGTTCCACCAATCAGGCAAGAAAGGTAGTCTGTTCCACCAATCAGGCGAGAAAGATAAAGTCTGTTACACCAATCAGGCGAGAAAGGTCCAGTCTGTTCCACCAATCAGGCAAGAAAGGTCCAGTCTGTTCCACCAATCAGGCAAGAAAGGTCCAGTCTGTTCCACCAATCAGGCAAGAAAGGTAGTCTGTTCCACCAATCAGGCAAGAAAGGTAGTCTGTTCCACCAATCAGGCGAGAAAGATAAAGTCTGTTACACCAATCAGGCGAGAAAGGTCCAGTATGTTCCACCAATCAGGCGAGAAAGGTCAAGTATGTTCCACCAATCAGGCAAGAAAGGTCAAGTATGTTCCACCAATCAGGCGAGAAAGGTCAAGTCTGTTCCACCGATCAAGCGAGAAAGGTCCAGTCTGTTCCACCGATCAAGCGAGAAAGGTCCAGTCTGTTCCACCGATCAAGCGAGAAAGGTCAAATCTGTTCCACCGATCAAGCGAGAAAGGTCCAGTCTGTTCCACCGATCAAGCGAGAAAGGTCCAGTCTGTTCCACCGATCAAGCGAGAAAGGTCCAGTCTGTTCCACCGATCAAGCGAGAAAGGTCCAGTCTGTTCCACCGATCAAGCGAGAAAGGTCAAGTCTGTTCCACCGATCAAGCGAGAAAGGTCCAGTCTGTTCCACCGATCAAGCAAGAAAGGTCCAGTCTGTTCCACCGATCAAGCGAGAAAGGTCAAGTCTGTTCCACCGATCAAGCGAGAAAGGTCCAGTCTGTTCCACCGATCAAGCGAGAAAGGTCCAGTCTGTTCCACCGATCAAGCGAGAAAGGTCAAGTCTGTTCCACCGATCAAGCGAGAAAGGTCAAGTCTGTTCCACCGATCAAGCGAGAAAGGTCAAGTCTGTTCCACCGATCAAGCGAGAAAGGTCAAGCCTGTTCCACCAATCAGGCAAGAAAGGTCCAGTCTGTTCCACCAATCAGGCAAGAAAGGTCCAGTCTGTTCCACCAATCAGACAAGAAAGGTCCAGTCTGTTCCACCAATCAGGCAAGAAAGGTAGTCTGTTCCACCAATCAGGCAAGAAAGGTAGTCTGTTCCACCAATCAGGCGAGAAAGATAAAGTCTGTTACACCAATCAGGCGAGAAAGGTCCAGTATGTTCCACCAATCAGGCGAGAAAGGTCAAGTATGTTCCACCAATCAGGCAAGAAAGGTCAAGTATGTTCCACCAATCAGGCGAGAAAGGTCAAGTATGTTCCACCAATCAGGCGAGAAAGGTCAAGTCTGTTCCACCAATCAGGCGAGAAAGGTCAAGTCTGTTCCACCAATCAGGCGAGAAAGGTCAAGTATGTTCCACCAATCAGGCGAGAAAGGTCAAGTCTGTTCCACCAATCAGGCAAGAAAGGTCAAGTATGTTTCACCATTCATGCGAGAAAGGTCAAGTCTGTTCCACCAATCTGGCGAGAAAGGTCAAGTCTGTTCCACTAATTAGGAGAGAAAGGTCCAGTCTGTTCCACCAATCAGGTGAGAAAGGTAAAGTCTGTTCCACCAATCAGGCAAGAAGTCTGCTCCATCAATCAAGTCGGACTGTTCCACAATGCCACCAATCAGAATTAGTTAAATGTTATGAATCCTTGTCTGTCAAGGAAGTTGGCACAAACAATAATACAATTAAATTCCCACCATTAAAGATGGTTTTATCGAGTGAACTTAGACACACTAGATAACATCTATCATTAACGCTATGTTATATTCTTCAAGCATCTATAAGTTGTCACGAAGAGCAATATCTGAAGTTTGTACGGAGACCTTCGGTGAACTGGCCTATCTTCCAAACATCTATCCAAGCTATATGCCTACAAAAGAGGTCGTGTAATTTGTCGTCTCTCTATGTTTCTTACACCTGACTGCAGTAACGCTGCAAAACAAACAGGAATTGCTCCAAAATTTCTTCTGTTCTTTACTAGTCTGGATGTACAGTGTACGCATAATGTAGAAAATGTTCACAATTTGGCAGCAGGAAATGGCTCTCACTATGGTCATATATATGATACAGTTAGCAAACTGCGATAGATGCACGCTTCTCCAGATAACCATGCTTTCTGGTGTTACAGTTGCTTGTCTTTTCTTTATCATTCACCATACTCGACATCATTTAAATCCATTTTCAAATTATTAACACACGTCCTCTGAATCTGGCTAAGTTTTCCTCCATTTACTTCCTGTTCCATTCTGCAGACCTAATTGCAGATACACGTACAACTTCCTGTCAGTACTCTCCAGTTACGAAGGAGAATAAGATACATCTTCCTGCTAATTTCAGTATAGGATGGACAACCCATATGACAGGCAACTGTATAATGCCCTAAACATGTCCTCCGGTCATCGCTTTTTCAAGTTATTAGTGATCCATTCTAGTCCTTGATACAACCTATAGAAGAAAGAAACAGCATCATGGGAAGAGAATATAGAAGAACGGCATCATGGGAAGAGAATGTGGTAGAAGGGAGTTCGGCCACAAGTCAACCTTTTTCTCAGAAATGCGATGAAAGTTCAAGGTTGACTTATGGATGAGAACAAGGCAAAAAAATAATTCTGAAAAAATAAGTTAGATTTATTTTTTATTTGTTGGAACTTTATTTATGACTGTTTTATTAGATTTCCATGTACATTATAAACCATAGAAAAGCTGATAAACTCACTTCATAAATTGTTGTTGTGCATCAGTGTATTTTCTATGATTTGTAATGGAATAAAGTAAACCAGATATCTCAAATTGAGCCCAGTTTCATTCAAAAATGAGAGAAAAACAATTGTCGTAACGAATGTCATACCGGTAAGTTCACAAAGTACCCTCGACTTATCGAAGGGTCCAGCTTTTAGTACCCTCGACTTATCGAAGGGTCCAGCTTAAAATTAGCATTTTCAAGCCAAAATTCAACCCTCGACTTGTGGCCAGGAATATATGGTAGAGTAGAATAGAGTGGTGGAACCTATGCTCAGCGCATTTCTACATTTACATCCGTATTTAAAATATTTATATAGTTCTAGGCTAATTTCGCTGACAGAGCTGAAATATGGTTCAATAGCATTATGTTGCGTGTATCGGTAGCCTGATGCAACTGGTCCATGGGATTTACGCCGAGCATAGGTTCCACCGCTCTAACAATCTATGTGGCTGCAGCAGTACCCAGTCCCCACTGTTTTGGTACTATGGAATAAACACTGCCTATCAAGAGGAGCAAGGCTACTGCCCCAAGGGTGTCCATAAGCTTTAAGCTTTCGATTAAATCCATTTTCATTCTGTATACAATAGATATGTACTATACATTATGAATGAATAAATATGTTTAAACCAAGGGTGTCTCGCCATGCACGATTGACTGTGCTGGTTCAACGAAATAAAAATTGGTCTATTATGCTTTCCAAAGAAAAAATGCCAAATAAAAAAAGAAATGATAATGTTCGAGGCTTTTTTTTGACTTGTAAATATTTCTGAATACTACATTATATTGCCAAAATTTTAAGTTCACAGTCACTCTTGGAGTGGGACTTATTAGGGGACAGGGAACACCCCCCCCCCCCTAGAAACAGCATGCATCTTATCAAGGCATTATATTTGACAGATATTTAGTTGTTTTTGTTGGTGCTTAGTCTTGCTTTCCACAAAAGTGGGCGAGATATACATCCAACAATGCAATACTGTTAGTCAGGGTTTATACTGTTAGTCAGTGTTTATACTGTTAGTCAGTGTTTATACTGTTAGTCAGGGTTTATACTGTTAGTCAGTGTTTATACTGTTAGTCAGTGTTTATACTGTTAGTCAGTGTTTATACTGTTAGTCAGTGTTTATACTGTTAGTCAGTGTTTATACTGTTAGTCAGTGTTTATACTGTTAGTCAGTGTTTATACTGTTAGTCAGTGTTTATACTGTTAGTCAGTGTTTATACTGTTAGTCAGTGTTTATACTGTTAGTCAGTGTTTATACTGTTAGTCAGTGTTTATACTGTTAGTCAGTGTTTATACTGTTTGTGTTTTGTTAGTCAGTGTTTATACTGTTAGTCAGTGTTTATACTGTTAGTCAGTGTTTATACTGTTAGTCAGTGTTATACTGTTAGTCAGGTTTATACTGTTAGTCAGTGTTTATACTGTTAGTGTGTTTATACTGTTAGTCAGTGTTTATACTGTTAGTCAGTGTTTATACTGTTAGTCAGTGTTTATACTGTTAGTCAGTGTTTATACTGTTAGTCAGTGTTTATACTGTTAGTCAGTGTTTATACTGTTAGTCAGTGTTTATACTGTTAGTCAGTGTTTATACTGTTAGTCAGTGTTTATACTGTTAGTCAGTGTTTATACTGTTAGTCAGGTCAGTGTTTATACTGTTAGTCAGTGTTTATACTGTTAGTCAGGGTTTATACTGTTAGTCAGTGTTTATACTGTTAGTCAGTGTTTATACTGTTAGTCAGTGTTTATACTGTTAGTCAGTGTTTATACTGTTAGTCAGTGTGTATACTGTTAGTCAGTGTTTATACTGTTAGTCAGTGTTTATACTGTTAGTCAGTGTTTATACTGTTAGTCAGTGTTTATACTGTTAGTCAGGGTTTATACTGTTAGTCAGTGTTTATACTGTTAGTCAGTGTTTATACTGTTAGTCAGTGTTTATACTGTTAGTCAGTGTTTATACTGTTAGTCAGTGTTTATACTGTTAGTCAGTGTTTAAACTGTTAGTCAGTGTTTATACTGTTAGTCAGTGTTTAAACTGTTAGTCAGTGTTTATACTGTTAGTCAATGTTTATACTGTTAGTCAGTGTTTATACTGTTAGTCAGTGTTTATACTGTTAGTCAGTGTTTATACTGTTGTGGGTCAGTGTTTATACTGTTAGTCAGTATTTATACTGTTAGTCAGTGTTTATACTGTTGTGGGTCAGTGTTTATACTGTTAGTCAGTGTGTATACTGTTAGTCAGGGTTTATACTGTTAGTCAGTGTTTATACTGTTAGCCAGTGTTTATACTGTTAGTCAGTGTTTATACTGTTGTGGGTCAGTGTTTATACTGTTAGTCAGTGTTTATACTGTTAGTCAGTGTTTATACTGTTAGTCAGTGTTTATACTGTTGTGGGTCAGTGTTTATACTGTTAGTCAGTGTTTATACTGTTAGTCAGTGTTTATACTGTTAGTCAGTGTTTATACTGTTAATCAGTGTTTATACTGTTAGTCAGGGTTTATACTGGTAGTCAGTGTTTATACTGTTAGTCAGGGTTTATACTGTTGTGGGTCAGTGTTTATACTGTTAGTCAGTGTTTATACAGTGGGTCAGGGTTTATTTATTTAGGGGTTTAAAAGTTGAACCGATAGCTTAGGTCATAGGGCAACTGTCCAGCTCTTACCTATGCAAGCAACCTAGGTACCACCACTGAACTGCATGACAAATGGATTACGCTTGTCACATTATTTTTAACATGCATGATGGTATTCGTACACACAGCAGCAACGGGCGACTGTTGTAAGGACAACAACAATCGCAGACGCCCGTCCATAGATGCACCCTATCCACAGGGTGTTATTAAACCCTTTGCCTGCTGGGTAAATGAAATCACATTTGCAAACAACATAGATCCAGATCAGCTACAGTGTAACGCCGCATCTTATCAGGATCTATGTTGTTTGCTATTCAGCCAAGTGCTTTAGCTCCACTATCCGAATAGCAAACAGCATAGAGCCTGATCTGACACTATGCTGTTTGTAAAAGTGATTTTATTTGCCGCTAGCGTGCAAAGGGTTAATGATATTCAGATATGCTTGTAAACATACCCTTCTCCCGTTAATGCACAGCAGGCTTGTATATGCCATGGATGATCTTTGATTGTTGTCAAGTTTAAATGCTGTGATATTTCTGCAGCGGACATAGAACCTTTGATATCTTGCTTGTTGGCAAATATTAGCACAGCCGACTTCTTTAAGTCCTGAAACGAAACGGATTAGAGATTAATGGTTAAACATTATTTGTGCTACAGGAATTCCCAAACAAGTTTTTGCTAATGCATATATTAGCTCCACTATCCGAATAGCAAACAGCATAGAGCCTGATCAGACAGCATGTTCTGTACCGTCTGATCTGGCTCTACGCTGTTTGCAAAAGTAATTTTATCTGCCGCTAGCGTGCAAAGGGTGTGTGTGTTTTACATTTATTTATCGTCGCTACCGGTTGCCCATATGAGCGACGCCTCCTGAAGAGATTAGTCATTAGAGACCGAGAGATTAAAGTCCAAACTGAAAGACTGTTAATTATTAGGGTCAGACGGGGGATCGAACCTGCAATCCCTGGATTACCAGCCCAGCGTGTTACCACTGGACGACAGATCCGTCTGTGTGCAAAGGGTTAATATAATCAATGACTATATAGAGATCACACCCTATACATGATGGTTGTAAGAACAGCATCATGCATAACTTCCCCGGGTATTATTAATATATTCAATGACTGTAAGAAATAGATATCACACCCTATACATGATCTCACCCTATACATGTCCAGATATATAGAATTCTTTATTTATACAGGGTCACCAAATTAGTTCTTAATAGGTAACTAATCCCCCTTAGGGCCTCTTAAATATGTAACATTATTGCATAAATTTACATACATAATAAGTAGATAGTTACGCCATGCAATACACATGTACAATGCTGCATAATGTAGCTTAAACAACAGCATAAATCAGGGTAGTTGCTGCACTATTCGTACAGTATATAAAATATAAATACAGACACACTAGACTTCTACCAGGACAGCATGTAGTTACGATTTAGGTGGTAATGGTTTGATCCGGAGAACTATTTCTTCTCTGTGTATGATGCTTTATGACTCCTCCACCTAGAATAACCATCCCGGAGTTGACGGCTGGGAACAGGCGTCAATATATTGTGCCTGGTCAGTCAAATAACTATATTTAAACACAGAGACTATTAATTAGGCCGTATTGAGTTTCTAATAATATCAATGCCTGGGGAAACTCGACGGGTTGTTCGTGTAATTATTAACTAGCATTAATCCTTTTAATAGGCCTATTAGCATGTGACTTAATTAATTGCGTACTTGAATCGAAAGCGAGGTACTGCAATGTTAATAAAACTTTATAATTGGCAGCCATTGTTTATGGGTCAACGGAACAATATATAGTTTTAAAAAGTACAATGTGCGTCTGATTTGACGTAATTTCCTCAAGATTTCAGTCGTCCTTACTTCAATTACGCCGAATCGACCTGTTACCACCTAAACGTAATAGTTAAAATCCGCCATCTCGTCGATATAACAGAGATACTTTGTCGTTCTTCAAATCTACACCCTTAAAAATTAGGGTGTAAGTAGATGGCGCTACAATCGGAAATCAAGTTTCCCCAGGCTGTCATTTTGCCAAAAGTTAAAAAGTGAAATATCGACAGACTGGAACCCAGGGTAGGCCTGGCCTGGAGGTTATAAAACTGTTCTCAAATCTCAGTCTCAAAAGTCTGACTGGTTCAGCTGACAGTAACACTCAGAATCAACCAATCAGATCACTTGAGCTTGAATTTGAGATCTGAGAAAAGTTTTGTAACCTCCAAGCATGGCTAGATTACGTTGAATGTTTTTGGGCTTCAAGTCACACTTATAGCTTTAGGTCATATGGTTGTTATGTTATGTTATATTTCGGGTTTTACGCCTGCATCAGCACCATTTTGGGCTATATCGCCGGCGGGCAGTTTACCTAACAACACCTTTCCTGGGCAGGCTCCAGCGGTTAACCAGTACTTGGGTGCACCAACCTCCGTAAGAAACTGCCAACTTTTTCATATAAATGAGACATGGCCTGAGCGGGGCACGAACCCGTGACCATCAGTGATGATAGGTTACAGTGGTATACAAGTCAGCGACCTTAACCACTCGACCACGGAGGCGGATGATATCATAGTTGTATGTATCGTGGTACGATATATTTCTGGTCAGTTTTACAATATACCGGTATACCATTACAGCCTACATACATTTCTTGCCTTTTCTTTGGAATATTTGACAGGGTTCATTCTAGGTCAGAATTTTTGGGAGAAGTGAGAAAGCGCGTGATCGCTTCCTTAAATGGTGTTCTTTAATATACTTCTGCAAAATAGGGTTAAAATGCACAGTACAACCATTAAATACAACATTTGAATAGAAGGAGTGCTTTATAATGGGCCAGTGTATTTTACTAGACACAATTTTGTTTGAAAATAGTAAAAACCAAAAAGGGAGAAGTGGGGCCCCCAGAGGGCGAAGTCAGGGTCCCTAGGGCGACAATTTCGCCCACATCGCCCTCTAAACTGATCCCTGTTTGATTGCCGATTTTGTACGATACGGAGCTGAAAAATCCCACTCGTAGGACAGGACGAGCATGAGCAATTTTTCTCTCATCCTGCTTCATTTTTTGCTCGTCAATACGAGCGAACGAGTGGATTGGATGCTTCGAGGCCTGATATGGTATCATATATCGTGGTACGATATATTTCTGGTCAGTTTTGCAATATACCGGTATACAATGACAGCCCTAATTCACATACCGGTACATATAAATTAATTGACACCAGTGGTTTCTCATCCATTACCGTCGCCGTAGGATGACAATACGCAAATTAAATCCGAAATAATCCACAAGCAGAGCCCAGAATACCCACCTCATTGCCCATCATTTTATAGAGTTCCTCTTTTGTGATTGACAATCTCTCTCTGTCTGTACTGTCCACCACTAGAATTATATACTGAAATACAAGCACAACCATTGATTACTAGGCTATCTAATAAATACGCTTGTTCACTAGAAACGGTGAAGTACACTTCCCGACTGTACCAGACTTTACAGTCAGACCTGTGTTAAGTCGTCACCTCTATTAAACACCCAACATGTATTAACTTTTTCAGCAATAAATAAATTCACAGCATGTGCAAACAACATAGATCCCGATCAGCCACGTCTGATCAGGATCTATGTTGTTTGCTATTTGGATAGATGCTTCAGCTCCACTGTCTGAAGAGCAATCAGCTTATAGCCTGATCAGACGCGGCATGTTCTGTTCTGTTTGATCAGGTTCTCTGCTTGTTGCAAAGAAACTTTTATGTGACATTGGTGGTGAAAGAGTTAAGCAGCCAGTTTTCAGATTCCTATGTATATTTTATTATATATTTGCACTATCTATAATCAATCGCCTCCTCCTATTCTGTCCTTGTGTCTTCTATGCACTTTTCCCAGTCAATAATTGTTGCCATGGAGATTGTACATAAATGGTAACTGTAAAACAGCTGCTTAAATTAGCAAACAATTGCTACACTGTTCCAGCTTTTCTATTTGGTAACCTGTATGTAGAGATATCATGTAGATTGCATATTTCGTTTTGGTTCAGTGTATGACCTAAATAGTAAAGGATTAAATTACATATTTCACAGAAAGAGACATTGAAAGCAATACCATGACATTAACATATTAATAGAATTGACCTTTCTGCAAACGCTACTTAGGCACGCCCCCCATAGTTACAGGTGGTCGCTGTAACCACGCGAGACAAGCTATCTAACAAAATGGCGTCTAACGCAGACCTGCATCGAGTTAATCTAGATAAAATTCCGTCGAATTTCTCGGTTTTATTTCACCCAGATAAGAATATCTCGTTGAAAGCAAGAAGGCAAGGGTTTTAGGTGATTTCGTATAATCCCTTGTTCATCTAATGCTAGTTTCGTATACTAGTGCATTCGTATAATCACAGGTTCGTATTTTATATATATATAGTACTGCACTATACAGGCCCATTATAATAATGCTATTATTAGCTATTTAGGTAATTAGACACAATTATGAATGGGACTATGTAGCCGTGTGTTTGCCATACCAGGAGTGATTATCTATCTAGGTTTCAGGCCACTAATCAAGATTAATTAAAGTGAATGGGGGAGAATAAATAAATCTTTCCGCATTTTCGATGATTCCAGCTAAGAGCATGCATACGGCTGGAAACGTAACGAGAGCAAAAAACGCATGGAAAAATAGACGCCATGGTTGTAATGAAATTGATGTGAAGAGCATGATATTTATACATGATTCAAGGGCTTGGACATATGGCACGGCTCAGCTCTAAAGCTGATAAAACATGGGCATACAAGCCAGCATCACAAATGTTTGAGCCGACCAATCAAGGTGTGAAAAATAATATATTCTCCAGTCAACAGCCCATCTCATAATAGACGTAGGTGTGAAGGTTATTTCTCTAAAGTACAGATATACGGATGAGGACGTGTTAAGTGTTCGTGGTAAATGCTTGCGCAGTCAACGGAAGAGTGAACAACCACATCGTGTCAACTTTGACATCAAAAGAAATGAAATATGCCACCGTCTTGAGAGACTCGACCCTATGCCTCCTAGAAGACTCGAACATTAGGCCCAAAAACTGAACACCAGTACGTTCACTGAGCTAATATGGGAATCCCACAGCTCTGCACATGCATGGGTACTATTACTACTATCTGATCCCTAGTCCACCATCCACGACAATATGTATGAACCACATATATAATCACCACTATACTCACATATCTCTTGTGAACGGTAGATCTATTAATGCAGAATATATTTTTTCGAAATATTTTATTATGCATAAATAAATTAATTTCAACTTACTTTTGTGCAAATATATCTGTTTGCATTAATTTTGGATGTATTCAGCTGGTCGTTTGGTCGTTCACACGACTTAATCCACCTTAGACATGTTTTCAAGATTTGTCTTAGGTTTTGAAAATGGCACGAATTTAACGTCACCTATCAATCGATCTGGATATCTACATCACTGTCACACAGCCCGTAACTACATCTTTTCACCATTGTCAATGACAGACAGCATTAATTAATTTTAAATATTTTTCAAAAAATAATTTCAGATCACGATCACTCGTTATCATATTTCATTAAAATGTTACTACATAACTCGTTTATCTAACAGAACGATAAAACAATGACTCGGTGTAGTAATCAATTATATAATTATGTGCACATTTTATAATTGACCAATTAGCACAATCAGTGCTAAATTCCGATGTGAAATACTTTGATCTTGATAGCAGTGGCCCCTATCGGGTATTATAACTCGGCGGTCTCTGTGATGTACCGTTAGTGGGTAAGTTGTTGATTGCTCCCAATAAACAGTGTGACACGCTTAAATTTGATTGCTGTGTTTGTGAGAAAAGAATGACTATATGGGGTCAGTCGGTGTTTTTATAGATGCATTGTTTTTAAAGCAGCTGTCTGGTATTTTGTGGTTCATATACACACTTAGATTTGTCCAAGGATTTTGAAATGGCTTGAATTTAACGTCGATCACCAGGATATCGACAAATTTTGTACTATAACTAACCCACACACCAAAGCTACACATTTTCAATATCATTAAAACAATTTTAAACCCGTATTTTCGATCAAATTCACGCCTTTTCAAATTTGTCTACTCGTTACTAGTGTGTCTAATATGCATTGTTTGTCTAACAAGATGGCGGCGATAAACCGTTGCCGGGGGTGTGCGCGAATGGTGCGATGCGATTGGCTAACGCCAGCTGTCAATCAAAATCGGCAGAAAGGTCAATTCTCGTTTGCTATAATTACTTGACCTAATTATAGTCTTCATTTTACCCAGCATGCAAAGGGTAAACAACTAAAACCTGACAGTGGTGTAAGAATTTTATATTGGGGCATCCAAGACATGGTATAACAAAGGATTTCATACTGGGCATCTAAGACAGGGGTATAACGAAGGATTTCATACTGGGCATCCAAGACAGGGGTATAACGAAGGATTTCATACTGGGCATCCAAGACAGGGGTATGACGAAGGATTTCATACTGGCACATCCATGCCAGGGGTATAACGAAGGATTTCATACTGGGGCATCCAAGACAGGGGTATAACGAAGGATTTCATACTGGGGCATCCAAGACAGGGCATAATGAAGGATTTCATACTGGGGCATCCAAGACAGGGTAAAACGTAGGATTTCATACTGGTGCATCCAAGACAGGGTATAACGAAGGATTTCATACTAATGCATCCAAGACAGGGGTATAACGAAGGATTTCATACTGGTGCATCCAATACAGGGTATAACGAAGGATTTCATAATGGGGCATCCAAGACATGGGTATAACGAAGGATTTCATACTGATGCATTCAAGACAGGGGTATAACGAAGGATTTCATACTGATGCATTCAAGACAGGGGTATAATGAAGGATTTCATACTGATGCATTCAAGACAGGGGTATAATGAAGGATTTCATACCGATGCATCCAAGACAGGCATTTCATACTGGGGCATCCATGCCAGGGGTATAACGAAGAATTTCATACTGGGGCATCCAAGACAGGGGTATAACAAAGGATTTCATACTGGTGCATCCATGCAGGGGTA
Source organism: Archivesica marissinica (assembly GCA_014843695.1). Taxonomy (NCBI): domain Eukaryota; kingdom Metazoa; phylum Mollusca; class Bivalvia; order Venerida; family Vesicomyidae; genus Archivesica; species Archivesica marissinica. The sequence goes on along the minus strand of CM026394.1, from coordinate 3,814,896 downwards.
TAACGAAGGATTTCATACTGGTGCATCCATGCCAGGGGTATAATGAAGGATTTCATACTGTGGCATCCAAGACAGGATATAACAAAGGATTTCATACTGATGCATCCATGCCAGGGGTATAACGAAGGATTTCATACTGGGGCATCCAAGACAGGGTATAACGAAGGATTTCATACTGATGCATCCATGCCAGGGGTATAACAAAGGATTTCATAATGGGTGTCCAAAAACTTTGTCTACATCAAAATCAATTACCACATAATACAACCACTAAAGTATTAATACATTAGACGTCAGAACAGATGCATGCTACGCTAGATTAACTCTTGTTATTTTAATTGTCAGGTTTGATTAGAATCTTCTATCTGCAAAATGAAGATCTAACAAGCTGTTGATTTTGATAAAATGCCGATGATACAGAATTTTTGTTTGGACACGTATATTTAAATTATCATCACCCCCTGGTTAATCGGGGCGATGCCTTCAGTCATTTGTTTTTTGGAGGATAATTAATTTCCAGAAGCATCCCTGGTTCTTTTACATGCCCGGTGCATAGCACAGATATACGAGACCTAGCTAGGTTTATAGTCCGAATCATTAGGGTCAAATGTGGGATCGAACCTGTGATCTCTGGATTCACAGTCCAACATGTTAACCACTGGACAACTGACCTGTCTATAGGCATGAGCCTTTCACCCGAGTTATTGAGATGTACAGATGCACCTATATTTAATATCGGGGTATCGGTGGTTGTGATGGCTGCTATGCCAAATATAAGGGGCCCTGAAGTGGAAGTCGTGATAGCGCAGAGGATGCGAGTTCGCCTCAGGTGTGAAAGGTCCGGAGTTCGAGCTCCGCTGGAGCTGTTACGATTGTGCCCTTAGACAAGAGGCATTTAAATTCCACGTTGCCTCTTCTCTCTCCCTCGTGGCGATGGATTCCATCCGGAATGAGGTCTCGAGAGTGATTAATATAAGTTGTAAGAACTTGGTTTCGCAATTGAGCTAAAATAAATTTGTATAAACTAAGGGGCCCTGATGCTACCCCATGGCTAGACTCACCTGCGCATTAGTATAGTAAGTATTCCACGCTGACCGCAGGGATTCCTGGCCCCCTATATCCCACATGAGAAAGTGTATATTTTTCCACACAACTTCCTCTACGTTACTGCCTATCGTTGGTGATGTGTGTACAACTTCATTCATTAAACTGAAAAACAACATGTGTCATGATAGTCTGGTTTTCCAAACAACTTCCTCTACGTTAGTGCCTATCGTTGGTGATGTGTGTACAACTTCATTCATTAAACTGAAAAACAACATGTGTCATGATAGTCTGGTTTTCCAAACAACTTCCTCTACATTAGTGCCTATCGTTGGTGATGTGTGTACAACTTCATTCATTAAACTGAAAAACAACATGTGTCATGATAGTCTGGTTTTCCAAACAACTTCCTCTACGTTAGTGCCTATCGTTGGTGATGTGTGTACAACTTCATTCATTAAACTGAAAAACAACATGTGTCATGATAGTCTGGTTTTCCAAACAACTTCCTCTACGTTAGTGCCTATCGTTGGTGATGTGTGCACAACTTCATTCATTAAACTGAAAAACAACATGTGTCATGATAGTCTGGTTCTTTCAATGCAACTGAAACCATGACAGGTGGGGCTGGGGGGGGGGGGTGGTCACGAAACAACCCATCGAAACAGTATGCAAGTTATCAAAGCATTACTTTGACGCTTTTTAGTTATATGTATATACAGACAAACCTGTGTTAGTGGTCACCACCATTAAGCAGCCAACCTGTATTAAGCAGCCAGTTTCCAGATTCCCAATATGTGGTTTTACTATACAGTTGCCCTATGTTAAACAGTCATCTGTGCTAAGCAGCCACTTTCTGTGATTCCCTTGGCTGGCTGCTTAACCCATTCAACACCAAGTAACTGACATGGACTGGTCCATGATATTTTTAGACCAATAAATTAATAACAAAATTACATTTGGATCAGTTCATTTATCAAAATGGGTAAAAATAGTTATATTACTTGAAAAAAAGTGCAGATCCTGATGAGACGGCTCGTCACGAGCCGGCTCATCTGGATCTACACTTTTTTGTAAGCCAATTTAGAGGTATGTGGTGTTGAAAGGGTTAAGACAGGTTTGACTGTATGTAATTGTAAACAGCGACGCCACAACCGCTGGAAAGGTGACTGTTTAGTCTCGCCTTCCACCACAGTGGGTGGGGCAAATCTCATATGTAGTATTATGAAGTAGTACCTTATCAATGATCTCAATTTAGAAATGCCGAACCTGCATTTTCACAACTTTGCAGGAGAGACAAGTTGCTCTAAAACCCAACAAGTGGTTTTGGAGATGAAACGCGGACAAGCTTTGTGTTATAAAAATGTTCAAAGGGCTGAAAATCCACAAGACCATCCAACTGGAATGTGATTAAATTATGCACAACTAAACATACGGTAATACTGCCAACCATGATGAAAATGTCATAATGACCTAAGCAACGGTTCAACTTTAAACCCCAAAACAAAACATCAGGGCTCATTCTAGAGGCGAAATAGTCGTCATAGGGACCCTGATTTCGCCCCTGGGGGCCACACTTCTCCCTAAAAAAAAGAAATTGTTTTTTTAATACAATTTTCATACAAAATGTTGTCAAGTAAGATACACAGGCCCATTATAAAACACTCCATCTATTTAAATGTAATTAACCCTTTCAACACCACAGACCTCTAAATAGGCTTACAAAAAGTGTAGATCCAGATGAGCCGGCTCGTGACAAGCTTTTTGCCAGTGATATGACTATTTTTAGACATAATTACCCATTTTGATAAATGAACTTGTCCAAATGTGATTTTCTGATTCATTTATTGGTTTATGAATATCATGGACCAGTCCATGTGAGTTACTTGGTGTTGAATGGGTTAATGGTTAATCATTTGTTAAAAATTAATTAAATAACAAAGACTGACCTAGAATGAGCATTGAAACTCACATACAAAATGTACAGGTACTTACAACTGATATAATATGGTAGTCTTTCCTGCATTGTCCAAACCAACAATAATCACTTTGTGCTCTGAAAAGATAAATATATATTTCTTGTGAAGTTATCATCAACAGCGACAAATTACTGACAATAGACCATCAGTGACAAAAAATCCATTTTAAAATGTTGATGCATGCTTTTGGGCCTATGCCACAGGTTAACCCATTTCATTCTGGATACCATTCAAACAGTATTTGCAAAGAACATAGAGCCAGATCAGCCATCATGGAACGTGCTGTCTGATCAGGCTCTATGCTGTTTGCTATTCAGATGATCTTGCTAAGACACTTGGCTATGTAGCAAACAACATAGATCCTGATCAGCATGCAGCGTTACGCTGCGGCTGATCTGGATATATGTTGTTTGCAAAAGCCTTTAAATGTATCCAGAATGAAATGGGTTAACTGCCAATAACATTGTTTATATCAAGCTCAAATGATTTTGGGGTATAACATTACAGGGCCTTCTCTTTGTTTTGTACGATGATCTGTTTTATTATGTGTGTTGTGTAGATTGTCACTACAAAATGTAGTTTCACTGTTCGCTATCTATATCATGCATATGTTTTGACCTCATGGGCTTTTTAGCCTAATGGTTTTGAATAAAATGTCTGTCTGTCTGTCTGTCTATATCCTCAAATGAGGGATTTTCTTTTTATCACATAACTTTGCTTGTATTATGTTTCATACAGCCATCACATATTTCTTATACATTGTTATGTTATGTTATATTTCGGGTTTTACGCCTGCATCAGCACCATTTTGGGCTATATCGCCGGTGGGCAGTTTACCTAACAACACCTTTCCTGGGCAGGCTCCAGCAGTTAACCAGTACTTGGGTGCACCAACCTCCGTAAGAAACTGCCAACTTTTTCATATAAATGAGACACGGCTTGAGCGGGGCTCGAACCCGTGACCATCAGTGATGATAGGTTACAGTGGTATACAAGTCAGCTACCGTAACCACTCGACCACGGAGGCAGACTCATACATTGTATGTACACACGTGTAATAATAACACCTGGGCGGATACTGGTTGGCAGTGGCGCTGCGACTGGGGTGGCGGGGTTGCGGCTGCTGCCCCAATAATCTGGCAAGAAATGGCGGGAAAAAAAGATTATTCGGTGAGCAACTGCGAAAAACAAATATAAAAACATTTTTAAATTTAATCTTAGAATTCATTTTATCTTTTAAAACGCTAATTGGAGCGGCGAAAACGGCGAGTGAAGGACAGTGGTTTCATTGACTGTGACACCCTGTGTGGATAGTCTATCTGGTCTCGATTAACAGTTTGTTCATCTTTGCTAATACCTAATTTGATGGCCGACAATGGTATAAATTGGAGCGGTGATTACCACCGGTTATAAACAAGTGTTTCTTTATTATAATGGCACCCCGATTGAAAGGGCCAGCCATTTCTGAGACACCTCCTATGAACATCAGCAATTGCCTAATCCCATCCTTGTAGGCCAGGCCCCAGGCCATTACGCAATCAGTAACCATTATTTAAACTAGCCGACGGCTCACAAACCGGCCATAGAATGAACTCCTACTCTGTAGGCGACGCCATAACTACTAGGCCACTGAGACGGTATAATTCTAATCTATATTGACCCAGTGTGAACATGCATGATGTGGCATACATAAATACCCCCAATAAATTGTTATTTGATAATTTGATAATTGCAAACGAATCAAACCTAAATAAAAATGAAACTCTAAAAACCGTAGACTTTAGATTTTGTAAAACTTATGTAGAAATAAATAATATCTGCTCTTATATGATTGTCTCTTGGTAAATTACACAAACAGCTTTAAATAAATAGTTTTATTTGAATTAGAATAGATCGAGTATCAATCGATATACATTGTCATAGTTCATTCAACACAAATTATTTAAGATTTAAAAGCCAGCAAACTGCACCAATTATATCATTACTTCCTGGTTACTTCTTTTTTTAAAACTTTATTTACGATTGTGAAGCAAGTTCTAACAACTTATATTAATCACTCTCGTTGGCGCAGATGAAAGCGTAAATATGGTCATTTGTGTGGGAGGAAACAGGAGTACCCGGAGAAAACCCACCCGTCCGATCTGGCGACAACCGTACCATCTCACATACTTCCCGGTCCGAGGATCGAACCCAGTTGCATTGCTGAGAAGCGAGCGTGCTAACCATTGTGCTAATCGGACAGGTTACTTCTTTAAACGAGAGAGGATACCCCCCCCATTCTTACACCCAACTCCGTGCGCTGATATGGTTGAGAGAATAATCATTGCAATTTGTAAATTAAACTTTAAAGTATGCATATTTCTATTTGAATTGGTACATAATGTTAATGGTAAGACAGAATATTAACAGATATAACACTATTTTAAATATAAATATAACGCTGCTATGAGTAGTGACGTCCTGACAACTTAGTGATGTCATGACAACTTGATCGATTCAAAATGAAAGTAGCAACGTTATTTATTAAAATGAGTGCGCTATGGTAATGTGATAAAAATGATCTTACACTCGTGGTAAACCAAAAGACTCGCTTAGTAGCAAAATTCCAAGTTGTTTCATAAAATATGGTATAAAATCAACACTCATATAAAATCCTATATTTATCATGATAGAAAACGGGTGCGCTAAATGGTGCTACAACAACGCACTAAGCTGCGAGTCTGAAAGCTTTCACCGTGAAAATATTTCAAACTGGAAAGTGGCTGGAAACCATTATAAACAATGAGATAAAATATGTTACTCAGCTGTTTGCACCCAGTAAAATAACACATTTATATCTCGCTGATTCATTTCTATATTTCACTACACAGCATAAACTATATATATATCAATATTTGTTACTGGAAGACCAACTTACATTTTGAAAACTATTTATTCCCAACCATAAGTCGATCTCAGCCATAAGTCGAGAATCAACTTTTGTTTATTGAAAATTCTGATTTCAAGCTTGATCCTTCCATAAGTTGAGGGTACATTAGACTTGTGGCATTCATTAAATGGTTTTTATCTCATTTTTTAAAAATGAAACTGAGCTCAATTTGAGATATCTGGTTGACTTTATTCCATTAGAAATCATACAAATATGCACTGATGCAGAACAACAATAAGTTTGGAAGTTTGTAAATCATATAAAACAAACAAAACATAATAACGTTCCAACAAATAAAAAACATGTAAAAAAATTTCAAAATTGTTTTCATCCATAAGTCGACCTAGTACTTTTATTGCATTTCTGGATGAGAAAAAGGTCGACCTATGGATGGGAACACACAGTATATGTATTAATCAATGAAACCGTTGCAAAAAGTATATTATGCTATGTGTAGAATGCAGTAGGATCATGTCCTACATTGCTGCTTGAGACTATCACAGCATTTTCACACTGACCTCAATGTTTGACTGAGTCTCCATGGATACGTCACCACTCTCCATGGATATGTCGCCAATTACACAGAGAGAGCTCTAGCATCAGTCACCAGAGATAATTGGAAATACAGGAAGACAAATAAAAAAAATCTACTGGCTTCAGATATCGCCATGGAGACAGAAATTATATGCATCATCAGGGTAGCATCAAATGCTGCTGCTGCAGCCGAGGAAAATACTCTGATACACTGCAGATAACTTGTAATATAATTGATAAGCTTGTATTAATTCAAGCAAAGAAATGAGATAATTACATTATACAATTACACACAAACAAAGCAACAGACAAACAAACTGAGAACAAAATTAACATGCATGCAATTATAGGATACAAACATGGACACCAGCTCCCAGGGCACCCATTGAAAATAAAAGAAAATGTTATTATTACACGATTGTATAAAAGTAAAATTTTAAAGTAAAGAGTTTGTTTATTATATTGTCAACCCTATTGAAAGAGCCAGTCATTATGAGACACCTCTTATGGACATCAGTACATACTGAATACTATCCTTGAAGGCCAGGCACCTGGCTGATAGGCAATCAGTAACCATTATATTTAACTAGCTGGCGGCTCACAAACCGGCCATATCAGAATGAACCCCTGATGAGGTTCGAATCTTTGACCTCCCACTCCTTAACCACTAGGCCACAGAGACGACCCCCCTACTTTGGTCATGAAATCTGTGGGTTTTGACATGCACTCGCATATAAGACGGGTTGATAAAATGGACACCAGACCATGTATAAATTGCATGTTTGGCCAGTGCAAGCTGGAGATATTTGCAGCGTCAGAGGTCTTTCTTTTCTAAAAACGTAACTATGGATACAATTTAACACATTAAAAAAAAGTATTTTCTAATTTTTTTTAACACTCACTTATCAAACGGAAAGTCACTTTGAGGTCATAATCTGGTGGTAAAATAACTTGTTTTATAGACAAGTATGAACGGTAGTTTATTTGTGAGTGAGTATTTTGGTTAACGCGCTTCAGCATAGTTCAGGCTATATCGCGCCGGGTTATGTATATTGTACACAAGATGGTTAACAATATATGTAGATAAAATTGCAATGACGAAAAGTCAATTGCAGCAAAATTTATCAAGATGTAAAAATGTAATGACAGAGAACGTCCGTTGCAAAACTGTACATAAACCAGTAAAACGTTACAATTTATGGAAAAGATGCGATTCTTTGAAAAATGCAACGATGTATTTAAAATCGACTGCGTCGAAAAGCTCCTTCATTATCATAACTGTATAATATTTTTGACGAACGAGTGCTAAATCTAGTTTATTTGATCCAGTGCTTAGAGCACACGAATGCTAAATCTAGTTTATTTAATCCGGTGCTTAGAGCAAACGAATGCTAAATCTAGTTTATTTGATCCGGTGCTTAGAGCACATGAATGCTAAATCTAGTTTATTTAATCCGATGCTTAGAGCACATGAGTGCTAAATCTAGTTTATTTGATCCGATGCTTAGAGCACATGAGTGATAAATCTAGTTTATTTAATCCGATGCTTAGAGCACATGAGTGCTAAATCTAGTTTATTTAATCCGGTGCTTAGAGCACATGAGTGCTAAATCTAGTTTATTTAATCTGGTGCTTAGAGCACATGAATGCTAAATCTAGTTTATTTAATCCGATGCTTAGAGCACATGAATGCTAAATCTAGTTTATTTAATCCGATGCTTAGAGCACATGAATGGTAAATCTAGTTTATTTAATCCGATGCTTAGAGCACATGAATGGTAAATCTAGTTTATTTAATCCGATTGTTAGAGCACACGAGTGCTAAATCTAGTTTATTTAATCCGGTGCTTAGAGCACATGAGTGCTAAATCTAGTTTATTTAATCCGGTGCTTAGAGCACATGAGTGCTAAATCTAGTTTATTTAATCCGGTGCTTAGAGCACATGAGTGCTAAATCTAGTTTATTTAATCCGATGCTTAGAGCACACGAATGCTAAATCTAGTTTATTTAATCCGGTGCTTAGAGCACATGAATGCTAAATCTAGTTTATTTAATCCGGTGCTTAGAGCACATGAATGCTAAATCTAGTTTATTTAATCCGGTGCTTAGAGCACACGAGTGCTAAATCTAGTTTATTTAATCCGATGCTTAGAGCACATGAATGCTAAATCTAGTTTATTTAATCCGATGCTTAGAGCACATGAATGCTAAATCTAGTTTATTTAATCCGATGCTTAGAGCACATATCTATTTTTGACTAAGAGCAGCTGCAGATGTAAGTAATGAATGACATTGTTTGTGTTTCCATTACCTCCGTTGGCAGATAACGTCTGATTTATCCCGAAATGTATAATGGCCCTTCTTCGCTTCTGCAAACTCTTGTTCCCTAACCAGATGTCAGCGGTATGATAAATGTGATTTTATCAACAGTGTGCTAATGATAAATGTGATTTTATCAACATTGTGCTAATGATAAATGTGATTTTATCAACATTGTGCTAATTAATTGATAACAATTTTAAAGAGTAAAGTACATTGTACACAGTGGACATACTGCATAATACAGGTCCATATGCAGTGAGGGTACGCACACACACACCCATAAAGCTGCCCAGGTCAGCTTTTAGGTGAATAATTTATTTAAATTTCATAGACCCAGCAGGGTCAATGTTGGACCATTTATAGAGTTGTCCCTGCTCATTCTAATGATGTGGTTGTTTTGCAGATGAAATTTTACAGATTTTTGCCGTTTTTATCCTTTTCGCCAAACTGAGTTTTTATTAGCCAATTTTGGCATATTTTAGCCAATGACAGTGTTGGCTATTGCCATCGCGGGCCCTGCCCAGGCTATGAAGTCCAAATATAGTATTCCTACAAATTCAAAACGATATGTGATTGTCTCCTACTTTCTATATATACTGAGTCAAAAAAGAAACGATACCAAACTAAAAATGACGTAAAACGGATAAAACCATAGAAAGGTTTAATATATTATTACGTATCAGTACCGGGTATCTTATTGCAACGTCAGCCAACCATAAACACAGGTAAATAAACACCCGATAATCCTGGAACGCCGAATTTCCGATTTGCACGTGCTCCTCAACAAAGACAACTTCCTACACATGTACAAATCGGAAAACCGGTTTATTGTACTGGTATTGCATTATCATCGAGGAAAAACACCTTACATACCCATTGATACCTCTAACAATATGCCTAGGCTAAACCGCAATCAGAGAATGCGTGCCATTGGCATGATTGACGGCGGTTTACGTCAGCGTGACGTCGCAAATCGACTCGGGGTCTACTTCGACGTTATCGAACACATGGATCAGTGTACGACCGTCCAAGATCTGGTCGACCACGTGTGACGACGCGTGAACAGGACAGTCACATTTACGTGACCGGTTCCTACCTGCTACGCACACAGCTGCCGTTACTCCTGGGATGACCAACAATCGCATCAGTGCACAAACAGTCAGGAACCGGCTCGGTGAACGTGACATTCGTGCCTATCGGCCATACGTTGGACCCATCCTGACACGACGTCACCGTGACGTACGGCGGGAATGGACGACGGAACGTGCTCGCTGGACTCGGTTACAGTGGAATTCGGTGATGTTTAGCGATGAATCGCGGTTCTGTTTGCGTCGAGCGGATGGCAGAGAGCGAGTATATCGCAGACGCGGTGAACGTTACGCCGACGCATGTGTACGTCAGGTTGATCTGTTCGGGGGCGGAAGCGTTATGGCGTGGGGCGGTATCACCTTCGGCAGTCGCACTGAACTGTTAGTGATGGACGGGAACCTAAACGCCCAGCGGTACTGTGATGAGATCCTTGCGCCAGTTGTTGTGCCGTTCTTTAACGCCAACAGAAACGTCACACTGTTCCAACAGGACAACGCCAGGTGTCATACTGCTCGGATTTCCACCACATTATTGGAGCAGAACAATATTGAAACCCTGCCGTGGCCTGCTTTGTCACCAGACTTGTCACCCATAGAACATTTGTGGGATACGTTAGACCGCCGCGTCAGACGACGTCAGCCGGTAACGTTAAACCAACTGAGGGATGTTTTGCGTCAGGAGTGGACAAATATTGACCAGCAAGAGATTCAGACACTCTTCCGTTCGATGCGACGGCGGTGCATTGCAGTGAGAGACGCAAATGGTGCCCATACTCGGTATTGACGTCTGTGTGAAAACTCCATTAGACCCCTGTCCGACGAATTACGTCATCACGCAGCAGACAGTTTCGGAGGCTCATTATGCTTTATGTGCTCCTCTTTCAAACATGTTGGACTATCATCTTATGAATTTTCAAAGAATTTTCTTAATAAATGTTGAAATTATAGACACATAAACACCAGGTATCGTTTCTTTTTTGACTCAGTATATTTAAATTAAGTACAATATATACACAAGAAATATATTGATAATATATTTATGCAGAGCATCAAAGGCGCCCAGGCATTGAGGTTGTAAAAAAGTTGGGTGGGGAGAACCCTCAAACACCACATCAAATAATGTGGGCCGGGCTACACGCTCGTGTTTGGTCTTACCATTGAAAACCATCACGCCTGGAATATCTGTCGAGATTTAATAATTTAATAATTATAAGATGAGAAATGAGGACGAAATTTCATAGCAAGTAGTGCAAAGGAAACAATGATAAAAACAGAGGAAACCAATTAAGTGACATATCTACTTTTAGTAGTATTCAGGGGCAGTAACTGACCAATGGTTACTAACTGATGATAATATTAAATGATAATTCAATATAAACCTGGTTTATATAGGATATAGCCAAAAACGATCCAATATGTAAAATAGTGGATATGTAGCGCCGAACACAGTGCCAATATTTTATATAATGGATCTGTTTGAGGCTTACTTAAAACACACACACCACACCCCACACGACCACACACACACACCATACCACACACACACCAAGATCTTACTATACAAAATTAATAATTTCGTGTATATATTTATGTATAGGATTTGATATTATACCCTGGTCTATTGAGAGCAGTCCAATATTAAAAATAAAGTACAGCAAGTACAAAGGTACGTCACTTCAGTGTTTTAATGCTAGATATAACCCATACACCATGTGGGCGAGTTACCATACAGGTACAAGCAAATCTACATTTATGTTTTTATCTTTTAAATTGTCAACAGTTTATCACCATGACTTGATCACCTGAGAAAGTCCTCATCACAGACCTAATACATATGCAGTCAAACCTGTGTTAAGCAGCCAGCCAAGGGAATCACAGGAAGTGGCTGCATAGCACAGGTGGCTGCTTTATAGAGAGCAATTGTGTAATAAAGCAACATATAGGGAATCTGGAAACTGGCTGCTTAATACAGGTTGGCTGCTTAATAGAGAGCAATTGTGTAATAAAGCAACATATAGGGAATCTGGAAACTGGCTGCTTAATACAGGTTGGCTGCTTAATAGAGAGCAATTGTGTAATAAAGCAACATATTGGGAATCTGGAAACTGGCTGCTTAATACAGGTTTGCTGCTTAATAGAGGTGACCACTAATGCAGGTTTGACTGTACATGTATAGTACAACATTACCAAATAGAATACTAATCTCTTCTTCTCATGCTCCGATTTGATAGTTAATGTTCTTGAACTTTCTTCAAATATTCCTTTAAATATTAACCATTTTCTTTTTAACACCCAAAACTATTGATCCCTATTACAATAACTTCTGAAATTCTTTACAAAAAGTGTAGATCCAGATGAGCCGGCTCGTGACGAGCCGTCTCATCAGGATCTGCACTTTTTGCCAGTGATATGACTATTTTTAGACATAATTACCCATTTTGATAAATGAACTTGTCCAAATGTGATTTTCTGATTCATTTATTGGTTTATGCATATCATGGACCAGTCCATGTGAGTTACTTGGTGTTGAATGGGTTAAATCTGCAATAAAACACGGCTTAGTATCAGGGTTGGCAATTTCCCGGGAAATAAGAGTATTTCCCGGGACGGCGGGAAATACCGGGAAATACTGGGAAATAAGAATTTGGATACCGGGAAATAAGAATTTGGATGATTTTGGTGGTAAATACAGGTATATATACCATACAATTTCTATTATCCGGTGTACTGATTGTAGTATCATGTGTGCAGGATGAAATTGAACTGCTTTTGAAGAATATGACGGGAAAAAAATATGACAAGAAAAACGAAAAAATAAATGAAAAAAAAAACAATAAAATAAAAAAAACCAATAAAACCCAAAAAAAACTGTTGTGGTTGCCAATGATGCCACCTGATGAGTACCCCTGGCAGGGACGAAATAGTTTAAGCACTTATAGAGTGGTAGCAATGCATAAAAATGAGCAAAAAACGTGTTTGGAAGACACATAATCTTATTTCCCGGTATTTCCCACTTCTGGGCTTATTTCCCGGGGCGAAATACCGGTATTTCCCGGCGGTATTTCCCGCCCCCGGTATTTCCCGGCCAACCCTGCTTAGTATGTGATGTCAACCTTGACTTTAAATATTAACCATTTTCTTTTTTACATCCAAAACTATTGACTCACTAATACATTACGTTCTGAAATTCTTTAGCATATACCTAGAATAGATTTCACGTATTTTCATTGATATATATATATTATTCTCCTGCCTATTGTATATCAATCAATTGATAGGGAGAAGAACTATATATGTTTTCTTTCATTCTAATCCCTTTCAGTCGCTGTTAAATCATATGTAAAATGTTGTATAATAGTGGAAGTCGTGATAGCGCAGTGGATGCGCGTTCGCTTCATATGCGAAAGGTCCGGAGTTCGAGCCCCGTTGGAGCCGTTACTATTGTGCCCTTAGGCCAGGCATTTAATTTCCATGTTGCCTCTTCTCTCTCCCTCGTGGCGATGGATTCCACCAGGAATGAGGTCTCGAGAGTGATTAATACAAGTTGTAAAACTTGTTTCGCAATCGAGCTACAATTAATGTGTAAAATGTTCATTTCTTGATTACATGTACAAATACTGAAATAAATAGTTAATCAGACAACGTATAAAGCTTACATATCTAAATGCATGCAAGTCACAAATGGATCTGTAGTCCAATGGTTACCACGTTGGACTGGTAATCCAGGGATCGCAGGTTACCCCGTAACCCCATCTGACCATAATAAAATTAACATATCCCCTTAAACTAACATCCCTATAACACATCCCATTAAACTAACATCCCTATAACATATCCCATTAAACTAACATCCCTATAACACATCCCATTAAACTAACATCCCTATAACATATCCCATTAAACTAACATCCCTATAACATATCCCCTTAAACTAACATCCCTATAACACATCCCATTAAACTAACATCCCTATAACATATCCCATTAAACTAACATCCCTATAACATATCCCATTAAACTAACATCCCTATAACACATCCAATTAAACTAACATCCCTATAACATATCCCATTAAACTAACATTCCTATAACATATCCCCTTAAACTAACATTCCTATAACATATCCCCTTAAACTAACATCCCTATAACATATCCCATTAAACTAACATCCCTATAACATATCCCATTAAACTAACATCCCTATAACATATCCCATTAAACTAACATCCCTATAACATATCCCATTAAACTAACATCCCTATAACATATCCCATTAAACTAACATATAACATATCCCATTAAACTAACATCCCTATAGCACATCCCATTAAACTAACATCCCTATAACACATCCCATTAAACTAACATCCCTATAACATATCCCATTAAACTAACATCCCTATAACATATCCCATTAAACTAACATCCCTATAACATATCCCATTAAACTAACATCCCTATAACATATCCCATTAAACTAACATCCCTATAACATATCCCATTAAACTAACATCCCTATAACATATCCCATTAAACTAACATCCCTATAACATATCCCATTAAACTAACATCCCTATAACATATCCCATTAAACTAACATCCCTATAACATATCCCATTAAACTAACATCCCTATAACATATCCCATTAAACTAACATCCCTATAACATATCCCATTAAACTAACATCCCTATAACATATCCCATTAAACTAACATCCCTATAACATATCCCATTAAACTAACATCCCTATAACATATCCCATTAAACTAACATCCCTATAACATATCCCATTAAACTAACATCCCTATAACATATCCCATTAAACTAACATCCCTATAACATATCCCATTAAACTAACATCCCTATAACATATCCCATTAAACTAACATCCCTATAACATATCCCATTAAACTAACATCCCTATAACATATCCCATTAAACTAACATCCCTATAACATATCCCATTAAACTAACATCCCTATAACATATCCAATTAAACTAACATCCCTATAACATATCCCATTAAACTAACATCCCTATAACACATCCCATTAAACTAACATCCCTATAACATATCCCATTAAACTAACATCCCTATAACATATCCCATTAAACTAACATCCCTATAACATATCCCATTAAACTAACATCCCTATAACATATCCCATTAAACTAACATCCCTATAACATATCCCATTAAACTAACATCCCTATAACACATCCCATTAAACTAACATCCCTATAACACATCCCATTAAACTAACATCCCTATAACATATCCCATTAAACTAACATCCCTATAACACATCCCATTAAACTAACATCCCTATAACACATCCCATTAAACTAACATCCCTATAACACATCCCATTAAACTAACATCCCTATAACACATCCCATTAAACTAACATCCCTATAACATATCCCATTAAACTAACATCCCTATAACATATCCCATTAAACTAACATCCCTATAACATATCCCATTAAACTAACATCCCTATAACATATCCCATTAAACTAACATCCCTATAACACATCCCATTAAACTGACATCCCTATAACATATCCCATTAAACTAACATCCCTATAAGATATCCCATTAAACTAACATCCCTATAAGATATCCCATTAAACTAGCATCCCTATAACATATCCCATTAAACTAACATCCCTATAACATATCCCATTAAACTAACATCCCTATAA
>CM026394.1:3666728-3798288 GCA_014843695.1 Archivesica marissinica | reverse complement strand
TAAACTAACATCCCTATAACACATCCCATTAAACTAACATCCCTATAACATATCCCATTAAACTAACATCCCTATAACATATCCCATTAAACTAACATCCCTATAACATATCCCATTAAACTAACATCCCTATAACACATCCCATTAAACTAACATCCCTATAACATATCCCATTAAACTAACATCCCTATAACACATCCCATTAAACTAACATCCCTATAACACATCCCATTAAACTAACATCCCTATAACACATCCCATTAAACTAACATCCCTATAACACATCCCATTAAACTAACATCCCTATAACACATCCCATTAAACTAACATCCCTATAACACATCCCATTAAACTAACATCCCTATAACACATCCCATTAAACTAACATCCCTATAACACATCCCATTAAACTAACATCCCTATAACATATCCCATTAAACTAACATCCCTATAACATATCCCATTAAACTAACATCCCTATAACATATCCCATTAAACTAACATCCCTATAACATATCCCATTAAACTAACATCCCTATAACATATCCCATTAAACTAACATCCCTATAACATATCCCATTAAACTAACATCCCTATAACATATCCCATTAAACTAACATCCCTATAACATATCCCATTAAACTAACATCCCTATAACATATCCCATTAAACTAACATCCCTATAACATATCCCATTAAACTAACATCCCTATAACATATCCCATTAAACTAACATCCCTATAACATATCCCATTAAACTAACATCCCTATAACATATCCCATTAAACTAACATCCCTATAACATATCCCATTAAACTAACATCCCTATAACATATCCCATTAAACTAACATCCCTATAACATATCCCATTAAACTAACATCCCTATAACATATCCCATTAAACTAACATCCCTATAACATATCCCATTAAACTAACATCCCTATAACATATCCCATTAAACTAACATCCCTATAACATATCCCATTAAACTAACATCCCTATAACATATCCCATTAAACTAACATCCCTATAACATATCCCATTAAACTAACATCCCTATAACATATCCCATTAAACTAACATCCCTATAACATATCCCATTAAACTAACATCCCTATAACATATCCCATTAAACTAACATCCCTATAACATATCCCATTAAACTAACATCCCTATAACATATCCCATTAAACTAACATCCCTATAACATATCCCATTAAACTAACATCCCTATAACATATCCCATTAAACTAACATCCCTATAACATATCCCATTAAACTAACATCCCTATAACATATCCCATTAAACTAACATCCCTATAACATATCCCATTAAACTAACATCCCTATAACATATCCCATTAAACTAACATCCCTATAACATATCCCATTAAACTAACATCCCTATAACATATCCCATTAAACTAACATCCCTATAACATATCCCATTAAACTAACATCCCTATAACATATCCCATTAAACTAACATCCCTATAACATATCCCATTAAACTAACATCCCTATAACATATCCCATTAAACTAACATCCCTATAACATATCCCATTAAACTAACATCCCTATAACATATCCCATTAAACTAACATCCCTATAACATATCCCATTAAACTAACATCCCTATAACATATCCCATTAAACTAACATCCCTATAACATATCCAATTAAACTAACATCCCTATAACATATCCCATTAAACTAACATCCCTATAACATATCCCATTAAACTAACATCCCTATAACATATCCCCTTAAACTAACATCCCTATAACATATCCCCTTAAACTAACATCCCTATAACACATCCCATTAAACTAACATCCCTATAACATATCCCATTAAACTAACATCCCTATAACATATCCCATTAAACTAACATCCCAATAACATATCCCATTAAACTAACATCCCGATAACATATCCCATTAAACTATTATAAGACAGGAAGCCACTTTGAGGTCATAATCTGGTGGTAAAAAATTTGTCTTACAGGCAAGTATGGCAAGCACACAGTAAATGCAATATGCTAATAATAATAAATAATGACAACTGCAGAGCAAACGTGTCTACATGTAATATGGTTGGACTACATTGTACAAGTACATTGTACCTAGGATCACTGACATCAAGTGCATTACCGTAAGGAGTGTCATCCGAGATGGGGTAACATGAGGGCGTGGAGGAAAATTAGTCTTCTAAGCTAATTTAAGTTATATTATCCTCTATAAGTAAGCAGGGTTCAGTCGGTCAGAATTTATGGGAGAAGTGAGAAAGCGCATGATCGCTTCCTTAAATGGTGTTCTTTAATATACTTCTGCAAAATAGGGTTAAAATGCACAGTACAACCATTAAATACAACATTTGAATAGGATCTAGTATCTTACTAGACAAAATTTGGTTTGAAAATCGTAAAAACCCAAAAACTGTAAGGTAATTTATTACCTATATTCATGTCATTAAGTTAATGTTTAATATGTAAGCAGTTATTTATTGATGACTTGTGTATTTGTATATAATTGTATGAATATATTATGATTATGTACTTATGTATACCTCATCATTCTAGGTCAGAATTATTGGGAGAAGTGAGAAAGCTCACGATAGCGTCCTTAACCCATTTCATTCTGGATATATTTAAAGGCTTTTGCAAACAACATAGATCCAGATCAGCCGCAGCATGACGCTGCATGCTGATCAGGATCTATGTTGTTTGCTACATAGCCAAGTGTCTTAGCAAGATCATCTGAATAGCAAACAGCATAGAGCCTGATCAGACGGCACATTCCGTGGTGGTTGATCTGGCTCTATGTTCTTTGCAAATACTGTTTGAACGGTATCCCGAATGAAATGGGTTAAATGGTGTTATTTAATAAATTTCAACAAAATATGGTTAAAATGCACAGTATGACCATTAAATACAACATTTGAATAGAATGAGTGCTTTATAATGGGTCAGTGTTATCTTACTGGTCAACATTTTGTATGAAAATTGTAAAATGTAAAAAAGGGAGAAGTGGGGCACCAAGAGGGCGATGTCAGGGTCCCTATGGTGACTATTTCGCCCACATTGCCCTCTAAAATGATCCCTGGGTTTGCAATAGAGATATGATAACTAAATATGTTTGTGCACCTCATGCTACTCGATACAACAGGCCGTCCTCGACGCCAGAATAATGATTCAGTGAGACACGAAAACATTACTAAAACAATTGCAACACGCCTTCAGTTGTTGCAAATCAGTTACATGCAGGGCCCGCGCTGGCAATAGCCAGAGTAGCCATTGGCTAAAATATTCGAAAATTGGCTAATAAAAACTCAGTTTGGCTAAAATGATAAAAACGACAAAAATCTGTAAAATATTCGAAAATTGGAAATTGTGATCAAAGAAATAATAGATATATACCATGGCATTTATTATATTTAATATTCCAATTTTAAACCTGACAGCTAATTGGAGTAATCCTATCAAAACAGGATGCTTATTTGGCATAGAGCAATGGTATTGGCAATATAAGTGGCAGGTGTTAATTGATCTGGATTACAAGTCATTGTTATGCCACTGACTCATCAAAGCTTTACAGCAGTAATATGTCAATCAAATAAATCTTGTTTACACCAATACAGATCAAATGTCTTATGTGATGTAATAAAATGTGCACAGTTAACATGCAGCACTAGTCTAACTGTCTAACCCTGGGAATGAATTTTAAAATGATTCTAAAAATGAAATTTGACACAACTTGTCAAGTAATGTATCACTGCAAATGTAACTCTTACCTCAGTTGTAGTTTATGGGCATACATCATTTATGTGGTACAATTGCATGACACATTAAAATATATTATAATAAATATACTATAAAAACTCTGTTTGAGAAAAATGGCGCGCGCCGAAATTGGCTAAAGGAAACACAGATTTGGCTAAAAATAATTGGCTACAAAAAAATAAGAGCCAGAGCACGCCCTGAGCCCCTGACATGTATTATACAAATAAATGCATGCCTATTACAAAATATATAATGATTTATACTGCAGAAATATACAAATGTACCAAGATGAATAAGGATCAAGATTAATACATACCAAGGTATTTATTAACCCTTTGTCTGCTGAGTAAAATCACATTTGCAAACAACATAGATTCAGATCAGCTGCGGTGTAACGCTGCGTCTGATTAGGATCTATGTTGTTTGCTATTCAGTCAAATGTCTTAGATCTACTATCCGAATAGCAAACAGCATAGAGCCTTTCCGTTAATTATTGACGAAGAAAACAGGGGAACGGACAATATCCCCCCCGTATATTTTGACCCAGGCGGACAATATCCCCCCCATCAAAAAGACAGGGCGGACAATATCCCCCCCGTAGAAAATCACAGGGCGGACAATATCCCCCCATCAAAAAGACAAGGCGGACAATATCCCCCCCGTAGAAAATCACAGGGCGGACAATATCCCCCCCGGACATTATCCCCCCTTATAAACTTATAAATTAACGCAAATTAACAAGCTTTATTTTATTTCTGTATAAGTAAACGTCGACATCAAGGGGTGTTTCTATCATCTCACCCAGAGTACCTGGAGACGAGTACAAGCGGAAGGCCTCGCCACTGAGTACCGAGAAAACGACGAGCTGAAGCAATTTGTCGGAATTATTGACGGCCTGGCGTTCCTGCCGGTTGACGAGGTTGTCGAAGGAATGACGGCACTGAAGGACCTTGCGCCAGACTCTTTGATGCCAGTGATAGACTATTTCGACAACTCATATGTCAGCGGCGGCTACAACTCGGTTAGGGGACCCAATGGAATCATCAGAATGCGCCGTACACCACCGCGCTTTCCACCACCCACATGGAATGTACATGTAACTACACTCAATGGAGGCGACAGAACTAATAACAATTGCGAAAGTTGGAATAACTCATTTAGACAGCCGTGAACACCGAGATGGAACGTCAGCGGACTGGACAACCATCGGCCAAACGCGCTAAGAAGACGAACGTTTCTCTCCAGAAGAGACTTAACAAATTATGCCGCCAGTACCGGGATGGAGCGAAAACGACAGTCAGTTTCCTGTTCGCGATTGGCGAGTATATAAGACTGTGAACAATTCTTAGGTTTCGCCACTATGTGCTAAATGACAAGTCTCAATTAGCACTTTCGTGAATAAGACTATAATAAACACCAAAATTCACACAAAATATCGCACTGTCCTACATCATTATTTATCATGCTTATGTGCTTGTATACGGAAATGAAGGTTGTTAACCCATTCTTGTTAGTTACTCTTTCTCCGTCCTATGATTTTCTACGGGGGGGGATATTGTCCGCCCTAGGATTTTCCACGGGGGGGATATTGTCCGCCCTAGGATTATCCACGGGGGGGGGGGGATATTGTCCGCCTTGTATTTTTGATGGGGGGGATATTGTCCGCCTTGTATTTTTGATGGGGGGATATTGTCCGCCTGGGTCAAAATATACGGGGGGGATATTGTCCGGGGGGGATATTGTCCTACACTCAGAAAACATGGTTTGGAGTTCTGATGTGTAGGAATTAATCAGGCAAACCATAGGCCTAAGTGGTTACGTCCAGGCGCTTAGAATGACAAACCAACTTTTACTTGACTATAAATAACACAAATACAACTTTTTATTTCGATTCTAACATGAACACAATGTCTAATAAGCGCAAAATAGTTGGGTGTTATTTTTAGAACGCGTAAATGATATCACAAAACTACAAAAAAACCTAATAAAATGACGTCACACTCACACGCTAAAAACCCTGGTTTATTGCAGATTTAAACATGGTATATTCTTTCTTTGTGTATACAGACAAAATGCAGAGCCATCTTAGAATAATTAACCATTTCAACACTATAGACCTCTAAATAGGTTTACAAATAGTGTAGAACCAGATGAGCCAGCTTGTAACGAGTCGTCTAATCAGGACATCCACAGTTTGCTATAAGGCATATAAGTTTGAAAAGAAACCTCACAATAAAAGTATTATTGTTTCAAACACAGTCGGCCGTGGGTGAATGTGTAACGCACAAACAAGTACACAGTGTCAACACAGGGTACCCGATATCCTTCGCACTTGGAGCTAATTGCACAAAACACGGACGCTAAAGTTTTTCAAATATTTATCTGTGAACTGTATGGCTCTTAGTTGGCTCCAGATTTTAATTGACGACAGAAGTGGCGCAGACAAAAATTCAAACAGAGGCAACCCTGACATACAGTCAGCCATGGATGAATGCGACCCAAACAAGTACACGAACCTTATTTGGGCGAAGGTTAGATTGTACCTAAGGTATTGTTCCTCAAACACATGAACTGTTGGTTTCTGCCGGTATCATCACTGACTGGAGAGATTAGTGATGCTTCAGTTCCTTGCTTACTAACATTACACAATTGTACAAAGCTTAAACTGAACAAAGAAATATAACGTACATGTAACCACTAGTCAGATGTTTCATGGTGATAACGTAATCAGTATAAGTATAGTGCGTACATGTATATATATATAATGGAATGTACATGTATGCAATTGTTTGAGTTAACTCTTTGCATGCTGGGTAATATAAAAGCTATAAATAGTTCAAAAAACTGCAGGAGACTTCAATTCATTAATTTATTTTTTCTTATTTGTAGCTGAAAACTCTTTGCATGATGGGTAAAATAAAAGCTATAAATAGTTCAAATAACTGCATGAAAGACTTCAATTCATTAATTTGTTGTTTCTTATTTGTAGCTGAAAACTCTTTGCATTGTGGGTAATATAAAAGCTATAAATGGTTCAAATAACTGCAGGAGACTTCAATTCATTAGTTTTTATTATTTGTAGCTGATAACTCTAATGAAATTAATTCTATGACATAATTAACTGTTTTTTTTCACTGCTAGCATGCAGAAGCAAAAAATGGTAACTCAAAATATTTAAATACATTTCCAATATCTGCATTACAAATGGGTAAAGCTGCTTTTATTTACAGACAGAGTGAGACAGATATGAATTTTTATTATCTCTCAGGTACATACTATTATGTAGTTTTTTTTTAGTTTAAACATATTTTATTTTCCAATGGAGTACATATTGAACAATGCATACATTACACATAATCGAGAGTATTATATAATTCTTCTCCTTAAAACACATATGTACAATATGTGGGTATAGACAAAGCAGAAACAAATATTTAGCCAGTGGTACAAATTTACACTAACGCCTCAAAGTGCAATGTACATGTACGGTCGCTTGGGGATAATTTAATTTAGCGCCAAATTAATTCATCTGTACAGGTTCATGTTGTTTGTTATTGGGTTCCGGAAGTATACAAAAACAATATTACTCAAATTCAAATCATGTGGAAAATCCAGCTTGACTCGGAGATTTTGACCTCAATGGTCATTGACTCTCGACTTTCAAAGTCTAGTGAATGCCCTGATGTACTGTAGGTGTAAATCAAAGTAAAGCAATTGTGATATCCATCTACATGCATAAACAGATAATGAGATATATATCCAGAGCCTCGGGCTGTCAACCTTTAACGGAACAATAATTACATCACACTTATGAGATCATACGACAGTCACCCAATATTAATTGAATTGCACTTAATGACATGCTCGGTAACAAGTGCAATAAAATATATAATATATATGTATTCATGATAGTGTAATACCATGACCAGTTAGCTTATTAATTAAGTTATATATTCCTGTTCAGACAGACAAAATTGATTTGTAGTCAAGTTGTAACATGCTGGACTGGTAATCCAGGGATGGCAGGTTCGATCCCCCGCCTGACCCTAATAAAATTAACAGACTTTCAGTTGGGACTTTAAACCGAGGTCTCGTGTCGGACTCGGTGCTGTACACTGTGCACAATCACATGTCTCTCATAGGGAGCGAACCTGCGACCCCAATGATACATGTAGCAGTGAAAGGCGAGTTCTAACAATGGTGTACTACTCCACTCGAACACGGAGGCTCGAATGCCAGCATTTTTACGGCGCATAACAAATCATAATAGTAAAGAAATTATTGTGTGTATACTACCCACGCGAGTTTGGTCATTTTCCATTCCACTATAATTGAACGGAATAAAACGGACCAAAGATGGATTGATTATTTGCATGGAGCAATTTCCCTTCGATCGAGTAAAATTAAATTGTTGTGTCGATTCGCGACAAAAGTAATTTAGTTTCGTGAGGTATCTGGATCATGAATTTCGTGAGGTTGGAGTTAATCTTGCAGTGTTATTACTTATTGTTACGTTTCCAAAATCATACTGGTCCAAAATTATCTTATATCTTGCTGAATACACTATGTCCCGTTGTTCAGCATGAATGTATATACAAATAACCACGCGATATATTTCTCTGAAAGGTTTCTACGTAAATATATATATATATGTATGTAATGTTCCATTAATGTTGAACCCTTTGCGGGGACCTAGACATGTTTTCCTGGAGACCTGGACAGGCTTAGCTGACCTAAGTGGTTAACCAGTACTAAGCAATGTGTGTGAGGTGCCTTGCTCAATGACACTACATACGTGGCCTGACCGAGTATCAAACCCGGGACCGCTTGATTCCAAATCCGACGCTCTACAACTGGATCACGGACGCCACACACCACATATATAGTGACCAGAACGGCTGTAATTCTAAACTGGATCAGTGTTGGTTCGCTGCCATGGCAATTAATTCTGTATTTCTATTTTTGTATCTGTCTATTTTTATTTTGCTTCGCGAAGACACATGTACTGTAGAACAGAGTGCGGCGAAAACCGTTCATTCCTTGGTGCACCGTTAATTAACGTCATGTAAAAAACAGATTTTTAAGTTTATATGGTACTATTTTTTCTGACATAAGCAGTGACCAAAAGACATCAAATTTATTCATTTCTGTGAATTAAAATGATTCTTATTCTAAAATTCGTTCTTCTTTTTTATAACCTTCTTCAAAAATAGAAACATTTACCTTCATTTGTGAACAAATTCCACAGTCTTGTAAACAGCAGCCCCATCTTATTAATTCACGCCGGAGAAACTCCTGGTCATGAATTTATGAATAGGAAACAGATGAATATGTATAAAAAATCTCAACCAATGCTAATTGTCCCCATTTTATGGTGACAGTTGTCTGACTAACAAAGGAATTTAATATTTTTCGGTAAAATGTTGTTGACACGATACACCGGAAATACTTAATGGTGTCACGCGCCTGCGTGGACTCTTGGTAAATACTGGCGTGCCGTACAGGACCGTACACATATGTATGTGTTTATACAAATTTAGTTTAGCTTGATTGCGAAACAAGTTCTTACAACTTATATTAATCATTCTCGAGACATCATTCCTGATGGAATCCATCGCCACGAGGGAGAGAAAAGATTCAACATGGAATTTAAATGCCTTGCCTAAGGGCATAATCGTAACGACTCCAGCGTGAGCTTGAATTCCGGACCTTCTGCACCTGAAGCGAACGCGCATCCACTGTACTATCACGACTTCCACATGTGTATGTCCTTTTAATAATACGATACAATGAACATCTTTATTTACAGTCTGACTACACAAGAACAGATTACCATTCGCCTTGCATAACCTTTACTCCTTGCTGGATTATGTTAACTTTCTAGTTATTATAAAAGTATGTGGTTATAAACATCTTAGGTCACTCAGTCACACGAGACATGCCCCACTGCTGGAAGTCGTGATAGCGCAGTGGATAAGCGTTCGCTTCAGGTGCGTAAAGGTCTGGAGTTCGAGCCCCACTGGAGCCGTTACGATTGTGCCCTTAGGCAAGGCATTTAAATTCACTGTTGCCTCTTCTCTCTCCCTCGTGGCGATGGATTCCATCAGGAATGAGGTCTCATGAGTGATTTATATAAGTTGAAATAACTTGTTTCGCAATCGAGCTAAAATAAATTTGTATAAACTGCCGGAAGACATGCTCGACGTTGGCAGTGCAATCACTCTTTCGAAAATGCGGACTAATTGGCTCCTGGAAGTTTTAATGTCGTGGTGAACATACACATTAAAACTGTCGGTTCGGTGCGGAGATGCTGTTTCGTATGCTGTACAACAAAGCTGCCGGCCTAGAATAAATTACAACTATATTTGTGACCTATACAATTTTGATTTTCCGGAGTAAATTACGATATCTATGAACATCACAGGGTCAAGTCTGCTGCGATGCAATTTCCGATGCTCCTTTCGGAAGCATATTTTTTCCAGACAATTTTGTCATATTTTGTTACATATTTATAGAAGAAAGAACCGCATTTTTGTAAGTAGAGTATCATTGACAACTCCCTATGAAAACAGTATTGTAAAGTTCAAGTGTCGACTGCATAACAAATACTGGTTGCTGTGGTAACACGCTGTAGTTTTCTTTTACATCAAAGATACACAGTATACTACCGATGTTCTAACTTTGAACAACTTTTTATAAACTGAACTAAATTAGAAAACTAAAATTGTTCAGTGTTGGCAGTGTGAGAATAGCCAATTAGTCAAAAATGGTATGTGTAATGTTAAAATATAAAATGGTATGTGTAATGTTAAAATATAAAATGGTATGTGTAATGTTAAAATATAAAATGGTATGTGTAATGTTAAAATAGAAAATGATTTACAAAACTACAATTCAAAACAGAAGCTTTTTAAGTTTATGCGAAGTACGTGTCCAGGTTCCCAATAAAATTCGACACATTGGGACTCTACTGTATAAATGTATATCGGTACACTGTTCTATAGACTGATATTACTCGGAAAGGGGTAGCATGATATTGAGGGCGGCTCGCCCATATGGTTCGCCGGAGGCGAGGGTAAATAAGCTCAATCATCATCATGATATTGGGATTTGGACTGTAGGATTGGGTGATAAAGAATTATTGTGGGTGTTAGTTGACGATACACTACTACTAGGTTATTTCTGAAATTGTAAATCATGATCAATATGAGGCTTGTTATCGTCATTGGTTTTCCAATTAAGGTTCGGATACCATGCGTGGTGTATTTGTTGTTGTTACATATGAATCGGGCTGCAGACTTTTGGATCATTTCTAGTCTGTAGGTAAGATGTTTCTGCTAAGTATTCCTGTGGGTGGACATAATACTCATAATGCTGTTTATTTTATGCTATGTTTTTTTCAAGGATATAAGGACATTACATTTATGTTTCAGCATGTGGCCCATTTTGATCAGTTAGTGTCAAATATTAATATACATGTATTATTTAAATTCAATCATCCCAATTTCTCAATGCTAGTCTAACTGGCGTCCGTGGTCCAGTGGCGTCCGTGACCCAGTGGTAGAGCGTCGGATTTTGAATCAACCTGTCCCGGGTTCGATATTCGGTCAGGATACGTATGTAGTGTCATTGAGCAAGGCACCTCACATACATTGGTTAGTACTGGTTAACCGCTTATGTCGGCTAAACCTGCCCAGGAAAACATGTATAGGTCCTCGCAAGGGGTTTGACATTAATGGAACATACATAAACTATTTTGACCAATTTGCTCCTGTTTGATCAGTTGAAATGGGTGTTTTTTTCCTGATGTACAATATGTCATGAATGTTAAAGAAAAGGAATACGAGCATACAAACAATCTGCTATATACTTTTAAAATTAGAGAAAGTTGTAGGGCTATACATTTATTTATCGGTGTAATACCGTATGCATGTCCGGAAGCGAAACGCATTTGGTAGCTTTTATCGTATTACACAAAACCATACATGGTCAACAAACATACGTTTGTACAGTTTATGCAGTGTTTATTTCTTACGTCATTGGATTATTTATAAAATATTGTGTCACCTTTCAATAATATAACATGACCGCTCACTTGTCACTGTATCCTTTCAAAGAAAACAAAAAGCACTCGGAATTGCCCAGTAGTCGGACACCGCAATAAATCGGATATTGTGAACATTCTGTACATGCGAGTAGGATATATAGAGGGTTGGTCTAGGAGATATCGGTCAATACCTGTTGGTTAGCGAAGTGTCTACTCCATTATTTTTCTTCGCTGACCTCAGGCGTTAACCGATGTCTCCCAAAATCCTTCCACAGACAGCCAACAAGGCCACCATTCCAATCTTGCGCGTGATTGAATGTATAAGTATTTGTTCACTGAAACATTTATGCTTTACGACTGTTGAGAATTAGTACTCAAATGTGTATGCAATACCGTTGACGTTTATATATGAGAAATAATAATTTCTCAAGTTGGGCTAATTTTGACCAAAAGTTCAAGATCACCCTTGGACGTGGGGACTTACTGCGGGTGTAGAGAATTAGTCCTAGTATGCGTATGCAAAAATTGAAATCAATACCGTTGATAGTTTTTGCGAAATGACAATGTTTGAAGGTTTATTGACGCACAAATAATTTCTGAAATTTTGGCCAAAATTGAGGTTCAAGTTCACTCTTGGTGGTGGGATTTGTTAGGGGGCCAGGGAACAACCACTAGAAACAGTATGCAAGTTATCAAAGTCTGACTGCTTAGTTTGTAAAATCTGATTTAGAGATGCAAATTTCCTTCACAAAGATTTCAGAGATTTACAGGTACCGTTTAACACTCTGCGGGAGGCCGAGATAGCCTGCAGGACACTGAGTGTTGACCCAGAGCCTAAACGAGGCGGCTGCAAGAAAATTGTATCAGTGCAGGAAACTATGTTACACGTGTAAATATTGCATTCCTGTGTCAATTTCATTCTGCTTACACATATACCATATATAGTGTGGTGTCCAATGGTAGAGCGTCGGATTTGGAATCGAACGGTCCGGGTTCGATACTCAGTCAGGCCACGTATGTAGTGTCATTGAGCAAGACACCTCACACACATTGCTTAGTACTGGTTAACCACTATGGTCGGCTAAGCATGCTCAGGAAAGCATGTCTAGGTCCCCGCAAGTGGTTTGACATTAATGGTACATACATACATATTCCCGGCCAAAAGTCGACCATTTTCTCATCCAGAAAAGTGATGAAAGTAATTGTGGTCAAATCACTATTGTTTATTTTGTTAGGCCTATACTCCAAGTTTAGTCGAGTAATACATGTATAAAACCGTAAGGACTAATCTCTAAACCTAACCTCGTTTACCACAGTAATATGTTGACTTATGGCCAAGAAAAAACAAACAAAAATGGGGGGGGATTTGAAAAGTGCAGTGCGAATAACAGTTTTCATATACTTGAACAGAATTGTTACTACGGCAGAAACTTATATCTTATTTATTAGTTGAAGTTTGTCCGTTTTATTTGTTTTAATATAACAATTGGTTTAGACAATTATTTACATTTCAAACCATAGAAAAAGCTGACACACAACGTTCATAAATTATTGTTGTGCATCAGTGTTTATGATTTGTTATGAATTAAATTTAACCAGTTACTGCAAATTGAGCCCAGTTTAAAAAATGACAGAAAAAACCATAACGATTACCATACATGTAAGTCCCTACAGCACCCTCAACTTATGGTAGGATCCAGCTTAAAATCAGATGTTTTCAAGCCAATAGTGCCTCTCGACTTTGGCTGAGATTTGGCTGACTTATGTCCTTTAATATACATCAACCCCACAGGCCTCTAAATAGGCTTATGAAAAGTGTAGATCCAGATGAGCCGGCTCGTGACGAGCCGTCTCATCAGGATCTGCACTTTTTTGCCAGTAATAATTATTACTATTTTTAGATTAAATTACCCATTTTGATAAATGAACTGGTCCAAAGGTAATTTTCTTATTAATTTATTGGTCTGAAAATATCACGCACCAGTCCATGTCAGTTACTTGGGGTTGAATGGGTTAATATACAGTACATTTCATTCCTCTTCAACTTATGGTAGGATCCATCTTAAAATCAAGATTTTTTCAAGCCAATAGTTGCCTCTCGACTTTGGCTGACTCATGTCCTTTAACCCATTCAACACCAAGTAACTGACATGGACTGGTCCATGATATTTTTAGACCAATAAATTAATAACAAAATTACATTTGGATCAGTTCATTTATCAAAATGGGTAAACAAAATTCTAAAAATACTTATATTACTTGAAAAATGTGCAGATCCTGATGAGACGGCTCATCATGAGCCGGCTCATCTGGATCTACACTTTTTTGTAAGCCTATTTAGAGGTCTGTGGTGTTGAAAGGGTTAATATACAGTACATTTCATTCCTCTTATACCTATGTATAATATAAATTTCATTAACCTTACATGTACACATTTTCACTTATCTTACACATATAAAATCCATTCCTCTTTTACACATGTAAATTCAATTCCACTTACCAGGGATCATTTTAGAGGGCGATGTGGGCGAAATTGTCGCCCTAGGGACCCTGACTTCGCCCTCTGGGGGTCCCACTTCTCCCTAAAAAAATATTTTTATTTTTACGATTTTCAAACAAAATTTTGTCTAGTAAGATACACTGGCCCATTATAAAGCACTCCGTCTATTCAAATGTTGTATTTAATGGTTGCACTGTGCATTTTAACCCTGTTTTGCAGAAGTATATTAAAGAACACCATTTAAGGAAGCGATCACGCGCTTTCTCACTTCTCCCAAATATTCCGACCTAGAATGAAACCGGACTTACACACCGACATTTAAATCCTTTTACACATGTAAATTCAATTCCCCTTACACACTGACATTTAAATCCTCTTACACATGTAAATTCAATTCCACTTACACACTGACATTTAAATCCTTTTACACATGTAAATTCAATTCCACTTACACACTGACATTTAAATCCTTTTACACATGTAAATTCAATTCCACTTACACACTGACATTTAAATCCTTTTACACATGTAAATTCAATTCCACTTACACACTGACATTTAAATCCTTTTACACATGTAAATTCAATTCCACTTACACACCGACATTTAAATCCTCTTACACATGTAAATTCAATTCCACTTACACACCGACATTTAAATCCTTTTACACATGTAAATTCAATTCCACTTACACACCGACATTTAAATCCTCTTACACATGTAAATTCAATTCCACTTACACACCGACATTTAAATCCTTTTACACATGTAAATTCAATTCCACTTACACACTGACATTTAAATCCTTTTACACATGTAAATTCAATTCCACTTACACACTGACATTTAAATCCTTTTACACATGTAAATTCAATTCCACTTACACACCGACATTTAAATCCTCTTACACATGTAAATTCAATTCCACTTACACACTGACATTTAAATCCTTTTACACATGTAAATTCAATTCCACTTACACACTGACATTTAAATCCTTTTACACATGTAAATTCAATTCCCCTTACACACTGACATTTAAATCCTTTTACATATGCAAATTCAATTCCCCTTACACACTAACATTTAAATCCTCTTACACATGTAAATTCAATTCCACTTACACACTGACATTTAAATCCTTTTACACATGTAAATTCAATTCCACTTACACACTGACATTTAAATCCTCTTACACATGTAAATTCAATTCCACTTACACACTGACATTTAAATCCTTTTACACATGTAAATTCAATTCCACTTACACACTGACATTTAAATCCTTTTACACATGTAAATTCAATTCCACTTACACACCGACATTTAAATCCTCTTACACATGTAAATTCAATTCCACTTACACACTGACATTTAAATCCTTTTACACATGTAAATTCAATTCCACTTACACACCGACATTTAAATCCTTTTACACATGTAAATTCAATTCCACTTACACACTGACATTTAAATCCTTTTACACATGTAAATTCAATTCCCCTTACACACTGACATTTAAATCCTTTTACATATGCAAATTCAATTCCCCTTACACACTAACATTTAAATCCTTTTACACATGTAAATTCAATTCCCCTTACACACTGACATTTAAATCCTTTTACACATGCAAATTCAATTCCTTTTACACACTGACATTTAAATCCTTTTACATATGCAAATTCAATTCCCCTTACACACTAACATTTAAATCCTTTTACACATGTAAATTCAATTCCCCTTACACACTGACATTTAAATCCTTTTACACATGCAAATTCAATTCCTTTTACACACTGACATTTAAATCCTTTTACACATGTAAATTCAATTCCCCTTACACACTGACATTTAAATCCTTTTACACATGCAAATTCAATTCCTTTTACACACTGACATTTAAATCCTTTTACATATGCAAATTCAATTCCCCTTACACACTAACATTTAAATCCTTTTACACATGTAAATTCAATTCCCCTTACACACTGACATTTAAATCCTTTTACACATGCAAATTCAATTCCTTTTACACACTGACATTTAAATCCTTTTACACATGTAAATTCAATTCCCCTTACACACTGACATTTAAATCCTTTTACACATGCAAATTCAATTCCACTTACACACTGACATTTAAATCCTTTTACACATGCAAATTCAATTCCCCTTACACACTAACATTTAAATCCTTTTACACATGCAAATTCAATTCCCCTTACACACTGACATTTAAATCCTTTTACACATGTAAATTCAATTCCCCTTACACACTGACATTTAAATCCTTTTACACATGCAAATTCAATTCCTTTTACACACTGACATTTAAATCCTTTTACACATGTAAATTCAATTCCCCTTACACACTGACATTTAAATCCTTTTACACATGCAAATTCAATTCCTTTTACACACTGACATTTAAATCCTTTTACATATGCAAATTCAATTCCCCTTACACACTAACATTTAAATCCTTTTACACATGTAAATTCAATTCCCCTTACACACTGACATTTAAATCCTTTTACACATGCAAATTCAATTCCTTTTACACACTGACATTTAAATCCTTTTACACATGTAAATTCAATTCCCCTTACACACTGACATTTAAATCCTTTTACACATGCAAATTCAATTCCACTTACACACTGACATTTAAATCCTTTTACACATGCAAATTCAATTCCCCTTACACACTAACATTTAAATCCTTTTACACATGCAAATTCAATTCCCCTTACACACTAACATTTAAATCCTTTTACACATGTAAATTCAATTCCCCTTACACACTGACATTTAAATCCTTTTACACATGCAAATTCAATTCCTTTTACGTAGCTAAATTCTGAGTAAATTCGTTTCCATTATAAATGCATAAATTCCCTCAAAAACTAATTATTTAGTAAAATGTGATTTCTTGTTTCAAGTAATTTTAAGTATGGTAGTACTTGATATAATTCTGTTTTCAGGTATTTTGAAGCACAGGGAGTGGGATCTCTGTGCGTTAGAATCATGAATTAACTCTTTCTTTGACCCATTTTCGGGCATTTTGCAGCAAGTACTCTGTGCGTTAGAATCATGAATTAACTCTTTCTTTGACCCATTTTCGGGCATTTTGCAGCAAGTACTCTGTGCGTTAGAATCATGAATTAACTCTTTCTTTGACCCATTTTCGGGAATTTTGCAGCAAGTACTCTGTGCATTAGAATCATGAATTAACTCTTTCTTTGACCCATTTTCGGGCATTTTGCAGCAAGTACTCTGTGCGTTAGAATCATGAATTAACTCTTTCTTTGACCCATTTTCGGGCATTTTGCAGCAAGTACTCTGTGCGTTAGAATCATGAATTAACTCTTTCTTTGACCCATTTTCGGGCATTTTGCAGCAAGTACTCTGTGCGTTAGAATCATGAATTAACTCTTTCTTTGACCCATTTTCGGGCATTTTGCAGCAAGTACTCTGTGCGTTAGAATCATGAATTAACTCTTTCTTTGACCCATTTTCGGGCATTTTGCAGCAAGTACTCTGTGCGTTAGAATCATGAATTAACTCTTTCTTTGACCCATTTTCGGGCATTTTGCAGCAAGTACTCTGTGCGTTAGAATCATGAATTAACTCTTTCTTTGACCCATTTTCGGGCATTTTGCAGCAAGTACTCTGTGCGTTAGAATCATGAATTAACTCTTTCTTTGACCCATTTTCGGGCATTTTGCAGCAAGTACTCTGTGCGTTAGAATCATGAATTAACTCTTTCTTTGACCCATTTTCGGGCATTTTGCAGCAAGTACTCTGTGCGTTAGAATCATGAATTAACTCTTTCTTTGACCCATTTTCGGGCATTTTGCAGCAAGTACTCTGTGCGTTAGAATCATGAATTAACTCTTTCTTTGACCCATTTTCGGGCATTTTGCAGCAAGTACTCTGTGCGTTAGAATCATGAATTAACTCTTTCTTTGACCCATTTTCGGGCATTTTGCAGCAAGTACTCTGTGCGTTAGAATCATGAATTAACTCTTTCTTTGACCCATTTTTGGGCATTTTGCAGCAAGTACTCTGTGCGTTAGAATCATGAATTAACTCTTTCTTTGACCCGTTTTCAGGCATTTTGCAGCAAGTACTCTGTGCGTTAGAATCATGAATTAACTCTTTCTTTGACCTGTTTTCAGGCATTTTGAAGCACAGGAAGCGAGATCTTTGCGTGTTGGAGTTAATTCTTTCTTTGACCATCTCAGCCTTGTTGTCAAAACGATAGAACAGTTCGGACCACCACGACCCATAGACACTTCCTAATATTATAGCTAGGCCAACCAAACGAGCATTGTGTTATAGTGATGAAAGACGATAGAACAGGTTCGGACCTCCACGACCTATATACTCTTTAATGTAATAGCGAGGCCAACAAAATGAGCATTGTGTTATAGTGATGAAAGACCATAGGGCCTTCACGATCTATAGACTGTTTAATGTTATAGCGAGGCCAACAAAACGAGTATTGTGTTATAGTGATGAAAGACCATAGGGCCTTCACGATCTATAGACTGTTTAATGTTATAGCGAGGCCAACAAAACGAGTATTGTGTTATAGTGATGAAAGACCATAGGGCCTTCACGATCTATAGACTGTTTAATGTTATAGCGAGGCCAACAAAACGAGTATTGTGTTATAGTGATGAAAGACCATAGGACCTTCACGATCTATAGACTGTTTAATGTTATAGCGAGGCCAACAAAACGAGCATTGTTTTATAGTGATGAAAGACCATAGAACAGTTCGGACCTCCACGACCCATAGACTATTTAATGTTATAGCGAGGCAAACAAAATGAGCATTGTGTTGTTCATGTGAAATGGTGGGGTTAGCAGGCTGTACAAAGTAGGATATTGCAGGCTATATGTATTAACTGCCACTGCGAGGCAGCTGTGCTGTGAAGTGTTGTTATACATAATACGGTATCTAATGTCATTTCTCTCAACAAATGATATCAGTGTTTGTATATTATAGTGTCACCCCTATTGAAAGGGCCAGCCATTTCTGACTTATGAGACACCCTTCATGAACATCAGTACTTCCCGAATCCTTGTAGGCCAGGCAATCGGTAACCATTATTTAACTAGCTGGCGGCTCACCAACCGGACATATCAGAACGAATCCCTGACAAGGTTCGAACATTCGACCTCCTGCTCCATTGGCAGACGCCTTAACCACTAGGCCACGGAGACGGTTAGGAAACACTCGTGTTTTAGTGTAACGAGGTGGAAAGTTTGTAGACGTAACCAAACACTTGGAACTCGCGTTTATTATCATATTCATATTTTGTTGGTATAACACATAATAAAAAATACAAGTTTAAATACACAATATAATACCCGTCTGTTTTACGTTTATTTACCATTGCTACCGGTTGCCCATATGAGCGACGCCTCCTGAAGAGATTAGTCATTCTAGATTTTTGGAGGATAGTGCAATGATACAGACAGAGAGAGACTCATTCCAGAATCTCCTCTGGTTCTTTTACATGCACGGTGTAAAGCACCGACACGAGACCTCGATTTAAAGTCCCATCTGAAAGACTGTTAATTTTATTAGGGTCAGACGGGGGATCGAACCTGCGATCCCTGGATTACCAGTCCAGCGTATTAACCACTGGACAACAGATCCGTCGGTTGCACCTGTATGCCAGACATACTTAGTGCTAAATCTATTGCGTTACCTCTTTAAATTTAGAAATCCCACATTTGTACATACAGTCAAAGTTGTGTTGGAGCTCACCTCCATTAAGCAGCCAACCTGAATTAAGCAACCAGTTGCCAGATTCCCAATATGTTGTTTTATTATATATTTGCCCTCTATTAAGCAGATACATGTTCTAAGTAGCCACTTTCTGTGATTCCTTGGCTGGCTGCTTAAGACATGTTTGACTGTATTATTGGAGTGTATGCGTGGCATTTCCAGTGGATGTTGAACATGATTCCCCGTCCCTTCCATATATTGTAATAGATTTTCACAATTTATGCATTTCCAACATCAGACATCATGCAGTCTTCACGAAACTTCGTCAGAATTTATCTAAGGATGGGGGAGGGGCTGGGGAAGAGGGTGAGGGTGGGGGAGTGAGAATGTTTTGTTGCTTAAGCAAATTTTGTAAATATGTATTACGTAAAATGTATGTTAACTGTTATGAAATATGCTAAAGAACAAAATAAAATATTCATTGCAGAATTTATCTGACACCAGGCTGACAAATAATTCAAATGCTCTTAAAATTTTGAATTTAGTTTGTCTGATCGAAGGGCTTTTTGTTTGACGTGTCAGGCGGTCCTACAGATTTTTGAAGACTGAACATTATGTGTTGTCTGCTGCACCATCGTCACTGTCTAGGCATGATGGTATCTCGTTTCCATGGTAAATAATCTCGCTTCCATGGTAAATATTGACGCATTTTTTTGTCTGATATGTCAGGTAGTCCTACTGAATTTTGGAAGACTAAAGATGATGTGTTGTCTGCTGCACCATCGTCACTGTCTAGGTATGATGCTATCTCGTTTCCATGGTAAATAATCTCGCTTCCATGGTAAATATTGAAACATTTTTTGTCTGATATGTCAGGCAGTCCTACTGAATTTTGGAAGACTAAAGATGATGTGTTGTCTGCTGCGCCATCGTCACTGTCTAGGTATGATGCTATCTCGTTTCCATGGTAAATAATCCCGCTTCCATGGTAAATATTGACAGATGTTTTGTCTGATATGTCAGGCAGTCCTACGGAATTTTGGAAGACTAAAGATGATGTGTTGTCTGCTGCGCCATCGTCACTGTCTTGGCATGATGCTACCTCGTTTCCATGGTAAATAATCTCGCTTCCATGGTAAATATTGACGCATTTTTTGTCTGATATGTCAGGCAGTCCTACGGAATATTGGAAGACTGAGCATGATGTGTTGTCTGTTGCGCCGTCATCACTGTCTTGGTATGATGGTATCTCGTTTCCATGGTAAATAATCTCGCTTCCATGGTAAATATTGACGCATTTTTTGTCTGATATGTCAGGCAGTCCTACGGAATTTTGGAAGACTGAGTATGGTGTGTTGTCTGCTGCGCCATCGTCACTGTCTAGGCATGATGCTATCTTGTTTCCATGGTAAATGCCGACAGTTTATTGCCTGACGTGCATATCTCAAGAGTTAAATAGTACACATCTTTTTCTTTCATCGGTGTGAGGCACTTGCCACTTGTAGGATTATATAACTGGTATATGTAGTTCTGAAATATCATAGAAATACATGTAACATACATTGTGTACATAGGGATGACAAAAATGGTATTCGATTGGGTAGGTATTCGAATATCGCCACGATGGAGCCATTACGATTGTGCCCATAGGCAAGGCATTTAAATTCCACGTTGCCTCTCCCTCGTGGCGATGGATTCCATCAGGAATGAGGTATCGAGAGTGATTAATATGAGCTGTAAGAACTTGTTTCGCAATCTAGCTAATATAAATTTGTATACATGTCAATTAAACCAATTAAGACTTTTTGTGTTTACTTTTGATGCAATGACAATGTAAGTCTGTTACAATAACTTCAGTAATCTCACCTTGATAGACCACACCCAAGCCTGCGTGCGCTTCATCCCGTCACATTTGCCAAGCTTGGCGTAGGATATTTTCCCCATAGGATCTCGGACATCTAGACACATGTTAGGTACCAGTATTAACTCTTTCTCTTCCGTCTCGTTCCAAACCTGAAGAGGAGTATGTGTTTAACCAATGTGAAACAGTTAACGTGCATGGCGTGCCAAATGTGATACAGGATGATGCTGCGGTGGATTAGATCAATCGTGACACAGTGACATGCCATGGAGTGTGACAGGGGTGGGGTGTGACAGTGGATTTGATCAACCGTGACACAGTGACATGCCATGGAGTGTGACAGGGGTGGGGTGTGACAGTGGATTTGATCAACCGTGACACAGTGACATGCCATGGAGTGTGACAGTGGATTAGATCAACCGTGGCATGCCATGGAGTGTGACAGGGGTGGGGTGTGACAGTGGATTAGATCAATCGTGACACAGTGACATGCCATGGAGTGTGACAGTGGATTAGATCAACCGTGGCATGCCATGGAGTGTGACAGGTGTGGGGTGTGACAGTGGATTAGATCAACCGTGACATGCCATGGAGTGTGACAGGGGTGGGGTGTGACAGTGGATTAGATCAACAGTGACATGCCATGGAGTGTGACACTGGTGGGGTGTGTGACCTCACACACATTGCTTAGTACTGGTTAACCAATTAGGTCGGCTAAGCCTGCCCAGGAAAACATGTCTAGGTCCCCGCAAGGGGCTTGACATTAATGGAATATACATACATACCTACTTTAGTGGAAGTCGTGATAGCATGTTCGCTTCATGTGGAAAAGGACTGGAGTTTGTGCCCAGCTGTAACCATTCGGATTGTGTCCTTAGGCAAGGCATTTAAATTCCACATCGTCTCTTCTCTCTCCCTCATGGCGATGGATTCCATCAGGAACGAGGCCTCGATAGTGATTAATATAAGTCGTAAGAACTTGTTTCACAATTGAACTAAAATAAATTTGTATAAAACTATAACCTACCCGATATTTCCTATCTGTATCACAAACGTCTAATATAAGCTTTGAATTTCTCTCCGGAACTTTATCCTCTGATAAAACACACAGTCCTGTCTCCTTGTTCTTTATCTGTCGTGCAAAATAAACAGGTTTTCTTATTTTATTAAAAACCATTGGTAGAAATTTAGCAAAATACATCGCAAATGTATATACAAACTAAAATTAGTATAAACAGAACAGATTAACATCTTGCTCTTTTGTAAATCCATGTCATTACCTACATGTATACATGTACTTGCTATAGACATTGTATGAATGTTTAATGCAATAAACTTTGAATAAAGGTATTGTTGTAGATGTCATGAGCCAGCTCATCTGGATCTACACATTTTGTAAGCCTATTTAGAGGTCTGTGGTGTTGAAAGGGTTAAGTTAGGGATTACCAGCATGCAAAGAGTTAACACAGACGATGGCCAAAGGTCTGTATTTCCAATAGCCTTAAAATGACCTCTATTTAAATCTATTCTCACCTCTATCTGTAAAAAACATCTTATTCTTTGGGACCTTTCATGACACATTATTCGAAATTACTAACTGAAATGGTGTATTTGTGTTTTACGTTTATTTATTGTCACTACCGGTTTGCACATATAAGCGACGCCTCCTGAAGAGATTAGTCATTTTAGATTTTTGGAGGATAGTGCAATGATACAGAGAGAGACCCATTCCAGAGTCTCCTCTGGTTCTTTTATGTGCATGGTGTAAAGCACCGACATGAGACCTCGGTTTAACGTCGCATCTGAAAGACTGTTAATTTTATTAGGGCCAGACAGGGGGATCGAACCTGCGATCCCTGGATTACCAGTCCAACGTGTTAACCACTGGACTACAGACCCGTCTGTATAAACAGGGAAGATTTTGGGTATCTCCTTTATATTGCTCTCCGTAACACAAGTAGATATCCAGCTAAACCAAGGTCAAATATTTTTCAAAATTCTTTTTCTACATTTTATGTTTTAGTGAGGGTTATTTTTTCAAGATTATCATGAATTAGTTTTCCTTTAAAGCGACATTACATTATTATCATTATATTATTATTCATTGCTTGTCTCAGACTTCCTGGCATAACAATTAAAGCGACATTACATTCCTTTTTTCACGTATAAATGCATTTCTACAACAAATTCTGTTCAATACATTCGAACACTAACATTGAATCAATAAAAAGTGTTTTTTTCAAAAGTGAAAGTAGGATTTCATAGAACAGTCATCCATGCTCCTGAATTGACATTTCTTTGTCATGGCATTTCTTTGTCATTGGAGTCAATACTAAACGTGCGATACTTTAGTTTAGAGATAATTTAACTAAGATTAGTCTACAAATAAATATGTATAGGCACACATGTGAGATATTACGGTAACATAAATCATGTTATTCCGGATAAACGCATTGTATTACTCATGCATGTTGACCATATTTACATTATTTTACAACAAACCGCGTATACAACGTTTGTTTATTTGTTGAAATACTCAGTTTTCGAGGCAAATATTTGTAAAAACAGTTTACCATATAATAGGAAATTACATTCTGCAGACATTTGCGTTTTCACCGATGTAGTGTCGCTTTAATAGAAGTAATAGACAGTTGAATGTATGGTGTACAAATTGTGTCATTTCTTTTTATTTACGGCGAAGGGCAGTTTACAACACCTTTCCTGGGCAGGCTGCAGCGGTTAACAAGTACTTGGTACACCAAAATGGTAAGAAGCTGCCAACTTTTTCATATAAAGAGACACGAACCCGTGACCATCAGTGTTGGTAGGTTCAAGTGGTAAGTCAGTACCGTAACCACTTGACCACGGAGGCGGACAGTGCGTCATTTATTGTGTGTACCAGACATTTGGTACTGCTGTACCATTTCATATACCATATAATGCGAGTGTTAGATACACAGTACAGTGACATGCGTCATTTATTGTGTGTACCAGACATTTGGTACTGCTGTACCATTTCATATACCATATAATGCGAGTGTTAGATACACAGTACAGTGACATGCGTCATTTATTGTGTGTACCAGATATTTGGTACTGTTATACCATTTCATATACCATATAACGCGAGTGTTAGATACACAGTACAGGGACATGCGTCATTTATTGTGTGTACCAGACATTTGGTACTACTATACCATTTCATATACCATATAATGTGAGTGCTAGATACACCGTTTAGCAATTACAATCAGCTGAATTGCAGCCATGGTACTTACAGGACCACCTTTTATAAATGTGGGTACATGTTTCTTATGTGATGATATCGCGACAGTTTCACGTGGATTCTGTTGACCAGGTATGATCTAAAACAAACATATACAGAACAAATGGATAAATTCCGAAATAAATTTGCTTCCAAACTTAAATGTGCAGAGATACACACCAATTCAAACTAAAATTCCGTCCTGATTAGTGAGGGTGTGTGTGGGTGTGTGTAGGGGGGGGGGGTTATTTAACATATTTAACAACTGTTTAGTTTAAACAATATTTCTTTCTTTGAATAAACATAGTCAAGCATAAATAATATGTACATACATGTAGGATTGAGGCGAAAGCAATCAGCTTGTATGGTTATATGTACATACATGTAGGATTGAGGAGAAAGCAATCAGCTTGTATGGTTATATGTACATACATGTAGGATTGAGGAGAAAGCAATCAGCTTGTATGGTTATATGTACATACATGTAGGATTGAGGAGAAAGCAATCAGCTTGTATGGTTATATGTACATACATGTAGGATTGAGGAGAAAGCAATCAGCTTGTATGGTTATATGTACATACATGTAGGATTGAGGAGAAAGCAATCAACTTGCATGGTTATATGTACATACATGTAGGATTGAGGAGAAAGCAATTAGCTTGCATGGTTATATGTATATACATGTAGGATTGAGGAGAAAGCAATTAGCTTGTATGGTTATATGTACATACATGTAGGATTGAGGAGAAAGCAATCAGCTTGTATGGTTATATGTACATACATGTAGGATTGAGGAGAAAGCAATTAGCTTGTATGGTTATATGTACATACATGTAGGATTGAGGAGAAAGCAATTAGCTTGTATGGTTATATGTACATACATGTAGGATTGAGGAGAAAGCAATCAGCTTGTATGGTTATATGTACATACATGTAGGATTGAGGAGAAAGCAATCAGCTTGTATGGTTATATGTACATACATGTAGGATTGAGGAGAAAGCAATCAGCTTGTATGGTTATATGTACATACATGTAGGATTGAGGAGAAAGCAATCAGCTTGTATGGTTATATGTACATACATGTAGGATTGAGGAGAAAGCAATCAGCTTGTATGGTTATATGTACATACATGTAGGATTGAGGAGAAAGCAATCAGCTTGTATGGTTATATGTACATACATGTAGGATTGAGGAGAAAGCAATCAGCTTGTATGGTTATATGTACATACATGTAGGATTGAGGAGAAAGCAATCAGCTTGTATGGTTATATGTACATACATGTAGGATTGAGGAGAAAGCAACCCTGCTTGTATGGTTTCCTCTTTTCTAACTGTTTAAGTATCATAGCAACTTGCTGCGTAGTATTGAACCAGCAATGCACTCCAGTTTAACACAACGTTTAGTTTGTTTTGTTTGCTTTTGGGGGTTTAAAGTCACACCAACAGCTTATGTAATAGGTGACTCTCCAGCTATCATTAGCGGAGGCTGCCCCTCTATACATTATGTCATGTACGAATGGGCACCCAGGTAGAACCACTGACCAAATAACTGATAATTGCATGTTATGCTAAACAACTATGTATATATTTAATGCATGTATAATATGAAGGTATAACTGTATGAATGAAAATGTTCTATGATTTGCTATGATTATGCTTACATACAAACTGCTTCAATACTTACATACAAACTGCTTCAATGCCAACATACAAACTGCTTCAATACTTACATACATACAAACTGCTTCAATACTTACATACAAACTGCTTCAATCCTTACATACAAACTGCTTCAATGCTTACATACAAACTGCTTCAATACTTACATACAAACTGCTTCAATACTTACATACAAACTGCTTCAATACTTACATACACACTGCTTCAATACTTACATACAAACTGCTTCAATACTTACACACAAACTGCTTCAATACTTACATACAAACTGCTTCAATACTTACATACAAACTGCTTCAATGCCAACATACAAACTGCTTCAATACTTACATACATACAAACTGCTTCAATACTTACATACAAACTGCTTCAATCCTTACATACAAACTGCTTCAATGCTTACATACAAACTGCTTCAATACTTAAATACAAACTGCTTCAATACTTACATACAAACTGCTTCAATACTTACATACACACTGCTTCAATACTTACATACAAACTGCTTCAATACTTACACACAAACTGCTTCAATACTTACATACAAACTGCTTCAATACTTACATACAAACTGCTTCAATGCCAACATACAAACTGCTTCAATGCTTACATACAAACTGCTTCAATACTTACATACAAACTGCTTCAATACTTACATACAAACTGCTTCAATGCTTACATACAAACTGCTTCAATGCTTACATACAAACTGCTTCAATGCTTACATACACACTGCTTCAATACTTACATACAAACTGCTTCAATACTTACATACAAACTGCTTCAATGCTTACATACAAACTGCTTCAATGAATACATACAATCTGCTTCAATGCTTACATACAAACTGCTTCAATGCTTACATACAAACTGCTTCAATACTTACATACAAACTGCTTCAATACTTACATACAATCTGCTTCAATGCTTACATACAAACTGCTTCAATGCTTACATACAAACTGCTTCAATACTTACATACAATCTGCTTCAATGCTTACATACAAACTGCTTCTATGCTTACATACAAACTGCTTCAATCCTTACATACAAACTGCTTCAATATTTACATACAAACTGCTTCAATGCTTACATACAAACTGCTTCAATACTTACATACAAACTGCTTCAATACTTACATACAAACTGCTTCAATGCTTACATACAAACTGCTTCAATACTTACATACAAACTGCTTCAATGCTTACATACAAACTGCTTCAATGCTTACATACAAACTGCTTCAATACTTACATACAAACTGCTTCAATGCTTACATACAAACTGCTTCAATACTTACATACAAACTGCTTCAATACTTACATACAAACTGCTTCAATGCTTACATACAAACTGCTTCAATACTTACATACAAACTGCTTCAATGCTTACATACAAACTGCTTCAATACTTACATACAAACTGCTTCAATGCTTACATACAAACTGCTTCAATGCTTACATACAAACTGCTTCAATGCTTACATACAAACTGCTTCAATGCTTACATACAAACTGCTTCAATGCTTACATACAAACTGCTTCAATACTTACATACAAACTGCTTCAATGCTTACATACAAACTGCTTCAA
Organism: Archivesica marissinica; assembly: GCA_014843695.1. Classification (NCBI taxonomy): domain Eukaryota; kingdom Metazoa; phylum Mollusca; class Bivalvia; order Venerida; family Vesicomyidae; genus Archivesica; species Archivesica marissinica. Next base: position 3,769,808 of record CM026394.1, on the reverse strand, counting down.
TACTTACATACAAACTGCTTCAATACTTACATACAAACTGATCCAATGAATACATACAAACTGCTTCAAACTGCTTCAATACTTACATACACACTGCTTCAATGCTTACATACAAACTGAGGCATTTATAGGTAGCATATTTGAGAAAGTTTGAATTGGAAATTTTGACCGTCTAGTAATGTGGTAAATTCAGCTGAATATAAACTGTAATACCTGTTCAGGATAGATGATCCTTAGATACCACTGGAAGGGTTTAATACCTGTTCCGGATAGATGATCCTTAGATACCACTGGAAGGGTTTAATACCTGTTCAGGATAGATGATCCTTAGATACCACTGGAAGGGTTTAATACCTGTTCCGGATAGATGATCCTTAGATACCACTGGAAGGGTTTAATACCTGTTCAGGATAGATGATCCTTAGATACCACTGGAAGGGTTTAATACCTGTTCCGGATAGATGATCCTTAGATACCACTGGAAGGGTTTAATACCTGTTCAGGATAGATGATCCTTAGATACCACTGGAAGGGTTTAATACCTGTTCCGGATAGATGATCCTTAGATACCACTGGAAGGGTTTAATACCTGTTCAGGATAGATGATCCTTAGATACCACTGGAAGGGTTTAATACCTGTTCAGGATAGATGATCCTTAGATACCACTGGAAGGGTTAAATACCTGTTCAGGATAGATGATCCTTAGATACCACTGGAAGGGTTTAATACCTGTTCAGGATAGATGATCCTTAGATACCACTGGAAGGGTTAAATATAGTGTTTCCCCTAAGCAGGAATAGGAGGGCGGCCCGCCCTGCCCCTTTTTGGGGCCGCCCTTGTGCCCGAAATTCCGATAATGCCCGCCCTTGTGTGCCTAAATTCTCAATAAAACTTGATTATAAGTATTGCAATATTGCCTGAAATCCCTCAACAAACACCAGTCCTGTGTTAGACTGATGCTATAATCTGGAATACACAGGTTTACAATCAATATGCTGTGAAATGTCCATCTATGCACTGTGTAGCTAGCCTAGAGCAACATTGACTTTGCTCAAGATATTGAACACGTGTTTGCAATGTGGCATGCAAGGGGTCCTAGCAAGAATGTATGTTACTTGTCGTAGTCTTCATATTGATTTAATAGAAATTCAAAAATTAAATAAATCAAGAGACTATTAAATGTGTCGTCTGCTGATTATGTATATTGAAGAGGCAATAAATTTGACAAGTAATCATGATATGTGCCAATCAGTCAATTTCCGCACATTTATACCCCAATTTCCATTTGAGTCATTGTTTTAAAAACAAATGTATGGGGATTATCGGCGCGCAATGTCCAGTTACAAGTTCTTTATTGTGAAGTCGCAGACATATTTCCCCATGTGTGCAAATCTCATAATTGGCGCTAATTGATTCAAATTGTCCCCAATTTGTTCTTATAGTCTCACATTTTTAGTTTTACTGGGTCACAGCATATGGATTGTCCCATTGCACCCGTCGGAAATTACGCCAATGGATGTCAATTTTATATGTACGTTTTGATTTAAAAATGTAACCAGAAAATTACAACAATAATGCATTTAGCATTATTGTTGTAATTTTCTGTATTACATTTTTGTTTAGGTAATTGATAATCTCGGATATCACACCATTGTCACGCCTTATAATATATTTTGAATCTAAATACGCAATAGGTTGCAAAATTGATTCGTCCTCAAAATGTTTCATACTCGAAAATTGATTCGTTCTCAAAATGTTTCATACTCGTAATAACATAAATAAGACCATGTCAATTCAGCCCTTTTGAGTACAGGCAACATGAAAAAATGCCCTTTTTTGTACCTGCGCCCTGCCCTTTTTTCAGTCTGGGGGAAACACTATAATACCTGTTCAGGATAGATGATCCTTAGATACCACTGGAAGGATTTACACTCCAACTTCTTGCGTAACTCTATTCTAGCCGTTATATTTCCATAGTTTATTTCAGCCGCCGCCGGCTGCACTTCAAAGAAATATTGCTGGAAATAAAGAAACACTCATAATTTGAAACAGTAACGATTATTATTTTATTATTCTAATTTATTATATTACTTGTTTGATTTACGATTTAGCGTCACAACATGCGCCACGGTCGTACAGCGAACCATCAAGCCTGTATTGTTCCAGAAGTGGAAACACAGGTGGAACCACCACCATTCAGCCAGTAAACCAGATAGCTTCCTCAATTTGAAAGAATCAGATCCTGGTAGGGTTTCAAACTCACAACGGTAAGGGGCAGGTAGTGATGCCAGTCTACGACAACAAGCACTTAGCTACTGGTTGTCCCTTATTTAATAAAAGTATTTTGTTTGTTTTTGGGGGTTAAAGAAGTACCAACAACTACGATCACATGGCGTCTCTCCAGCTATCATTGGTGAAAGAAGATCCCAGGTAATTTCATGCACGAGCGGGCAACCAGGTATAACCCCCATCCTCCCACAAGCCAGCTGGATAGCTTTACCTCAGTGGGCTTCAAGCCTACAGCGGTGAGAGGCAAGTTCTTTGAAGTCAACGATCGTAACCACACGGCCACCTCTCCCGTATTTAGAGATTTGCATATTAGGATTCGGTTTGTATTCCTTACATGATTTTGCAGAATGCTTACATGATTTTGCAGAAAGCTTACATGATTTTGCAGAAAGCTTACATGATTTTGTAGAAAGCTTACATGATTTTGCAGAAAGCTTACATGATTTTGCAGAATGCTTACATGATTTTGCAGAATGCTTACATGATTTTGCAGAAAGCTTACATTATTTTGTAGAAAGCTTACATGATTTTGCAGTAAGCTTACATGATTTTGCAGAAAGCATACATGATTTTGCAGAATGCTTACATGATTTTGCAGAATGCTTACATTATTTTGCAGAATGCTTACATGATTTTGCAGAAAGCTTACATGATTTTGCAGAATGCTTACATGATTTTGCAGAAAGCTTACATGATTTTGCAGAAAGCTTACATGATTTTGCAGAATGCTTACATGATTTTGCAGAAAGCTTACATTATTTTGTAGAAAGCTTACATGATTTTGCAGTAAGCTTACATGATTTTGCAGAAAGCTTACATTATTTTGCAGAATGTTTACATGATTTTGCAGAATGCTTACATGATTTTGCAGAAAGCTTACATGATTTTGCAGTAAGCTTACATGATTTTGCAGAAAGCTTACATTATTTTGCAGAAAGCTTACATGATTTTGCAGAATGCTTACATGATTTTGCAGAAAGCTTACATTATTTTGTAGAAAGCTTACATGATTTTGCAGTAAGCGTACATGATTTTGCAGAAAGCTTACATGATTTTGCAGAATGCTTACATGATTTTGCAGAATGCTTACATTATTTTGCAGAATGCTTACATGATTTTGCAGAATGCTTACATTATTTTGCAGAATGCTTACATGATTTTGCAGAATGCTTACATGATATTGCAGAATGCTTACATGATTTTGCAGAAAGCTTACATGATTTTGCAGAATGCTTACATGATTTTGCAGAATGCTTACATTATTTTGCAGAATGCTTACATGATTTTGCAGAATGCTTACATGATATTGCAGAATGCTTACATGATTTTGCAGAATGCTTACATTATTTTGCATCATTTCGAATGTTCGCCTATTATCACAGAATTTAGACAATAGTCATCAACTTACAATAAAATCGTCCATCCAGACACGTGCTACCCGCACAGAGTTCCTCAACATGCTGTCGCCACCCTCGGGGGAACCGTATGGTCGTCTCAGTCGGAAAATATGACCAACACGTGAACATGGTATAATCTCCAACCTTCCTCCACACTGCCAAAACTGTCAAAAATGTTAAAGTTAATACTACGACACATCGATTCAAATGCCGCACTAACAACTACGGTTATATAGCGATATATGCCATCATTTGTTGTATTACAGGAATATCTACATTTTACTAGAAACTAGAAATTGTTTTTGAAAGTTAAGAGTTTACTCTATCTTCCTCTAATGTCAAACTCCTCACGGGGATGTAGACATGTTGCGCATCAAAAACCGCAAAGAAGTTAAAAGTGTGTGTAGTTAAAAGCATAAATATAAGAAAGTAATGAAAAATAAGTATAAGAAAGTAATGAAAAATAAGTTGGGTTAAGAGTTTAAAAGCAGCTGCGCAGAACAACTAAAACTGGCATGAACAATACAGCAAACTGCCGTATTGAATTGCTCTATGGTAGGGAGATGGACAATGTCAGGAGGGAGATGGTTCCAATGTTAAGATTGTTCTTGGAAAAAAGGAAAACTTGTAGTAGTCTGTAGTTGCTGTAATTAACCTATACCTTAAGGAATGGCAGTGGCGTGCAGAACGGGAGAGGGGAACTAGGTAACTCTGTGGGAATACCTTGTATGGTTGACTAACCTGGCGTGCGGAACGGGAGAGGGGAATTAGGTAACTCTGTGGGAATACCTTGTATGGTTGACTAACCTGGCGTGCGGAACGGGAGAGGGGAACTAGGTAACTCTGTGGGAATACCTTGTATGGTTGACTAACCTGGCGTGCGGAACGGGAGAGAGGAACTAGGTAACTCTGTGGGAATACCTTGTATGGTTGACTAACCTGGCGTGCGGAATGGGAGAGGAGAACTAGGTAACTCTGTGGGAATACCTTGTATGGTTGACTAACCTGGCGTGCGGAACGGGAGAGGGGAACTAGGTAACTCTGTGGGAATACCTTGTATGGTTGACTAACCTGGCGTGCGGAATGGGAGAGGGTAACTCTGTGGGAATACCTTGTATGGTTGACTAACCTGGCGTGCGGAACGGGAGAGGGGAACTAGGTAACTCTGTGGGAATACCTTGTATGGTTGACTAACCTGGCGTGCGGAACGGGAGAGGGGAACTAGGTAACTCTGTGGGAATACCTTGTATGGTTGACTAACCTGGCGTGCGGGACGGGAGAGGGGAACTAGGTAACTCTGTGGGAATACCTTGTATGGTTGACTAACCTGGCGTGCGGAATGGGAGAGGGTAACTCTGTGGGAATACCTTGTATGGTTGACTAACCTGGCGTGCGGAATGGGAGAGGGTAACTCTGTGGGAATACCTTGTATGGTTGACTAACCATGTACTGGTTTAAATCCCAGATATCCTCCATATGGTTAGGCTATGTAGAAGAATTGTGGAGCCGTTACGATTGTGCCCTTAGGCAAGGCATTTAAATTCCACGTTGCCTCTTCTCTCTCCCTCGTGGCGATGGATTCCATCAGGAATGAGGTCTCGAGAGTGATTAATATAAGTTGAAATAACTTGTTTCGCAATCGAGCTAAAATAAATTTGTATAAACTAACTAAAACAAATTGTTGTACATTTCGAATGTCGGGCATATTCCCCCACCCCATGGTTTTTAACATGGACAGACATTATCCACCCCCCCCCAAATAAATATCCAGGTATGATATAACCCCCCTATCCATATTTAAGGTTATATGTTATGTTATATTTTGGGCTTTATGCCTGCACCAGCACCATTTTGGGCTATATCGCCGGCGGGCAGTTTACCTAACAACACCTTTCCTGGGCAGGCTCCAACGGTTAACCAGTACTTGGGTGCACCAACCTCCGTAGGAAACTGCCAACTTTTTCATATAAATGAGACACGGTCTGAGCGGGGCTCGAACCCGTGACCATCAGTGATGATAGGTTACAGTGGTATACAAATCAGCGACCGTAACCACTTGACCACGGAGGCGGACCCATATTTAAGGTAGAACCCTAACTATTACCTAACCTAATCCTAGATGGGTGGGAGGAGTGGGGTATTTTGTCCTGTGTTAAAAAACATGGGGGAGGGGGTGGGATTATATCCGTAACCACTAAATTTCAAATGTCTGCACAAGAATTGATTACATCAGTTCTCTTACCCTGAAGGATATTTCAAGGTTCTCGCCGCCCCAGGTGTCGAGTCCGGAGTCATACTCTCCCATGTCGCGGAAGTACTGGCGATTTACGGCGAACAATCCTCCTGCCATAGTCGGGGTCTCGATAGGTTGGATGTAACTTTGCTCATCTTAAACAATACAATGCAAGTGATTTTCTGGTTAATCTAACTTCATTTATTTGTAATGTGAATCCAGGAGGCGACACTACCTATTTCTGGTTCTCATATATACAGCATGTATGTTTAAATAATACATATACCGTCTCCGTGGCCTAGTGGTTACGGCATCTGCCTACAGAGTGGGAGGTTGAAGGTTCGAACCTCGTCAGGGATTCGTTCTGATATGGCCGGTTGGTGAGCAGCCAGCTAGTTAAATAATGGTTACCGATTGCCTACCAGCCTGGTGCCTGGCATACAGGCATAGGATTCGGGAAGTACTGATGTTCATAAAAAGAGGTGTCTCATAAGTCAGAAATGACTGGCCCTTTAAATAGATACTATAATAAACAAACACTTTACATTTACTTTTTATAGCGTATATCCGTATATATTCGCGTATTGCAAATTTCACGTTTATTTGTGACCATTTTAATATTCGCAAATCTAATATTCATGATTATTTAGCTTCGAAATGCATTTTTCGCGTACGTGGAGAATTTTATCATCATTTTTTAAATTTATTATTTATTTTTTTATTCTATGACATACAAACATAGTTTTCACATGTTAACAATATACATACATAGCACTGCATGAATACATAGTCTATATATCTAATGATAACATGCTTACATTTATTTTTGTTTTCAATATATCGTATCTACGTAATTAGTAGGCATGTCATAAAATATGTAACATTTGTAATGTGTGTATGACAGTGAGTGTGGGTGACCCTCCCTTACCTGATGTATACCATATGCATATATTTTCCATTGAAAAACATGCATCGTACGTATACATACACAAGTTCAGAGCATTTATTAGAATGCATTGTTATTCACAATACCAGCTGTGCACGTAAAAGAACAAGAGGGGACTCTGTCTGTATCATTGCACTATCCTCCAAAATCTAAAATGACTAATCTCTTAGTTTAAACAATACTTTATTTCAATATGTGTACATACATTGTCATTTATACAGTTTGTCATCAGGAGGATATAAAATACTTGTTGATTGATTGACTTGTCAATTCATCAATAACCATTATTCTTGCTGCACTGAGTGAACAAATGATCAGCTGATCTTATCTCAAAGCTGTTGTACAAATACGTTTACCAATAATGTTCAATTTGCAAATGATGCCAAGTCACCTAATGTGTGTGTTTTACGTTTATTTAACGTCGCTATGGTTGCCCATATGAGCGACGCCTCCTGAAGAGATTAGTCATTTTCGATTTTTGGAGGATAGTGCAATGATACAGACAGAGATCCATTCCAGAATCTCCTCTGGTTCTTTTAGTTGCACTGTGTAAAGCACCGACACGAGACCTCGATTTAACTTCCCATCTGAAAGACTGTTAATTTTATTAGGGTCAGACGGGGGATCGAACCTGCGATCCATGGATTACCAGGCAGTGTGTACCAAATCTGTCTGTAAGTCACCTGATGATTCTGGTATAGCATACATAGCACAGTAAACCAATGAGAGACATTATATGCAATGGGTACTTATTTGTAAAAGAATGTTATCAGTTAATTAACACGATTTTGGGGGACATTGGTGAGTAGATAGGTCCTATTGTGTTATAAGTGTTTTCCTCTGTTTTTATCGTTATTTCCTTTGCACAACATGCTAGCAATTTTATTCCACTATCTCTTTATATGATTATTGAATTACTATATCTCGACATATCTCCTACAGTATATGCAATGGGTACTTATTTGTAAAAGAATGTTATCAGTTAATTAACACGATTTTGATAAATCACAATTATCATACTGCAACATCTGGTTAGGGAAGATTCTAACCAAAAGGACCTATTCACATTTTGGAATAAATCAGACTTTATCTGCCAAGGGAGGTAAAAGAAAATTAGAGATGCCTCTCATTGTTGTTGTCTCGTCTACTATGTACTATGTCTGACTAATCTGTTGATGAGGCGTCACTCATATGGGCAACTCGTAGCGATGATAAATAAACGTAAAACACACACAACACCAACCTTCCCAAACATATACCAAATTTAACCCTATGCCTGCTTAGTAAATAAATTACATTTGCAAACAACATACATCCAGATCTGCTGTGGTGTAAGACAGCAAACAGCATAGAGCCTGATCAGACGACACAGAATGTCAAAAGAGATTTTATCTGCCGCTAGCGTGCAAACGATTAATTAGCGGTAGGGGACTGAATTTTGCTCAAACGTGACAATATGACATACATGGATCATCACCTACATTGTTGTTAATATCTGATCAATAAACTGACCCAACTGTGAATTAGCACTACACATAGGTTACCTACCGTAATTAGCGCTCTAAGCATGGCAATCGATGCAACCTACGTCATCAATAATGCTACACTCACTGTCATACACACACTGTCATGCACTCACTGTCATGCACTCACTGTCATACACACACTGTCATGCACTCACTGTCATACACACACTGTCATGCACTCACTGTCATACACACACTGTCATGCACACACTGTCATACACTCACTGTCATACACTCACTGCCATACACTCACTGCCATACACTCACTGTCATACACTCACCGTCATACACTCACTGTCATGCACACACTGTCATACACTCACTGCCATACACTCACTGTCATACACTCACTGTCATACACTCACTGTCATGTACTCACCGTCATACACTCACTGTCATACGCACACTGTCATACACTCACTGTCATGCATCCACTGTCATACACACACTGTCATGCACACACTGTCATGCACACACTGTCATGCACTCACTATCATACAATGTACACTCACGTGCACACTGTCATACACTCACTGTCATACACTCACTGTCATACACTCACTGTCATGCACGCACTATCATACAATGTACACTCATGTGCACACTGTCATACACTCACTGTCATGCACTCACCGTCATACACTCACTGTCATGCACTCGCTATCATACACACACTGTCATGCACTCACTGTCATGCACTCACTATCATACAATGTACACTCATGCGCACACTGTCATACACTCACTGTCATGCACCCACTGTCATGCACTCACTGTCATACACTCACTGTCATACACTCACTGTCATGCACCCACTGTCATACACTCACTGTCATGCACCCACTGTCATACACTCACTGTCATGCACTCACTGTCATACATGCACTGTCATACACTCACTGTCATACACTCACTGTCATACACTCACTGTCATACACTCACTGTCATGCACTCACTGTCATGCACTCACTGTCATACACTCACTGTCATGCACTCACTGTCATGCACTCACTATCATACAATGTACACTCATGTGCACACTGTCATACACTCACTGTCATGCACTCACCGTCATACACTCACTGCCATGCACTCACTGTCATGCACACACTGTCATATACTCACTGTCATGCACCCACTGTCATACACTCACTGTCATGCACCCACTGTCATACACTCACTGTCATGCACACACTGTCATACACTCACTGTCATGCACACACTGTCATGCACACACTGTCATACACTCACTGTCATGCACACACTGTCATGCACACACTGTCATACACTCACTGTCATGCACACACTGTCATGCACACACTGTCATACACTCACTATCATATGCACACTGTCATGCACACACTGTTATACACTCACTGTCATACACACACTGTCATACACGCACTGTCATGCACACACTGTCATGCACCCACTGTCATGCACTCACTGTCATGCATTCACTGTCATGCACTCACTGTCATACACACACTGTCATGCACACACTGTCATACACACACTGTCATACATGCACTGTCATGCACTCACTGTCATGCACTCACTGTCATGCACTCACTGTCATGCACTCACTGTCATACACACACTGTCATACACTCACTGTCATGCACACACTGTCATACACGCACTGTCATACACACACTGTCATGCACTCACTGTCACTCACTGTCATACATGCACTGCCATGCACTCACTGTCATACACACACTGTCATGCACACACTATCATGCACTCACTGTCATACACTCACTGTCATGCACTCACACTGTCATGCACTCACTGTCATGCACACACTGTCATACACACACTATCATGCACTCAATGTCATACACTCACTGTCATACACTCACTGTCATACACTCACTACACGCACTGTCATACACTCACTGTCATGCACTCACTGTCACACACGCACGCACGCACGCACACACTGTCATGCACTCACTGTCATACACTCACTGTCATGCACTCACTATCATGCACACACTGTCATGCACACACTGTCATACACACACTGTCATACACTCACTGTCATGCACTCACTGTCATACACACACTATCATGCACTCACTGTCATGCACTCACTGTCATGCACTCACTGCCATGCACTCACTATCAAGCACACACTGCCATGCACTCACTGTCATACATTCACTGTCATACACTCACTGTCATGCACACACACTGTCATGCACTCACTGTCATACACTCACTGTCATACACTCACTGTCATGCACTCACTGTCATGCACACACTGTCATACATGCACTGTCATACACACACTGTCATGCACTCACTGTCATGCATGCACTGTCATACACTCACTGTCATACACACACACCGTCATACACACACTGTTATACACGCACTGTCATACACACACTGTCATACACGCACTGTCATGCACTCACTGTCATGCACTCACTGTCATACACTCACTGTCATGCACACACGGTCATACACTCACTGTCATACACTCACTGTCATGCACACACTGTCATACACTCACTGTCATGCACACACTGTCATACACTCACTGTCATGTACTCACTGTCATACACACACTGTCATACACGCACTGTCATACACGCACTGTCATGTACTCACTGTCATACACTCACTGTCATACACTCACTGTCATACACACACTGTCATGCACTCACTGTCATGCACTCACTGTCATACACTCACTGTCATACACTCACTGTCATGCACACACTGTCATACACTCACTGTCATGTACTCACTGTCATACACACACACTGTCATACATGCACTGTCATGCACACACCGTCATACACTCACTGTCATACACACACTGTCATGCACACACCGTCATACACTCACTGTCATACACACACTGTCATACACGCACTGTCATACACGCACTGTCATACACTCACTGTCATGCACACACTGTCATACACGCACTGTCATACACTCACTGTCATACACTCACTGTTATGCACTCACTGTCATACACTCACTGTCATACACTCACTGTCATACACTCACTGTCATGCACACACTGTCATACACACACTGTCATACACTCACTGTCATACACTCACTGTCATGCACTCACTGTCATGCACTCACTGCCATACACTCACTGTCATACACTCACTGTCATACACTCACTGTCATACACACACTGTCATACACTCACTGTCATACACACACTGCCATACACTCACTGTCATACACTCACTGTCATGCACTCACTGTCATACACTCACTGTCATACACTCACCATCATACACTCACTGTCATGCACACAATGTCATACACTCACTGTCATACACTCACTACACTCACTGTCATGCACATACTGTCATACACTCACTGTCATGCACTCACTGTCATGCACTCACTGTCATGCACTCACTGTCATGCACTCACTGTCATACACTCACTGTCATACACTCACTGTCATACACTCACTGTCATGCACTCACTGTCATGCACTCACTACACTCACTGTCATACACTCACTGTCATACACTCACTGTCATGCACTCACTGTCATACACTCACTACACTCACTGTCATACACTCACTGTCATGCACACACTGTCATGCACACAGTGTCATACACTCACTGTCATACACTCACTACACTCACTGTCATGCACATACTGTCATACACTCACTGTCATGCACTCACTGTCATGCACTCACTGTCATGCACTCACTGTCATGCACTCACTGTCATGCACTCACTGTCATACACTCACTGTCATACACTCACTGTCATGCACTCACTACACTCACTGTCATACACTCACTGTCATACACTCACTGTCATGCACTCACTACACTCACTGGCATACACTCACTGTTATGCACTCACTGTCATACACTCACTGTCATACACTCACTGTCATACAATCACTGTCATGCACTCACTGTCATACACTCACTACACTCACTGTCATACACACACACTGTCATACACACACTGTCATACACTCACTGTCATACACTCACTGTCATGCACTCACTGTCATACACTCACTACACTCACTGTCATACACTCACTGTCATGCACACACTGTCATACACTCACTGTCATGCACACACTGTCATACACTCACTGTCATGCACACACTCATACACTCACTGTCATGCACACACTGTCATACACTCACTGTCATGCACCCACTGTCATACACTCACTATCATGCACACACTGTCATACACTCACATGAAATTGCACGATATATTTGACTGTTATTTTCACCGCTAGCGTGCAAAGAGTCGAACAAACAAAAGCATAATTACCTTTGAAATAATCGTCCGGCAAATGTTCCCAGGAGAAATGGAGGCCCCAGTTGAAGCCTCCTTTGACGAGAGAAGACGGCTTGTATTCAAACGTTCCTGGATTGATCATATCAATAACGGGAATAGCTATCGTTCTACGACTCTCGGCGACCTTTGCCAGTAATGGTTCCATCCATTGCTTATTAACCTCACAATGACTGTCAAGGAATATCAACACCTGTAACATATTAAGCTGTCCGATTAGCGCAGTGGTTAGCACGCTTGCTTCTCACCAATGTTCGATCCTACGGGACCGGGAAGTATGTGAGATGGTACGGTGGTCGCCAGATCGGACAGGTGGGTTTTCTCCGGGTACTCTGGTTTCCTCCCACACGAATGACCACATATGCGCTTTCATCTGCGCCAACTAGAGTGATTAATCGTTGTATAATAAATAAAGTTTAAGCTAAAACACGTTATATCCCTGTCACAAGGAATACCAACACCTGTAACATAAAAACATGATATATTGAAGTATATTCAAACCTGCCTTAACTCTTTCAGCGCCGAATACATTCAGAGCATGTGCAAACAACATAGATCCAGATCAGCCGCGTCTGATCAGGATCTATGTTGTTTGCTATTCGGACAGGTGCTTCAGCTCCACTGTTTGAAGAGCAATCAGCATATAGCCTGATCAGATGGCATGTTCTGTTCTGTCCGATCGGGTTCTCTACTTTTTTACAAAGTCGCTTTTATGCGACATTGGCGGTGAAAGAGTTAAGCAGCCAGCCAATGGAATCAAGGAAATTGTCTGATTAGCACATGTGGTGGCTTAATACAGGTTAAATGTATAATAAAACAGCATATTGGAAATCTGGAAACTGGCTGCTTAATACAGGTTGGCTGCTTAATAGAGGTGACCACCAACACAGGTTTGACAGTATAAACTTCTTTTACAATGGTTGCGAAACAAGCATTAATAACTAATATTAATCATATTGTTGGTGCAGAATGATGAAAGCGTATATGTGGTCCTTTGTACCTAGAGGAAACCAAACTGTCTGATTTAGTTTATTCAAATTTATTTTAGCTCGATTGCGAAACAAGTTCTTATAACTTATATTAATCACTCTCGAGACCTCATTCCTGATGGAATCCATCGTCACGAGGGAGAGAGAAGAGGCATGTGGAATTTAAATGCCTTGCCTAAGGACACTATCATAACGGCTCCAGTGGGGCTCAAACTCCGGGTCTTTCGCACATGAAGCGAACGCGCTACCACTGAGCTATCACGACTTCGACTTCTGATTTGGTAGCCTCATACTTCATGGTACGAGGATCGAACAGGGATTGCATTGGTGAGAGGCGAGCATGCAAACAACATATATATTTACTAGGGATGGCAACGAATAGCGATTTTGGTATTCGAATATTCGGACGTTCGAGCGAATATTCAAATATTCGTTTCCATCCCTAATATTTACCCTTAATAACAATGGGATATGTCCAACTAGACATGTCACTCAGGATTCTCTGAAGGTATTGCTGAGATGACACATTGGACTGTGAATCCAGGGATAGCAGATTCGATCGGTTGACCATAATAATATTAACATTCTTACAAATGGGACTATGAATCGAGAATTCATGTATCGGTGTTATACACTGCATATGTAAAAGAATAAGAGATGCTTCAGGAATTGGTTGGCTTCTATAACGTGCTTTATCCTCCAAAAATTAAAATGACTAATATACTTCTGGAGGCGTTGCCTGGACAACCTGATGAACTTACCTCCCCTGTAGTCACATGACCACCATGCAATTGTGCATGGTACAGTTCGTGTCTATATGGAAGACACACCTCCCTTGTAGTCACATGACCACCATACAGCCTTGTAGAATTACCTCCCCTGTAGTCACATGACCACCATATAGTTTGGTAGACTTACCTTCCCTGTAGTCACATGACCACCATATAGTTTGGTAGACATACCTCCCCTGTAGTTACATGACCACGATATAGTTTGGTAGACATACCTCCCCTGTAGTCACATGACCACCATATAGTTTGGTAGACATACCTCCCCTGTAGTCACATGACCACCATATAGTTTGGTAGACTTAACTCCCCTGTAGTCACATGACCACCATATAGTTTGGTAGACATACCTCCCCTGTAGTCACATGACCACCATATAGTTTGGTAGACATACCTCCCCTGTAGTCACATGACCACGATATAGTTTGGTAGAGTTAACTCCCCTGTAATCACATGACCACGATATAGTTTGGTAGACATACCTCCCCTGTAGTCACATGACCACCAAGTTTGGTAGACATACCTCCCCTGTAGTCACATGACCACCATATAGTTTGGTAGACTTAACTCCCCTGTAGTCACATGACCACCATATAGTTTGGTATACTTAACTCCCCTGTAATCACATGATCACGATATATAGTTTGGTAGACATACCTCCCCTGTAGTCACATGACCACAATATAGTTTGGTAGACTTACCTCCCCTGTAGCCACATGTGCTCCATAAAGTCGTGCCCGGATCAGTCCTTGTCTATCTGGTAATCTCACAAGTGTAATGTTTGGATGCAGTGACCAGATATACTCGGCCAACTTATTCTGGAGGTGTGCTAAACAGAAATGTCATAAATGATCAATTGGTATAGGAACTGTACTTCAAAGGTTAAGGTCATGACCTGAATGGTTAAGGTCAATACCTACATGGTTACGGTTAATATCTCAATGGCTAAGGTCAATACTTCCATGGTTATGGTCAGTACCTCGAATGTTACCTCATTGGTTAAAGTCAGTACTTCCAAGGTTTAGGTCAGTACCTCCAAGGGTAAGGTCAGTACCCCAGTAGATAAGGTCAGTACCTCAATGGTTACAGTCAGTACCTCAAAGGTCATGGCTAAATTCCACATTGCCTTTTCTCTCTCCCTTGTGGCGATGGATTGCATCAGGAATGAGGTCTCAAGAGTGATCAATATGTTGTAGGAACTTATTTCACAATCGAGCTAAGATAAATTTGC
Source organism: Archivesica marissinica (assembly GCA_014843695.1). Lineage (NCBI taxonomy): Eukaryota > Metazoa > Mollusca > Bivalvia > Venerida > Vesicomyidae > Archivesica > Archivesica marissinica. The sequence continues at coordinate 3,754,085 of CM026394.1, read as the reverse complement.
ATAAACTAAAGGTCAAGGTCAATACATCAAAGGTTAAGGTCAGTATCTCAAAGGCTAAAGTCAGTATCTCAAAGGTTACGGTCAGTATCTCAAAAGTTATGGTCAGAACCTCCAAAATTAAGTACATGTAATGCTATTAAAATTGGGTATTGACTTTATTCCATTACAAATCATATAAAATGACCTGATGCAAAACACAGAAGTTTGTTTATCAGCCGTTCTATGGTTTATAATACATTGGCGGATAAATTTCCGGCAATTTATTGTGGCGGAAAAATTCTAGCGGCCGAGGGTCGTCCAGGCAGCTTCTTTTCAATCAAGTCATCACTACGGTCCCAGAGTTTTGGGAGAACCTAGGCTGACTTTGTATACTGTACCAAGCAGGACCAGTAACTATTGCTAATTCTTTACATTTTCAACATGCAGTTCTCTCCCTTGACCATGGTTCGTTACTTTCGGTAATGAATAACCTGGCAGGGGCGTTTCTGCATGTTGTGTCACCTAAAATCAATTCTAACATTATTGCTAGTAAAGGAAGCGCAGAATTATGCTCGTACAGTCGTAGCACTAGGTATCTTTCGTGTGTGTTCCTCATTTATGTTTGGCTTACAATGATAAAAATAGCAATATTAACGTAACCTCGATATGTGTGTGTGTGTGTGTGTGTGTGTGTGTGTTGCTTAGAGGTTTACTACCACTGGTCCACATGCTGCTGGGCAATCCTCGGCTAACAGGATTTTCCACACGCTTCAGCTATGGTACCGGGTTTCCCGGTAGAACCTAGCGGAGCACTTCATGGCCTTATTTTTCCAATTCTTGTAATTACCTATATTGACAATGTGTAGGCAAGAAAACTGATTGTTGGTGTCAGTAATGTGTTTATATATGATTGTTCATGTCTACATCACAATACTAAGTAATGAAACTATCTGCGTGTTGTTTAAATGTTTTGTTTCCCTATATGGAGCGAGTCTTAAAATAATACTGATTATTGCATCCACAATAAGCAAATTTATTGTTGCAAGCGCAATCTACATGTTTGTTGTTAATACGGGGCCAAACCGGGCCCATACGCAAACCGAAAGTGAATACTTCTGTGTCGTTACGGAGTTCTCCGGAACGACACGAAGTTGCCGAAATAGTTATTCGGCAAGACCCGTATGCAAATTAGAATGATGCGTCATCGGCCTTTTTTATTGCTGCCGCCATTGTTACAACTGTGTTAATTTGCACCCCGCCCGCCGCACCCCATTTGAGGCTATGTTGCACAACGTCAATTACTGTTTATTGAATGTATAATTCAGATAGCCTCATTTAGTAGTTATTACATGTACATGCTGTGTTTATGCAATTATTTCACATTGTACTGCCAAAGGATTTATGCTTAAATATTCCAGAAATGTTGGTACGTTCTGAAGGGCAGGTGGCATGATGGCACACAACGCATGTTGCTGGTTCGTGGAGCCTACATAGATACGACACCAAGTGACGCTTCCCGCAATCCGAATATTGTCGTCTATGGCAGTGCCCATACAAGTAGTGCAGCGTATTGCAAGTGCCGATATACTTAGTGTTGCGTGTTGCAAATGTCAGAGTTATAAACAATGTGACTTGCCAGCCCCTGGCCCTGGATGTGAACTGTGCTATGTGGATATTGAACTCCCCACTTTATGTTGCGTTACTCATTTATATCTCATGTACCCGGTTATTATAGTTCGCCTAATAGGCCCAGACTTGTAATACATGTCGTGAAGAGTGGAAAAATTCTAGCGGCCGAGGGTCGTCCAGGCAGCTTCTTTTCAATCAAGTCATCACTACGGTCCCAGTTTTGGGAGAACCTAGGCTGACTTTGTATACTGTACCAAGCAGGACCAGTAACTATTGCTAATTCTTTACATTTTCAACATGCAGTTCTCTCCCTTGACCATGGTTCGTTACTTTCGGTAATGAATAACCTGGCAGGGACGTTTCTGCATGTTGTGTCACCTAAAATCAATTCTAACATTATTGCTAGTAAAGGAAGCGCAGAATTATGCTCGTACAGTCATAGCACTAGGTATCTTTCGTGTGTGTTCCTCATTTATGTTTGGTTTACAATGATAAAAATAGCAATATTAACGTAACCTCGATATGTGTGTGTGTGTGTGTGTGTTGCTTAGAGGTTTACTACCACTGGTCCACATGCTGCTGGGCAATCCTCGGCCAACAGGATTTTCCACACGCTTCAGCTATGGTACCGGGTTTCCCGGTAGAACCTAGCGGGGCACTTCATGGCCTTATTTTTCCAATTCTTGTAATTACCTATATTGACAATGTGTAGGCAAGAAAACTGATTGTTGGTGTCAGTAATGTGTTTATATATGATTGTTCATGCCTACATCACAATACTAAGTAATGAAACTATCTGCGTGTTGTTTAAATGTTTTGTTTCCCTATATGGAGCGAGTCTTAAAATAATACATAAAGTTGAAACAAATTAAAAAATCAATTTGATGTTAAAATTTTGTTTGCTTGTCTCTCGTCCATCAGTCGACAAATTACTTACATAACATTTCTGGATAAGAAAAAGGTCGACTTAGGGCTGGGAATACACGGTATTTGACAACTATAGATTCTTATTTTGACCTCGATATTCTTATTTTCATTTCAGGCTCTCCATAGCTGTTACACCGTAACGATTCATTATAGCTCTGTTACTCTCCCCGTAGCTCTGTTACTCTCTCCGTAGCTCTGTCACTCTCTCCGTAGTTCTGTTACTCTCCCCGTAGCTCTGTTACTCTCTCCGTAGCTCTGTCACTCTCTCCATAGCTCTGTTATCCTCTCCGTAGTTCTGTTACTCTCTCCATAGCTCTGTTACTCTCCCTCTGTAGCTCTGTTACTCTCTCCGTAGCTCTGTCACTCTCCCCATATCTCTGTTACTCTCTCCGTAGCTCTGTTACTCTCTCCGTAGCTGTTACTCTCTCCGTAGCTCTGTTACTCTCTCCGTAGCTCTGTCACTCTCTCCGTAGCTCTGTTACTCTCTCCGTATCTCTGTCACTCTCTCCATAGCTCTGTTACTCTCTCCGTAGCTCTGTCACTCTCTCTGTAGCTCTGTTACTCTCTCCGTAGCTCTGTCACTATCTCTCCATAGCTATGTTATGCTCTCCGTAGCTCTGCTACTCACTCCATAACTCTGTTACTCTATCCATAGCTCTGTCACTCTCTCCGCAGCTCTGTTACTCTCTCCGCTCTCTCCGTAGCTCTGTTACTCTCTCGGTAGCTCTGTTACTCTATCCATAGTTCTGTCACTCACTCCGTAGCTCTGTCACTCTCTCCATAGCTCTGTTATCCTCTCCGTAGTTCTGTTACTCTCTCCATAGCTCTGTTACTCTCCCTCTGTAGCTCTGTTACTCTCTCCGTAGCTCTGTCACTCTCCCCATATCTCTGTTACTCTCTCCGTAGCTCTGTTACTCTCTCCGTAGCTCTGTTACTCTCTCCGTAGCTCTGTTACTCTCTCCGTAGCTCTGTCACTCATTCGTAGCTCTGTTACTCTCTCCGTAGCTCTGTCACTCTCTCCGTAGCTCTGTTACTCTCTCCGTAGCTCTGTCACTCTCTCTGTAGCTCTGTTACTCTCTCCGTAGCTCTGTTACTATCTCTCCATAGCTCTGTTATGCTCTCCGTAGCTCTGCTACTCTCTCCATAACTCTGTTACTCTATCCATAGCTCTGTCACTCTCTCCGCAGCTCTGTTACTCTCTCCGCTCTGTTACTCTATCCATAGTTCTGTCACTCACTCCATAGCTCTGTCACTCTCTCCGCAGCTCTGTTACTCTCTTTCCGTAGCTCTGTTACTCTCTCGGTAGCTCTGTTACTCTATCCATAGTTATGTCACTCACTCCGTAGCTTTGTTACTCTCTCTGTAGCTCTGTTACTCTCTCCGTAGCTCTGTCACTCTCTCCGTAGCTCTGTAACTATCTCCGTAGCTCTGTTACTCACTCCATAGCTCTGTCACTCTCTCAATATCTCTGTTACTCTCTCCGCAGCTCTGTTACTCTCTCCGTAGCTCTGTCACTCTCTCCGTAACTCTGTTACTCTCTCCGTAGCTCTGTTACTCTCTCCATAACTCTGTTACTCTATCCATAGCTCTGTCACTCTCTCAATAGCTCTGTTACTCTCTCCGCAGCTCTGTTACTCTCTCCATAGCTCTGTTACTCTATCCATAGCTCTGTCACGCTCTCCGTAGCTCTGTTACTCTCTCCGTAGCTCTGTTACTCTCTCGGTAGCTCTGTTACTCTATCCATAGTTCTGTCACTCACTCCGTAGCTCTGTCACTCTCTCCGCAGCTCTGTTACTCTCTCCGTAGCTCTGTTACTCTCTCGGTAGCTCTGTTACTCTATCCATAGTTATGTCACTCACTCCGTAGCTCTGTTACTCTCTCTGTAGCTCTGTCACTCTCTCCGTAGCTCTGTCACTCTCTCCGTAGCTCTGTAACTATCTCCGTAGCTCTGTTACTCACTCCATAGCTCTGTCACTCTCTCAATAGCTCTGTTACTCTCTCCGCAGCTCTGTTACTCTCTCCGTAGCTCTGTCACTCTCTCCGTAACTCTGTTACTCTCTCCGTAGCTCTGTTGCTCTCTCCATAACTCTGTTACTCTATCCATAGCTCTGTCACTCTCTCCGTAGCTCTGTCACTCTCTCAATAGCTCTGTTACTCTCTCCGCAGCTCTGTTACTCTCTCCATAGCTCTGTTACTCTATCCATAGCTCTGTCACGCTCTCCGTAGCTCTGTTACTCTCTCCGTAGCGCTGTTACTCAGTAACAAATTGTAATAGCCAATACATTGTGCGCAAATCACTTTTAGGATATTTTGCTACAAATGCTGCACATAAAAAGTGTGACATTCGCCTACAGGAATATCACTAAGTTACTGACTCACCTGCGTTGCTTCTTACATCATTGCACTTACAATGTAGTTTGGAAATCATTCTGAATCACTGCTGTACAGCGTGCGTCAAGACTTGTATGTAATTGTAGGATTGCGAATATGCAATCTCAAAATGAGTTGGAACACACCCAGAGAATAGAGCTTCAATATGGCTGGCGACACACGAAAAGGGGCACTCGGACACAATTAACCCTTTCAACACTACAGACCTCTAAATAGGTTAGCAAAAAGTGTAGATACAGATGAGCCGTTTGCTAGTCATTTTACTAAATTTAGTAAAAATTACGCATTTTGATATGAATGAACTAGCCCAAATGTAATTTTCTGATAAATTTATTGGTCTAAAAATATCATTTACCAGTCCATGTCAGTTACTTAGTGCTTGTATGTGGTAAAGATTAACCAATCACCACCTAGAAGCAGCACTCATTGTATGCGGTAAAGATTAACCAATCACCTAGAAGCAGCACTCGTTGTATGCGTGTATGCAGTAAAGATTAACCAATCCCCACCTAGAAGCAGCACTCGTTGTATGCTTCTATGTGGTAAAGATTAACCAATCCCCACATAGAAGCAGCACTTGTTGTATGCGGTAAAGATTAACCAATCCCCACCTAGAAGCAGCACTTGTATGCGGTAAAGATTAACCAATCCCCACCTAGAAGCAGCACTTGTTGTATGCTTAAGACTAATTTGGAAAGGTGGCTATATGCAGGAAGCGATACAGGTGTTATTTGGCATTTATGTGGAGAAAAGGGTTGAGACTAATCTACTGACTCACACATTTCACTGGCATCATCCACTAGGACAATCTCGTGCAGTAACTCGTGCGGAGTTCTGTTCAACACAGAATGAATGGTTCGTAGCAGAGTTGTCCAAGCTTCATTGTAGAAGCATATGATGACACTCGCTCTTGGAAGATCTTTCTGGTACTTTACTGTCTGGCATCTAGAAACAGACAATTTTATGCAAATTTGTTAGTTTAGTTTGATTGGGAAACAAGTTTGGTTCCAGTTTCTTTCAATTGGAACAAACAAAAATTCAGACAAGAAGACACCACCACCATGGTTCTGGCGGGGTTCAAACTCACAACTATACAATTGCAAGGTGAACACAGTATCCACTGCACCATTCACAGATGCAAATTCTAAAGAACAATAATTCAGCGATGGACAATTCTGTAATATTTGTATCAAATAAAAACCAATAACTCTTTGGTTGTTGGGTTGATTTAGATTAAACCCTTTATCAATACATCACTATGAGCAATAAGTCTTTATTATGAACATTGGTTTGGCTACTACATTTTCAATGTATGTGGCATTGATAATGGCGTCAAGAGGAGTTTCTACTATTATTGTCTGACCAGGTAAATCAGGTAACTATGTTTACACACCAGCTGCAAGGTATAATGAGATGCATACAACAATAAAAGAGATGGCTTACAATTTATGTCTTGTGTCCGGAAGAGCTCTGTTCAGGCTAAGCCGACTGCTTATCAGCTCATTGAAAGCATACAACCCTTCTCCTGAAACAAACATATTATACATGTCTATAAAATTAATCACTACCAGGAAATTCGGTTGATTTAAAAGTTCTAAATTATAAAATATTCATAATTACATAATTAGAGATTTTTAGGCTGCTTCAGAGTTTTAATCACACACAAATAGTGGCGCTAAATTTTGTGAATTGGCGAAATGATTTGGTGCTACATTTTTTTAAAAAATGTTTGTGTGTCAAATATGAACTATATGGCTCTTAGTTCTCCATGTTTTTCAAATTGGCTCCAGTTTTTTTCAATTGGCGACAGAAGTGGCGCAGACAAAAATTCAGACAAGAGGAAACAATTCTGAAACAGAGATCAAAATTAATAGAAGTGAGTGAAACATGTGAAAGTATGTGAAATGGTACGGTGGTCGCCAGATTGGACAGGTGGGTTTTCTCCGGGTACTCCGGTTTCCTCCCACACGAATGACCACATATACGCTTTCATCCGCGCCAACCAGAGTGATTAATATAAGTTGTTAGAACTTGCTTCGCAATCGTTGTAAAATAAAAAAGCTTTAAATAAAACATGTAAAATCACAAAATGTTCATGAAACATGATAAATCATGAAAATTTGATGAAACTTGTAAAATTTAATGTTTAATATATGAATGTTCAGGGTTTCCCTACTTGAGATAATACCGGTATGTGATGTCATTTAATAATGGGAAATATATCTTGAACTGAACAGTACTTAACCAAGGTATGTATAAACAGTGAGAAGTTTTGCTAGGACTAGTATGAGTAACAGATGATTTACATATACAGAACAAGGGGGCAATAAGATATAGTCTCACTTTTGTACATTTGTTATATATATATAAAGCATAATACATAATGTATCAATAAGTACTCAGACATGAGTTTAATACATTATTTACAGAATAAATCTATGAAGCCTGTATTTATTCAGGAAGGTTTATTCTCCGGCACTCGCGAACCTCACAGAACCATTTATAATTTCTATATTCAGTGGCCTATGTATGTACGTTCCATTAATGTCAAACCCTTATTAGGACCTAGACATGTTTTCCTGGGCAGGTTTAGCCGCCCTAAGCGGTTAACCAGTACTAAGCAATGTGTGTGGTGACTTGCTCAATGACACTATGACCTGACCGAGTATCGAACCTGTAACTGTTCGATTCCAAATCCGACTCGCTAACACTGGACCAACGCACAATATCTATCTATCTTATCTATAAGTATGGCATCCGTGGTAAAGTCTCGCGTCGGTGCTTTACACTGTGCACGTAAAAGAACCTGCACTACATACGTAGCCTGACCGAGTATCGAACCCGGGGCCTATAATATATTGTTAGGAATAATATCAAATTAAAGACATGTATGGTTATTGGCTTTAATTTGATATATGATAAAAGAGAATATGCAATTAAATTACAATGGCCTAATTTACCTTTCATTTTCAAATCTTCATCGTCTGCTCCATGCACCTGACCTAACATTATCAAATGTTCAGGATCATATATAACGTCTTGCGGATGACCTCGTAGCAATTTATTTGAATTAGAATACCTTTCTGCTCGAGTCTCAAATCTGTTGGGATGGGCTGCAATCAAGCGTTGCTTTTTTGGGCTTGCCGAGTCTGTTTCTATTCGTAAATGTAAACTTAACACTATCAACGTTATCAAAAATACGACTGGAATTCCAAACAAACAAATAATACGATGCCTCTTCATTTTCATTAAATATATTGGAATGGCAGTGGATTCAAACATGTGTATTAGATATATAACTCGTATTTAAACGGACAATAATCAAGATAGGGCTCCATTTTAGATTGGTATACAGTTTTAATATTATTGTATACATGTCGCGAAAACTGATGGCACATGGAAAAGTACGACTTTCCTTTTGCACTTCTTCAAATCATATCATCTCTACCAGAATATGTTCAGGTTCAATTCATAAAATGACCTTAATTATCAACTGTCATTTTAGAAACTCCATGTTAAATTAAATGTGGAATAAAAATTTCATATCGTTTACAACACGTACAAAATTATAAATAAAGAATTTTTGCAGCTTATACCAATGAAACGTATTATAAATGAGGCCCTGCAACATGGTTGTATTTATTTGGCAAAATAGTTTAGTAAAATGAACAATATTAACAAAAGTGAGTTAACTGGATGGAGGTAATGTTCGTGTGTGTCGGACGGTTCTGACATTTGAAACTTGTGGTATATCAGAATAATAACAACAATAATAACTTTTATTTCCTACAATTATCGATATAAGAGAGCACAACAGTAAATATTTACATTTGTATCAGCACTATGTTGGTTTGTCATGTGGCGGCTCAAAGTAATTAAATTAGTATTATGCATGTGGTACGGAAAAGGACAGTATCTGGTACGGATGTAATGTGTATTGCTGGTTTTTTCTATTACCTCCCTTGGCAGATAAAGTCCAATTTATCCGGAAATGTATATTGGTATTTTTAGCTGGACTCCTTTGGGGTTTACTGTTGTTCCCTGCGATATGATATTTATAGTATAATTATTTCATAAAATCCATGTTAATTAATTGATAGCAATTTTTTTACAGCTAAGTATCCTTTTTTTAAATACTATTGTATTGCATGCTTCCATACATTACATTACAATTATGCATACAATGAAATACGTGGAAAATAATTAGAAACTAAATAAGTATCAATTAGTATTGCTGTATATGATTTAATCTGTGGGGGGCTAATGGACTGGGCAAACGTTATGACAACATTATTTACAGCCCTCCCCATAACGTTACACGTGTATCCATTGGACATACTGCAGGATATAAGTCGAGATTCATATACTTATATCAATAAGATGAGTAAACCGATGCAAATTGATACCATGTGGAGCTAATGAAACCACGATGAAAACAGAGGAAACCTATCATCATTGACGAGTATCCTCCCAATGTCTCTCATTGTTGTAGTGACATTATTTGATGAAGAGATGATGTCGAAAAACGTAAAACTTGACCAGTCGCCACATGTCAATCAAACTAATCAATAATCCAATCAGCTATCGTTATTTCACACATCTACCCAGGCAACACGTATCTCTAAATAATACATTCCGATAACTAGTGTGCAACAGTATCAAAATCTGGAAGTATCGGGAAACCTTACTTTTTTAACTTAGAAACTAATGCTTAACCTTTTATTGAATTAATATGAATTGTATACATATTAAGACAGACATGCTAGCCAGTTATTTATAACGATAACCGACACAGATTAAATTTATTCATGTCTGTTGGATCAAACATAGACATATTTATTTCACGTTTATTGGCACTGTTCGTATATTTATATATAGACCATCATGAAGTCGAAAACACGCAGAACAATAGCTTTGGGCTTGTCATATTTTCGGAACTATTCGTGTGTCTCTAGATTATATGTTTTTACGATCAGTATTGGCCTACAGATGGACATATATGACTACATCTATACACACTGTATAATCCAAACTCCCAATCATGTTTCTATGTTAATGCAACGCTGCTTGGACGATTTATATAACAATGATGTTGTTTCATTTGCCAAGTATATGTTGTTGTTGTTGTTGTTTGCATGTTACATTGCAATTTGTGTTTGTATTTAAAGTCGTACCAACAGTTCGGGTCATATATGTCAACTTCCCATCTATTATTTGCGGATCAAGAACCCGGTGCCCATCCGAGCACTATTTTAGACATGTGGCACTATGGAGAATAACCAATTCCCCGTGACGAATATAGCTTTTATAAGCTAGTACTTCTTCTTTCTTCCAAATGTAGGTCAAGATTCTACTTCAGACTTTAAATTTGACCACACAATTGGGGTTGATGAGACCTTATAGAGTTTCTATTGTATTGATGTTAACCGTCTATTTTCATGAAACTTGGAGCGTTAGTAGCTTGAAGAAGATGTTGATTGTGAAGACCTGTTCAGCTCCCCCAATATCATTCGCCTCACCTGCGTGTTGTATTTGATTCCAGGCTGTACTTTTATTCAAAATTATGAATAAACCAATTAAACAAAACGTTAGGATGAATGTTGCACCATTCTAATGCTCAACGTTATATTGAATGCATGGCAGAGGTTTCCAAGTACACTGAAGCTACACTAAGCGAAACTATGGACAACTCAGTATTTTATAAAGAAAACAAATTACTTAACATGCATATGATATGTTTGTTTATATTCGTCTGCTGGACCAATCACGTGACAGGTGCATTATTGAATCATGCTTCAGCTCCGTCAGCGAAATTAGCATAGAACTATATAACTATTTTAAATACGGATGTAAATGGACAAATACGTCGAGCATAGGAATACGCCGAGCATAGGTTCCACCACTCTTTATAAATATGTTTTCTTCAAAAAAGTCTTACTTAGCTCTCTTGACAACTCTATGAATTTAAAAACCAATTCTATGTGTTGTCATTTTAATATGTTAATTGGTTTATCCCCCTTCAACATACACGATCTGATTAATCCCCTATAAACCAATCAACACCGTTAAACAAACTTGACTTGACTTTGTATAGTCTGCCTCTTATAGGCACCTCTCATAAGAGCACATAGGAATATGTTGTATATTCTGACAATAAAAACTTATAAACTTGTAAGCTTGTAACAGTAACCATTTGTATAGAAAAACACAAAATAATATATATATATATATATACATATGAAGTAGACAATGCACACATTAGCAATTTGATAGACTAGACTTGATTTGAATAGAGTGATTGGCGTAGATGCGTAATTGCATAGCAAGCATTGCTGGCCAGTTTATATATTCCAGCATCTCTTGAAAATCCTAGTAGAATTTCTAAGAGTTCATTTTCCGATCTGGGGTGTTGGTTCCCTATGTCTTGTATTCTCTGGTAGACTGGTAGAAGTGCCGAGCATCTTGTTAGTTGTAGGGCTGGGCATCTGAGTAGCATATGTGCAGAATCTTCAGGCTCAAGTAGGCAAAGGCGGCAGTTTGGGCTTTCTTTGTAGAATTTGGCTCTATGTTTCTGCAGTGTGAATGTTTCTGTTAGGATTCTGGCTTGAAGTCTTGCTCTGTCAACAGCATATGGGTTCATTTCAACATGTTCCCATGATGGTATTTCCTGGTGAATTAGCTGGAGTGTGGGTTTCTCTTTAGCAGCTGTTTCAAGTTCCTCTTTCCAGAACATGTGTACTGTTTTCTTTACCAGTCTTTTCCATGTATTGTATTTCATCGGATTTTGTATAACATCATGGGGAGATGGTAAACCATACTTGAATGTCAGCTTTACAATTGAGATGAACCATGAGTTGGATGATAATTCTTTAGTGGCTAGTTGATGAATGCATATTTGGTGTAAAATTGATGAGCTATCGTTGATGATTTTCCCAAAGAATGTTAATGTTCGGATATCAAGTGTGCCTTCTGCTGTCGTTGAGTGGAATAGAAGATAAGGTGCCTCGTTTGCAGTTCTTTGAGGAAGAGCTTGTATTCTTTTCAGGAGGTCTCTGTATGCAGTTTCAAGTAACACTAGAGTGCCACATTGACTCTCCGTAAATAGGGCCACCGTTGGGACCGCCGTGTCGTTTCTTAGGTAGGTTGGTGCTCCAAGTATTGGTTACCTCTGTAGCCTGCCCAGGACATGTATGTGCTGTTAGGTAAACGGGCCGTCGCTCAGATGGGCAACCGATAGCGACGTTAAATAAACTTAAATGTTAAAAAAGGCGACGGGCCGCACTATTAACATGTCCATTGCACATACTGGTACAGTAGCCTACAGTCTAATATCGTCTTTCTGAAAAGGTATAAGATGTTTAACTGTGTCATGACTTAGGGGATGCCATAATTAAGTGCGTGGAACTACCTGCCCACATCAACTGTAGCAGTAGATGGATCCATACAGTTTCCATGTTGTCGTATCGAAAAATTGCAAGACGGGCCGCATTATTACCTCCTTTGAGTTGAGGATTCTGGGTAATATCGAATCGCCATCAACTCAGGAAAGGGTGTTGTTTTGAGACAGAAAAATCGATTTTGGCTGTCAGTATGAAAAGACTGAAGAGTGATCGCAAGAGATAATAATTTATTTCAATTGTAGCTCATTTCCTCTTTATAAATTAATCAGTGTTAATCGCTGTACGTGCAATAGTTCGTGAAAAAATGGCAAGTGTTCAGACTGTTCAAAAGCAGAAAGTGCTAAAAGTGAAGGCTGTCTACCAGAAAAGGAAACTATTTCGGGCCAATGAGCCTTTGCTGAGTGTATTTATGTGGGGCATCAACCACACGGTAAGATAAATTTGTCTTTGGTTAGAATTACAATTGTGTTTGTATCTCCATATCTCATGAGTTTAACATAAATTATATGTTTACTTGAGGCGTTGTCGTTAGAACTCACCGCTATCGTTCTGCAGGTTCGCTCCCTATCAGCGACAAACGATAAATGATGATATGTGAGAAAGTTGTCAATCTATCTTTAATTTTGAACCCCTCGCGGGGACGTAGACAATCGCTTACAGAGGTTGGAGAGTCGAGTACTGCTTCATACCCAGGAAATGCGGGTGGTCTACTCTCTGCCACAATAGACTGATCTTATGTTACCTGAGGTAATGAACTACATTCAACTTCAACTTGTTAGTGGCCAACAATCAGCCACTATTATGATTGGCAGGTGTAGTCTAGAACAGTAAGTGCCTAATTTACGACTACTCACATTTGCTTAAACTAGAACTTTACAGTACACAACCTTCGGCACACACAAACTTTATACAGCATTCTGCCGCAGATTTCGCTAAGGCAGACTGGCAAATCTATCCTTGGACTCCATGGCCGAGTGGTCGTTAGAACTCGCCTTTCACCGCTATCATCAAGGGTTTTCGCTTTGTTCTGCCGAGGACCCGGTTTGACACAAAGCTCGCGAAAATCTGCATTTCTCTAACATGTGAATACTCTTGTAACCATTTAGGCTTGTACAGTTTTACACTTGTAACCGTGTAGACATTTTCAGCTGTGATTGACTTCTGATTGAAAATGGTGTACATATGTATGTACGTTCCATTAATGTCAAACACCTTGCAGAGACCTAGACATGTTTTCCTGGGCAGGCTTAGTTTACCTAAGCGGTTAACCAGTACTAAGCAATGTGTGTGAGGTGCCTTGTTCAATGACACCACATACATGCCCTGATCGAGTATCCAACCCTGGGCACTTTTGATTCCAAATCCGACGCTCTACCACTGGACTACGGACGCTTGGTAGAATTATATAAGGCTGTCCGATTAGCGCAATGATTAGAACGCTCGCTTCTCACCAATGCAACCCGGGTTCGATCCTCGGACTGGGAAGTATGTGAGATGGTATGGTGGTCGCCAGATTGGACAGGTGGGTTTTCTTACACACGAATGACCACATATACGCTTTCATCCGTACTAATGAGAGTGATTAATATATGTTGTTAAAGCTTGTTTCACAATCGTTGTAAAATAAAGTTCACCCACATGGTTCGCTGGCGGCGAGGGTAATAGCTCGGTCATCATCATGGTCACAAACTAACAAAAGAACAATAGTTTAAACTTTATTTATTTTACGATTGCGAAGCAAGTTCTAACAACTTATATTAATCACTCTCGTTGATGCGGATGAAAGCGTAAATGTGGTCATTCGTGTGGGAGGAAACCGGAGTACCTGGAGAAAACCCACCTGTCCGATCTGGCGACCACCGTACCATCTCACATACTTCCTGGTCTGAGGATCAAACCCGGGTTGCATTGGTGAGAAGCGAGCGCGCTAACCACTTCGCTAGTCGGACAGTCTTAACAAAAGAACAATACATGCATGCCGACACTTGTTATTTGCTATGAAAATACAAATGGTTTGGGCCACAAGTTTTAACAACATTAGACAACGGCCCGCACCAGTGGTCCTACTAATAAATGATCACAAAACCGCTCGCCCACATCGTCGCCGGTGGCGAGTGTATATAAGCTCAATCATCATCATGGTCACAAACTAACAAAAGAACAATACATGTATGCCGATATTATATGTTATAGCCTAAATCCGATTTGTTCTTGGTAGTATCTGATAATTGAGTTTAGCAAATAATTAATTTACTCACATGTTTACATGCCGTTACAGGTACATGTATCAGGTCACTCCTGAATTGATAACATTATTCATAGTCACTTGGTTATGTCACGCAGACAATCTGTTTGTTAATCAAGAGTTTAGCGACTGACAAAAGGCCGTGGAATCGACGTTGTTAAGAACACCTAGAACTTTCCATACGACTTTCAGATATGTATGTTAATATTTAAATATCTACGTCACCATTCTAGGGGTTTACAGTTTGTGTCCATTATTCCCAGCAAGTACAGTACACGCCAGACAGATTAATCAAATTCCCTGCGACTTCGCGAAGTAAAATGAAGATGGACACAGCCATCTTGCATGTCATGTGACTTGTGAGTCGTGACGAAATGACAAAACAATTCTGGCGGATAGAATTAACTGCCTTGGCGACGATTTTCCACGAATCAACGCGAAATATATTTAATCGTTTGTGACGAATTGGCATTGTACATTGGTCTCTGCACTGGGCAGTAACAATAATTGTTTAACCCTTCCAACACCACAGACCTCTAAATAGACCTTTTTGTCAGTAATATTACTATTGTTAGACAAAATTACCCATTTTGATAAATGAACTGATCCAAATATAATTTTCTTATTTATTGGTCTAAATATATCATGCACCAGTCCATGTCAGTTACTTGGTGTTGAACAGGTTAAATATCATACACCAGTACATGTCAGTTACTTGGTGTTGAATGGGTTAAATATCATACACCAGCACATGTCAATTACTTGGTGTTGAATGGGTTAAATATCATACACCAGTACATGTCAGTTACTTGGTGTTGAATGGGTTAAATATCATACACCAGTACATGTCAGTTACTTGGTGTTGAACAGGTTAAATATCATACACCAGTACATGTCAGTTACTTGGTGTTGAACAGGTTAAATATCATACACCAGTACATGTCAGTTACTTGGTGTTGAATGGGTTAAATATCATACACCAGCACATGTCAATTACTTGGTGTTGAATGGGTTAAATATCATACACCAGTACATGTCAGTTACTTGGTGTTGAATGGGTTAAATATCATACACCAGTCCATGTCAGTTACTTGGTGTTGAATGGGTTAAATATCATACACCAGTACATGTCAGTTACTTGGTGTTGAATGGGTTAAATATCATACACTAGTACATGTCAGTTACTTGGTGTTGAATGGGTTAAATATCATGCACCAGTACATGTCAGTTACTTGGTGTTGAATGGGTTAAATATCATACACCAGTACATGTCAGTTACTTGGTGTTGAATGGGTTAAATATCATACACCAGTACATGTCAGTTACTTGGTGTTGAATGGGTTAAATATCATGCACCAGTCCATGTCAGTTACTTGGTGTTGAATGGGTTAAATATCATGCACCAGTACATGTCAGTTACTTGGTGTTGAACGGGTTAAATATCATACACCAGTACATGTCAGTTACTTGGTGTTGGATGGGTACCAGTCCATGTCAGTTACTTGGTGTTGAACGGGTTAAGCAAATAAATTACAGAATAAATCACAACACTAGTACGATCATGCAAATAATTGCCAGTAAATCTTTGAGAGGACTAGGAATGATATTACTAAACGGTTGTTTCGCCTTAGACACATCACCGGTAGTGTCAATCACCTGGATATATACAACTACGGTGTATTTCAGGTTAGTGAACTAAACCATGTGACCATTCCTGTGATGCTGATGCCGGACGATTTCAAGGCTTACACTAAAGTCAGGGTAGACAATCATCTGTTCAACAAGTAAGTGTGCACTTCCTCTACCAGAGTAACTGTTACTGCCCCCTTTCTCCCTTACACAATAAAGTGGCATGTACAGCTACAAGTTCTATTGTTATATTACGTTTTAAGCTAGTAATGTTAATTGTTCCACTTTGTCCAGTAATTGTTGTTATATTCACCCTGTCTATAGATGGAAAAAGTAATTGTTTTTATATTCACCCTGTCTATAGATGGAAAAAGTAATTGTTTTTATATTCACCCTGTCTATAGATGGAAAAAGTAATTGTTTTTATCTTCACTTTGTCAATAGATGGAAAAAGTAATTGTTTTTATCTTCACTTTGTCTATAGATGGAAAAAGTAATAGTTTTTATCTTCACTTTGTCTATAGATGGAAAAAGTAATTGTTTTTATCTTCACTTTGTCTATAGATGGAAAAAGTAATTGTTTTTATCTTCACTTTGTCTATAGATGGAAAAAGTAATTGTTTTTACCTTCACTTTGTCTATGGAAAAGGTACATGTTTTTATATTCAC
The DNA here is from genome assembly GCA_014843695.1 of Archivesica marissinica. Lineage (NCBI taxonomy): Eukaryota > Metazoa > Mollusca > Bivalvia > Venerida > Vesicomyidae > Archivesica > Archivesica marissinica. Next base: position 3,737,216 of record CM026394.1, on the reverse strand, counting down.
TTTGTCTATGGAAAACATATTGTTTTTATATTCATTTTTGTCAATAGATGGAAAAGAAATTGTTTTGATTTCTTCACTTTGTCAATGGAAAAGGTACTTGTTTTTACCTTCACTTTGTCTATGGAAAAAGTACTTGTTTTTACTTTCACTTTGTCTATGGAAAAATTACTTGTTTTTACCTTCACTTTGTCTATGGAAAAATTACTTGTTTTTACCTTCATTTTGTCAATGACAAAAGTACTTGTTTTTACCTTCATTTTGTCAATGACAAAAGTACTTGATTTTACCTTCATTTTGACAATGACAAAAGTACTTGTTTTTACCTTCACTTTGTCTATGGAAAAAGTACTTGTTTTTACCATCACTTTGTCAATGGAAAAAGTACTTGTTTTTACCTTCACTTTGTCTATGGAAAAAGTACTTGTTTTTACCTTCACTTTGTCAATAGAAAAAACACTTTTTAAGCTGGTAGGAATCTTTCTTTGTCCTACTCCTCTGGCACACCTACCCAGCCCCTGGTCCTACTCCTCGGGCACACCTACCTGGTCCTACTCCTCTGGCACACTTACCTGGCCCCTGGTCCTACTCCTCGGGCACACTTACCTGGCCCCTGGTCCTACTCCTCGGGCACACCTACCTGACCCCTGGTCCTACTCCTCGGGCACACCTACCTGACCCCTGGTCCTACTCCTCGGGCACACCTACCCGGCCCCTGGTCCTACTCCTCGGGCACACTTACCCGGCCCCTGGTCCTACTCCTCTGGCACACCTACCCGGCCCCTGGTCCTACTCCTCGGGTACACTTACCCGGCCCCTAGTCCTACTCCTCTGGCACACCTACCCGGCCCCTGGTCCTACTCCTCGGGCACACTTACCCGGCCCCTGGTCCTACTCCTCTGGCACACCTACCCGGCCCCTGGTCCTACTCCTCGGGCACACTTACCTGGCCCCTGGTCCTACTCCTCGGGCACACTTACCTGGCCCCTGTTATTAATGGATGTCAGCTGCAAAATATATTGGCAAAACAATTGGCGAATTTGAGCATTTCAATCGTTTGAATAAATAAATGTCTGCGTTGGGGGCAGCAGTGTCTGCTTGGGGAGAAATAACTTGCGATAATTTAATTACATGGTTATATAGCAGCAATAAATGTCATGGGTTCCATTAATTGTTGGTACATGTACTCGGTTAAACTTAAACAAATTCTTAGCGCTCACTATTTTTATGTTAAGTTATGAAATGAATAACCATACAATAGAACAATGGACAAGAATCTTAATTTTGACCTCACCTGGGCTGGAGGTTATAAAACCTTTCTCCAAACTCGGTCTCAAGCTTCTGATTGGTTCAGCTGAGTGTGAACTCACAATCAACCAATCAAATTTCTTGAGTTTGAGTTTGAGATCTGAAAAAAGTTTTATAACCTCGGGGCCTGAGCTTGTCTTGGTCTCCATTTTCTGTTGTCATTCCATTGTTAGTTGCCATGGTCTCTGATGTCTGTTGCCATGGTCACTAATTTGTCTGTTTTCATTGTCATTCCAGTGTCAGTTGTCATGTTCCCCACACCCCAGTCTGTTGGTAGGGTCACTCATTGGTTTGTTGTCATGGCCATACCATTGTTTGTTGCTATGGTAACTCATTGGTTTGTTGTTATGGCCATGCCATTCATTGTTGCCATGGTCCCTCATTAGTCTGTTGCTATGGTCCCTCATTGGTCACTCCGATGTCTGTTGTCATTGTCACTGATGCATGTTTTTATGGTAACTCATTGTCTTTAGATGACAAAATATTCCACTTGAGATAGTAAAAGCTCACCACTAATCTTGAGATAGCAAAAGCTAATCTTGAGATGACATAATCTCCCACTCTTGTGATAACATAATCTCCCTCTCTTGTGATAACATAATCTCCCTCTCTTGTGATGACATAATCTCCCACCTTGAGATATGATACATGTAACATCCCTTCCCTCTTCAGTCTTGAGATGGCAAAATCACCCTCTTCAGATGACAAAAGGAGTCATTGCGTTTATTATGTTTAATGGCGAAAGGTCCACGGTATACCATCAATATTCGTCTATAAGACGTGTTTTTTATCACTAGATTATGGCCTCAAAGTGGCTTCCCGTCTTATAAGTGAGTGGTAAAAAAAATGTTTTACGGATTTTTTGTTTTTAAAAAATGTAATGTGTTAAATGGTAACCATAGTTACGTTTTAGAAAAGAATCTACTGTAACACTGAAAATGTCTTCAACTTGCACTGGCCAAACATGCAATTTAAACTTGTATCTTGTGTCCCATTTATTAATCTACGTATGCCAAAACCCACAGATTTCATGACCAAAGTAGGGGGTCGTCTTATTGGCGAGATCACCTTATATGCGAGTGCATGCCAAAACCCACAGATTTCATGACAAGAGTAGGGGGGTCGTCTTATTGGCGAGATCACCTTATATGCGAGTGCATGCCAAAACCCACATATTTCAGGACAAGAGTAGGGGGGTCGTCTTATTGGCGAGATCACCTTATATGCGAGTGCATGCCAAAACCCACAAATTTCATGACAAGAGTAGGGGGGTCTCTTATTGGCGAGATCACCTTATATGCGAGTGCATGCCAAAACCACAGATTTCATGACAAGAGTAGGGGGGTCATTTATTGGCGAGATCACCGTATATGCGAGTGCATGCCAAAACCCACAGATTTCATGACAAGAGTAGGGGGGTCATCTTATTGGCGAGATCACCTTATATGCGAGTGCATGCCAAAACCCACAGATTTCATGACAAGAGTAGGGGGGGTCGTCTTATTGGCGAGATCACCTTATATGCGAGTGTGAACGGTTCATGTAGTTCAGAGGTATGTGCATTACTGTATCAAGACAACATTTGATCTGTTTATGATATTTGGGGATTTGGAAGATGTTCCTAGCAGGCATATATACGAAATATGTATGTTCATTTACTGTATATCTGGTTAAGCCCAGACAGACATGACCCCACTGCTGTTATCTGCTGGAACAGTTCCCTACTCTTTGCCAATGTTCATTTAAATGGCTCTTAAAATTAAGGCTATATCATAATAAAACAGCTTCATGAGAGTAGAAAGGCACTTAAGCTTAGAGAAGATCTGAACACAACATCAGAATTAGTGAGATTACTTGGCTGGTGTATTGTTTTATAAGTCATTTGAAAAAAATGTAGAAAGCGATGCTCAAATTTAAGAAATTAGGAAAGAGGTAACCATATAAGCAAGTTGCTTTCTCCTCAATCCTACATGTATGTACATATTATGTATACTATTATTACTATACTATGTATATTCAAAGAAATAAATATTGTTTAAACTAAATTTAAGAAAAAAATATTTGTCTTCCAGTTATTTATTGGCAAATAATACATTGTTTGGTGTTCTGACGCATCAAAAAAGAACAAAAATGCGGCACTCGCTAAGCCATATTTTATTGCAGATTTAAATACGGTAAATTCTTTCTTTGCTTATACCGACAAAATGGCGAGCCATGTTTGAATTCATATTATAAGTACAATGCAATCGGATATATCATCTACAGGTGGCGCAGTGAAATCAAATCTCTTGCCCCACACCGCTGTAGGTTCGAATCCGACTGGGGGTGACAAATGCTCTCAAGGGACGAAGCTGGCTTGCAGAAGGTCGGTGGTTCTACCCAGGTGCCCATCCGTGCTGGAAGTACTGCTCGGAAGGGCATGCAGGGTATACTTCCACCAATAATAGCTGGGGAGTCGCCGTATGACATAAGTTGTGCGACTTTCAACCCCCAAAATAATAACAACCAGATGTAATTATTTACAAGGTTACTAAATGTAAGGTCACATCAACTACGTTTAGTTTATACACATTTATTTTAGCACAATTGCGAAACAAGTTCATACAACTTATATTAATAACTCTCGAGACCTCAATCCTGATGGAATCCATCGCCATGTGGGAAAGAGAAGAAGCAACTCGTACAAAGAAAGAAACAAACAAACAAGCCCAGCATGATTTCTGTGAATAGTTGATACAAATTAAAGCAAATCAAATTAAGCAACAGCCATCTCTTTTCATTTCTTGTATTAACCCATTGCCTGCTGAGTAAATAATCATAATCACATTTGCAGTTTCTGATCAGGATCTATGTTGTTTGCTATTCAGCCAAATGTTTTAGCTCCACTTTCTGAATAGCAAACAGTATAGAACCTGATCAGACGGAACATTTTGTGCAGTCTGATCTGGCTCTGTGCTGTTTGCAAAGGGATTTTATGTATACAGCCAAATCTCAGGGCTCATTCTAGAGGGTGACTTTAGTTCTCATGCAGTGGATAAGTAGTCGCCATATCTATCCCACCTCCATATATATTACTGGGACTACATGAGATTCTGGCCTTTATTATGAACATTAGTTTAATTTAAACAATATTTTATTTCAATGAATATACATAGTATAATGATCACAATAAGAAAATACATGTAGGATTGGGGAGAAAGCAACTTGCTTATGTGGTTACCTCTTTCCTATGAACATTGGTTTGGCTACTACATTGTCAATGTATATCGTATTGGCAATGGCGTAAGAGGTGCTTGTATGAGGGAAAGGGTTAAGCAGCCAGCCAAGGGAGTGTTGAAAAATGGCTGTTAGGCAAGGTGGCTGTTCAATAGAGGTTTAATTGTTTAACAAATTGTCACATTTGGAATGTTGTAGCTGGCTGCTTAATACATGTTGGCTGCTTAATAGAGGTTGGCTGCTTAATAGAGGTTGGCTGCTTAATACATGTTGGCTGCTTAATAGAGGTTGGCTGCTTAATAGAGGTTGGATGCTTAATAGAGGTTGGATGCTTAATATAGGTTGGATGCTTAATAGAGGTTGGATGCTTAATAGAGGTTGGATGCTTAATAGAGGTTGGATGCTTAATATAGGTTGGATGCTTAATAGAGGTTGGATGCTTTAATAGAGGGTTGACTGCTTAATAGAGGTTTGTTGCTTAATAGGGGTTGGCTGCTTAATAGAGGTTGGATGCTTAATAGAGATTGGCTGCTTAATAGAGGTTGGATGCTTAATAGAGGTTTGTTGCTTAATAGGGGTTGGCTGCTTAATAGAGGTTAATAGAGGTTGGCTGCTTAATAGAGGTTGGATGCTTAATAGAGGTTAATAGAGATTGGCTGCTTAATAGAGGTTGGATGCTTAATAGAGGTTGGCTGCTTAATAGGGATTGACTGCTTAATAGAGGTTGGATGCTTAACCCTTTCCTTCATAGAGATTTAGGTTAATATACTGTTATATCTCCATGCAAACGACAGCCATTTAGCTATCATGCAGTGGATAAGTAGTCGCCATATCTATTCCACCTCCATAGATATTACTGGGACTTCATGAGATTCTGGCCTTTATTATGAACATTGGTTTGGCTACTACATTGTCAATGTATGTAATTGGCAGACGGATCTGTAAGTCCAGTGGTAACACACTGGACTGGTAATCCAGGGATCGCAGGTTCGATCCCCCCGTCTGACCATAATAAAATTAACAGTCTTTCAGATGGGACGTTAAACCGAGGTCTCGTGTCGGTGCTTTACAATTGGCTATCAATTTTATATACACATTACATGTAGGCACTGAAATAATAGGTAAACCAATCGGATAATTTTAGACATCACCACATAATGTTAGCTTGACCCAAGTAATTTTCCATAAATAGCTTTGAAACTTTCCAATTTCCAGTGAATTGATTAATTTTATTAGTAAATTTTCGCACATATTTTCAATAATAGCTAAATTGGCAATTATCCAAGATACCTGTATTTGAACACTGATCATTATAAATTGGTTTCTTGTGTCATACAACATAGATAATTTGCATAATATCAGCTGGCTATTTATGTTCATTAGGCTGTGAATTATGTTAAGATGTTTTACATCGGCGTTGCTGATTGGCTTTACATATTGATTGTAGTAAGTTTATTACCCGAATGTCGGGAGGGGGGAGATTAACTTATGCCTCGCGACCTGTATTTCACCATGTGTATTTCGAGACTCAAAATTTAGTGGCATACGGATTACAATTAATTTGCAAGTATGCCCTCCAGAAATATGGCGAAATGGATGTCGACCTGATGTCTATAATTGTCGGCGAAGTCACGGAAAACAAAGCGACCATTTCGTGGGAATCAATCTCTAGCGTGAGCCCTGGTGCTTGTTAACATCACTAGCGACTAAGGTCACAATCGACCCAAATCAATCTAACATTAGGAAAGAAAATTCTGAAACCAGTCCCAACCAATATGGCGATTTCCGCTTTCGTTTTGCAGTTTGTAAATCTTTAATTTACGCGATTTTGTAAACAAATTTGAGGTAGCCCGGCGGGATACCCGGCTGGGAACCTTGGTGGTCCTTGGTGAAGTTAGGTAGCCCCGGGCTAACGGACCACCGTTAGTGGCGAGGCCTGATTAATATCACAAGTGGTGCTGGCCACGAGTGATAATAATAGCTTTCTATGTTCATAAGTGAAATATTATTCGATCATTCACTTGAGCAAACAAATAGTCTTCTTATTTTAGGCTGAAAAGTATTTTATTTGAGTGAATGCGATGTAACTGTACGCTAAATGGCGCTAGAACGTACTGTTTAGACGACCGTGAATGACGTCGTAAATGGCATCCACTAACAGCTCGGGTCCGTACAATATTTTCAACATGCAGCGGCTACATGTAGGTACCACACGTGCAAAGATGTGTGAAATAAAATGTGTTATTCCACTGGTTTCAACCAGCGAAATAATACATTTTTATTTCACTGGTAAATTTCTATATTTCATCGAAAAGCATATAATAATAAGGCTTAATTTTGATGGGGGAAATGTTGTAAGCCGCAAGTATAATTCCAAGCCTACAGTGATTTAGAGATTTGTTGGTGATTTAGCTCTGCAATTCCTTTTGATCCTTGCCTTTAATGGAAAATCTAGTCTGCAATGCATGAGGCTGGAACAAAATTTTATTTTTAATACTGATAAAACAAGATATATGGTAAGATGTAGAAAAGATATTGACAAGATATTTTCTACAATTTGTTCAACCCATTCAACACTAACTAGCCGACATGGACTTGTCCATGATAGTTCAAGACCAATAAATTGATCAGAAAATTACATTTGGATCAGTTCATTTATATCATAATGGATAATTTTGATTTTGTCTGAAAATGGTAAAATTGCTAGCAAAATGTGCAGATCCGGACGAGACGCATCATCTGCATCTACACGTTTTGCAAACCTATGTAGGTATGTTACAGTGTTGAAAGGGTCAACAGCAGAATTAGATTAATATTTAAAACCAGTAGCTAGAGATGGAGTGGGTGGGGTGATTCATAATGTAGATACCTGTAAATAGATCATTGCTGTTTGGGGATACCTGTAAATAGATCATTGCTGTTTAGGGATACCTGTAAATAGATCATTGCTGTTTGGGGATACCTGTAAATAGATCATTGCTGTTTGGGGATACCTGTAAATAGATCATTGCTGTTTGGGGATACCTGTAAATAGATCATTGCTGTTTGGGGATACCTGTAAATACTAAATAGATCATTGCTGTTTGGGGATACCTGTAAATAGATCATTGCTGTTTGGGGATACCTGTAAATACTAAATAGATCATTGCTGTTTGGGGATACCTGTAAATAGATCATTGCTGTTTGGGGATACCGGTAAATAGATCATTGCTGTTTGGGGATATCTGTAAATAGATAGATAGATGTATAAATAACTTTATTTTATGGTTTCCATTGAAATATAGAAATTTATCAGTGAAATAAAATGTGTTATTCCAGTGGTTGAAAGCAGTGGAATAAGACATTTGATTTCTCACTGGTTTGTATGTGTGGTACCTAGCCGCTGCATGTTGAAATGTTGTCAACGCGATCATTTTCAAACTCGAGCTGTCAGTGACTTTCATTAATGACGTCATATATGGTCATCTAAGCATAACGTTCTAGCGCCATTTATCACACAGTTGCATCGTTTTCTATCTTTATGAAATACTTTTCAGCCTAAAATAAAAAGAATATTTGTCTGTTTAAGTGAATGATGAAACTATGTTCACTCATGAACAGAGCTATTATTATCAATCGTGGGTAGCGCAACTAGTGATAATAATGCTTTCAATGTGCATTCGGTCAAATATAATTTGATCATTCACTGAAACAAACAAATGTTAATATCCTGCTATAATTATTACTTATAAGAGGGTGACTAATTCGATTAATTAGTTCTGAACTAATCCCCCTTAGGGTCCTCTCCTCTCAAATGGGCTTCGAACACTAATGAGGCACTGCATACTTAAGTAGGTTGTGTGTATAAGTCATGATTTGTTTGGCGAGTGTAGTTGGGTGTAATGTTACGTCAGAGATTGGGAGGTGGAGTCCACGACTTCCCTCACTTCTGTCTATCTTGAACTTGCTGAGAAGTGTATAACTACAGAGGACACTCGACTTGACAGGAAGCATAGTAACTGCCTTGAATAACACTGCTCCCTACTTCAGCCCTGTTATGATGTTTCTATCTATGTGTTCATTATTTACTGATCCTTTGTGCATTTTTACCCCAAAAGTTGGCCGAAAGCATCAATATTGTTACGCGCCAACCGGGGTCAATCAATTGAGCAGACGGGAGGACGGACGTAGGCTGATCACAGCGGACAGTTGACTAAATGACGACAACGATGTTATGTTCTTCTATCTTCTTTTACTGATACGCATATGTGTGAATATTAACGATCACTATGCAATATACGATATACAATATTACAAACTATCGTCTGCTCTATTATACGGACAGGCAAGGATTTCTGGCTATTTCGGAGTGTTGGAGGCCAAGACTGACATTCTGCCTCGTATTTATACTAACACACAATGCGACGTGTGGGATGTGCAACCTGTGGGTGCACACTGTGGAATCCACACGTCGCAGTGCATGCGCATGCCCCACATGATGCTGCCCACATGTCGCATTACGTCACACACAAATTTCGTAATACCACAGGTACTCGCAACTAAAATAGAACTGTTGCGTCAACTAAACACTGCATACATATCAATAATATACATACACTTATAAAGAGGCTCCCCGAAACTTACGTTTAGACAAATTCGCCCTCTATGAATGCCACATACAAGCGACACATTTGTTTACGAAAGCAGTGTATAGAACACTGTCGCGTAGCATCTAATACACCGTGTACATTCAAGATGGCGGCATACATGCTAAACAAAATACAGTTGGGTCTAAACTTCAAATTACACCCATTTACATACATCACTCACTTAACAGGAATATTCAGTAACACGGATATGATTAACTACACCAGGGATATTCCTAAATCAGAACAATACTTGAGGATTATCATATCAAAACCAGTGAGAATACACGAAACTGGACCTCATGGTGGTAGATTACAACTGGCGTGACATTCGAAGGCGATCTGTTGTTCTGTTTGTTTCATAGAGCAATGGTCAAATTCCTATAGCGCTGCCAGTAAACATGCATCACCACACTCCATGGAAATGCACATGGTGAAAATCAAGCTCAGAGGGTAAGCTAACACCTAGGGTGTTACAGTATAGCCTGTGTTAGTGGTCAACTCCATTAAACACCCACCCATTATTAAGCAGAACGTTTCCAGATTCCCAATATGTTGTATTATTATACATTTGACCATGTTTAAGCAGCCACCTGTCAGGGATCATTTTAGAGGGCGATGTGGGCGAAATTGTCGCCCTAGGGACCCTGATATATTTTTTGGTTTTTACGATTTTCAAACAAAATTTTGTCTAGTAAGATACACTGGCCCATTATAAAGCACTCCTTCTATTCAACAGGGATAATTTTTGGCCGCAATCCCGCGATATTCTCGCATAATGTGGCCGGAAATCGCATAAAATGAAACCAATTGTGTTAGAAAAATCGCATAAAGATCGTCGAATTTCTACTGTTCAAACATAGCAAATAATGTGCCGGTAACGACGTTTCTTATTCGTCTCGATAATTGATCGAGCTCACTGGACGCTTTAATCTGGATTACCTCCCCTACCAGGTCTGCTGAATGTTTTATTAATGCAATATATAGAGCCGCCGAGCGTCTTATGATACGGAGCGTTTGACTTTCGGTATTACGTTTTAATTTCCCGTTTCCACTGACGCTTTTCACAATGCCACCTAAAAAAAGGTTAAAGCCGATTGCGGGCTGCCAGAGCCTCTTTCAATTCATGAAAGCTCCTACAGATGTAAATAACAATGAGTCCGAGGACAGTCCAGCTTCTGCAGCTAGTTCAGAACCTTCCATCACAACTTCAAAACCTAAATTCCAAGCTAAATGGTTAAATGCCAATCCGTGGCTCCAGTACAATTCCACAAAATCAACCATGTATTGCAAGTTGTGCAGGGATCTAGGGATGACAAATTCAATGGCAATTGGCACAGACAACTTCAGGACAACAACACTGAGCAGGCACCTTGGAAATGCTGATCATAAGAGGGCATTACTAGCTCCTAAGGGGAGGACCTAGCCAGTGCTGTGGCAAACATTGATTCTAAAGAGTCTAGTGGGATTATTGCATTAATGCAGGTGGTATTTTGGATGGCTAAAGAAGAAATCCCACTGAGCAAGTATTCCAGTCTGGTACAATTGTTAGAACAATTAGATACCCCACACATCAAAGGTGCTACAGTTGGCAAAATAGATTACCAGAGCTACTACTCTGCATGTGAATTCCTGTCTGCCATTTCAACTGATATTGACAACAAAGTTACCAAACTTGTTAAGGCGTCGCCAGTTTGTTGTTAAAAAGCAAGGCTACCCCAGAAAGTCAACTGCTCAGTTATGGGCACTTATTATGGAATACCACAAAGATGACTTCCCTAACCTCATTAAGCTGGCACAACTTGCATTAGCACCCAGTTCACACGGCTGACTGAGAGGGCTTTCTCCACACAGAATGCCATCACAACCTCACTGAGAAACCGTCTGTCACCTGAACACATTGACAGCCTCATGAGGATTTGTCTGGAAGGGGGTGCACTGGACAAATTTGACTTTAAATCGGCATTAAACACATTGAATAATGCCAAAGCCAGAAAAATTAATCTTAATTAAGGGAGATTATATATAGTCTATAATAGATGGAAAGCAGAATAAACTGCATTGAAAACGATTAAAAACTGCTTTAAACTGTTATAATTGTTTTATTTGTGAAATCCCATTCGAATAAGGAAAATATCCCATTGCTTTCCAAATATCCCATTCATTTTTGACAATATGGTATTTTCTTCCATACATCTGGTCAACAAAAATTATCCCTGATTCAAATGTTGTATTTAATGGTTGTACTGTGCATTTTAACCCTATTTTGCAGAAGTATATTAAAGAACACCATTTAAGGACGCGATCACACGCTTTCTCACTTCTCCCAAAAATTCGGGCCTAGAATGAATCCTGCCTGTGCTAAGCAGCCACCTGTGCTAAGTGATGACAACGATATGATGTACTTTCTTTCTTATTTTAGCAACTGCTATGCATATGTGTGACTGCTAAAACAAACTGGCCAGGAACCCGAATTATATCATAAAATGAACTTAATAAAACGCACCAATGCTTAAAATGTCGTCGGCTATTTCATACAAACAGGCAAAGATTTCCGGCTATCTTAGAGTGTTGGAGGCCAAGAATGAAGTTCTGCTCCGTATTTATACTAACACACAATGCGACGTGTGGGATGTGCAAACTGTGGGTGCACACTGTGGAATCCACACGTCGCAGTGCATGCGCGCGCCCCACATGTCGCATTACGTCACACACAAACTTGTGGTACCACATGTACTCACAACTAAAAACTAAAACAAGACTGTTGCGTCAACTAAGCACTGCATACATACCAAAATAACATACATAATATTATACTTATAAAAAGCACACGAAACTTATGTTTAAGCAAGTTCGCCCTCCACATATAAGCGTTATTCTTTGTTTACCAAAACAGTTTAAACAAATTCGCCCTCTATGAATGCCACCACACACAAGCGATACGCTTTGTTTACGAAAGCAGTGTATGGAACACCGTCGCGTAGCATCTAATACACAGTGTGCATTCAAGATGGCGGCATACATGCTAAACAAAATACAGTTGGGTCTAAACAGCAAATTACACCCAGTTACATACATCAATCACTTAACAGGAATATTCAGTAACACAGATAGGATTAACTACACCAGGGATGTTCCTAAACAGAATAATACTTGAGCATTATCATGTCAGAACCAGAGAGAATACACGAAACTGGTCCTCATGTAACCCAGGCCGTAGATTACAACTGGCCTGATATTCGAAGGCGATCTGTCGTTCTGTTTGTTTCATAGAGCAACGGTCAAATTCCTATAGTGCTGCCAGTAAACATGCATCACCACATTTCATGGAAACGCACGTGGTGAAAATAAAGCTCAGAGGGTAAGCTAACACCTAGGGTGTTACAATATTATGCCTAGCTGTGTATATTTTAAACCTGTCCCAGTTGGATGTGGTTTTATGGCTTGTATGCTTTTCATCTCTAAAACTGCTTGTTTGTTTAACCCATTTCATTCTGGATACATTTAAAGGCTTTTGCAAACAACATAGATCCAGATCAGCCGCAGCGTAACGCTGCATGCTGAAGATCAGCCGCAGCATAACGCTGCGTGCTAATCAGGATCTATGTGGTTTGTTACATAGCCAAGTGTCTAAGCAAGATCATCTGAATAGCAAACGCATAGAGCCTGATCAGACGGAACATTCCATGGCAGCTGATCTGGCTATATGTTCTTTGCAAATACTGTTTGATCGGTATCCAGAATCAAATGGGTTAATAAATAAAATCAGTGTTTTGTCTTTCCTGAGAAGTTGCAAAAATTCAGATTCGGCATTTCAAATGGAGACCATTAATGGAGACCATTGATAAGGTACTACTTCATAGTGCTCTATAATACGACTTCTTTGATATCACATGTTTCACTTCCGTGCAACAGCTAAAGTGAGTGTGGGGACTGGGGAGATTATACATTCATATTTTTTCATATACAATTTCTGGTTCCCATGTCATTTCAGGGAGAACATGCCAAGTCATTTCAAGGTGAAAGAGTACTGCCCGATTGTGTTCAGGAATTTACGTGAGAGATTTGGCATCGATGATCAGGATTATATGGTAGGTGTTAACTTCTAGTAAAGTCTTTATGTTATATCGTGAGTGCTCTAACCCCACCCCCTGTCCCAGCCATCCTTCCCCTGTTGGGGTAACAACCTCCCATCACAGATATTTGGAGGATAGTGCAATGATACAGACAGAGACCCATTCCAGAGTCTCCTCTGGTTCTTTTACGTGCACAGTGTCAAGCACCGACACTAGACCTCGGTTTAAAGTCCCATCTGAAAGACTGTTTTAATTTTATTAGGGTCAGACAGGGGATCAAACCTGCGATTAATGGATTACCAGTCCAGCGTGTTACCACTGGACTACAGATCCGTCTGTGAAGCCAGTCAATTTTGTGTTTTTTTTCCACGTTTTTTATCGTCGCTACCTGTTGCCCATATGAGCGACGCCTCCTTTTTGGAGGACAGTGCAATGATACAGACAGAGACCATTCCAGAGTCTCCTCTGGTTCTTTTACATGCACGGTGTACAGCAACGACACAAGACCTCGATTAAAAGTCCAATCTGAAAGACTGTTAATTTTATTAGGGTCAGACAGGGGATCGAACCTGCGATCCCTGGATTACCAGTTCAGCGTGTTACCAATGGACTACAGATCCGTCTGTGAAGCCAGTCAAGTGTGTGTGTTTTACGTTTATTTATCGTCGCTACCGGTTGCCCATATGAGCGACGCCTCCTGAAGAGATTAGTCATTTTAGATTTTGGAGGATAGTGCAATGATACAGACAGAGACCCATTCCAGAGTTTCCTCTGGTTCTTTTACGTGCACAATGTAAAGCACCGACACGAGACCTCGGTTTAACGTCCTATCTGAAAGACTGTTAATTTTATTAGGATCAGACGGGGGATCAAACCTGCGATTAATGGATTACCAGTCAGCGTGTTACCATTGGACTACAGATCCGTCTGTGAAGCCAGTCAAGGGATGTAATGATCCTTATGTACATTTGTACTGTCATAAAAGTGACAACATTCCATTATTTACCAGTTATTCATGTTTTTCGCAAATTGTGAAAATTGCACTTTGTTCATGGTATAATTGGCATTAGCAGATATGTGTTTTATTTGATCCCTTTGATCTAATGTTTGTATATTGGAGATAGCATTGATTGATCTTGGTTGAAATTTGTGTTCCACTATGGAATTAGCATCAGCCAATTAAATAATAGAGTAATGAGTGCATTTTAAATTACAGACGGATCTGTAGTCCAGTTGTTAACATGTTGGGCTGGTAATCCAGCAATCGCAGGTTCGATCCCCCCGTCGTCTGACCCTAATAAAATTAACAGTCTTTCAGTTGTCACTTTAAACCGAGGTCTTGTGTCGGTGATTTACACTGTGCACGTAAAAGAACCAGAGGATAATCAGGAATGTGTCTCTGTCTGTATCATTGCACTATCCTCCAAACATTTAAAATGATTAATCTCTTCATCTCTTCAGGAGGTGTCCGTCGCTCATATGGACAACCGGTAGTGATGATAAATAAACGTAAAACACACAATTGAATTGGTAATCCAGGGATCGCAGGTTCGATCCCCCGTCTGACCTTAATAAAATTAACAGTCTTTCAGTTGTGACTTTAAACCAAGGTCTCGTGTCGGTGCTTTACACCGAGCACGGAAAAAATCCAGAAGAAACGCTGGAATGGGTCTCTATCAGTATCATTGCACTATCCTCCAAAAATCTAAAATGACTAATCTCTTCAGGAGGCGTCGCTCATATGGGCAACCGGTAGCGACGTTAAATAAACGTAAAACACACACACAGAATAGCATTGTGTATCCAGGCTAAGTGTCAACCCATGCAACACCAAGTAACTGACATGGACTGGTACCCATGCAACACCAAGTAACTGACATGTACTGGTACCCATGCAACACCAAGTAACTGACATGGACTGGTACCCATGCAACACCAAGTAACTGACATGGACTGGTACCCATGCAACACCAAGTAACTGACATGGACTGGTACCCATGCAGCACCAAGTAACTGACATGGACTGGTACCCATGCAACACCAAGTAACTGACATGGACTGGTACCGATTCAACACCAAGTAACTGACATGGACTGGTACCCATCCAACACCAAGTAACTGACATGGACTGGTACCCATGCAACACCAAGTAACTGACATGGACTGGTACCCATTCAATACCAAGTAACTGACATGGACTGGTACCCATCCAACACCAAGTAACTGACATGGACTGGTACCCATGCAATACCAAGTAACTGACATGGACTGGTACCCATTCAACACCAAGTAACTGACATGGACTGGTACCCATCCAACACCAATTAACTGACATGGACTGGTACCTATTCAATACCAAGTAACTGACATGGACTGGTACCCATTCAACACCAAGTAACTGACATGGACTGGTACCCATTCAACACCAAGTAACTGACATGGACTGGTACCCATTCAACACCAAGTAACTGACATGGACTGGTACCCATTCAACACCAAGTAACTGACATGGACTGGTACCCATTCAACACCAAGTAACTGACATGGACTGGTACCCATTCAACACCAAGTAACTGACATGGACTGGTACCCATTCAACACCAAGTAACTGACATGGACTGGTACCCATTCAACACCAAGTAACTGACATGGACTGGTACCCATTCAACACCAAGTAACTGACATGGACTGGTACCCATTCAACACCAAGTAACTGACATGGACTGGTACCCATCCAACACCAAGTAACTGACATGGACTGGTACCCATTCAACACCAAGTAACTGACATGGACTGGTGCATTCAACACCAAGTAACTGACATGGACTGGTGCATTCAACACCAAGTAACTGACATGGACTGGTGCATTCAACACCAAGTAACTGACATGGACGCATTCAACACCAAGTAACTGACATGGACTGGTGCATTCAACACCAAGTAACTGACATGGACTGGTGACCCATTCAACACCAAGTAACTGACATGGACTGGTGACCCATTCAACACCAAGTAACTGACATGGACTGGTGACCCATTCAACACCAAGTAACTGACATGGACTGGTGACATTCAACACCAAGTAACTGACATGGACTGGTGCATTCAACACCAAGTAACTGACATGGACTGGTGCATTCAACACCAAGTAACTGACATGGACTGGTGCATTCAACACCAAGTAACTGACATGGACTGGTGCATTCAACAAGCTGCATGGACTGGTGCATTCAACATCAAGTAACTGACATGGACTGGTGCATTCAACACCAAGTAACTGACATGGACTGGTACCCATTCAACACCAAGTAACTGACATGGACTGGTGCATTCAACACCAAGTAACTGACATGTACTGGTGCATGATATTTAACCCATTCAACACCAAGTAACTGACATGGACTGGTGCATAATAGTTAACCCATTCAACACCAAGTAACTGACATGGACTGGTGCATGATATTTAACCCATTCAACACCAAGTAACTGACATGGATTAGTGCATGATATTTAACCCATTCAACACCAAGTAACTGACATGGACTGGTGCATGATATTTAACCCATTCAACACCAAGTAACTGACATGGACTGGTGCATAATATTTAACCCATTCAACACCAAGTAACTGACATGGACTGGTGCATGATATTTAACCCATTCAACACCAAGTAACTGACATGGACTGGTGCATGATATTTAACCCATTCAACACCAAGTAACTGACATGGACTGGTGCATGATATTTAACCCATTCAACACCAAGTAACTGACATGGACTGGTGCATGATATTTAACCCATTCAACACCAAGTAACTGACATGGACTGGTGCATGATATTTAACCCATTCAACACCAAGTAACTGACATGGACTGGTGCATGATATTTAACCCATTCAACACCAAGTAACTGACATGGACTGGTGCATGATATTTAACCCATTCAACACCAAGTAACTGACATGGACTGGTGCATGATATTTAACCCATTCAACACCAAGTAACTGACATGGACTGGTGCATGATATTTAACCCATTCAACACCAAGTAACTGACATGGACTGGTGCATGATATTTAACCCATTCAACACCAAGTAACTGACATGGACTGGTGCATGATATTTAACCCATTCAACACCAAGTAACTGACATGGACTGGTGCATGATATTTAACCCATTCAACACCAAGTAACTGACATGGACTGGTGCATGATATTTAACCCATTCAACACCAAGTAACTGACATGGAATGGTGCATGATATTTAACCCATTCAACACCAAGTAACTGACATGGACTGGTGCATGATATTTAACCCATTCAACACCAAGTAACTGACATGGACTGGTGCATGATATTTAACCCATTCAACACCAAGTAACTGACATGGACTGGTGCATGCTATTTAACCCATTCAACACTAAGTAACTGACATGGACTGGTGCATGATATTTAACCCATTCAACACCAAGTAACTGACATGGAATGGTGCATGATCTTAACCCATTCAACACCAAGTAACTGACATGGATTAGTGCATGATATTTAACCCATTCAACACCAAGTAACTGACATGGACTGGTGCATGATATTTAACCCATTCAACACCAAATAACTGACATGGACTGGTGCATGATATTTAACCCATTCAACACCAAGTAACTGACATGGATTAGTGCATGATATTTAACCCATTCAACACCAAGTAACTGACATGGACTGGTGCATGATATTTAACCCATTCAACACCAAGTAACTGACAAGGACTGGTGCATGATATTTAACCCCAAGTAACTGACATGGACTGGTGCCGGATATTTCTAGACCAATAAATTAATTAGAAAATTACTTTTGGACCAGCTCATTTTGTCTAAAAATAGTAATATTACTGGCAAAAAGTGCAGATCCTGATGAAACAGCTCATCATGAGCTGGCTCATCTGGATCTACACTTTTTGTAAGCCTATTTACAAGGTATGTGGCATTGAAAGTGTACCCAGATTAACATTGTGCTAGCTCTATAGTGCATCAAAACTAGAGTACATAATTATACAGTTTATGACTACATGTATGGTACTAGCGTATAATTATGTTTGCTTTATGTTTGTGTTCATATGTTGTACTGTACACATCACAATTAACAATTAATATTAAATATAAAAAAACCTCTAAATCTGGAACCCCCTCTAAAGCAGATGTTATGTACGGTCCGGAAGATGTCTGGATAGAGGGTTTTACTGTACATTATTTTAGCCAATGGCTTATTTTGTATGGTCCGGAAGATGTCTGGATTAGAAAGTTTTACTGTACATTATTATGGCCAATGGCTTATTTTGTATGGTCCGGAAGATGTCTGGATTAGAGGGTCTTACTGTACATTATTATGGCCAATGGCTTATTTTGTACGGTCCGGAAGATGTCTGGATTAGAGAGTTTTACTGTACATTATTATGGCCAATGGCTTATTTGTACGGTTCGGAAGATGTCTGGATTAGAGGGTTTTACTGTACATTATTATGGCCAATGGCTTATTTTGTATGGTCCGGAAGATGTCTGGATTAGAGGGTTTTACTGTACATTATTTTAGCCAATGGCTTATTTTGTATGGTCCGGAAGATGTCTGGATTAGAGAGTTTTACTGTACATTATTATGGCCAATGGCTTATTTTGTATGGTCCGGAAGATGTCTGGATTAGAGGGTTTTACTGTACATTATTATGGCCAATGGCTTATTTTGTATGGTCCGGAAGATGTCTGGATTAGAGGGTTTTACTGTACATTATTATGGCCAATGGCTTATTTTGTATGGTCCGGAAGATGTCTGGATTAGAGGGTTTTACTGTACATTATTATGGCCAATGGCTTATTTTGTATGGTCCGGAAGATGTATGGATTAGAGGGTTTTACTGTACATTATTATGGCCAATGGCTTATTTTGTATGGTCCGGAAGATGTATGGATTAGAGGGTTTTACTGTACATTATTATGGCCAATGGCTTATTTTGTACGGTTCGGAAGATGTCTGGATTAGAGGGTTTTACTGTACATTATTATGGCCAATGGCTTATTTTGTATGGTCCGGAAGATGTATGGATTAGAGGGTTTTACTGTACATTATTATGGCCAATGGCTTATTTTGTACGGTTCGGAAGATGTCTGGATTAGAGGGTTTTACTGTACATTATTATGGCCAATGGCTTATTTTGTATGGTCCGGAAGATGTCTGGATTAGAGGGTTTTACTGTACATTATTATGGCCAATGGCTTATTTTGTACGGTCCGGAAGATGTCTGGATTAGAGGGTTTTACTGTACATTATTATGGCCAATGGCTTATTTTGTACGGTCCGGAAGATATCTGGATTAGAGGGTTTTACTGTACATTATTATGGCCAATGGCTTATTTTGTATGGTCCGGAAGATGTCTGGATTAGAGGGTTTTACTGTACATTATTATGGCCAATGGCTTATTTTGCCATATATAGACGAGAACAAATAGAGTTGTTTTTTTTTGGGTATAAATTATGCATATGCAAATGGTTATCTGGTGAAATTGTTACAGATACCGTATTTAGCTGTGTATAGTGCACACATTTCTTACTGAAATCCTCATCCATTTTATCTACTGCGCATTATACACCAGTACAGACATCAGGACATTTTTTAAAAATTGCGTTTTTCACGTGCGCAGTATACATAGGAACTCAGTTTTTCCGCCGATTTTCGTGCCAGATCGTGGGTGCGCACTATACACGGTAGCGCACTATACACAGCTAAATACGGTATGTAACATTTGGTATAAAACAGACTGTGTCCCCTCGGACCGCTGTAAGACAATATGTCTGTAAACTTATCTCCTGTTAACACTAGTGATGGCCAGAAGCCAGACAATTTTTCTCTTTTATGCAATCTTGCAAACGTAACTATACTAACAGTTGTGAAGTCGTTGTTGTGGAATTGGGTTTTACGGCTGGACAGCTTGGGTTAGATTATATTGTGCCAAACAACTTCCAATTTTCTTGTGCGCAATTTCTGTTTTCATTCCCAGTTTTCGTGCAAAAAGTTGGTGCATTATACATGACTGCACAATATGCATCGATAAATACGGTAGCCTCATCTCTCTCCCTCGAGGAATGATGTCTTGAGAATGATTAATATTAGTTATAAGAACTTGATTCGCAATCGAGCTAACATAAATTTGTATAAACTAAGTACGATAGTGTGAAGAAGAGGTCTTGAGGGGTGCTTAACTCTTTGCCTGCTGAGTAAATAAAATTACTTTTGCAAACAACATAGATCCAGATCAGCCGCGGCGTAACGCCTCGTCTGATCAGAATCTATGTTGTTTGCTATTCAGCCAAGTGTTTTAGCTCCACTATCCGAATAGCAAACAGCATAGAGCCGTTCTGTGCCGTCTGATCTGGCTCTATGCTGTTTGCAAAGGTGATTTTATCTGCCGCTAGCATGCAAAGGGTTAATATAAGTTGTTTCGCAATCGAGCTAAAATAAATTTGTATAACCTAAGTATGGTGGTATACCCTTTAACCCATTCAACCCCAAGTAACTGACATGGATTGGTGCATGCTATTTTTAGACCAATAAATTAATAAGAAAATTACATTTGGACCAGTTCATTTATCAAAATGGGTAATTTTATCTAAAAATAGTAATAATTATTACTGGCAAAAAAGTGCAGATCCTGATGAGACGGCTCGTTACGAGCCGGCTCATCTGGATCTACACTTTTCATAAGCCTATTTAGAGGCCTGTGGGGTTGAAAGGGTTAAACATCCATTTTCAACATCCAGATTCTACTCGCGCTAGGGTTTCTAAGGATCACAAGTATTCAAATGTCACATTTTAAGAATATGACCATGGCCAATTCCAGGGCCATTTCAGAAGTTCTGATGGCAGTGGATGCGCGTTCGCTTCAGGTGTGAAAGGTCCGGAGTTCGACCCCTGCTCGTTACAATTTTGCCCTTAGGCAAGGCATTTAAATTCCACATTGCCTCTTCTCTCTCTCTCTCGAGTGATTAATATAAGTTGTAATAACTTGTTTCGCAATCGAGCTAAATTCAATTTGTATAAACTATTTTAATTGTCCGTAATTTATGTACCGCAACCTTTAGATTTCTATTGTCTAATATTCCATTGCTTTTTTTATAGTTTAACCCAATTGATTCTGGATACATTTAAAGGCTTTTGCAAACAACATAGATCCAGATCAGCCGCAGCGTGACACTTCGTGCTGATCAGGATCTATGTTGTTTGCTACATAGCCAAGTGTCTTAGCAAGATCATCTGAATAGCAAACAGCATAGAGCCTGATCAGACGGCACGTTCCGTGGCGGCTGATCCGGCTCTATGTTATTTGCAAATACTGTTTGACCGGTATCCAGAATCAAATGGGTTAAAGACAAATCTGTGTCACTAGTTGGTTTCTAGAACCAGACAGACCCCAAACATCAATACTCTCTTAAAACAAGAACTACATTTTATTAATGCTTATGATTATACTATTATGATGTTTTCCCTGTAACCTTACGCTATTTAAGGTCTATTAAAATTGGATTGTTTTTCCCCTCCAAAGTAGAATTTGATCATAGCTAATTATTGCATGCTGGATAATGAAGCTTGGGTATTAATACTGGGACTGAGAAGAAATGGAATATTAATGGAACTGTGGAGAAATTTGGATCATGGAGAAAAAAGTGTGACTTGGTCATACAGAGAAACAGGAACTATTGGAATGTGGATTGAGTGAGTTGTGGATAGCCTGGTTTCCAGTCTATTAATTTTTTTTACTTTTTAACTTTGGCAAAAAAGATGAATAACATTATTGAAAAATGGACATATTACGCAATAATGCTGAATCTTAATTATATGTGCTTAGTATATCTCTGTGAACAGCACATTCTAATCATCCACTCCTTACAATATCTCTGTGTGCAGCACATTCTAATCATCCACTCCTTACAATATCTCGGTGTGCAGCACATTCTAATCATCCACTCCTTACAATATCTCAGTGAACAGCACATTCTAATCATCCACTCCTTAGAATATCTTGGTGTGCAGCACATTCTAATCATTCACTCCTTACAATATCTCAGTGTGCAGCACATTCTAATCATCCACTCCTTACAATATCTCAGTGAACAGCACATTCTAATCATCCACTCCTTAGAATATCTCTATGTGCAGCACATTCTAATAATCCACTCCTTAGAATATCTTGGTGTGCAGCACATTCTAATCATCCACTCCTTACACTAACTCTGTGAACAGCACATTCTAATCATCCACTCCTTACAATATATCTATGTGCAGCACATTCTAATCATCCACTCCTTACAATATCTCTGTGTGCAGCACATTCTAATCATCCACTCCTTACAATATCTCTATGTGCAGCACATTCTAATCATCCACTCCTTACAATAACTATGTGAACAGCACATTCTAATCATCCACTCCTTACAATATCTCTATGTGCAGCACATTCTAATCATCCACTCATTACAATATCTCTGTGAACAGCACATTCTAATCATCCACTCCTTACAATATCTCTATGTGCAGCACATTCTAATCATCCACTCCTTACAATATCTCTATGTGCAGCACATTCTAATCATCCACTCCATAGAATATATTGGTATGCAGCACATTCTAATCATCCACTCCATAGAATATATTGGTATGCAGCACATTCTAATATATCCACTCCTTACAATATCTCAGTGTGCAGCACATTCTAATCATCCACTCCTTAGATTATCTCTATGTGCAGCACATTCTAATCATCCACTCCTTAGATTATCTCTATGTGCAGCACATTCTAATCATCCACTCTTTAGAATATCTCGGTGAGCAGTTCATTCTATGTAATCACATACTGGGACTGTATTCTCAAAAGAGCCGACACAGAACTCGACCGTATGGTTACCTGTTAAGTATTAAAGCGACATTACATCGCAAAAAGCAAATAAAATGCATTTTTTCACGCATAATGCATTGCTACTACAAATTCTTCTGAATACATCAATCAATAAACAGTGTTTTTGTGGATTGAAAGTATAATTTCATATAATGGTCATCCATGCTCCTTTGTTTGTCATCGGAGTCAATACTAAGTGCGAGATAATGTCGCTTAGAGATAATTTAACTAAGAATAGTCTACAAATAAATCGACACAAATGTGAGATATAACGGTAAATCTGTACCATAAATCGTGTTATTCACTATACACTAGCTGCATTACGCATGTATGTTTACATTATTTTGTTATGTCAACAAACCGCGTATACGACGTTTGTTTATTAGTTGAAATACTCAGTATTTGAGGCAAATATTTGGGGGAAAATTCTTCCATATAATAGGAATATACATTCTGTAGACATTTGTATTTTCACTGATGTAGTGTCGCTTTAATAGGCGTATACATATTTTTATCTTTCAGAACTCGTTAACCAAGCAGCCCCAGGGAACAGACTCACCTGGGCGGAGTGGGGCGCGGATGCTCGTGTCTCACGATAAACGTTACTTTATGAAAACTCTAGTCCGAGAAGAAGTAGAACAAATGCACCATCTACTCAAACAATATCACCAGGTAATTGAGCTTTACAATATCACCAGATAATTGAGCTTTACAATATCACCAGGTAATTGAGCTTTACAATATCACCAGATAATTGAGCTTTACAATATCACCAGGTAATTGAGCTTTACAATATCACCAGATAATTGAGCTTTACAATACACCAGAACACAAAACCAATAATTGAGCTTTACAATATCACCAAGTAATTGAGCTTTACAATCACCAGATAATTGAGCTTTCAATATCACCAGTAATTGAGCTTTACAATATCACCAGATAATTGAGCTTACAATATCACCATGTAAATAAGCTTTACAATATTACCAGGTAATTGAGCTTTACAATATTACCAGGTAATTGACAGTTACAATATCACCAGGTAATTGAGCTTATGATATCACCATGTAAATGAGCTTACAATATTACCAGGTAATTGAGCTTTACACTATCACCATGTAATTGAGCTTTACAATATCACCAGGTAATTTAGCTTTACAATATCACCAGGTATTTGAGCTTTACAATATCACCAGGTAATTGAGCTTTACAATATCACCAGATAATTGAGCTTTACAATATCACCAGATAATTGAACTTTACAATATCACCAGGTAATTGAGCTTATGATATCACCATGTAAATGAGTGTTACAATATCACCAGATAATTGAGCTTTACAATATCACCATGTAAATGAGCTTTACAATATTACCTGGTAATTGAGCTTTACAATATTACCAGGTAATTGACAGTTACAATATCACCAGGTAATTGAGCTTATGATATCACCATGTAAATGAGCTTTACAATATTACCAGGTAATTGAGCTTTACACTATCGCCATGTAATTGAGCTTTACAATATCACCAGGTAATTTAGCTTTACAATATCACCAGGTATTTGAGCTTTACAATATCACCAGGTAATTGAGCTTTACAATATCACCAGACAATTGAACTTTACAATATCACCAGGTAATTGAGCTTATGATATCACCATGTAAATGAGCTTTACAATATCACCAGGTTATTGAGCTTTACAATATCACCAGATAATTGAGCTTTACAATATCACCAGATAATTGAGCGTTACAATATCACCAGGTAATTGAGCTTATGATATCACCATGTAAATGAGCTTTACAATATCACCAGGTTATTGAGCTTTACAATATCACCAGGTAATTGAGCTTTACAATATCACCATGTTATTGAGCTTTACAATATCACCAGGTAATTGAGCTTATGATA
Organism: Archivesica marissinica; assembly: GCA_014843695.1. Taxonomy (NCBI): domain Eukaryota; kingdom Metazoa; phylum Mollusca; class Bivalvia; order Venerida; family Vesicomyidae; genus Archivesica; species Archivesica marissinica. Next base: position 3,712,146 of record CM026394.1, on the reverse strand, counting down.
TCACCAGGTAATTGAGCTTATGATATCACCAGGTAATTGAGCTTTGATATCACCAGGTAATTGAGCTTATGATATCACCAGGGATTTGAGGTTTATAGTATCACCAGGTAATTGAGCTTTACAATAATTGGGTGGGTGGGTGGGTGTTTCGGTGGGTGGGTTGGTGTGTTTGTGTGCATGGGTGTGTGGGTGGGTGCACGTGCGCGCGTACTTGCGCTGGTGCTGTGTGTGTGCATGGGTGGATGCACGTGCGCGCCTACTTGCGCAGGTGCTGTGTGGGTGGGTGTGTGCATGTGCGCACATACTTGTATGTCATACATATGTGCGCTGGTGCTGTGTGTGTGACATTTGTTCTTGTGTCAAATTACCATCTTGGGGGTTTTCATCTCTCCCTGTTCCATCCATTAGTTGTTTATGCAGACTTACTATTGATAATTGCTGATTTAACATTCTAGTCACAGTGTGCCATACAAGGCTTACATGATCCACAGTGAATATTATGGTAAATTGAATTTGTTAAGCATTGACAAACAATGGAAACAAATGTCTGGACACGACAGCTCACTAAATATAATGTGTGGAGCTTCGTCTGTCTTGGGGCCTGTTAATAAATGGTGTTAAGTTCTGTCTATCTCGGGACCTGCTAAATATATGTTGTGACGTTCTGTCTATCTCAGGACCTGCTAAATATATGTTGTGAAGTTCTGTCTATCTCAGGACCTGCTAAATATATGTTGTGAAGTTCTGTCTATCTCAGGACCTGCTAAATATATGTTGTGAAGTTCTGTTTATCTCGGGACCTGCTAAATATGTGGTGTGAATTCCGTCCATCTCGGGACCTGCTTAATATGTAGTTGAAATTCTCGTGACCTGCTTCATACATGGTGTAAAGTTGTGTCTATCTCGGGACCTGTTTAATACATGGTGTAAAATTGTGTCTATCTCGGGACCTGTTTAATACATGGTGTGAAGTTGTGCCTATCTCGGGACCTGCTTAATACATGGTGTAAAATTGTGTCTATCTCGGGACCTGTTTAATACATGGTGTGAAGGTGTGCCTATCTCGGGACCTGCTTAATATATGGTGTAAAGTTGTGTCTATCTCGGGACCTGCTTAATATACAGTGTGAAGTTGTGCCTATCTCGGGACCTGCTTAATATATGGTGTGAGGTTGTGCCTATCTCGGGACCTGCTTAATACATGGTGTAAAATTGTGTCTATCTCGGGACCTGTTTAATACATGGTGTGAAGGTGTGCCTATCTCGGGACCTGCTTAATATATGGTGTAAAGTTGTGTCTATCTCGGGACCTGCTTAATATACAGTGTGAAGTTGTGCCTATCTCGGGACCTGCTTAATATATGGTGTGAGGTTGTGCCTATCTCGGGACCTGCTTAATAATATATGGTGTGAGGTTGTGCCTATCTCGGGACCTGTTTAATAATATATGGTGTGAGGTTGTGCCTATCTCGGGACCTGTTTAATAATATATGGTGTGAGGTTGTGCCTATCTTGGGACCTGTTTAATAATATATGGTGTGAGGTTGTGCCTATCTTGGGACCTGTTTAATAATATATGGTGTGAGGTTGTGCCTATCTCGGGACCTGTTTAATAATATATGGTGTGAGGTTGTGCCTATCTCGGGACCTGTTTAATAATATATGGTGTGAGGTTGTGCCTATCTCAGGACCTGTTTAATAATATATGGTGTGAGGTTGTGCCTATCTTGGGACCTGTTTAATAATATATGGTGTGAGGTTGTGCCTATCTTGGGACCTGTTTAATAATATATGGTGTGAGGTTGTGCCTATCTCGGGACCTGTTTAATAATATATGGTGTGAGGTTGTGCCTATCTCGGGACCTGTTTAATAATATATGGTGTGAGGTTGTGCCTATCTCAGGACCTGTTTAATAATATATGGTGTGAGGTTGTGCCTATCTTGGGACCTGTTTAGTAATATATGGTGTGAGGTTGTGCCTATCTTGGGACCTGCTTAATATATGGTGTGAGGTTGTGCCTATCTTGGGACCTGTTTAATAATATATGGTGTGAGGTTGTGCCTATCTCAGGATCTGTTTAATATACAGTGTAAAGTTGTGCCTATCTCGAGATCTGCTTAATACACGGTGTGAAGTTGTGCCTATCTCGGGACCTGTTTAATACATGGTGTGAAGTTATGCCTATCTCGGGACCTGTTTAATATACAGTGCATTATGACTGGTCTGCTGCAGTACATGGTGTTCTTGAATCTTTCAATATGTTTTATGGCCAGGATTCTCCAGGGGAATAAACAATCTTCGTTACCTACAGTGTAGATTATATCGAGATATTTCAAGTCTTTAATAAACCTGAATTTAAAAGTTGGTAATATGCTGCCTGCCAGCTGAATGTTGAATATATATGCAATTTGCACATAGATACATATATTGCTTGAAGTATAAATATGTAGGCGTCATTACTGATTATATATAACTACTTTGCCTAATAGCTTATAATAGATAATTCTGTCTATGTTTTGAATTTGATGTTTATTTTGGATTGAAGGTGAGTTTTATATGAACTTGGCAGACTGTGACAATCTAAATTTTGATGTAAAAGAAGTTAGTGTATAGGAAATTGGAAATATTATTAATGTTGTGGTGTTAAAGTATGCGCAGTATATCTAACTATACCTATTCTGAATTCAGAAATCTCATTTAAGCTTCGCAATGATGAAAGCCTGTTTGAATAATTGTTTTGAATGGCACTGTGGTTGAAAATTGGTCCATATTCAAGGTTACGGGAGTGTGTATATCCAAGTATATAAGAGTGTTTGCTTGTATATTATTGTCTGTCCCAGGGTCCCTCCTCTTCCTTGTCTGTCCCGGGGTCCCTCCTCTTGTCTGTCTCGGGGTCACTCTACCTTGTTTGTTCCTGGGATCCCTTCTTTTCCTTGTCTGTCCCGGGGTCCCTCCTTTTGTCTGTCCCGCGGTCCCTCTTCCTTGTCTGTCCTGGGGTCCCTCTTCCTTGTCTGTCCAGGGGTCCCTCTTCCTTGTCTGTCCAGGGGTCCCTCTTCCATGTCTATCCTGGGATCCCTCCACTTCCTTGTCTGTCCTGGGGGTCCCACCTCTTCCTTGTCTGTCCTGGGGTTCCACCTCTTCCTTGTCTGTCTCCGGGTCCCTCCTCTTCCTTGTCTGTCCCAGGGTCCCACCTCTTCCTTGTCTGTCCCAGGGTCCCACCTCTTCCTTGTCTGTCCTGGGGGTCCCACCTCTTCCATTTCTGTCCACGGGACTCTTCCTCTTCCTTGTTTGTCCTGGGGTCCCTCCTCTTCCTTGTTTGTCCCAGGGTCCCTCCTCTTCCTTGTCTGTCCCGGGGTCCCACCTCTTCCTTGTCTGTCCCCAGGTCCCTCCTCTTCCTTGTCTGTCCCGGGGTCCCACCTCTTCCTTGTCTGTCCCCAGGTCCCTCCTCTTCCTTGTCTGTCCCCAGGTCCCTCCTCTTCCTTGTCTGTCCTGGGGTCCCTCCTCTTCCTTGTCTGTCCCAGGGTCCCACCTCTTCCTTGTCTGTCCTAGGGATCACTCTTCCTTGTCTCCTCCTCTTCCTTGTCTGTCCCAGGGTCCCTCATCTTGTCTGTTCTGGGGTCCCACCCCTTCCTTGTCTGTCCTGGGGTCCCACCTCTTCCTTATCTGTCCTGGGGGTCCCTCCTCTCCCTTGTCTGTCCCCGGGTCCCTCCTCTTCCTTGTCTGTCCCAGGGTACCACCTATTCCTTGTATGTCCCAGGGTCCCACCTCTTCCTTATCTGTGTCAGGGTCCCACCTCTTCCTTGTCTGTCCTGGGGGGTCCCACCTCTTCCTTGTCTGTCCTGGGGTCCCTCCTCTTCCTTGATTGTCCTGTGGGTCCCTCTTCCTTGTCTGTCCCTAGGACCCTTCCTCTTCCTTGTCTGTCCAGGGGTCCCTCCTCATTTCTGCCCCGAGGGTCCCTCTTCCTTGTCTGTCCATTGTTTGATGTCGGTGTATAGACGCTATAGCACTTTAGTTAATAAATGGCTATAGTCTGTTTTCCTCTTCCAAGTCTGTCAGATGTTTGATGTCAGTGGAAAATATAGGCAGTAAATGGCTATAGTCTGTTTTCTTCTTTCTAATCTGTCAGATGTTTGATGTCAGTGGAAACTATATGCAGTAAATGGTTATAGTCTGTTTTCTTCTTTCTAGCCTGTTAGTTATTTGATATGTGTTGATAAACATTGCAGATAGTTGTTATAGTCTGTTTTCAGTTGTTTGGTGTCAGTGGATAAACACTGTAAACTATAGACAGTTTTTCCTCTTTCTAGCCTCTCAGTTGTTTAATGTCCGTGGATAAAACACTGTGAAACTATAGGCAGTTATTATAGTCTGTTTTCCACTTTCTAGCCAGTCAGCTGTTTGATATCAGTGGATAAACACGGTAATCTATAGACAGTTGAAGCTATAATCTGTCGGCTGTCCGATTAGCGCAGTGGTTAGCGCGCTCGCTTCTCACAAATGCACCCCAGGTTCGATCCTCAGACCGGGAAGTATGTGAGATGGTACAGTGGTCGCCAGATCGGACAGGTGGGTTTTCTCCGGGTACTCCGGTTTCCCCCACACGAATGACCACATTTACGCTTTCATCCGCACCAACGAGAGTGATTAATATAAGTTGTTAAAACTTGCTTCGCAATCATTGTAAAATAAATAAAATTTGAACGTTTTTTAAGTCTGTTTTCCTCTTTCTAACTAGTTGTTAAATGTTAGTGAATACACACTAAACTCTATGTAGGAAAAGGTTATAGTCTGCTTTCCTCTATGTAGCCTGTCAATTGTATGATGTGATTTGTTAAATCACTTGTTTGCATGATAGGACATTTCTCTATTTAGCACTTTGTTAATAGCACTTGACATTAAAACTCCACTCCTAAAGAGAGTGTCTCTTGCTGGGATAACATTTTGTAGAATGCTGAGACTTTATATTCTTGAAAAATCATTTTAAATGGTAACATGGATCATATTAAAAGATGTCTGCTGAAAAGTTTCATTGAATAATTAGACAATGCTTAGAATAATTGATTTGTTCTGATTGTCTCTGGAAGTTTTAATTGATTTGCTTAGGTTAACTGTGAAAGCATTAATTGATTTGTTCAGATTATCTCTGGAAGTTTTAATTGATTTGCTTAGGTTAACTGTGAAAGCATTAATTGATTTGTTCTGATTATCTTTTAAAGTTTTAATTGATTTGTTCAGATTATCTTTGGAAGTTTTAATTGATTTGTTTAGTTTAACTTTGGAAGAAGCATTTAATTGATTTGTTCTGATTATCTTTGGGTTATAATTGATTTGTTCTGATTATCTTTGGGTTATAATTGATTTGTTCTGATTATCTTTGGGTTATAATTGATTTGTTCAGATTATCTTTGGGTTATAATTGATATGTTCAGATTATCTTTGGGTTATAATTGATTTGTTCAGATTATCTTTGGGTTATAATTGATTTGTTCAGATTATCTTTGGGTTATAATTGATTTGTTCAGATTATCTTTGGGTTATAATTGATTTGTTCAGATTATCTTTGGGTTATAATTGATATGTTCATATTATCTTTGGGTTATAATTGATTTGTTCAGATTATCTTTGGGTTATAATTGATTTGTTCAGATTATCTTTGGGTTATAATTGATATGTTCAGATTATCCTGGAAGCAATATTTGATTTGTTCAGATTTTCTTCAGATATTAATTGTATATACGTCATTTCTTCAGATTTGTTTGGAATTTATAATTCAGACTTCTTTGGAGGCTGTAATTGATTTGTTCAGGTTATCTATGGAAACTATTATTGATTTGTTCAGGTTATCCATGGAAACTGTGATTGATATGTTCAAATTATCTTTAGAAGTTACCTGTATAAGTTGTTTGTTCACATTTCTTTGGAAGCTTTAGCTTTCTCTATAGTTTTGTAAAATGTTGGACTGGTGATCCAGGGATCGCAGGTTTGATCCCCCGTCTGACCCTAATAAAATTAACAGTCTTTCAGATGGGACTTTAAACCAAGGTCTCATGTCGGTGCTGTACACTGTACACGTAAAAGAACCAGAGGAGACTCTGAAATGGGTCTCTTGTCTGTAACATTGCACTATCCTCCAAAAATCTAAAATGACTAATCTCTTCAGGAGGCGTCGCTCATATGGCAACCGGTAGCGACGATAAATAAATGTAAAACACACAAAATTGTAAATAAAGTACTAACCAAAATATGCCAAAAAATTGATGTGCTAATGACTGGTTTTTTTGTTATTAACCCATTTCATTCTGGATACATTTAACGGCTTTTGCAAACAACATAGATCCAGATCAGCTGGACTGTGATGCTGCATGCTGATCAGGATCTATGTTGTTTGCTACATAGCCAAGTGTCTTAGCAAGTGAAGATCATCTGAATAGCAAACAGCATAGAGCCTGATCAGACGCACGTTCCATGGCAGCTGATCTGGCTCTATGTTCTTTGCAAATACTGTTTGAACAGTATCCAGAATGAAATGGGTTAATTAATTTGTAACATGCCCATTTTCCATTTCTCATTTTGGAGAAAAATATAAAATAAAAAATGTATTAAAAAAATTAGTATGACTTATTGTGTGTATTGATATATAGGATCTTACAGGAGTTGTGATTTCATACAATATTTTATAAAAACAAGTTTTGGAACATCTTTATTTCCAGGAGGTAATTTCTAAAGCCGTCAGCCAAAGGCGGACAAAATAACCCACGTTTATTCATACATAGCATTATATTGTGTCATGTTAGAATGGATATGATATTTGTCTATGATGATTTCCTAAACAAATAACGTTTACAGTCTACTAGAAGATGTAATATACTTATGTTCTTGTATATTCATTAACATCATTGTTGGCACAGTATACTAGCCTGGGTTCCAGGCTGTTGATTTTTCACCAATTTACTTCTGGCAAAATGATATTTATCAGAAACTCAATACGGCCCCCAATTAATGATCTCGGTATTAAAATATATTTATATGACAGACCAGGCAAAATATATCAATGCTTGTTTCCCGGCTAAGGCAATGGAGGAAATTAAATAAAAAAATATAAAAATGTAAATATTTCGATATTAACCCTTTCAACACCACAGGCCTCTAAATAGGCTTATGAAAAGTGTAGATCCAGATGAGCCGGCTCGTGACGAGCTGTCTCATCAGGATCTGCACTTTTTGGCCAGTAATAATTATTACTATTTTTAGATAAAATTACCCATTTTGATAAATGAACTGGTCCAAATGTAATTTTCTTATTAATTTATTGGTCTGAAAATATCGTGCACCAGTCCATGTCAGTTACTTGGTGTTGAATGGGTTAAATAAAAAAAAAATATAAAAATGTAAATATTTCGATATTAAAGTACCATACCACATGTTAGAGACCATCTCTGTATAAAGAGACCACCTGTCTTAACCCATTCAACACCAAGTAACTGACATGGACTGGTGCATGATATGTTCAGACCAATAAATGAATAAGAAAATTACATTTGGACCCGTTTATTTATCAAAATGGGTAATTTTGTCTAGAAGTAGTAATATGACTGGCAAAAAGTGCAGATCCTGATGAGACGGCTCGTCACGAGCCGTCTCATCTGTATCTACACTTTTTGTAAGCCTATTTAGAGGTCTGTGGTGTTGAATGGGTTAAGAGGCAAATTTAGGTATGTACTGAGGTCATAACTAGCTAAAAACTCCATACAACATCTCAGCTTGAGAACAATTCTCAAAGTTAATAACATCTTAATTACCATAGCTGCATTTGCCTCTCAGAATACAGGTACGTCTTCATTGAGATATTATATCTGAATACTAATCAAAACATATCCACCAAAATTGTTTTAAGTTTAATGATTTATGAATGTAAGAACATTTCGTTTTCTAGCCGGATTTATAGTTGTGTCCGAATTACCGATTACCGGCTCAATATCGAACTCCTCGTTAACACTCGTATCGTCAATCGTTTGGCTATTGTGCCAGGAAGTCAAGCGCAGTGATGACTTTGCTGTCCGTCTATCACTTTTAGCTGATGAAAGTTGTATTTTTCTTTTTTAAGCGGCATGTTAAATCGAACCTTTTATTTTGTTCTGATTTTAGGTGAAACATGTTTATTTTCTATCGTGTACAGGTCTACATCTGCTATGTCAAAGTCGGTTATGTCGAATTCTCCGGTTATCTCCAAGTCGGATCAAAGTCCCGCTTCAGACACTATAATTTTACATACCGTATTGTTCCTATTTAAAGCGCCACCTCTAATATAGGCGCCCCCACGTAAAAATGCATCATGAAATGGCCCTTAAAGGCCTGCAGGTTGACCTATATTTGACCTTAAACACACGAAGAATAGCGGTACAAATCTGACGGTCGACGCACTAAACACACGAGGAATAGCGGTACAAATCTGACGGTCGACGCACATCGTATTTGCCACATGCGAGGCCCTGCATGGTATACATCTAATACATGAGCACCACTTATAATCTATTATGACCCACGTACATATCAGAGGTTATAAATTGCTGAAATTGAAGTTCTGTATTTTTATAGTACTTACAACTGGTATAAACAATTCAACTCCACTTATGGCCCAACTAAGGCTGGTTGCGTGGGTTAGCAGCCAGTTCCTGCATTGCTGTACCACACATTCAGGCATCAGTTCCCTCTTATGCCAAGTACAGTCTCCTCTTCTAGCCACTACTTTTCTCTCTATATATCTGACATCTTTCCATGCGCCACAATTATATATGACCAATCCATACTTCGAACAAAAATGGAATGTATTGTCAAACATTACCAAAATGACCACACAGACTGTTCACCCGAGTCTCGGTGTAAAATAGATCCCAACTATATCCCCAGCCGTCAAATACTTACAAGTCCTGTTTGTTGCTGTAGAACTGTTGCTGTCATGTGTTAGAAAATGCTATGTTTATAAGGAAGCGCAAAATTATATCTACCACATGGACACTAGTAGCGTGGAATCATTCAACAACAGCTTGAATGTTTTCCATGACAAACATATCGGAACCTTCTCTGCTCTTCACTACACTATACGCTCAAATTTGGCAATATGTCAATGGAATGAGACAGTGCAAGTCAAGAATAATACAAGACTCCGTTGTACGCTCCAGTTCAAATCCAACATTTGGGCAAGGTATAAACAGGCATTATTTTCACACTTAATCTGGCGGCCTTTTTAAACCAGATGATACATGAAAGTGACAGAACAGAATATGAAAGTGACGAAACTCCGACCTTACAAACAACATAGATCCTGATCAGTTTAACAGTTTATTCGTAATTCAAGGCCTCCGGCCCATACACATATATTATATACATGCATACAAATTATCAGTCTCAGTGATTACGCTACGGCTGATGAGGCACCTACATAACATGTAATCTATGTCCCTGGGCTGATCTGGATTATGTAGTTTGAATACTCATAACTATCAATTTTCTTTACAATCAATAATATACGTTTACTTAAATTGTCAGGGCCTCATTTTGACTAATTCTCAGCTCACAGAGTGATCGTGCATATTAACCGTTAGAAAATACCTACATACGCCAAATTATACTGAATGTACTGCTACATTGTTGATACAAGCCACTAATCACATGGAACAGGTAGTAAAGTATAAATCTTTACAATTGGACGGGGTCAAACTGCAGGCCTTTAAAAGGAAATAATTGGCCTACGTGTCGGTAGTACTGTTGTTTAACGTAATCCATATATATTTATAAACTCCAAGCTCATGAATCACTAAGTATGCATGAATAATATGCGCATCACTTGTTTAAAGTGTATCGTTATAAAAAAAAGTATTTATTTTCACAGAAGAATTCACACAATATCAACAATGCCTCGAGCTATTCAAACCGAAAGTACAGGGATAGTTATTTACATAGACACCGTATAAAGTTTATAACGCGGAACAATCCACAGAAACACGGGTTAACTTTAAATGTATACGATTTACATGGCATAATTTTATGTACCGCATGTACAGAACATAATTATCGATCGATTTAGGTAACACACGATGACGTAGTAGGCGTCGCATTATGACAAAGCAAGGTCACTGAGCAGTTGTTTCCAATTAGTTGGCAATTACCGATATTGAAACGGAGATTTTCCACACCTATACTACAGAAATTAATTACTCTAATTAGCACGCCCCTTTTGTGTTTTGCATCGCGTCCGGGCGCTATAAATAGGAACAATACGGTAGGTCCTTTTAGTTAGAATCCTTTGTTTTCACTGTTGTTCCCTAACCAGATGTTGCTGTACATGATAAATGTGATTATATCCAAATCGTGTTAATTAACTGAAAGCAAGGTCACTGAGCAGTTGTTTCCATTTAGTTGGAAATTATCGATATTGAAACGGAGATACTACAGAAATTAATTACTCTAATTAGCGTGCCCCTTTTGTGTTTTGCATCGCGTCCGGGCACTATAAATAGGAACAATACGGTATAACTGGCTCTGTTTATATCGAATTTCGTTAAGGACGAAGTATTTTGTTCGGTCCGACGGAATTCAACATTACAGATGTAGACCGTATCTGATTATTTAAAACAATTGAAATATGGAATTGGACAGAAAGCTATACAGCTTACGTTCGTCCTCTTGATTTTGCAAGCGTAATATGTACACATTATTATAATTTTCTACCGTGAACGTCAGATTATCTTTGTAAGCTGTAGTTGTCTTGGAAGTTGTAACTAATTTGTTTAGATTGTCTTTTTGTACAATTTAAATTGATTTGTTCAGATTTCTTCAGAAGCTGTATTTCTATTTTGATGAAGTTCCACATGCGAATGTAACAAGAAATGACGCACAATGCTTTAATTACGTGCCTGTGTCTATACGGATTCTCCAAGGGAAAACATGTAGTTATATGGTTTGTAGAAATAAAGCTTTGAATGCGTAGAGTGGTGGAACCTATGCTCGGCGTAAATCCCACATATAATGAATGACCAGTATAAAATGTTAATTGCACTTGTCGTATATTATGATATTTTTAAGTCGTGAAAACAACTTTTTTTTGTAATTATTTGTAAAGCAGAAGCATACACATATAGTACAATGTGAATTGGTACAATATTATATATACAAGCATTAACAATACAGTAATGTCTTCCATTTGACAAAATAACAGTGCATAACGGCTCCAGCAGTGCTCAAACTCGGGGCCTTTCTCATCTGAAGCGAGCGCGCTACCGCTGCGCTATCACGACTTCCACTTTGTTGGGAGGTAATTTATCCACTGGATGTCTTATGTGATTCTGTGTATTAATTGTTTAGCGTCTTCTCTCACGAGAGATCCTGTTTAACAGAAACATTACTGTACAACGTGAATCCATTAATTAAGAACATAGGTGAACCTGTCTGGCAGCATCTCATAAAACCTTTGAAACAGTATTCTTGTGAACCTGTCTGGCAGCATCTCATAACACTCAGAAAACCTTTGAAACAGTATTCTTGTGAACCTGTCTGGCAGCATCTCATAAAACTCAGCAAACCTTTGAAACAGTATTCCTTGTGAACCGTGTCTGGCAGCATCTCATAAAACTCTTGTCCTGAAGCGCTCAGTCTGCTATAAAATGGTGTTATTTTGATATTTTGACAATGTCTAACTACATACAATGTATATGCATCAGTCTTGCTCAGGTGAGCAATGTATGGTTTGTGTGTGTTATGTCACAGAAACTTGGAAAATTATTCATAAGCCACCAACGATTGCGAAGCAAGTTTTAACAACTTATATTAATCACTCTCGTTGGTGCGGATGAAAGCGTAAATGTGGTCATTCGTGTGGGAGGAAACCGGAGTACCCTAAGACCTCTCTGGGTGCTCCAGTATCCTCCCACACGAATGACCACATACGCTTTCATCCATGCCAACGAGAGTGATTAATATAAGTATATATATATATATATATATATATATATAATACCTCACATGACTACATTGTACTTAATGCAAAGTTCCCATACTCCATAGGCCAACAGTCAATTGTATTTATCCTGGATATACCGGTAACCGGCGACATAAGCAATAACCTGTGTATTTGTGGTTCCAAAAAGAGGCTGTGCAAATAATGTTCACTCTCAATTAAGCATAATGGTTTATCTTTTATTGTATGCAATATTAGTTAGTAAGAAATAAATCATAACTGAATCTAAAACAAAGTGAAAGCAACAGCACATGCCTCCATCTTTTATTTACACGGTGATACCAATGACCGGTGACGATGTAAATTTCGTCTTACAAGTTTATACCAGTAGCAATACATGCCATAGAAGGCAATCATGTGACGTCACATGAGTAGCGGGCACCTTACAAATGTCAAATGCAGCCGATAGATAACAAATTCATTGAAATTCACCTAAATATTGACTACTGTACATGAACGAAAACTTACGAGTGTAAGAGGAAAAAACAAGTTTTGAATAAATTATGGTAAATTTACCTGTAGAAATGACATTTCAGCTAGTGTTTGCTATGGACAGTTGCAGAAATCCGACGGAAACTGTTAATAGTAAGCACAAAATGAACATGAGCATCATGTGGTTCATTTGGATTAATTCTGATACCACCGTTCATTAGTATTCACCGATATTAGGGTCACTAGGGATACTATTCGCCTCCGAGATCATATTAACCGCTCAATGTTTTCGGTAATATTGACTGCCTTTGGCTTCCAGTCTGTGTCCGTAAAACGCTCATTGGAATATTGCTAAGAACAAAGTGAAAGAAACAGCACATGCCTCCATCTTTTATTTACACGGTGATACCAATGACCGGTGACAATGTAAATTTCGCCTTACAAGTTTATACCAATAGCAATACATGTCATAGAAGGCAATCATGTGACGTCACATGGGTAGCGGGCACCTTACAAATGCAGCCGATAGATAACAAATTCATTGAAATTCACCTAAATATTGACTACCATACATGAACGAAAAGAGTGTAAGAGGAAAAAACAAGTTTTTGCTATGGACAGTTGCAGAAATCCGACGGAAACTGTTAATAGTAAGCACAAAATGAACATGAGCATCATGTGGTTCATTTGGATTAATTCTGATATCACCGCTTATTAGTATTCACCGATATTAGGGTCACTGGTGATATGATAAAAGAGAATATGCAATTAAATTACAATTGCCCTAATTTACCTTTCATTTTCAAATCTTCATCGTCTGTTCCATGCACATGACCTAACATTATCAAATGTTCAGGATCATGTATAACGTCTTGCGGATGACCTCGTAGCAATTTATTTGAATTAGAATACCTTTCTGCTAGAGTCTCAAATCTGTTGGGATGGGCTGCAATCAAGCGTTGCTTTTTTGGGCTTGCCGAGTCTGTTTCTATTCGTAAGTGTAAACTTAACACTATCAACGTTATCAAAAATACGACTGGAATTCCAAACAAACAAATAATACGATGCCTCTTCATTTTCATTAAATATATTGGAATGGCTGTGGATTCAAACATGTGCATTAGATATATAACTCGTATTTAACCCTTTCAACACCACAGACCTCTAAATAGGCTTACAAAAAGTGTAGATCCCTCGTGATGAGCCATCTCATCAGGATCTGCACTTTTTGCCAGTAATATTACTATTTTAAGACAAAATTACCCATTTTGATAAATGAACTGGTCCAAATGTAATTTTCTGATTAATTTATTGGTCTAAATATATCATGGACCAGTCCATGTGAGTTACTTGGTGTTGAAAGGGTTAAACGGACAATAATCAAGGTAAGGCTCCATTTTAGATTGGTATACAGTCTATTAGGGTCACTGAGGATACTATTCGCCTCCAAGATCATATTAACCGCTCAATGTTTTCGGTAATATTGACTGCCTTTGGCTTCCAGTCGGTGTACGTAAACCACTCATTGGAATATTGCTAAAAACAAGGCGCCTCTTAATAAGTAGAGGCTTATTGAAATGCATACATAAAAGCTTCTAGATACTTGCAGATTCTATAAATAGATTTACTGAGACAAGTCACTCGAATCGTGATGTTTTGCTGTAACCAGTTTTCGTTTGAAATACTTGTACCTGAGTTTGGCATTAATAAAATAAATATTTCATTCCTGAGTGGACAATATGAGAAATATCACCCCTCGTAACATGAATATTAACTTCAGCTTATGGCTGGGTTAATAGTCCTGTTCTCTGTGTGATATTGTTCATATTTCTCGGGAATGCAATATTTATATATTATGGGGAAGGTTCAAGATGTTGGTGGCTTATTGATAAAATTTCAAACTCCTGTGGTTATATAAATGTATCTGACCCCCAAGGAAACTCTGGAATGTAGCTATTTATAGCTCATTAAACCTTGAATGATCTGAATATCAATACCGGTCCATACTTGCCTATAAGACAAGTTTTTTACCTCAAAAATGGCTGCCCGTCTTATAAGTGAGTGGTAATTTAAAAAAAATATATATATACAGTATAACCTCTCCTAATGGTCAACTCTATTAAACGGTCACCTCCAATAAACTAGCCAGTTCATTTCCTATATGTTTGACCTCTATTTGACGGTCATCTCTCCGACCCAGTCAACGGTCAGTCTAAAACAGCCAGAATACAATCTATATACCTCCGAGAAACGGTCATTTTCCACTAGAAACGGTCATTTTCCACTAGAAACGGTCATTTTCGCCAATTAAATAAAGACTTATGCAAATTACCCTAATATTTTATTTTTCAAGAAAACAGGTCCCGTGGTTGACAGATTATATGCCCAAATTATGAATCAACGGCCAATAAGTCACTTTACTTTAAACCTGAGATATTTGATCCATTGAAGAAAGGATAACATATTATATTTTCACATGTTGATTCGCTGGTTCCTAAATCAATGAAGCTTCAATTCTACTTTGTATAGCAAATGTTATAAAATTTGTCACACCTGATGCACAAGTATAATTATGTAAACAAATGTTTGTTTATGAGAAGGAAATATTTGGGGTTTTTAAAAATTATCGCCTTCGTTAATCGATTCTTATATTTTATTCATGTTCCTGCGATTTAAATTATTGAGTAATATGTGTAATTATTCTCTATTGGCTTTAAAAATTCATGATTCGAGGCTTCATTTGATTATAGACAGATCTGTAGTCCAGTGGTAACACGCTGGACTGGTAATCCAGGGATCACAGGTTTGATCCCCATCTGACCCTAATAAAATTAACAGACTTTCAGATGGGACGTTAAACCCAAGTCTCATGTCAGTGCTTTACACCGTCCACGTAAAAGAACCAGAGGAGACTCTGGAATGGGTCTCTGTCTGTATCATTGCACTATCCTCCAACAATCTAAAATGACTAATCTCTTCAGGAGGCATCGCTCATATGGGTAACCGGTAGCGACGATATATAAACATAAAACACACACTTCATTTGATTTATTTCTATTAATTATTAGCTACTGCAAATCAAGAAATGATAAAATATTGGTTGTTATTACCGTAATCGTGTATGTATAGGTCGCAGTTAAAAAACAGAAAAATTCCAGGGGAAAAAACTTATTTGCTGTATAAAACACATCTTTGAAGAAAAGGACCAAATGTCGCGAAAACTAATAATAAACTGAATGTGATTTGTAAGCGTCATAGTCGTGATAATGACTGGTGTGTGACCACATAAATAGTTAATGCCATATTCTCTCTCACGGCTCTGTGTATCCATGTGCTTCAACGTAGGCGACTAACTTCTTATTCACCGGGTATGATCATCTGCTCATGACTTCATTTATACAATCAGTATAATAGTGTGTTTGACATGTGTCAGTGAGTGAGTAAATCTCAACAAGTTCTAGTATTTAAATTTCATCCTGTCAACACCTAGTCAAACTTGTCAATCTCAACACACTAACAATGATTATTCCCTAATTCGCTCCGCTCAAATGTAAATAAATCATTTATCCCATAATCTAGTAATTCTAGGGGGGAAAGAATCACAAACAAGGTTTTAGGATGAGCCATTTGCATTACCATGTTAATCATTTATTATATACATGTATAAACATTCTCTTCAATTTTAAACCTGTGGCCATAAAAATAACTCTGTGCGAATATGGATGCTTAAAAACCTCACAACATAAATAAATCAGTGTGTGATGTAAAATACACCATACTCTGTGTAAAAAGTATACATCTCGATATAAGACAGCCACGTAAATACGAAACTGTAGTGCCGGCTGCCCCAACCCACTCCCCTAATTATATTATATATAATATAATCTCCTCATCTTTTTCTATTATTTCTTTTTTGTGGAGGGGGAGGTAGAAAGAAACCATGCAACTATCCAGTGTGAAAAGGCCTTCTTTGCTGCCCCGTGACTTTCCCAACGAGCAGTATAACAATAAATGGTATCATAAATTAAGAGGCTAAAAACTGTTAACATCTATTATATCATTTTTGTTTTCGGCTCAAATCGGTACAGCAACGTAGATTAAACCTAATATAACATGTCTGAACTAACAGTCTTAGAACTTAAATCACATACATTGTAATTGAGAGTAGCTAGGTGACAAAGTAAAAACATAAAGCTAAAGTCCGAAATTAATTTTCTAAGCCGCCATTTATGTAGATGCCATTCCTCTGACGATTCATCTCATTGTAATCAATCACTGGATATAAACGCTTGGATAATCCTGGTAAAGGGCGTCGAACCTGTCGATAAATAAATTCAGATTTTAATAGAATTACCAGGTACCCCAAGATCTGCAACGATCAATACCCTCCACTTGCTGCCATTGCAAAACAGAATATTTTCATCAAAAACAGAACCTTAATCTTTCGAGACTGACGTATTCAATTCAGGGTGGGTGGGCGGGGGCCAATAAACTGACGTGTATAGTGTAATGCAAACGACTTCGAATGGAGATAACTATCTACATTCCACTATTTATACTAACCGAAAATGCACGAAATAATCGTGCATATAAACACAACACTTGATTACACACCATTACCCGAATTATTGTAAACCTAGGATAAATATATTAATTAGCTGCACATACGCCAAACAGTAGTCGGTAATAGGTTGTTTGCAAAACTTGATAAATGTGAACCATCATTAATTTTCCTTCAATAAAAGTTGCCTTTGTTGATTTTAATATTTTTTAATAATTATTTTCTCTCTATATTTTCTATTTTTTTATCATAAATTAAATAACATTTTTAACTTTGAATGATTTTCCACATGATATAGATATATAATTAGTTAAAAAAGTATGAAACATTTATTTCCCTTTGTTGTAATATGCCATTTGTCATTTTTGAGTCTTTGAAACAATGGAATTTAGTTCTAAACTAGAGTATAAAACGCACCAGACTTTTGGATACTATTTTGGAGGGGAAAAAAGTGCGTCATATACATACACGATTACGGTATTGCACACGTGTCAAATTACGGAAAGTGCAAACACTTTTAATGATCGGGTAAAGTAATATAGAGCCTCGATTCTGGTAAAAGCTCCAGGAAAGTGGTGAAAGAGTTTGGCCCCGGTATGACCCAGATACAATCAGGAGACATTAAACTGTTAAAAGAGGAAACATGAGATCATGGAGGACTATGTCAATAACCTTGAATAACTATAAATAACACAAACACACATCTATACACCATGGAGGACTATGTCAATAACCTGTGAATAACCTATAAATAACACAAACACACATCTATACACCATGGAGGACTATGTCAATAACCTGTGAATAAACTATAAATAACACAAACATCTCTATACACCATAAATATAAAGATTTAGTCACATTCATTTATCAACGGCGAGTTCCCTCCATTAACATCCTTAACAGGTCACCTTCAGTAAGCAGCCAAAAATGGCCTTTCATCTCGCTGGCTGCTTAATGGAGGTTTTACTGTACATGTATGTGTTGTATGGTATCCATAATTATGTTTAGAAAAGACAGCACCCTGGGTGACACTGACCTTCATCTGGGGCTCTTGCCAAACATGCAATTTTTACTTACCTATTATTTATTATTTTATCGTCTGGTGTCCATTTTTATCAACCCATCTTATATGCGAGTGCATGCCAAAACTCACAGAACTCAGGACCAAAGTATGGGTTGTCTAATAGGCGAGATCGGCTTACAGTCAAACCTGTGTTAGTGGTCACCTCCATTAACCCATTCAGCACCAAGTAACTGACATGGACTGGTCCATGATATTCTTAGACCAATAAATGAATAAGAAAATTACATTCGGACCAGTTCATTTATCAAGATGGGTAATTTTGTCTAAAATTAGTAATACTACTTGCAAAAAGTGCAGATCCTGATGAGACGGCTCGTCATGAGCCGGCTCATCTGGATCTACACTTTTTGTAAGCCTATAAATAGAGGTCTGTGGTGTTGAAAGGGTTAAGCAGCCAACCTGTATTAAGCAGCCAGGTTCCAGATTCCCAATCGGTTGTTTTATTATATATTTGACCTCTATTAAGCAGCCACCTGTGCTAAGCAGCCACTTTCTCTGACTCCCTTGACTGGCTGCTTAAGACAGGTTTGAGAGTATGGAAGGTAACAAAATACAAATGAAGCACCGGCCATCTTGGACCAGTCTGTGTTCTTGTGGAACACGTGTTGAAAAGCACATTCAATTTACTCGGCGTTTAACCCATTTCATTCTGGATAATTTTAAAGTCTTTTGCAAACAACATAGATCCAGATCAGCCGCAGCGTGACGCTGCGTGCTGATCAGGATCTATGTTGTTTGCTGCATAGCCAAGTGTCTTAGCAAGATCATCTGAATAGCAAACAGAATAGATCCTGATCAGACGGCACGTTCCGTGGCGGTTGATCTGGCTCTATGTTCTTTGCAGATACCGTTTGAATGGTATCCAGAATGAAATAGGTTAAAGGGTTAGATTACTGTAATGCAAATAAAATTGATTCCGATTATATTGTGAGGCTGACCCAGGACAGTCGCGTTAGAAAAAACAAAGATGCATCATTTTTTAGCAAATGGCTCCGGAGGAAATGGCAGCATGAATCATGCATTTGAGTACGCTGTGAGATGTCGTGCAGAACCATTTTTAGCAGATAACCTTGCTAAAGCCGGACTCGGATCCGTTGACTCGTCCCACGTGGAATGATGGGACAGTGTATATTACAGTTTGTGTTGTTTCTGTGTTTCAGCATATCGTAGAATGTCACGCACAGACGTTGTTGCCGCATTATCTGGGCATGTATCGAATCACCGTGAATGATGTAGAAACATATCTCGTTGTAATGAGAAATGTGTTCAGCCCCCGTCTACCCCTTCATAGAAAATACGACTTAAAGGTGAGTGTTCAGCCCCCGTCTACCCCTTCATAGAAAATACGACTTAAAGGCGAGTGTTTAGATTATGCTTTTGCTTTTACGTTTATTTATCGTCGCTACCGGTTACCCATATGAGCGACGCCTCCTGAAGAGATTAGTTATTTTAGATTTTGGAGGATAGTGCATGATACAGACAGAGACCCATTCCAGAATCTCCTCTGGTCTTTTACGTGCACGGTGTAAAGCACCGACACGAGACCTCGGTTTAACGTCCCATCTGAAAGACTGTTAATTTTATTAGGGTCAGACGGGGGATCGAACCTGCGATCCCTGGATTACCAGTCCAGCGTGTTACCACTGGACTACAGATCCGTCTGTGTTTAGATTATAGTAAGACTTACGGTATTTGTATCCTCCGCCATTTCTGCGAGGGATATTGTTTTGGTGGCGTCCGTACATGCATGCATCTGTCCGGAGCCAGGCCCCGAGGTTATAAAACTTTTCTCAGATCTCAAACTCAATCTCAAATGATCTGATTGGTTGAATCTGAGTGTTACTGTCAGCTGAACCAATCAGACTCTTGAGATTGTTTTTGAGTTTTGAGATTTAAGAAAAGTTTTATATCCTCGGGACCTGGTCTCAGTAACCAATGAGTGGAATTTTATGAATCTTAAAATTAACATATCACCATAGTGTGGTGGTGCACTTTTCGTGGTGATTGGCCATGTAGTTGTTGCCCTTTTATTGACTAAATATCCACAAATTTGTCCGATCAGCTGCAGTTGGCGGAGATATCAATTTATTGAAATTGTTTGTTAAAATTATATGACATAGCATCAGTTACCATGGTTATTAATTTATTTATCATAATTGGTGTATAGTCACATCTGAGGTAATTCTAAAAAGGCATTGTTTAAATAATTATTTGGTTGCTAGCTGTTTATTTACTTAGTCGCCCAAATGCATTTATGCGGTGGCGACTTTAAATAAACTTATATAGTCAGTTGTTTATTAGGCTTGTGATACATTGCCTTGAACACAGGCCTTTGTGGCTGAGTGGTTACGGTCATTGACTTCAAATCACTTGCCCCTCGCTGTAGGTTCGATTCTTAACTGGGTGTGTAGAATTCTTTCAGGTGAGGAAGCTATCCAACTGACTTATGGAAGGTCGGTGGTTCTAACCGGGTGCACGTCCGTGTCTGAAATACTGCTTGGAAGGGCGCCCCAGGACTTTCCTCCACCAATGTTAGCTGTATAGGCACTATATGTACGACCTAAAATGACAGACCTCAAAGACAAACGAACAAGCAGCCACAACAAATTTATTTTAACTCTTGAGACCTCATTCCTGATGGAATCCATCACCATAAGGGAGAACAAGGACTTAGACTTAGGCCTTAACCTGCTGAATGAATTGGACAGAATGTGCAAACAACATAGATCCAGATCGCTGCGTCTGATCAGAATCTATGTTGTTTGCTATTCAGACAAGTGTTTTAGCTTCTCTATCCAAGTAATAGCAAATAGCAGAGAACCTGATCAGAGAAAGACCCTGTAATCTGTAGGCATACCAGTAAATATAAGGTATTGGCCGAGTGGCCAGGTGTCGAACCTCAGACCATATGATGTGAAGGCATGCCAACTCAGTACTCTTACCACATAGCTCTGTTCAGTTGCAGAGTCTTAAGCCTAAGCAAAAATAGTTAGTTAGTAATGGCCAGGCAGGTTAAATATTCCTCAGGCAGGCCTGGAGGTTAATTATTCCTCGGGCAGGCCTGGAGGTTAAATATTCCTCAGGCAGGTCTGGAGGTTAAATATTCCTCAGGCAGGCCTGGAGGTTAAATATTCCTCAGGCAGGCCTGGAGGTTAAATATTCCTCAGGCAGGCCCGGAGGTTAAATATTCCTCAGGCAGGCCTGGAGGTTAAATATTCCTCAGGCAGGTCCGGCTGTTAAATATTCCTCAGGCAGGTCCGGCTGTTAAATATTCCTCAGGCAGGCCTGAAGGTTAAATATTCCTCAGGCAGGCCTGGAGGTTAAATATTCCTCCAATCTCAAGCTCAGTCTCACGCTTTCTGATTGGTTGAGCCAAGAGCAAATCTCAGACTCAGAGATTTAGGTTAATATACTATTTAATTATATCTCTATACAAACGACAGCCATTTAGCTATCATGGATGGATAAGTTGTTGCAATATCTATCCCACCTCCATAGATATTACTGGGACTACATGAGATTCTGGTCTTTATTATGAACATTGGCTTGGCTACTACATTGTTTATGTATGTCGTATTGGTAATGGCGTCGAGAGGTGCTTCTATGAGGGAAAGAGTTAAGACTTGATAAGGTGTATAACCTCAAACCCAGTGATCGAACCTGGAAACATTCAGTCAGAAGGCATGCAGTCTTAGCACAAACCCCAGCATGCGAGCAGCAAGGCCATGCATATTGAGCCAACACCTATCTATACAGTCAAACCTCTGTTTGGCAGCCAGCCAAGGGACTCGCAGAAAGTGGTTGATTAGCACACAGGTGGCTGCTTAATAGAATTCAAATGTATGATAAAACAACATATTGGGAATCTAGAAACTGGTTGCTTAATACAGGTTGGCTGCTTAATACAGGTGGGCTGCTTAATACAGGTGGGCTGTTTAATACAGGTGGGCTGTTTAATACAGGTGGGCTGTTTAATACAGGTGGCTGCTTAATACAGGTGGGCTGATTAATACAGGTGGGCTGCTTAATACAGGTGGGCTGTTTAATACAGGTGGGGTGCTTAATACAGGTGGACTGCTTAATATGGCTGCTTAATACAGGTGGGCTGCTTAATACAGGTGGGCTGCTTAATACAGGTGGACTGCTTAATACAGGTGGGCTGTTTAATACAGGTGGGCTGCTTAATACAGGTGGGCTGCTTAATACAGGTGGGCTGCTTAATACAGGTGGGCGTTACACAGGTTTGACTGTAGTATGTATTTAGACCAGCGCAGCGTATACTGTTTGTAACAAAGCGGAAAGTAGATTTTGTCAGCATGAGTGCCATTGTTGTGTTTTAGTACATTCAGATAATAAAAACTCTGTTCCTAGTGCTAATATTGCCCATTCTTGTTTAACCCTTTCAACACCACAGACCTCTAAATAGGCTTACAAAAAGTGTAGATCCAGATGAGCCGGCTCGTGACGAGCCGTCTCATCAGGATCTGCACTTTTTGCCAGTGATATGACTATTTTTAGACATAATTACCCATTTTGATAAATGAACTTGTCCAAATGTGATTTTCTGATTCATTTATTGGTTTATGAATATCATGGACCAGTCCATGTGAGTTACTTGGTGTTGAATGGGTTAACTTTATTATACCAATGCCGAGTCCATATTTGATTTTATTATACCAATCCTTGTGTGTGTATTACGTTTATTTATCATCGCTACTGGTCACCCATATGAGTGACGCCTTCTGAAGAGATTAGTCATTTTAGATTTATTTGGAGGATAGTGCAATGATACAGACAGAGAGCCATTCCAGAATCTCCTCTGGTTCTTTTACGTGCACGGTGTAAAGCACCGACACAAGACCTCGGTATAAAGTCACATCTGAAAGACTGTTAATTTTATTATGGTCAGACAGGGGATCGAACCTGCGATCCCTGGATTACCAGTCCAACATGTTAACCACTGGACTACAGATCCGTCTGTATTATATCTGTTTTCTACAAATCCCTGGTCTATATTTGACTTTATTGGAATTATTTCTGCCTGATTTAATAATAACAGCAGAGGTCTGGCCCGAAATGAGCCATAGATGTGCTTAACTTCCTTGGAAATTGGACAATTTAATCACAAAATCCGTCTGCCTCGTCTGCCTCGCTGTTTCCATTTATGTTTATAGAATGATGTACTTAGATTATAGACTCTGCTAATGATGTACTTGAAGGCTTTATTATTCTCTGTTGCACTTTTCATCATTGGCAAAGCATTAAATCTTTAGTCTAGGCATTAGTTATTTCAGTATATCTTACATGTATACAAGGATGTAAACTTTCATCATATAAATACAGGCTACAGCAGTAGACTGAAAGGGATTAGAACGAAATAAAACGTATACAAGTAAAGTAAAGTGTTTGTTTATTATAGTGTCGCCCCATATTGAAATGGTTAGCCATTACTGACTTATGAGACACCTTTGTTTATGAGTATTAGCACTTCCCGAATCCATCCCTGTAGGCTAGGTTGATAGGTAATCGGTAACCATTATTTAACTAGCTGGCGGCTCACCAACCAGCCATAGAACGATCCCTTGACAAGGTTCGAACCTTCGACCTCCCGCTCAGTAAGCGGACCCTAAACCTCTAGGCCACGGATACGGTATATTGAAGTTATATAGTTCTCCCTATCAGTTAGTTGTGATAGGCAAGAGTTAATATATCAACATGTATTCTTATTATCAATGTTAGAGGGTGATTTGGGAGAAACAATTTCCCCTGGGCTGCCCTTACTTCTCCCTCCCTAGTCATGTATTATATCTCCCCCATTAGTGGGAGACGTATTGCTTTGGCCTTTGCCATTCTGTCTGTCCGATTTTACCTTGTCCATTCTTCATCTACCAAACCCCTAGTTGCAACGGTATGATGTCTAGCGGTGCATATTGTAACCCCGTTCCAGTTTGATAATGTTTTGCGGATTTACGGTCCTATGAACATTTTTATAACACAAAGCTTGTCCGCACTTCATCTTCTAAACTCCCCAAACTTAGCATGAATAATCGTTATTATGTAAAGTTGGGCGTATTTTATTTCGGTTAGATGTTTATTGTGGATATACTGCCATTTGTATAAATTTTAAATCTCCAGTCCTGACAAACTCGCCTAACAAATTTAAATTTATAATACAGTAACTTAATATCTCTATTTATTGCAATGACTTCATTATATTTCACTGCCACGATTTTATTCCACTGAAGTAACAGTGTGTGTGGAGACATGTTTGTTTCAACAGTAATTTCTAGTTGTTATATTCAAGAGTGTCCCTGGGCTGCCTCATTTTTCCCTAGTCATGTGTTGCTTCTGGACTCATTATTCTAGAGGGCGATTTGGGCGAAATAGTCGCCCCCTGGGAGCCCCACTTCTCCCTAAAAAAAAACATTTAATTTTATATTATACATTATAAATCACTCCTTCTATTCAAATGTTGTATTTAATTGTCATACTTATTAAATAACACCATATTTAACCCATTTCATTCTGGATATATTTAAAGGCTTTTGCAAACAACATAGATCCAGATCAGCCGCAGCGTGACGCTGCGTGCTGATCAGGATCTATGTTGTTTGCTGCATAGCCAAGTGTCTTAGCAAGATCATCTGAATAGCAAACAGCATAGATCCTGATCAGACGGCACGTTCTGTGGTGGTTGATCTGGCTCTATGTTCTTTGCAGATACCGTTTGAACGGTATCCAGAATGAAATGGGTTAAGGACACAATCTCGCACTTTCTCATTTCTCCCAAACATTGTGACTTACATGTAGACATTTAAATTTTTTTATTTTTTTAAAAAACAACATTTTTTAAAAAACAACATTTTTTATACAATTTTCATACAAAATGTTGTCCAGTAAGTTCACATCGAGTCCATTATAAATCACTCCTTCTATTCAAATGTTGTATTTAATTGTCATACTTATTAAATAACACCATATTTAAGGACACAATCTGGCACTTTCTCATTTCTCCCAAACATTGTGACTTACATGTAGAACGAGCCCTGTGTTGTGACTTACATGTAGAACGAGCCCTGTGTTGTGACTTACATGTAGAACGAGCCCTGGGTTGTTAATGTTGTTGTTTTGTTGTATTTTAGGGTTCAACGGTGGACAGATGTGCAAGTGACAAGGAGAAAGTAAGCTATATTTCATATTTATCACATAGACTGCGGTGTAGGAGTTTAATAAAGCCATGTCATAAATTCGGTAATACACTAGTGTATTAAATATGCAAATGCGTGGGCGAATCACATAGCGATTCGCAGTGACATACATTTTTACATCAACTAGCACGCGCTGTGTAACTTTGATTGTGACGTCATTTGCCAAAACATCATGTACATTTTGTATTTGTATTTGTTAAAAAAGACTGTTTGAAAATAATTTAAAAGTGTTTAATATTGAATTGTTGCATATGATATGTTGTGATAGTTTAAAAACTGTTTACAAAAGAAGAAAATAAAAAAATTGGAGTATTTAGTGTTGCACTATTTTCTTGGCCCATTAAGTAGAAACCGCAGTACTACTCTGGCTTTCATTTGCTAAAGGGGAAGTTTGTTAAATCGTGACACACTTTTACTGCGTATTTGGTTTATGTGATAAAAAGAATCTTACATACGTGTCTTTCCATATTGAATTTATTAAACTCGTTGAATAAAAATGATAAAATGCTCGGCAGAGAGCCTCGCATTTTATCATTTTTATTCAACGAGTTTAATAAATTCAATATGGAAAGCCACTCATGTAAGATCCTCTATATACATCACAGTCACAAGTAATAGTTATACACAGTGAAAACCCTCTAGATGCCTCAGCACCAGAGAAGTTCATGGAGGGGTTCTCCCGATTAACAAGGGAACTGTTTTTGAGGGGTTTAACTGTATTAGGATAATGCAATAGAGGCAATGGACAGCAAGGGGGTAAGATAAAAGCAACAGGGCTGTGCAGCACCCTTTTAAAACACTCCATAATCTGACCCTTTTGCCTAGTGACATATGATTCAAATTCACTGAATATTGCATGTTATCACAACAGTCAGTATTGTAATTTATCTCACATTTGTGTTATTCAATTTCAGTTATCTGAAAATTAACAGGACTTGTACTCTTCCATTACAGAATTCCCCAACCCTCTATTTCTATAATGAACTCTTCCTTCTTCCATTACAGAATTCCCCCAACCCTCTATCTCTATAATGAACGCTTCCTTCTTCCATTACAGAATTCCCCAACCCTCTATTTCTATAATGAACTCTTCCTTCTTCCATTACAGAATTCCCCAACCCTCTATCTCTATAATGAACGATTCCTTCTTCCATTACAGAATTCCCCAACCCTCTATCTCTTTAATGAACGATTCCTTCTTCCATTACAGAATTCCCCAACCCTCTATCTCTTTAATGAACGATTCCTTCTTCCATTACAGAATTCCACAACCTTCTATTTCTATAATGAACGATTCCTTCTTCCATTACAGAATTCCCCAACCCTCTATTTCTATAATGAACGCTTCCTTCTTCCATTACAGAATTCCCCAACCCTCTATTTCTATAATGAACTCTTCCTTCTTCCATTACAGAATTCCCCAACCCTCTATCTCTATAATGAACGATTCCTTCTTCCATTACAGAATTCCCCAACCCTCTATCTCTTTAATGAACGATTCCTTCTTCCATTACAGAATTCCCCAACCCTCTATCTCTTTAATGAACGATTCCTTCTTCCATTACAGAATTCCCCAACCTTCTATTTCTATAATGAACGATTCCTTCTTCCATTACAGAATTCCCCAACCCTCTATTTCTATAATGAACTCTTCCTTCTTCCATTACAGAATTCCCCAACCCTCTATCTCTATAATGAACGCTTCCTTCTTCCATTACAGAATTCCCCAACCCTCTATCTCTATAATGAACTATTCCTTCTTCCATTACAGAATTCCCCAACCCTCTATTTCTTTAATGAACGATTCCTTCTTCCATTACAGAATTCCCCAACCCTCTATCTCTATAATGAACTCTTCCTTCTTCCATTACAGAATTCCCCAACCCTCTATCTCTATAATGAACGATTCCTTCTTCCATTACAGAATTCCACAACCTTCTATTTCTATAATGAACGATTCCTTCTTCCATTACAGAATTCCCCAACCCTCTATTTCTATAATGAACGCTTCCTTCTTCCATTACAGAATTCCCCAACCCTCTATTTCTATAATGAACTCTTCCTTCTTCCATTACAGAATTCCCCAACCCTCTATCTCTATAATGAACGATTCCTT
The DNA here is from genome assembly GCA_014843695.1 of Archivesica marissinica. Lineage (NCBI taxonomy): Eukaryota > Metazoa > Mollusca > Bivalvia > Venerida > Vesicomyidae > Archivesica > Archivesica marissinica. Next base: position 3,684,727 of record CM026394.1, on the reverse strand, counting down.
CTTCCATTACAGAATTCCACAACCTTCTATTTCTATAATGAATGATTCCTTCTTCCATTACAGAATTACCCAACCCTCTATTTCTATAATGAACGCTTCCTTCTTCCATTACAGAATTCCCCAACCCTCTATTTCTATAATGAACTCTTCCTTCTTCCATTACAGAATTCCCCAACCCTCTATCTCTATAATGAACGATTCCTTCTTCCATTACATAATTCCCCAACCCTCTATCTCTTTAATGAATGCTTCCTTCTTCCATTACAGAATTCCCCAACCCTCTATCTCTTTAATGAACGATTCCTTCTTCCATTACAGAATTCCCCAACCCTCTATCTCTTTAATGAACGATTCCTTCTTCCATTACGGAATTCTCCAACCATCTATTTCTATAACGAACGCTTCCTTCTTCCATTACGGAATTCCCCAACCATCTATTTCTATAATGAACGCTTCCTTCTTCCATTACAGAATTCCCCAACCCTCTATTTCTATAAGAACGCTTCCTTCTTCCATAGAATTCCCCAACCCTCTATTTCTATAATGAACTCTTCCTTCTTCCATTACAGAATTCCCCAACCCTCTATTTCTATAATGAACGCTTCCTTCTTCCATTACAGAATTCCCCAACCCTCTATCTCTATAATGAACTCTTCCTTCTTCCATTACAGAATTCCCCAACCCTCTATTTCTATAATGAACGATTCCTTCTTCCATTACAGAATTCCCCAACCCTCTATCTCTATAATGAACTCTTCCTTCTTCCATTACAGAATTCCCCAACCCTCTATCTATAATGAACTCTTCCTTCTTCCATTACAGAATTCCCCAACCCTCTATCTCTATAATGAACGATTCCTTCTTCCATTACAGAATTCCCCAACCATTTCTATAATGAACTCTTCCTTCTTCCATTACAGAATTCCCCAACCCTCTATCTCTATAATGAACGATTCCTTCTTCCATTACAGAATTCCACAACCTTCTATTTCTATAATGAACGATTCCTTCTTCCATTACAGAATTCCCCAACCCTCTATTTCTATAATGAACGCTTCCTTCCATTACAGAATTCCCCAACCCTCTATTTCTATAATGAACTCTTCCTTCTTCCATTACAGAATTCCCCAACCCTCTATCTCTATAATGAACGATTCCTTCTTCCATTACAGAATTCCCCAACCCTCTATCTCTTTAATGAATGCTTCCTTCTTCCATTACAGAATTCCTCAACCCTCTATCTCTTTAATGAACGATTCCTTCTTCCATTACAGAATTCCACAACCTTCTATTTCTATAATGAACTCTTCCTTCTTCCATTACGGAATTTCCCAACCCTCTATCTCTTTAATGAACGATTCCTTCTTCCATTACGGAATTCCCCAACCATCTATTTCTATAATGAACGCTTCCTTCTTCCATTACAGAATTCCCCAACCCTCTATTTCTATAATGAACTCTTCCTTCTTCCATTACAGAATTCCCCAACCCTCTATCTCTATAATGAACGCTTCCTTCTTCCATTACAGAATTCCCCAACCCTCTTTCTCTATAATGAATGATTCCTTCTTCCATTACGGAATTCCCCAACCCTCTTATTTCTATAATGAACGATTCCTTCTTCCATTACAGAATTCCCCAACCCTCTATCTCTATAATGAACGATTCCTTCTTCCATTACAGAATTCCCCAACCCTCTATTTCTTTAATGAACGATTCCTTCTTCCATTACGGAATTCCCCAACCCTCTATCTCTATAATGAACTCTTCCTTCTTCCATTACAGAATTCCCCAACCCTCTATCTCTTTAATGAACGATTCCTTCTTCCATTACAGAATTCCCCAACCCTCTATCTCTTTAATGAACGATTCCTTCTTCCATTACGGAATTCCCCAACCATCTATTTCTATAATGAACGCTTCCTTCTTCCATTACGGAATTCCCCAACCATCTATTTCTATAATGAACGCTTCCTTCTTCCATTACAGAATTCCCCAACCCTCTATTTCTATAATGAACGCTTCCTTCTTCCATTACAGAATTCCCCAACCCTCTATTTCTATAATGAACTCTTCCTTCTTCCATTACAGAATTCCCCAACCCTCTATTTCTATAATGAACTCTTCCTTCTTCCATTACAGAATTCCCCAACCCTCTATCTCTATAATGAACGCTTCCTTCTTCCATTACAGAATTCCCCAACCCTCTATCTCTATAATGAACGATTCCTTCTTCCATTAGAATTCCCCAACCCTCTATTTCTATAATGAACGATTCCTTCTTCCATTACAGAATTCCCCAACCCTCTATCTCTATAATGAACGATTCCTTCTTCCATTACAGAATTCCCCAACCCTCTATCTCTATAATGAACGATTCCTTCTTCCATTACAGAATTCCCCAACCCTCTATTTCTATAATGAATGCTTCCTTCTTCCATTACAGAATTCCCCAACCCTCTATTTCTATAATGAACTCTTCCTTCTTCCATTACAGAATTCCCCAACCCTCTATTTCTATAATGAACTCTTCCTTCTTCCATTACAGAATTCCCCAACCCTCTATCTCTATAATGAACGCTTCCTTCTTCCATTACAGAATTCCCCAACCCTCTATCTCTATAATGAACTCTTCCTTCTTCCATTACGGAATTCCCCAACCCTCTTATTTCTATAATGAACGATTCCTTCTTCCATTACAGAATTCCCCAACCCTCTATCTCTATAATGAATGATTCCTTCTTCCATTACAGAATTCCCCAACCCTCTATCTCTATAATGAACGATTCCTTCTTCCATTACGGAATTCCCCAACCCTCTATCTCTATAATGAACGATTCCTTCTTCCATTACAGAATTCCCCAACCCTCTATCTCTATAATGAACGCTTCCTTCTTCCATTACAGAATTCCCCAACCCTCTATTTCTATAATGAACGATTCCTTCTTCCATTACGGAATTCCCCAACCCTCTATTTCTATAATGAACTCTTCCTTCTTCCATTATAGAATTTCCCAATATAGAGATGAAAGGATTGAACTTAAAGGATAATAATAAATTCTATTTATAGGCAAAGGAACTTCCCACCTTCAAAGACAATGATTTCCTTACTGACGGAGGCAGGTTAAACATTGGCGTAGATGCCAAAGAAACATTAATGTCGAGTCTTACGAAGGATGTTGAGGTATGCAAGCTTATTTTTCTTTCTTGTTTTTATGCAAACTTAGTCTGATGCTGTATTACCTGTCAATGTTGTGTAGCGTTGTACAGTACACATTACCTGTCAATGTTGTGTAGCGATGTACAGTACACATTACCTGTCAATGTTCTGTCAATGTTGTGTAGCATTGTACAGTACACATTACCTGTCAATGTTGTGTAGCGTTGTACAGTACACACTACCGGTCAATGTTGTGTAGCATTGTACAGTACACATTACCTGTCAATGTTGTGTAGCGTTGTACAGTACACATTACCTGTCAATGTTGTGTAGCATTGTACAGTACACATTACCTGTCAATGTTGTGTAGTGTTGTACATTACACATTACCGATCAATGTCGTGTAGCATGGCAGAATCGATCAATGTCGTGTAGCATGGCAGAATCGATCAATGTCGTGTAGCATGGCAGAATCGATCAATGTCGTGTAGTATGGCAGAATCGATCAATGTCGTGTAGTATGGCAGAACCGATCAATGTCGTGTAGTATGGCAGAATCGGTCAATGTCGTGTAGCATGGCAGAATCGATCAATGTCGTGTAGTAGTATGGCAGAACCGATCAATGTCATGTAGTATGGACTGTATGGCAGAACCGATCAATGTCGTGTAGTATGGACTGTATGGCAGAATCGATCAATGTCGTGTAGTATGGCAGAATCGATCAATGTTGTGTAGTATGGACTGTATGGCAGAATCGATCAATGTCGTGTAGTATGGCAGAATCGATCAATGTCATGTAGTATGGCAGAACCGATCAATGTCGTGTAGCATGGCAGAATCGATCAATGTCGTGTAGCATGGCAGAATCGATCAATGTCGTGTAGCATAGCAGAACCGATCAATGTCGTGTAGTATGGCAGAATCGATCAATGTCGTGTAGTATGGACTGTATGGCAGAATCGATCAATGTCGTGTAGTATGGCAGAACCGATCAATGTCGTGTAGTATGGCAGAACCGATCAATGTCGTGTAGTATGGCAGAATCGATCAATGTCGTGTAGTATGGACTGTATGGCAGAATCGATCAATGTCATGTAGTATGGACTGTATGGCAGAATCGATCAATGTCGTGTAGCATGGCAGAATCGATCAATGTCGTGTAGTATGGCAGAATCGATCAATGTCGTGTAGTATGGCAGAATCGATCAATGTTGTGTAGTATGGACTGTAGGGCAGAATCGATCAATGTCGTGTAGTATGGCAGAATCGATCAATGTCGTGTAGTATGGCAGAACCGATCAATGTCGTGTAGTATGGCAGAATCGATCAATGTCGTGTAGCATGGCAGAATCGATCAATGTCGTGTAGCATGGCAGAATCGATCAATGTCGTGTAGCATGGCAGAACCGATCAATGTCGTGTAGTATGGCAGAATCGATCAATGTCGTGTAGTATGGACTGTATGGCAGAATCGATCAATGTCGTGTAGTATGGCAGAATCGATCAATGTCGTGTAGCATGGCAGAATCGATCAATGTCGTGTAGTATGGCAGAACCGATCAATGTCGTGTAGTATGGCAGAACCGATCAATGTCGTGTAGTATGGCAGAATCGATCAATGTCGTGTAGTATGGACTGTATGGCAGAATCGATCAATGTCGTGTAGTATGGACTGTATGGCAGAATCGATCAATGTCGTGTAGCATGGCAGAATCGATCAATGTCGTGTAGTATGGCAGAATCGATCAATGTCGTGTAGTATGGCAGAATCGATCAATGTCGTGTAGCATGGCAGAACTGATCAATGTCGTGTAGTATGGCAGAATCGATCAATGTCGTGTAGTATGGCAGAATCAATCAATGTCGTGTAGTATGGCAGAACCGATCAATGTCGTGTAGTATGGCAGAATCAATCAATGTCGTGTAGTATGGCAGAATCGATCAATGTCGTGTAGTATGGACTGTATGGCAGAATCGATCAATGTCGTGTATCATGGCAGAATCGATTAATGTCGTGTAGCATGGCAGAATCGATCAATGTCGTGTAGCATGGCAGAATCGATCAATGTCGTGTAGCATGGCAGAACAGGTGGAAGTCTGATGTTGTATTATCGGTCAATGTTAGGTAGCATGGTAGAACAGGTGGAAGTCTGATGTTGTATTACCGGTCAATGTTAGGTAGCATGGTAGAACAGGTGGAAGTCTGATGTTGTATTACCGGTCAATGTTAGGTAGCATGGCAGAACAGGTGGAAGTCGGATGTTGTATTACCGGTCAATGTTAGGTAGCATGGTAGAACCGGTGGAAGTTGGATGTTGTATTACCGGTCAATGTTAGGTAGCATGGTAGAACAGGTGGAAGTCTGATGTTGTATTACCGGTCAATGTTAGGTAGCATGGTAGAACAGGTGGAAGTCTGATGTTGTATTACCGGTCAATGTCGTGTAGCATGGTAGAACAGGTGGAAGTCTGATGTTGTATTACCGGTCAATGTTAGGTAGCATGGCAGAACATAAATGACATTGATGTTGTATTACTAGTATTATGTCATGTAACATGGTAGAACTGGTGGAGGAGTGATGTTGTATTACCTGTCAATGTCATGTAACGTGGTAGAACTGGTGGAGGAGTGATGTTGTATTACCTGTCAATGTCATGTAACGTGGTAGAACTGGTGGAGGAGTGATGTTGTATTACCTGTCAATGTCATGTAAAGTGGTAGAACTGGTGGAGGAGTGATGTTGTATTACCTGTCAATGTCATGTAATGTGGTAGAACTGGTGGAGGAGTGATGTTGTATTACCTGTCAATGTCATGTAACGTGGTAGAACTGGTGGAGGAGTGATGTTGGATCTGCTATTCCACACTCGTAATATGACAGTTTGTACTATAATTGTACACATAATCAAATGTGTTTTGTTGCTCTACAAGCATAGACAATTAAACTTTGGTGGCTATTTTCCGGACAAAAACCATGACTTGATCCAAACCGATACCATCGTTTTATCCAGATACGTTAGGTTTGAGGGATTTACAGTTTACATTAGGTTTGAGGGATTTACAGTTTACATGATACATTAGGTTTGAGGGATTTACAGTTTACAGTTTACATTAGGTTTGAGGGATTTACAGTTTACATTAGGTTTGAGGGATTTACAGTTTACAGTTTACATTAGGTTTGAGGGATTTACAGTTTACAGTTTACATTAGGTTTGAGGGATTTACAGTTTACAGTTTACATTAGGTTTGAGGGATTTACAGTTTACATTAGGTTTGAGGGATTTACAGTTTACAGTTTACATTAGGTTTGAGGGATTTACAGTTTACATTAGGTTTGAGGGATTTACAGTTTACAGTTTACATTAGGTTTGAGGGATTTACAGTTTACAGTTTACATTAGGTTTGAGGGATTTACAGTTTACAGTTTACATTAGGTTTGAGGGATTTACAGTTTACATTAGGTTTGAGGGATTTACAGACATTTACAGTTTACATTAGGTTTGAGGGATTTACAGTTTACAGTTTACATTAGGTTTGAGGGATTTACAGTTTACATTAGGTTTGAGGGATTTACAGTTTACAGTTTACATTAGGTTTGAGGGATTTACAGTTTACAGTTTACATTAGGTTTGAGGGATTTACAGTTTACAGTTTACATTAGGTTTGAGGGATTTACAGTTTACAGTTTACATTAGGTTTGAGGGATTTACAGTTTACAGTTTACATTAGGTTTGAGGGATTTACAGTTTACAGTTTACATTAGGTTTGAGGGATTTACAGTTTACAGTTTACAGTTTACATTAGGTTTGAGGGATTTACAGTTTACAGTTTACATTAGGTTTGAGGGATTTACAGTTTACAGTTTACATTAGGTTTGAGGGATTTACAGTTTACAGTTTACAGTTTACATTAGGTTTGAGGGATTTACAGTTTACAGTTTACATTAGGTTTGAGGGATTTACAGTTTACATGATACATTAGGTTTGAGGGATTTACAGTTTACATTAGGTTTGAGGGATTTACAGTTTACAGTTTACATTAGGTTTGAGGGATTTACAGTTTACAGTTTACATTAGGTTTGAGGGATTTACAGTTTACATTATACATAGTTTCGAATCCCACTAGGGTTGTCCAATTCTTTTATGTGAGCATGCTATCCAGCTGGCTTGAAGAGGTCGGTGGTTCTACCCGGCTGCCCGTCCATGCATGCATTACTGCTCAGAGGGGCACCCAGGGTCTTCCCCCACCAATAACAGCTGTAGAGTCACTGTATGACCTGAGTTTGTGCAACTTTAAATCACAAAAAAAAAAATCAAACAAAAACGTTCGTCAGATGTTCTACCAGTTTACATTACCAGTTATTACTGTATTGCAGTTCTTGACCAGTTTACATTACCAGATATTGCTGTATTGCAGTTCTTGACCAGTTTACATTACCAGTTATTGCTGTATTGCAGTTCTTGACCAGTTTGCATTACCAGTTATTGCTGTATTGCAGTTCTTGACCAGTTTACATTACCAGTTATTGCTGTATTGCAGTTCTTGACCAGTTTATATTATCAGTTATTGCTGTATTGCAGTTCTTGACCAGTTTACATTACCAGTTATTGCTGTATTGCAGTTCTTGACCAGTTTACATCTGATGGACTATAGTTTAATAGTCGGTATTCATGACTGTGACCGAATAGATCCAGAGGGTACGGAAATGAATGCACCAAACACAGACTCTGACGAGCCGGTCAGCGGGGATGAGGAGAACGGTGTTGACTACGATGTGGATGTGCCGGATATAGGGGGATTTGCGCCCACTCCGCCCGACAGTCCGCAGCCAAATGTATTGCCAGTATTCAATGGAGACATTGATCCTAACATAGAAAGATTTGGCATCAAAAGTGTTGACGGTAAGACATTGTTTGATCGTGATCTTGAGAGGTTGCACAAGCAACAAGGAAAGTTACATCCATTAGTTCTAAAGACTCGCTGCATTGGAGCATTTTTGAGCTGAATTCCATGCACATTTTTATAATATAAAGTTTGACCGGAAGGTTACACTGTGGATGAGATCTATTATTTTTAGTTCAACTGAGAAGAAAGTGCTCAAGTTTAAACTTTGCAGCATATATAATATCTGCTAGAAAATGCTTGTCAGGGATATTTGTCGTATATATAGATATCATTAGATAGAAAGATACCAAACTAGCTATGTGGATACATCTAGAGAAAGTGCTATAATCTTTCAAGGACCTGTTAGAATAACATGAAATTAATTTGGTAGTTTTAAAACGAATATGCAAACTTCCCAAACTCTTATATGGTTTTGTAGCAATCCATGGCCTTCATGGTTCCCCTGTTAAATCCATGGCCTTCATGGTTCCCCTGTTAAATCCATGGTTCCCCTGTTCAATCCATGGTCTTCATGGTTCCCCTGTTCAATCCATGGCCTTCATGGTTCCCTTGTTCAATCCATGACCTTCATGGATCCCCTGTTCAATCAATGGTCTTCATGGTTCCCCTGTTCAATCCATGGCCTTCATGGTTCTCCTGTTCAATGCATGGCCTTCATGGTTCCCCTGTTCAATGCATGGCCTTCATGGTTCCCCTGTTCAATGCATGGCCTTCATGGTTCTCCTGTTCAATGCATGGCCTTCACGGTTCCCCTGTTCAATGCATGGCCTTCATGGTTCCCCTGTTCAATGCATGGCCTTCATGGTTCCCCTGTTCAATGCATGGCCTTCATGGATCCCCTGTTCAATCAATGGTCTTCATGGTTCCCCTGTTCAATCCATGGCCTTCATGGATCCCCTGTTCAATCAATGGTCTTCATGGTTCCCCTGTTCAATCAATGGTCTTCATGGTTCCCCTGTTCAATGCATGGCCTTCATGGTTCCCCTGTTCAATGCATGGCCTTCATGGTTCCCCTGTTCAATACATGGCCTTCATGGTTCTCCTGTTCAATGCATGGCCTTCATGGTTCCCCTGTTCAATGCATGGCCTTCATGGTTCCCCTGTTCAATGCATGGCCTTCATGGTTCCCCTGTTCAATGCATGGCCTTCATGGTTCCCCTGTTCAATGCATGGCCTTCATGGTTCCCCTAATTCAATACATGGCCTTCATGGTTCCCCTGTTCAATGCATGGCCTTCATGGTTCCCTATTCAATATATTGCATTCATGGTTCCCCTGTTCAATGCATGGCCTTCATGGTTCTCCTATTCAACCCATGACCTTCATGGTTCCCCTGTTCAATACATGGCCTTCATGGTTCCCCTGTTCAATACATGGCCTTCATGGTTCTCCTATTCAATACATGGCCTTCATGGTTCCCCTGTTCAATCCATGGCCTTCATGGTTCCACTGTTCAATGCATGGCTGTCATGGTTCTCCTGTTAAATCCATGGCCTTCATGGTTCCACTGTTCAATCCATGGACTGCATGGTTCCCCTGTTCAATCCATGGCATTCACGGTTCCCCTGTTCAATACATGGCCTTCATGGTTCCCCTGTTCATCATTAAATTTGGTTTTCATTCTACTTAATACTACAAAACACCCCTGTTATGCTTAATGAACTGATATCTGAATTCATAGATGGATCAGTCCATTTCAAATATTCAGGGATAGATTGTAACTGTAGTTATGAAAATGTGAATTTTGTTTATGGTTTTGTGTTGCATTACATTCCAGGTGGACCAAGGAAGGAGGTGTATTTCCTTGCTCTGATAGACATATTAACTCGCTACGGCATGAAAAAACGAACAGCGCAAGCTGCAAAGACTATGAAACATGGTGCCGGAGCGGAAATTTCAACCGTTCATCCGGAACAATACGCAAAACGATTTCTTGAATTTATTGACAAGTGTATCGAGTAAGAAAAGGAATGCGTGAATGTGATATGGACATACAGTATATGTGCTAAGCCTGTAGCATTTCATCATTATTTGTAATGTTGATGCATCTACGAACACTGACGAAATAAGCAGTTACACAATCATGTCTTGAAAGCAGAAAAGGAAAACAGCGCTATTAAATCAACTGGTAGTCATCTGATGCATATTTCTTATGGTCAGAAGAGAGTGAATCTTGGACTGTAGCACGAAGACGGGGAAACGTTTGGAGTTTCAGCACATGTTTCATTCATCTTTATATGAAGTAAGAAAGCAATTTTGAAGATCTGTTGTATACAACTTGACGACCTTGCCATTCTTTTCACTAAACTTCTTGGGCTAAAGTTTGTTTGTGTTTACTAAGCCTACCGTACATACTCGCCTATAAGACGACCCCCCCAACTTTGGTCCTGAAATCTGTGGGGTTTGGCATGTACTCGCATATAAGACGGGTTGATGAAATGGACACCACGCACAAATATAAATTGCATGTTTGGCCAGTGCAAGTGGAAGATATTTTCAGTGTTGGGGTGATTTCTTTTCTAAAACGTAATTATGTATACCATTGAACACATTTTAAATTTTTTTTAGGACTTGGACAGGAACACGTTGAGGCCATAATCTGGTGGTAAAAAACACGTCTTATATGCGAGTATGTATGGTACTTTATTGGGGATGTTAATTTATAATGTCGTGATAGCTCAGTGGTAGCGCGTTCGCTTCACGTGCGAAAGGCCCGGAGTTCGAGCCCCGCTGGAGCCGTTACGATTGTGTCCTTAGGCAAGGCATTTAAATTCCACATGCCTCTTCTCTCTCCCTCGTGGCGATGGATTCCATCAGGAATGAGGTCTCGAGAGTGATTAGTATAAGTTATAAGAACTTGTTTCGCAATCGAGCTAAAATAAATTTGTATAAACTAATTTATAATGTTAGGCATTTATAATCTTCAACATGTCCTCATTAAAAACAATATAATTAATTTAATGATAATGATACAGTCAAACCTGTCTTAAGCAGCCAGCCAAGGGAATCACAGAAAGTGGCTTCTTAGTACAGGTGGCTGCTTAATAGAGGTGACATGTATACTAAAGTAACATGTTTGACTGGAAACTGGCTGCTTAATGCAGGTCAGCTGCTTAATGGAGGTGACCACTAACACAGGTTTGACTGTATACATAGTTTGTGGTAAACCTTGTCTGGAAACGGTATCACTATTAATTTTACGAAATATTCCATTCTTTCTAGAATATTAGCATATGGCAGAGCAAGTTCAGTTTTGAGATTCGTGCATATTCAAATTTAATATCCCTTATTCAATACCCTAAAATGGGGTCCGGATTTCTTTAGAATGAAATCTATTTTACCCAAAGAACAAAAAGCCCCACCCCAATTTAACCTTTATGGATAAGGGATGTAGACCCACTCGCAAACAACCTTATGCCCTAGAAGTATAGAGAAAGTTGAGGTGAGGAAGAATGCAGTAACAGGAGACTGTATAGCACAACACGTCTGCGTAATTATATTGACTTTAATGTAATCACAGTAGTATTTATAGAAACTAGATGTACATTTTTCATTTTGACAACCAAGTTGTTATTAACAGTTATATTAAATACATGTATTAGAAGATTGCTCATCCCATCCAATCAGATCAGTGTTTCTGCTCGCATGTGACATGGTCATGTCCAATCAGATCAGTGTTTCTGCTCGCATGTGACATGGTCATGTCCAATCAGATCAGTGTTTCTGCTCGCATGTGACATGGTCATGTCCAATCAGATCAGTGTTTCTGCTCGCATGTGACATGGTCATGTCCAATCAGATCAGTGTTTCTGCTCGCATGTGACATGGTCATGTCCAATCAGATCAGTGTTTCTGCTCGCATGTGACATGGTCATGTCCAATCAGATCAGTGAATCGGCTCACATGTGACATGGTCCCATCCAATCAGATCACTGAATCTGCTCACATGTGACATGATCCAATCCGATCACTGAATCTGTTCACATGTGACATGGTCCCCATCCAATCAGATCAATGAATCTGTTCACATGTGACATGGTCGTGTCCAATCAGATCAGTGTTTCTGCTCGCATGTGACATGGTCGTGTCCAATCAGATCAGTGAATCGGCTCACATGTGACATGATCCAATCCGATCACTGAATCTGTTCACATGTGACATGGTCCCATCCAATCAGATCGCTGTATCTGCTCACATGTGACATTATCCCATCCAATCAGATCGCTGTATCTGCTCACATGTGACATGGTCCCATCCAATTAGATCGCTGAATCTGCTCATCAACCATCTGTCTAACCATCTTAAGAGCGAGCGTCATTGAATACGATGTCCGCCTCGGAACGGAGGCGTTACGCGTTTGAACCCCATCAATATCACAAAGGCGGCGTCCATAGACAAGACACTTGAATTCACATTGGCTCTCTTCTCTCTCGTGTCGATGGATTCTGTCAGGAATGAGGTATCGAGTTAACGATTAAACTATGTTGTAAGAACTTGGTTCGCAATCGAACTAAACAACAAATGATTTTGTTGAGTTGAAATATTTTTTAACGATATATCTAGATGTATCATGTTTCATAAATTTCTGTATAAGTATCGTAGTAGTGGTGAAATGTATGTAAAATGGAAGTTGAGAAATCCAATGTATAATGCAATGATTATTTATTGAAGATCAGAAACTGTCATTTAAACAATAGTAAAAACATTGTTTTCTAATTGAATTGATTGGGTTTAAATAACGGCATTGAGTTCATTAGCAGAATAATATATATTGCATTGTGAGGAAAACGTGATATTGTGAGGCAAGTGTCATGATTTGTATCATGAGGAAAGTGTCATGATTTGTATTGTGAGGCAAATGTCATGATTTGTATTGTAGTGTGAGGAAAGTGTCATGATTTGTATTGTATTTTGAGGAAAGTGTCCTGATTTGTATTGTGAGGAAAGTGTCATGATTTGTACTGTATTTTGAGGAAAGTGTCATGATTTGTACTGTATTTTGAGGAAAGTGTCATGATTTGTACTGTATTTTGAAGAAAGTGTCATGATTTGTACTGTAGTGTGTGGAAAGTGTCATGATTTGTATTGTATTGTGAGGAAAGTGTCATGATTTGTATTGTATTGTGAGGAAAATGTCATGATTTGTATTGTGAGGTAAATGACATGATTTGTACTGTAGTGTGAGGAAAGTGTCATGATTTGTACTGTAGTGTGTGGAAAGTGTCATGATTTATATTGTGAGAGAAGTTCCATGATTTGTCTCATCAGGCAAGTGTCACAATTTGTATTTTGAGGAAAGTGTCATGATTTGTATTGTGAGGCAAGTATCACGATTTGTATTGTGAGGCAAGTATCACGATGTGTATTGTGAGGCAAGTATCACGATGTGTATTGTGAGTCAAGTATCACAATGTGTATTGTGAGGAAAGTATCACGATGTGTATTGTGAGGCAAGTATCACGATGTGTATTGTGAGGCAAGTATCACGATGTGTATTGTGAGTCAAGTATCACGATGTGTATTGTGAGGCAAGTGTTACGATGTGTATTGTATTATTGCAATTCTCACGCTATGTATCACATTATTTTGACATAATCCAGTTGTAATTCATGCACTCAGTATCATGTAGAATAGCTCAATGTGGTCTCTGACTGATGCCAGTTTTTCGAACAATATCTTACTATTTCGGGAGTAACTTATCTCTTTCTATTAACCCATTCAACCCCAAGTAACTGACATGGACTGGTCCATGATATTTTTAGACCAATAAATTAATAACAAAATTACATTTGGATCAGTTCATTTATCAAAATGGGTAATTTTTTTCTAAAAATAGTTATATTGCTTGAAAAAAGTGCAGATCCTGATGAGACGGCTCATCTGGATCTACACTTTTTTGTAAGCCAATTTAGAGGTCTGTGGTGTTGAAAGGGTTAATTATATTAATATGTTTGCTTCACACTCATAGCTAATATTGTTATGTTGATGTGAATGGGATAGGCTACCAATGCTTTCTATATTTGGGGCCATGCAACCTATATTGTATTGGTGCACTGTGGCCGAGTGGTTACATCACTGCTGCCAGCCTTAGCGAGGGAGCGAAACTCGGTCCCTCACTTACAGTGCCTTCGAGGGAGCAGACTTATAAATACTTGAAACACACCCGTATGTGTGCATTATAAAAAACGGTTTGTCTACGGAAGTTCCACGTCTTACGTTTTAGTTACCTGTGGAGCCGTTATGATTGTGCCCTTAGGCAAGGCATTTAAATTCCACATTGCCTCTTCTCTCTCCCTCATGGCGATGGATTTCATCATGAATGAGGTCTCGAGACTGATTAATATAAGTTGACAGAACTTGCTTCGCAATCGAGCCAAATTAAAATTAATTTGTATGAACTAATTACCTGAAAATCTGTAATATGAAATTGAGTCCCGGTAATCCATTTGTATCTTAACCGTTTACATGCTGTATCAGGACGATTTGAACGAAATGTTGCAACTTTCTAGGAAAAATATTGCACATTTGTTATCTGCTCATTTCGTCTACAGCCAGATGTTAAGTCATGAGGGTATTTCCGGGCAATATCAAGAGTCAAATTACAATTGTAAGCAACTGACGTGTGAGTGGTCTTACCAGCAGGTATACCAGACTTATGATTTGCCAGTTTGCGATTGATGTAATTTTCTGTACGTTCTGGAAATGTTGCCAGAAGTTATACAATCGTTCGTAATTTGACATCAGAAAGGAGAAGATGTGATTGCGCATCCAGCTTATCCCTGTATACCGTATTTATTCAGATATAAGATTCACCATGTATAAGATAGGCCCTACTTTGAAATAAATTGTTAATTTTTGTTTCGTGATTTAGACATTATTGCACTTTTGTTGTTAGCTGATTTTAAACGCTACTCTCCACTTTCATGTTAAAACTGAGAAGAAATGTGTGTAAGAAAGGGAGTAAGGGAAGATGCAACTGATTGGAGTTGCCTCTCAGACTATTGTTTGCAGTTGCCTCTCAGACTATTGTTTGCAGTTGCCTCTCAGACTATTGTTTGCAGTTGCCTTTCAGACTATTGTTTGCAGTCATCTTTCAGACTATTGTTTGCAGTCGCCGCTCAGACTATTGTTTGCAGTCGCCTCTCAGACTATTGTTTGCAGTTGCCTTTCAGACTATTGTTTGCAGTCATCTTTCAGACTATTGTTTGCAGTTGCCTTTCAGACTATTGTTTGCAGTTGCCTTTCAGACTATTGTTTGCAGTCATCTTTCAGACTATTGTTTGCAGTCGCCGCTCAGACTATTGTTTGCAGTAGCCTCTCAGACTATTGTTTGCAGTAGCCTCTCAGACTATTGTTTGCAGTTGCCTTTCAGACTATTGTTTACAGTAGCCTCTCAGACTATTGTTTGCAGTTGCCTCTCAGACTATTGTTTGCTCTCTCGTTATCGATCATGTTTTTGATAAACATTTCATGTGTTTCTGTTTTCATTTCCCGTACATGACAGTTAGGGATTAGTGCTTATAATTTGATCTTGTATGGAAAATGTAATGATTTTTGCATGTCCCATTATAAGACTGGATGGTTTAGATGATAGCGTTTGTCTGTCCATTCTCACAAATCGGTACTTATCTAGGAAAACCAGTAGATCATTGTTCTTGCATAAGCTCTGATGTGGCTAGCAGTTTGTATGAAGAGAAGGGTGGCCGTATGGTTGAGGTTGTTGTTATTGTATCATCTGCCGGTTGCCGAGTGCTTATGGTCGTTGACTTCAAATCACTTGCCCCTCACCGCTGTTGGTTCGAATCATACTGTGGGCGTCGAATTATTCGGGTGCCCGCCCGCGTCTGAAAAAGTACTCGGAGGGATACCCGGGTCTTCCTCCACCAATAATAGCTGGAAAGTCGCCGTATGACAAACTGTTTGTGTGACGTTAAACCCCCCCCCCCAAAAAAACAAACGCTATCATCTGCTTCTAGCCGATGTTTGTTCAAATCCCACCAGAGGGATACAGCCGCTGTGCCACATTGATTATAGATTATGTAGTACAGCATGCCTATTGCTTATCAGCAGTATGGAGATATAGCCGCCGTTGATATAGCCGCTGTGCCACATTGATTATAGATTATGTAGTACAGCATGCCTATTGCTTATCAGCAGTATGGAGATATAGCCGCTGTGCCACATTGATTATAGATTATGTAGTACAGCATGCCTATTGCTTATCAGCAGTATGGAGATATAGCCGCTGTGCCACATTGATTATAGATTATGTAGTACAGCATGCCTATTGCTTATCAGCAGTATGGAGATATAGCCGCTGTGCCACATTGATTATAGATTATGTAGTACAGCATGCCTATTGCTTATCAGCAGTATGGAGATATAGCCGCTGTGCCACATTGATTATAGATTATGTAGTACAGCATGCCTATTGCTTATCAGCAGTATGGAGATACTGAGTTATTGGCCTCTTCTGTTGTACAATAAAACTTTAAGCAGCAATACAGCTTGCTGATAGTTAGTGGCTATGCTTACTGAGAGAGGCATCTGAGGGTCTTCCCGCACCAAGACTGCTGGAGGTCCAATATCTATGGTGCCTTTTGAGCAGATCAGATGGACCTTTGTAAAAAAAAAACATTCTTCGTGGAAGACTTGATAGCGTAATGGTAGCACGTTCGCTTCAGATCCGAATGGCCCAGAGTTCGCTCCCAGCTCTAGCCGTTGCGATTGTACCCTTAGACAAGGCACTTAAATTCCACATTGCCTCTTGTCTTTCTCTCCCAAATTGGCCATCGATTACATCAGGAATATTCCATCGGGAATGAGGTCTCGAGAGCGATTAATCTTGCGGTGTAAAAACTTGTTTCGCAATCAGGCTAAAATAAATTTGTATAAAACGAAACAGGTTAATAACGATTCCTATTCAGCGGCATATATTTTGTGTCCAATGGACACGTGTGTTATATATTATCACTAGGCCTTGGTCCAATGGACACGTGTGTTATATATTATCACTAGGCCTTGGTTCAATGGACACGTGTGTTATATATTATCACTAGGCCTTGGTTCAATGTGCATTATGTAGATACAGTTTTCAAATATTCTATTATACATGTCATTATCCATGTTTTAATGTTGTTCATTGACTTAGTATGGTACCCCTGTTACAACAGGTCTTTATCTATTGGCCCCGCATTTCTGTAATAGACTCTCCCATCTAACTTTATGGGAATAGTCTATTGTCGACTGTAGGTGTGAAACGATTTTGGCCAGTCATTAAATCACCGTAAAATTTGGATCGACGAGAATCCATTACTAAATTATCCGTTTGTTTCACACATATCATTTTAAAAGTACATTCTATTCTTATTTTGAAAATCTGTGCTATATTGGAGTAACAATTGCATAAACTAGACCAACACTGTTAATAGAGGAGTACACGGCATAGACTAGACAGCAACATGTAACACAGTCAATAGAGGAGTACACGGCATAGACTAGACAGCAACATGTAACACAGTCAATCGAGGAGTACACGGCATAGACTAGACAGCAACATGTAACACAGTCAATCGAGGAGTACACGGCATAGACTAGACAGCAACATGTAACACAGTCAATCGAGGAGTACACGGCATAGACTAGACAGCAACATGTAACACAGTCAATCGAGGAGTACACGGCATAGACTAGACAGCAACATGTAACACAGTCAATCGAGGAGTACACGGCATAGACTAGACAGCAACATGTAACACAGTCAATCGAGGAGTACACGGCATAGACTAGACAGCAACATGTAACACAGTCAATCGAGGAGTACACGGCATAGACTAGACAGCAACATGTAACACAGTCAATCGAGGAGTACACGGCATAGACTAGACAGCAACATGTAACACAGTCAATCGAGGAGTACACGGCATAGACTAGAC
>CM026394.1:3641607-3665728 GCA_014843695.1 Archivesica marissinica | reverse complement strand
TCTACTGTTGTTAAAACTCCAATAAACAACGGCTAGATTCTATTTTATGGCTGTTGAATTTTGCTCCAACGACAAAATAACACACATTTATTCATTCGTATCTTATAATGAGTCATTTTAGAATGGAAATAATATTAGTCTTGCCGTTGTTTATCGGCGAATAAAACACGGTACTGTGGTTAATACCTGCACATCACTCTAAACCGTGTTTTATTAACGATAAACAAAGGCAAGACAAATATTATTTCCTAATTTTAAAATGCTCATCTTAAAACTGGGATAAGTAAAGCAGCTCCGGGAGACTCCATGTTCACCCTCTTGCTCTGGGAGACTATCTCCAAGTTTACCCTCTTGCTCCAGGAGACGTATCTCCAAGTTCACCCTCTTTGCTTTGGGAACTACCTCCAAGTTCACCCTCTTGCTCTGGGAGACTAATCTCCAAGTGCACCCTCTTGCTCTGGGAGACTAATCTCCAAGTGCACCCTCTTGCTCTGGGAGACTATCTCCAAGTTCACCCTCTTGCTCTGGGAGACTATCTCCAAGTTCACCCTCTTGCTCCAGGAGACTTATCTCCAAGTGCACCCTCTTGCTCTGGGATCTCCAAGTTCACCCTCTTGCTCCGGGAGACTATCTCCAAGTTCACCCTCTTGCTTTGGGAGACTATCTCCAAGTTCACCCTCTTGCTCCGGGAGACTATCTCCAAGTTCACCCTCTTGCTCCAGGAGACTTATCTCCAAGTTCACCCTCTTGCTTTGGGAGACTATCTCCAAGTTCACCCTCTTGCTTTGGAGACTATCTCCAAGTTCACCCTCTTGCTTTGGGAGACTATCTCCAAGTTACCCTCTTGCTCCGGGAGACTCCATCTCCCAAGTTCACCCTCTTGCTTCAGGAACTATCTCCAAGTTCACCCTCTTGCTCCGGGATACTGTCCAAGTTCACCCTCTTACTCCGGGAGACTATCTCCAAGTTCACCCTCTTGCTCCGGGAGACTATCTCCAAGTTCACCCTCTTACTAATTCCCCGGAATCTTTCTACTCGTACAGTGATAGTAGAAAGCTTGTTTGACATTGGTACCATAGTACACTGCATTGTTGTAGTCACAAGCATGGGGGGGGGTTGGCACGTTGTCGGATGGTACCATAGTATACTGCATTGTTGTAGTCACAAGCATAGGGGGGAGGGTCGGCACATTGTCAGATGGTACCATAGTACACTGCATTGTTGTAGTCACATGCATAGGGGGAGGGTCGGCACGTTGTCAGATGGTACCATAGTACACTGCATTGTTGTAGTCACATGCATAGGGGGAGGGTCGGCACGTTGTCAGATGGTACCATAGTACACTGCATTGTTGTAGTCACATGCATAGGGGGAGGGTCGGCACGTTGGCAGATGGTACCATAGTACACTGCATTGTTGTAGTCACATGCATAGGGGGAGGGTCGGCACGTTGTCAGATGGTACCATAGTACACTGCATTGTTGTAGTCACATGCATAGGGGGGGGTCGGCACGTTGTCAGATGGTACCATAGTACACTGCATTGTTGTAGTCACAAGCATAGGGGGGGGTCGGCACGTTGTCGGATGGTACCATAGTACACTGCATTGTTGTAGTCACAAGCATAGGGGGGGGTCGGCACGTTGTCGGAGGGGGGTCGGCATGTAGTTGGAGGGGTCAGCACATCATCGGAGGGGGTCGGCACATCGTCGGAGGGGGTCGGCATGTTGGCACGTTGTCGGAGGGGATCAGCACGTTGTCGGAGGGTCGGCACATCGTCGGAGGGGGTCGGCACGTTGTCGGAGGGTCGGCACATCGTCGGAGGGGGTCAGCACGTTGTCGGAGGGTCGGCACATCGTCAGAGGGTGTCGGAGGATCGGCACATCGTCGGAGGGGATCGGCACATCGTCGGAGGGTCGGCACATCGTCGGAGGGTCGGCACATCGTCGGAGGGGGTCGGCACATCGTCGGAGGGTCGGCACATCGTCGGAGGGGGTCGGCACATCGTCGGAGGGGGTCGGCACGTCGTCGGAGGGGGTCGGCACGTTGTTGGAGGGGTCGGCATGTTGTCGGAGGGGGGGTCGGCACGTTGTCGGAGGGGGGGTCGGCACGTCTGAGGATACTATTCATAGTATAATGGTTCTTTTTAATTAAGGCTCCAGGAAATGAGACATTTTATCACCATCCCCCCAAGTGCCAACCCCCCCCCCCCCCCTATGGTCACAAGATCATCACATAATTATATTTGTTTCATGTTAGCCAGTTTGATGCTATTTTCGCAGTGCTAATGAATATTTTGAGTGAAACAAATACCTGGAAGCAGGTATGTTTGGCAAAGCTTTGTGTTTTATCATATTGATTAGCCTCCGGTGTAATGGAGATGGTGTCTGCCTTGTATCCGAGAGGTTGTGGGTTTGAACCACGTCAGAACCACGGTGGTGTTGTCGTTAGGCAAGGCACTTAAATCCACATTGCCTCTTCTCTCTCCCAGCGATGGATTCCAGTATTGAAGTAACAAGAGCGATTAATCTAATGTTGTAAAAACTTGTTTTGCAATCAAGCTGAAACAATATAAATGTGTGCCATATTTAGCATGCTGAGGACGAAATGAGCAGATAACAAATGTGTAATGTTTTTTCTTATTTTCCTAGAAAGTAGCGCTTGACATTTCATTGAAATCTTCTCGATTTATAGGAAAAATAAGAAAAATATTACACATTTGTTATCTGCTCATTTCGTCCTTTCGGGACGATTTGAATAAAATGTCAAGCTCTACTTTCTAGGAAAAATATTACAAATTTGTTATCCGCTCATTTCACCTACAACGTAGTTAAAGGTTTAACCTACAAGAGAGTTACTTCTAGTTTCATTGTAACCAAATAAACATTTCTTTGAATAGTTTCTTGGTAGGATTTTGGAATATACAAACAGGATGTACTTGACATTTATATATGAACAAACATTAATTATTGTGGTGGTTTTACGTTTATTTATCGTCGCTACTGGTTGCCCATATGAGCGACGCCTCCAGAAGAGATTAGTCATTTTAGATTGTTGGAGGATAGTGCAATGATACAGACAGAGACCCATTCCAGAATCTCCTCTGGTTCTTTTATGTGCACGGTGTACAGCACCGACACGAGACCTCGGTTTAACGTCCCATCTGAAAGACTTAATTTTATTATGGTCAGATGGGGGATCGAACCTGCGATCCCTGGATTACCAGTCCAGTGTTTTACCACTGGGCTACAGAGCCGTCTGTTTGTTGATTTCATTGTGATTATGTCTATCATTAAGCAGGACACAAGAGATAACGTTTTCATTCCACTTATTTTGCGTTCAATGCATAATGTTCTAAATATAGAACACGAGATCATGTGACAATTGTTTTTTTTTTTTATGTTGGCTAGTGAAGCCTATATGTAAAAAGTGTCTTAGATGTAAAAATGGTGGAAACGAAATGGTAGATATGTAAAAACTTGTCAGTAAAACTTGTCAGAAGTGTAAAAACTTGTCAGAAGTGGAATAACTTGTCAGAAGTGTAAACACTTGTCAGTAAAACTTGGCAGAGGTGGAATAACGTGTCAGAAGTGTGTTGCCTGTCAGGTAAAGAAAAAGTCAGAAATGTAAAGACCGTTATAATTATGGATAGAACAAAACAACAAATGTCCGAAATATAAAAAAGCGTTTTATATTTACACAGACTGGTTAATGCTGTTTTTACATTTCGGATAAGTTTTAACATATCTAACTCTTTTTTTTACATATACATGTAGCACCATTTTTACATACAGGATTCCTACACAGAGGTCATTAGATAGTAAATCTTTGATCCCCCCACCCCCAGTAACTCAATCCAATGCGAAAATAGCAGCAAGTGGTATATATACCGTACACGTGACCATGTTATATACATGTGTATACCGTACACGTGACCATGTTTTATACATGTATATATCGTACACTTGGACCATGTTATATACTTGTGTATAACGTACACATGACCATGTTTTATACATATATATACTGTACACGTGACCATGTTATATACATGTGTATACTGTATACCTGACCATGTTTTATACATGTATATACTGTACACGTGACCATGTTATATACATGTGTATACTGTATACGTGACCATGTTTTATACATGTATATACTGTACACGTGACCATGTTATATACATGTGTATACCGTACATGTGACCATGTTTTATACATGTATATATCGTACACTTGGACCATGTTATATACTTGTGTATACCGTACACGTGACCATGTTTTATACATGTATATACTGTACACGTGACCATGTTATATACATGTGTATACCGTACATGTGACCATGTTTTATACATGTATATATCGTACACTTGGACCATGTTATATACTTGTGTATACCGTACACGTGACCATGTTTTATACATGTATATACTGTACACGTGACCATGTTATATACATGTGTATACCGTACATGTGACCATGTTTTATACATGTATATATCGTACACTTGGACCATGTTATATACTTGTGTATACCGTACACGTGACCATGTTTTATACATGTATATACTGTACACGTGACCATGTTATATACATGTGTATACATGACCATGTTTTATACATGTATATACTGTACACGTGACCATGTTTTATACATGTATGGGACCATGCTATATACTGTACATGTGACCATGTTTTATACATGTATATACTGTACACGTGACCATGTTTTATACATGTATGGGACCATGTTATATACATGTATATACTGTACACGTGACCATGTTTTATACATGTATGGGACCATGTTATATACATGTATATACTGTACATGGACCATGTTTTATACATGTATATACTGTACACGTGACTATGTTTTATACATGTATATACTGTACACGTGACCATGTTTTATACATGTATGGGACCATGTTATATACATGTATATACTGTACACGTGACCATGTTTTATACATGTATGGGACCATGTTATATACATGTATATACTGTACATGTGACCATGTTTTATACATGTATATACTGTACACGTGACCATGTTTTATACATGTATATACTGTACACGTGACCATGTTTTATACATGTATGGGACCATGTTATATACATGTATATACTGTACACGTGACCATGTTTTATACATGTATGGGACCATGTTATATACATGTATATACTGTACATGTGACCATGTTTTATACATGTATATACTGTACACGTGACCATGGTATACACACATATACTGTACATGTGACCATGTTTTATACATGTATATACTGTACACGTGACCATGCTATATACATGTATATACTGTACATGTGACCATGTTTTATATAGGTATATATCGTACACTTGGACCATGTTTTATACATGTATATATCGTACACTTGGACCATGTTTTATACATGTATATATCGTACACTTGGACCATGTTTTAGTGTGACCCCAGTATCATCATGCTCATAGTTTATTTATATTTTGAATATTCCAAAGTTTTGTATTCACATAACTATTATTACAAACTGTTGTTTTGTGTTTTGTCATGTGATAAAATACAGGTTTTGTAATGTGCTATTTAGTATAAGGCTATTATAAATTATTTGCTAGAATTTTATCCCCACCTATCCACCTCTTTGACAGTACCCCTAAATTTTAGTGAGAAAAAAATGGCTGTATTGAAAGAAAAAAGTACGGTAAAACTAAATGTCAACCCTCCTCCATTTTGTACAAAGTTGGATAAAAATCTGACAAATAATTTGTATAGTGTAATTATGAATTTAAACGTTGTCATAGTTACCAAATTTACCAATGGAACTGTTGCCTTAGCAAATACTTATGTAAATTTTGTTTTTTGATCAAAGTTGTTTTTGTGTTTATTACGTCCCTTTAATAGTGATAATAAAGTGTTTGTTTATAATAGTGTCATCCCTATTAAAAGGGCCAGCCTTTTGAGACACCTATGAACATCAGTACTTATATACTATTTGTGTGTGATTTTAACCATTTGCATGATGAGTAAATAAAATCACAATTGCAAACAACATAGATCCAGATCAGGATCTATGTTGATTGCTATTCAGCCAAGTGTTAGCTCCACTATCCTAATAGCAAACAGCATAGAGCCTGATCAGACGCAATGGGATCTGGCTCTATGCTGTTTGCAAAAGTGAGTTTATCTGCCGCTCTCATGCAAAGGGTTAACATATGTGGAAATATCAAAGGGAGAAAAAAGTCTGGATGTTAAGTCTCTGCCCAGAATAACTGTTACCTCCCTTCAATTAATTGCGAAGTAAGTAACAACATGTGTGTGTTTTACGTTTATTTATCGTTGCTACCGGTTGCCCATATGAGCGACGCCTCCTGAAGAGATTAGTCATTTGAGATTTTTGGAGGAAAGTGCAATGATACAGAGAGAGACCCATTCCAGAGTCTCCTCTGGTTCTTTTACGTGCACGGTGTACAGCACCGACACGAGACCTCGGTTTAACGTCCCATCTGAAAGACTGTTAATTTTATTAGGGTCAGATGGGGGATCGAACCTGCGATCCCTGGATTACCAGTCCAACGTGTTACACTGGACAACAGATCCGTCTGAAGCAACATGACAGTGATTGTAAGATAGTCATTGTTCAACCTTTGCCACATAGAAGCTGTCACATAGAAGCTGTTCTCGGTAACATTACTACCATTGCCTCATATATGACAAACTTATAGTCAAACAAACCGATACAGCGTCATGATAGTGCATTCGCTTCACGATTACAAAGCACAGAGTTTGCACCCAGTTGTAGCCGTTACGATTGTACCCTTGCAAGGCAAAGGCATTTAAATTCCATATTGCCTCTTCTCTCTCTGGCGATGTATACAACCAGGAATGAGGTCTCGAGAGCAATTTAACTAATGTGGTCTCGAGAGCAATTTAACTAATGTTTTACAATCAAGCTAAAATAAATTTATATTAACAAAAAGAATAGTAGCATGTACAACCTTTATATAAACTGAGTAACCTCTAGGAGGATGGATGGACCAAGTGACATCTAGGAGGATGGATGGATGGACCAAGTACCTCTAGGAGGATGGATGGACTGAGTAACCTCTAGGAGGGTGGATGGACCAAGTAACCTCTAGGAGGATGGATGGACCGAGTAACCTGTAGGAGGATGGATGGACTGAGTAACCTCTGGGAGGATGGATGAACCCAGTAACCTCTAGGAGGATGGATGGACCAAGTAACCTCTAGGAGGATGGATGGCCCGAGTAACCTCTAGGAGGATGGTTGGACCGAGTAACCTCTACGAGGATGTATGAACCGAGTAACCTCTAGGAGGATGGATGGACCAAGTAACCTGTAGGAGGATGGATGGACCAAGTAACATCTAGGAGGATGGATGGAATGAGTAACCTGTAGGAGGATGGATGGACTGAGTAACATGTAGGAGGATGGATGGATGAGTAACCTCTAGGAGGATGGATGGACCGAGTAACCTCTAGGAGGATTGATGGACCGAGTAACATGTAGGAGGATGGATGGACCGAGTAACCTCTAGGAGGATTGATGGACCGAGTAACATGTAGGAGGATGGATGGACCGAGTAACCTCTAGGAGGATGTATGAACCGAGTAACCTCTAGGAGGATGGATGGAACGAGTAACATGTAGGAGGATGGATGGATCGAGTAACCTCTAGGAGGATGGATGGATCGAGTAACCTCTAGGAGGATGGATGGATCGAGTAACCTCTAGGAGGATGGATGGACCGAGTAACCTCTAGGAGGATGGATGGACCGAGTAACATGTAGGAGGATGGATGGATGGACCGAGTAACCTCTAGGAGGATGGATGGACCTAGTAACTTCTAGGAGGATGGATGGATCGAGTAACCTCTAGGAGGATGGATGGACCGAGTAACCTCTAGGAGGATGGATGGACCGAGTAACCTCTAGGAGGATGGATGTACCGGGTAACCTCTAGGAGGATGGATGATCGATCGAGTAACCTCTAGGAGGATGGATGGATCGATCGAGTAACCTCTAGGAGGATGGATGGATCGAGTAACCTCTAGGAGGATGGATGGACCGAGTAACCTCTAGGATGGATGGATAACCCTAGGAGGATGGATGGACCGAGTAACTTAGGAGGATGGATGGACCGAGTAACCTCTAGGAGGATGGATGGACCAGTACTTAGGAGGATGGATGGACGAGTAACCTCTAGGAGGATGGATGGACCGAGTAACCTCTAGGAGATGGATGGACAGTACATGTAGGAGGATGTGACGTAACCTTAGGAGGATGATAGGAGGATGGACCGAGTAACCTCTAGGAGGATGGATGGACCGAGTAACCTCTAGGAGGATGGATGGACCGAGTAACCTTAGGAGGAGGATGGACCAGTAACTCTAGGAGATGGAAACGAGAACCTTAGGAGGACGAGTAACCTCTAGGAGGATGGATGGACGAGTAACTCTAGGAGGATGGATGGACCGAGTAACCTCTAGGAGGATGGATGAACGAGTAACTCTAGGAGGATGGATGGACCGAGTACCTCTAGGAGAAACCGATGGATGAGTAACCTCTAGGAGGATGGATGGACGAGTAACCTCTATAGGAGGATTGATGGACCGAGTAACATGTAGGAGGATGGATGGACCGAGTAACCTCTAGGAGGATGTATGAACCGAGTAACCTCTAGGAGGATGGATGGAACGAGTAACATGTAGGAGGATGGATGGATCGATTAACATGTAGGAGGATGGATCGAGTAACCTCTAGGAGGATGGATGGATCGAGTAACCTCTAGGAGGATGGATGGACCGAGTAACTCTAGGAGGATGGATGGACCGAGTAACATGTAGGAGGATGGATGGATGGACGAGTAACCTCTAGGAGAATGGATGGACCGAGTAACCTCTAGGAGGATGGATGGACCGATAACATGTAGGAGGATGGATGGACCGAGTAACCTCTAGGAGGATGGATGGACCGAGTAACCTCTAGGAGGATGGATGGACCGAGTAACCTCTAGGATGGATGGACCGAGTAACCTCTAGGAGGATGGATGGATCGAGTAACCTCTAGGAGGATGGATGGATCGAGTAACCTCTAGGAGGATGGATGGATCGAGTAACCTCTAGGAGGAGGATGGATGGACCAGGAACATGTAGGATGATGGATGGGTGGACCGACAACATCTAGGAGGATGGATGACCCAGTAACCTTTAGGAGGATGGATGGACCGAGTAACTTCGGGAGGATGGAGGACCGAGTAACCTCAAGGAGGATGGATGGACCTAGTAACCTCTAGGAGGATGGATGGATCGAGTAACCTCTAGGAGGATGGAGGACCGAGTAACCTCTAGGAGGATGGATGGACGAGTAACCTGTAGGAGGATGGAGGACCGAGTACCTTGAGATGGATGGACGCGTAACCTCTAGGATGGATGGACCGAGTAACCTCTAGGAGGATGGATGGACCGGGTAACCTCTAGGAGGATGGATGGACCGAGTAACCTCTAGGAGGATGGATGGACCGAGTAACCTGTAGGAGGATGGATGGACTGAGTAACCTGTAGGAGGATGGATGGATCGAGTAAACTCTAGGAGGATGGATGGACCGAGTAACCTCTAGGAGGGTGGATGGACCGAGTAACCTGTAGGAGGATGGATGATCGAGTAACCTCTAGGAGGATGGATGGACCGAGTAACCTCTAGGAGGATGGATGGACCGAGTAACCTCTAGGAGGATGGATGGACCGAGTAACCTGTAGGAGGATGGATGGACCGAGTAACCTCTAGGATGGATGGACCGAGTAACCTCTAGGAGGATGGATGGATCGAGTAACCTCTAGGAGGATGGATGGATCGAGTAACCTCTAGGAGGATGGATGGACCGAGTAACCTGTAGGAGGATGGATGGACCGAGTAACCTCTAGGATGGATGGACCGAGTAACCTCTAGGAGGATGGATGGATCGAGTAACCTCTAGGAGGATGGATGGACCGAGTAACATGTAGGAGGATGGATGGACCGAGTAACCTGTAGGAGGATGGATGGACTGAGTAACCTGTAGGAGGATGGATGGACCGAGTAACCTCTAGGAGGATGGATGGACCGAGTACCTCTAGGAGGATGGATGGATGGACCAGGTAACATGTAGGATGATGGATGGATGGACCGAGTAACATCTAGGAGGATGGATGAACCCAGTAACCTCTAGGAGGATGGATGGACCGAGTAACCTCTAGGAGGATGGATGGACCGAGTAACCTCTAGGAGGATGGATGAAACCAAACCAAAAACACCAAGGACCAGTAACCTCTAGGAGGATGGATGGACGAGTAACCTCTAGGAGGATGGATGGATCGAGTAACCTCTAGGAGGATGGATGGACCGAGTAACCTCTAGGAGGATGGATGGACCGAGTAACCTCTAGGAGGATGGATGTACCGGGTAACCTCTAGGAGGATGGATGGACCGAGTAACCTCTAGAGGATGGATGGAAATAACCACTAGGAGGATGGATGGACCGAGTAACCTGTAGGAGGATGGATGGACCGAGTAACCTCTAGGAGGATGGATGGACCGAGTACCTCTAGGAGGATGGATGGATGGACCAGGTAACATGTAGGATGATGGATGGATGGACCGATTAACCTCTAGGAGGATGGATGAACCGAGTAACCTCTAGGAGGATGGATGGACCGAGTAACCTGTAGGAGGATGGATGGACCGAGTAACCTGTAGGAGGATGGATGGACCGCGTAACCTCTAGGATGGATGGACCGAGTAACCTCTAGGAGGATGGATGGACCGAGTAACCTCTATGAGGATGGATGGACCGGGTAACCTCTAGGAGGATGGATGGACCGAGTAACCTCTAGGAGGATGGATGGACCGAGTACCTCTAGGAGGATGGATGGATGGACCAGGTAACATGTAGGAGGATGTATGGATGGACCGAGTAACCTCTAGGAGGATGGATGGACCGAGTAACCTGTAGGAGGATGGATGGACCGAGTAACCTGTAGGAGAATAGATGGATCGAGTAACCTCTAGGAGGATGGATGGACCGAGTAACCTCTAGGAGGGTGGATGGACCGAGTAACCTGTAGGAGGATGGATGAACCGAGTAACCTCTAGGAGGATGGATGGACCGAGTACCTCTAGGTGGATGGACCAGGTAACATGTAGGATGATGGATGGATGGACCGAGTAACATCTAGGAGGATGGATGAACCCAGTAACCTCTAGGAGGATGGATGGACCGAGTAACTTCTAGGAGGATGGATGGACCGAGTAACCTCTAGGAGGATGGATGGACCTAGTAACTTCTAGGAGGATGGATGGATGAATAACCTCTAGGAGGATGGATGGACCGAGTAACCTCTAGGAGGATGGATGGACCGAGTAACCTCTAGGAGGATGGATGGACCGAGTAACCTGTAGGAGGATGGATGGACCGAGTAACCTGTAGGAGATGGATGGATGGACCGAGTAACCTCTAGGAGGATGGATGAACCGAGTAACCTCTAGGAGGATGGATGGACCGAGTAACCTGTAGGAGGATGGATGGACCGAGTAACCTGTAGGAGGATGGATGGACCGCGTAACCTCTAGGATGGATGGACCGAGTAACCTCTAGGAGGATGGATGGACCGAGTAACCTCTAGGAGGATGGATGGACCGGGTAACCTCTAGGAGGATGGATGGACCGAGTAACCTCTAGGAGGATGGATGGACCGAGTAACCTGTAGGAGGATGGATGGACCGAGTAACCTGTAGGAGGATGGATGGATCGAGTAACCTCTAGGAGGATGGATGGACCGAGTAACCTCTAGGAGGGTGGATGGACCGAGTAACCTGTAGGAGGATGGATGAACCGAGTAACCTCTAGGAGGATGGATGGACCGAGTACCTCTAGGAGGAGGATGGATGGACCAGTAACATGTAGGAGGATGGATGGATGGATCGAGTAACCTCTAGGAGGATGGATGGACCGAGTAACCTCTAGGAGGATGGATGGACCGAGTAACCTGTAGGAGGATGGATGGATGGACCGAGTAACCTCTAGGAGGATGGATGGACCGGTAACCTCTAGGAGGATTGATGGACCGAGTAACATGTAGGAGGATGGATGGACCGAGTAACCTCTAGGAGGATGGATGAACCGAGTAACCTCTAGGAGGATGGATGGAACGAGTAACATCTAGGAGGATGGATGGATCGAGTAACATGTAGGAGGATGGATGGACATCGAGTAACCTCTAGGAGGATGGATGGATCGAGTAACCTCTAGGAGGATGGATGGACCGAGTAACCTGTAGGAGGATGGATGGTACCGAGTAACCTCTAGGATGGATGGACCAAGTAACCTCTAGGAGGATGGATGGACCGAGTAACCTGTAGGAGGATGGATGGACCGAGTAACCTCTAGGAGGATGGATGGACCGAGTACCTCTAGGAGGATGGATGGATGGACCAGGTAACATGTAGGATGATGGATGGATGGACCGAGTAACCTCTAGGAGGATGGATGAACCGAGTAACCTCTAGGAGGATGGATGGACCGAGTAACCTGTAGGAGGATGGATGGACCGAGTAACCTGTAGGAGGATGGATGGACCGGTAACCTCTAGGAGGATGGACCGAGTAACCTCTAGGAGGATGGATGGACCGAGTAACCTCTAGGAGGATGGATGGAACGGTAACCTCTAGGAGATGGATGGACCGAGTAACCTCTAGGAGGATGGATGGACCGAGTAACCTCTAGGAGGATGGATGGACCGAGTACCTCTAGGAGGATGGATGGATGGACCAGGTAACATGTAGGAGGATGTATGGATGGACCGAGTAACCTCTAGGAGGATGGATGGACCGAGTAACCTGTAGGAGGATGGATGGACCGAGTAACCTGTAGGAGAATAGATGGATCGAGTAACCTCTAGGAGGATGGATGGACCGAGTAACCTCTAGGAGGGTGGATGGACCGAGTAACCTGTAGGAGGATGGATGAACCGAGTAACCTCTAGGAGGATGGATGGACCGAGTACCTCTAGGTGGATGGACCAGGTAACATGTAGGATGATGGATGGATGGACCGAGTAACATCTAGGAGGATGGATGAACCCAGTAACCTCTAGGAGGATGGATGGACCGAGTAACTTCTAGGAGGATGGATGGACCGAGTAACCTCTAGGAGGATGGATGGACCTAGTAACTTCTAGGAGGATGGATGGATCAAGTAACTTCTAGGAGGATGGATGGACCGAGTAAACTCTAGGAGGGTGGATGGACCGAGTAACCTCTAGGAGGATGGATGGACCGAGTAACCTGTAGGAGGATGGACGGACCGAGTAACCTGTAGGATGGATGGACCGCGTAACCTCTAGGAGGATGGATGGACCGAGTAACCTCTAGGAGGATGGATGCACCGAGTAACCTCTAGGAGGATGGATGGACCGAGTAACCTGTAGGAGGATGGATGGACCGCATAACCTGTAGGAGGATGGATGGACCGCATAACCTCTAGGATGGATGGACCGAGTAACCTCTAGGAGGATGGATGGACCGAGTAACCTCTATGAGGATGGATGGACCGGGTAACCTCTAGGAGGATGGATGGACCGAGTAACCTCTAGGAGGATGGATGGACCGAGTAACCTGTAGGAGGATGGATGGACTGAGTAACCTGTAGGAGGATGGATGGATCGAGTAAACT
This sequence comes from Archivesica marissinica, assembly GCA_014843695.1. Lineage (NCBI taxonomy): Eukaryota > Metazoa > Mollusca > Bivalvia > Venerida > Vesicomyidae > Archivesica > Archivesica marissinica. The sequence goes on along the minus strand of CM026394.1, from coordinate 3,651,997 downwards.
CTAGGAGGATGGATGGACCGAGTAACCTCTAGGAGGGTGGATGGACCGAGTAACCTGTAGGAGGATGGATGAACCGAGTAACCTCTAGGAGGATGGATGGACCGAGTACCTCTAGGAGGATGGATGGATGGACCAGGTAACATGTAGGATGATGGATGGATCGATTAACCTCTAGGAGGATGGATGGACCGAGTAACCTCTAGGAGGATGGATGGACCGAGTAACATGTAGGAGGATGGATGGATGGACCGAGTAACCTCTAGGAGGATGGATGGACCGAGTAACCTCTAGGAGGATTGATGGACCGAGTAACATGTAGGAGGATGGATGGACCGAGTAACCTCTAGGAGGATGTATGAACCGAGTAACCTCTAGGAGGATGGATGGAACGAGTAACATGTAGGAGGATGGATGGATCGAGTAATGTAGGAGGATGGATGGATCGAGTAACCTCTAGGAGGATGGATGGACCGAGTAACCTCTAGGAGGATGGATGGACCGAGTAACTGTAGGAGGGGATGGATGGACCGAGTAACCTCTAGGATGGATGGACCGAGTAACCTCTAGGAGGATGGATGGACGAGTAACCTCTAGGAGGATGGATGGACCGAGTAACCTCTAGGAGGTGGATGGACCGAGTAACCTCTAGGAGGATGGATGGACCGAGTAACCTCTAGGAGGATGGATGGACCGAGTAACCTCTAGGAGGATGGATGGACCGAGTAACCTCTAGGAGGATGGATGGACCGAGTAACCTGTAGGAGGATGGATGGACTGAGTAACCTGTAGGAGGATGGATGGACCGAGTAACCTCTAGGAAGGATGGATGGACCGAGTACCTCTAGGAAGGATGGATGGACCAGGTAACATGTAGGATGATGGATGGATGGACCGAGTAACATCTAGGAGGATGGATGAACCCAGTAACCTCTAGGAGGATGGATGGACCGAGTAACTTCTAGGAGGATGGATGGACCGAGTAACCTCTAGGAGGATGGATGGACCTAGTAACTTCTAGGAGGATGGATGGATCGAGTAACCTCTAGGAGGATGGATGGACCGAGTAACCTCTAGGAGGATGGATGGACCGGGTAACCTCTAGGAGGATGGATGGACCGAGTAACCTCTAGGAGGATGGATGGACCGAGTAACCTGTAGGAGGATGGATGGACCGAGTAACCTCTAGGAGGATGGATGGACCGAGTACCTCTAGGAGGATGGATGGATGGACCAGGTAACATGTAGGATGATGGATGGACCGATTAACCTCTAGGAGGATGGATGAACCGAGTAACCTCTAGGAGGATGGATGGACCGAGTAACCTGTAGGAGGATGGATGGACCGAGTAACCTGTAGGAGGATGGATGGACCGCGTAACCTCTAGGATGGATGGACCGAGTAACCTCTAGGAGGATGGATGGACCGAGTAACCTCTAGGAGGATGGATGGACCGGGTAACCTCTAGGAGGATGGATGGACCGAGTAACCTCTAGGAGGATGGATGGACCGAGTACCTCTAGGAGGATGGATGGATGGACCAGGTAACATGTAGGAGGATGGATGGACCGAGTAACCTCTAGGAGGATGGATGGACCGAGTAACCTGTAGGAGGATGGATGGACCGAGTAACCTGTAGGAGAATAGATGGATCGAGTAACCTCTAGGAGGATGGATGGACCGAGTAACCTCTAGGAGGGTGGATGGACCGAGTAACCTGTAGGAGGATGGATGGACCGAGTAACCTCTAGGAGGATGGATGGACCGAGTAACCTCTAGGAGGATGGATGGACCGAGTAACCTCTAGGAGGATGGATGGACCGAGTAACCTCTAGGAGGATGGATGCCGAGTAACCTCTAGGAGGATGGATGGACGAGTAACCTCTAGGAGGATGGATGGACCGTAACCTCTAGGAGGATGGATGGACCGAGTAACCTCTAGGATGGATGGACGAGTAACCTCTAGGAGGATGGATGGACCGAGTAACCTCTAGGAGGATGGATGGACCGAGTAACCTCTAGGAGGATGGATGGACCGAGTAACTCTAGGAGGATGGATGGACCGAGTAACCTCTAGGAGGATGGATGGACGAGTAACCTCTAGGAGGATGGATGGACCGAGTAACCTCTAGGAGGATGGATGGACCGAGTAACCTCTAGGAGGATGGATGGACCGAGTAACCTAGGAGGATGGATGGACCGAGTAACCTCTAGGAGGATGGATGGACCGAGTAACCTCTAGGAGGATGGATGGACCGAGTAACCTCTAGGAGGATGGATGGACCGAGTAACCTCTAGGAGGATGGATGGATCGAGTAACCTCTAGGAGGATGGATGGACCGAGTAACCTCTAGGAGGATGGATGGATGAATAACCTCTAGGAGGATGGATGGACCGAGTAACCTGTAGGAGGATGGATGGACCGAGTAACCTCTAGGAGGATGGATGGACCGAGTACCTCTAGGAGGATGGATGGATGGACCAGGTAACATGTAGGATGATGGATGGATGGACCGAATAACCTCTAGGAGGATGGATGGACCAAGTAACCTGTAGGAGGATGGATGGACCGAGTAACCTGTAGGAGGATGGATGGACCGCGTAACCTCTAGGATGGATGGACCGAGTAACCTCTAGGAGGATGGATGGACCGAGTAACCTCTATGAGGATGGATGGACCGGGTAACCTCTAGGAGGATGGATGGACCGAGTAACCTCTAGGAGGATGGATGAACCGAGTAACCTGTAGGAGGATGGATGGACGGACCGAGTAACCTGTAGGAGAATAGATGGATCGAGTAACCTCTAGGAGGATGTATGGACCGAGTAACCTCTAGGAGGGTGGATGGACTGAGTAACCTGTAGGAGGATGGATGAACCGAGTAACCTCTAGGAGGATGGATGGACCGAGTACCTCTAGGAGGATGGATGGATGGACCAGGTAACATGTAGGATGATGGATGGGTGGACCGACTAACATCTAGGAGGATGGATGAACCCAGTAACCTCTAGGAGGATGGATGGACCGAGTAACTTCTGGGAGGATGGATGGACCGAGTAACCTCTAGGAGGATGGATGGACCTAGTAACTTCTAGGAGGATGGATGGATCGAGTAACCTCTAGGAGGATGGATGGACCGAGTAACCTCTAGGAGGATGGATGGACCGAGTAACCTCTAGGAGGATGGATGGACCGAGTAACCTGTAGGAGGATGGATGGACCGAGTAACCTGTAGGAGGATGGATGGATCGAGTAAACTCTAGGAGGATGGATGGACCGAGTAACCTCTAGGAGGGTGGATGGACCGAGTAACCTGTAGGAGGATGGATGAACCGAGTAACCTCTAGGAGGATGGATGGACCGAGTACCTCTAGGAGGATGGATGGACCAGGTAACATGTAGGATGGATGGATGGATCGAGTAACCTCTAGGAGGATGGATGGACCGAGTAACCTCTAGGAGGATGGATGGACCGAGTAACATGTAGGAGGATGGATGGACCGAGTAACCTCTAGGAGGATGGATGGACCGAGTAACCTCTAGGAGGATTGATGGACCGAGTAACATGTAGGAGGATGGATGGACCGAGTAACCTCTAGGAGGATGTATGAACCGAGTAACCTCTAGGAGGATGGATGGAACGAGTAACATGTAGGAGGATGGATGGATCGAGTAACTTAGGAGGATGGATGGATCGAGTAACCTCTAGGAGGATGGATGGATCGAGTAACCTCTAGGAGGATGGATGGACCGAGTAAACTGTAGGAGGATGGATGGTTGGACCGAGTAACCTCTAGGATGGATGGACCGAGTAACCTCTAGGAGGATGGATGGATCGAGTAACCTCTAGGAGGATGGATGGATCGAGTAACCTCTAGGAGGATGGATGGACCGAGTAACATGTAGGAGGATGGATGGACCGAGTAACCTGTAGGAGGATGGATGGACTGAGTAACCTGTAGGAGGATGGATGGACTGAGTAACCTCTAGGAGGATGGATGGACCGAGTACCTCTAGGAGGATGGATGGATGGACCAGGTAACATGTAGGATGATGGATGGATGGACCGAGTAACATCTAGGAGGATGGATGAACCCAGTAACCTCTAGGAGGATGGATGGACCGAGTAACTTCTAGGAGGATGGATGGACCGAGTAACCTCTAGGAGGATGGATGGACCTAGTAACTTCTAGGAGGATGGATGGATCGAGTAACCTCTAGGAGGATGGATGGACCGAGTAACCTCTAGGAGGATGGATGGACCGAGTAACCTCTAGGAGGATGGATGGACCGAGTAACCTCTAGGAGGATGGATGTACCGGGTAACCTCTAGGAGGATGGATGGACCGAGTAACCTCTAGGAGGATGGATGGATAACCACTAGGAGGATGGATGGACCGAGTAACCTGTAGGAGGATGGATGGACCGAGTAACCTCTAGGAGGATGGATGGACCGAGTACCTCTAGGAGGATGGATGGATGGACCAGGTAACATGTAGGATGATGGATGGATGGACCGAGTAACCTCTAGGAGGATGGATGAACCAAGTAACCTCTAGGAGGATGGATGGACCGAGTAACCTGTAGGAGGATGGATGGACCGAGTAACCTGTAGGAGGATGGATGGACCGTGTAACCTCTAGGATGGATGGACCGAGTAACCTCTAGGAGGATGGATGGACCGAGTAACCTCTAGGAGGATGGATGGACCGGGTAACCTCTAGGAGGATGGATGGACCGAGTAACCTCTAGGAGGATGGATGGACCGAGTAACCTCTAGGAGGATGGATGGACCGAGTAACCTGTATGAGGATGGATGGATCGAGTAACCTCTAGGAGGGTGGATGGACCGTGTAACCTCTAGGAGGATGGATGGACCGAGTAACCTCTAGGAGGATGGATGAACCGAGTAACCTGTAGGAGGATGGATGGACGGACCGAGTAACCTGTAGGAGAATAGATGGATCGAGTAACCTCTAGGAGGATGGATGGACCGAGTAACCTCTAGGAGGGTGGATGGACTGAGTAACCTGTAGGAGGATGGATGAACCGAGTAACCTCTAGGAGGATGGATGGACCGAGTACCTCTAGGAGGATGGATGGATGGACCAGGTAACATGTAGGATGATGGATGGGTGGACCGACTAACATCTAGGAGGATGGATGAACCCAGTAACCTCTAGGAGGATGGATGGACCGAGTAACTTCTGGGAGGATGGATGGACCGAGTAACCTCTAGGAGGATGGATGGACCTAGTAACTTCTAGGAGGATGGATGGATCGAGTAACCTCTAGGAGGATGGATGAACCGAGTAACCTCTAGGAGGATGGATGGAGCGAGTAACCTGTAGGAGGATGGATGGACCGAGTAACCTATAGGAGGATGGATGGACCGCGTAACCTCTAGGATGGATGGACCGAGTAACCTCTAGGAGGATGGATGGACCGAGTAACCTCTATGAGGATGGATGGACCGGGTAACCTCTAGGAGGATGGATGGACCGAGTAACCTCTAGGAGGATGGATGGACCGAGTAACCTGTAGGAGGATGGATGGACTGAGTAACCTGTAGGAGGATGGATGGATCGAGTAAACTCTAGGAGGATGGATGGACCGAGTAACCTCTAGGAGGGTGGATGGACCGAGTAACCTGTAGGAGGATGGATGATCCGAGTAACCTCTAGGAGGATGGATGGACCGAGTACCTCTAGGAGGATGGATGGACCAGGTAACATGTAGGATGATGGATGGATGGATCGAGTAACCTCTAGGAGGATGGATGGACCGAGTAACCTCTAGGAGGATTGATGGACCGAGTAACATGTAGGAGGATGGATGGACCGAGTAACCTCTAGGAGGATGTATGAACCGAGTAACCTCTAGGAGGATGGATGGAACGAGTAACATGTAGGAGGATGGATGGATCGAGTAACCTGTAGGAGGATGGATGGATCGAGTAACCTCTAGGAGGATGGATGGATCGAGTAACCTCTAGGAGGATGGATGGACCGAGTAAGCTGTAGGAGGATGGATGGTTGGACCGAGTAACTTCTAGGATGGATGGACCGAGTAACCTCTAGGAGGATGGATGGATCGAGTAACCTCTAGGAGGATGGATGGACCGAGTAACATGTAGGAGGATGGATGGACCGAGTAACCTGTAGGAGGATGGATGGACTGAGTAACCTGTAGGAGGATGGATGGACTGAGTAACCTCTAGGAGGATGGATGGACCGAGTACCTCTAGGAGGATGGATGGATGGACCAGGTAACATGTAGGATGATGGATGGATGGACCGAGTAACATCTAGGAGGATGGATGAACCCAGTAACCTCTAGGAGGATGGATGGACCGAGTAACTTCTAGGAGGATGGATGGACCGAGTAACCTCTAGGAGGATGGATGGACCTAGTAACTTCTAGGAGGATGGATGGATCGAGTAACCTCTAGGAGGATGGATGGACCGAGTAACCTCTAGGAGGATGGATGGACCGGGTAACCTCTAGGAGGATGGATGGACCGAGTAACCTCTAGGAGGATGGATGGACCGAGTAACCTGTAGGAGGATGGATGGACCGAGTAACCTCTAGGAGGATGGATGGACCGAGTACCTCTAGGAGGATGGATGGATGGACCAGGTAACATGTAGGATGATGGATGGACCGAGTAACCTCTAGGAGGATGGATGAACCGAGTAACCTCTAGGAGGATGGATGGACCGAGTAACCTGTAGGAGGATGGATGGACCGAGTAACCTGTAGGAGGATGGATGGACCGCGTAACCTCTAGGATGGATGGACCGAGTAACCTCTAGGAGGATGGATGGACCGAGTAACCTCTAGGAGGATGGATGGACCGGGTAACCTCTAGGAGGATGGATGGACCGAGTAACCTCTAGGAGGATGGATGGACCGAGTACCTCTAGGAGGATGGATGGATGGACCAGGTAACATGTAGGAGGAATGGATGGACCGAGTAAAATCTAGGAGGATGGATGGACCGAGTAACCTGTAGGAGGATGGATGGACCGAGTAACCTGTAGGAGAATAGATGGATCGAGTAACCTCTAGGAGGATGGATGGACCGAGTAACCTCTAGGAGGGTGGATGGACCGAGTAACCTGTAGGAGGATGGATGAACCGAGTAACCTCTAGGAGGATGGATGGACCGAGTACCTCTAGGTGGATGGACCAGGTAACATGTAGGATGATGGATGGATGGACCGAGTAACATCTAGGAGGATGGATGAACCCAGTAACCTCTAGGAGGATGGATGGACCGAGTAACTTCTAGGAGGATGGATGGACCGAGTAACCTCTAGGAGGATGGATGGACCTAGTAACTTCTAGGAGGATGGATGGATCAAGTAACTTCTAGGAGGATGGATGGACCGAGTAAACTCTAGGAGGGTGGATGGACCGAGTAACCTCTAGGAGGATGGATGGACCGAGTAACCTGTAGGAGGATGGACGGACCGAGTAACCTGTAGGATGGATGGACCGCGTAACCTCTAGGAGGATGGATGGACCGAGTAACCTCTAGGAGGATGGATGCACCGAGTAACCTCTAGGAGGATGGATGGACCGAGTAACCTGTAGGAGGATGGATGGACCGCATAACCTGTAGGAGGATGGATGGACCGCATAACCTCTAGGATGGATGGACCGAGTAACCTCTAGGAGGATGGATGGACCGAGTAACCTCTAGGAGGATGGATGGACCGGGTAACCTCTAGGAGGATGGATGGACCGAGTAACCTCTAGGAGGATGGATGGACCGAGTAACCTGTAGGAGGATGGATGGACCGAGTAACCTCTAGGAGGATGGATGGACCGAGTAACCTCTAGGAGGATGGATGGACCGAGTAACCTCTAGGAGGATGGATGGACCGAGTACCTCTAGGAGGATGGATGGATGGACCAGGTAACATGTAGGAGGATGGATGAACCCAGTAACCTCTAGGAGGATGGATGGACCGAGTAACTTCTAGGAGGATGGATGGACCGAGTAACCTCTAGGAGGATGGATGAACCGAGTAACCTCTAGGAGGATGGATGGACCGAGTAACCTGTAGGAGGATGGATGGACCGAGTAACCTGTAGGAGGATGGATGGACCGCGTAACCTCTAGGATGGATGGACCGAGTAACCTCTAGGAGGATGGATGGACCGAGTAACCTCTATGAGGATGGATGGACCGGGTAACCTCTAGGAGGATGGATGGACCGAGTAACCTCTAGGAGGATGGATGGACCGAGTAACCTGTAGGAGGATGGATGGACTGAGTAACCTGTAGGAGGATGGATGGATCGAGTAACCTCTAGGAGGATGGATGGACCGAGTAACCTCTAGGAGGATGGATGGACCGAGTAACCTGTAGGAGGATGGATGATCCGAGTAACCTCTAGGAGGATGGATGGACCGAGTACCTCTAGGAGGATGGATGGACCAGGTAACATGTAGGAGATGGATGGATGGACCGAGTAACCTCTAGGAGGATGGATGGACCGAGTAACCTCTAGGAGGATTGATGGACCGAGTAACATGTAGGAGGATGGATGGACCGAGTAACCTCTAGGAGGATGTATGAACCGAGTAACCTCTAGGAGGATGGATGGAACGAGTAACATGTAGGAGGATGGATGGATCGAGTAACCTGTAGGAGGATGGATGGATCGAGTAACCTCTAGGAGGATGGATGGATCGAGTAACCTCTAGGAGGATGGATGGACCGAGTAAGCTGTAGGAGGATGGATGGTTGGACCGAGTAACTTCTAGGATGGATGGACCGAGTAACCTCTAGGAGGATGGATGGATCGAGTAACCTCTAGGAGGATGGATGGACCGAGTAACATGTAGGAGGATGGATGGACCGAGTAACCTGTAGGAGGATGGATGGACTGAGTAACCTGTAGGAGGATGGATGGACTGAGTAAGCTCTAGGAGGATGGATGGACCGAGTACCTCTAGGAGGATGGATGGATGGACCAGGTAACATGTAGGATGATGGATGGATGGACCGAGTAACATCTAGGAGGATGGATGAACCCAGTAACCTCTAGGAGGATGGATGGACCGAGTAACTTCTAGGAGGATGGATGGACCGAGTAACCTCTAGGAGGATGGATGGACCTAGTAACTTCTAGGAGGATGGATGGATCGAGTAACCTCTATGAGGATGGATGGACCGAGTAACCTCTAGGAGGATGGATGGACCGGGTAACCTCTAGGAGGATGGATGGACCGAGTAACCTCTAGGAGGATGGATGTACCGGGTAACCTCTAGGAGGATGGATGGACCAAGTAACCTCTAGGAGGATGGATGGATGAATAACCACTAGGAGGATGGATGGACCGAGCAACCTGTAGGAGGATGGATGGACCGAGTAACCTCTAGGAGGAGGGATGGACCGAGTACCTCTAGGAGGATGGATGGACCAGGTAACATGTAGGATGATGGATGGATGGACCGAGTAACCTCTAGGAGGATGGATGAACCAAGTAACCTCTAGGAGGATGGATGGACCGAGTAACCTGTAGGAGGATGGATGGACCGAGTAACCTGTAGGAGGATGGATGGACTGCGTAACCTCTAGGATGGATGGACCGAGTAACCTCTAGGAGGATGGATGGACCGAGTAACCTCTAGGAGGATGGATGGACCGGGTAACCTCTAGGAGGATGGATGGACCGAGTAACTTCTAGGAGGATGGATGGACCGAGTAACCTGTAGGAGGATGGATGGACCGAGTAACCTGTATGAGGATGGATGGATCGAGTAACCTCTAGGAGGATGGATGGACCGAGTAACCTCTAGGAGGGTGGATGGACCGAGTAACCTGTAGGAGGATGGATGAACCGAGTAACATCTAGGAGGATGGATGGACCAAGTACCTCTAGGAGGATGGATGGATAGACCAGGTAACATGTAGGATGATGGATGGATGGACCGAGTAACATCTAGGAGGATGGATGAACCCAGTAACCTCTAGGAGGATGGATGGACCGAGTAACTTCTAGGAGGATGGATGGACCGAGTAACCTCTAGGAGGATGGATGGACCTAGTAACTTCTAGGAGGATGGATGGATCGAGTAACCTCTAGGAGGATGGATGGACCGAGTAACCTCTAGGAGGATGGATGGACCGAGTAACCTCTAGGAGGATGGATGGACCGAGTAACCTGTAGGAGGATGGATGGACCGAGTAACCTGTAGGAGGATGGATGGACCGCGTAACCTCTAGGAGGATGGATGGACCGAGTAACCTCTAGGAGGATGGATGGACCGAGTAACCTCTAGGAGGATGGATGGACCGAGTAACCTGTAGGAGGATGGATGGACCGAGTAACCTCTAGGATGGATGGACCGAGTAACCTCTAGGAGGATGGAT
>CM026394.1:3621855-3640607 GCA_014843695.1 Archivesica marissinica | reverse complement strand
TTTAGTTACAAATAAGAAAATCACATTAATGAGTTGTCGTCTGCTACAAATATATGAACAATTTATAGCCAACATGCAGAGAATTAAATAGCTTGACACGCTTTCATGAATGATAATTAATATTTTGCATTTTTCTGCCGTCAGTCAATTTCTTGAAGAGGGCGTACCGATGGAAGCAAATGTTAAAGTTTCTCTAACCATTCCATTTCATATAATATACTAGTCCAGACTATAGACCACTGTCTCCGCGAAAACTCGAAGATTCGAACCTCGTCAAATAATGGTTACCGATTGCCTATCAGCCCGACGCCTAGCCTTCAAGGATAGGATTTGGGAAGTACTGATGTTCATAAGAGGTGTCACACAAGTCAGAAATGGCTGGCCCTTTCAATAGGATGAAAGCGTATATGTCGTCATTCGTTGTTGAAATTTATTAAATAACACCATTTATGGTATGGACGCGATCACACGCTTTCTCACTTCTCCCCAAAAAATCTGACCTAGAATGAACCCTGAATTCCATGACATATTTCCAGGAATTGTTGTCTGTTACAATTAATTGAACTAATCATACCTTTTATTTACCGATCATAATCACTGAGTAGACGTATCGCGATATCCATCCATCCTCCTACAGGTTACTCGGTCCATCCAACCTCCTAGAGGTTACTCGGTCCATCCATCCTCATAGAGGTTACTCGGTCCAGCCATCCTTATAGAGGTTACTTGGTCCATCCATCCTCCTAGAGGTTACTCGGTCCAACCATCCATCCTCCTACAGGTTACTCGGTCCATCCATCCTCCTAGAGGTTACCCAGTCCATCCATCCTCCTAGAGGTTACTCGGTCCATCCATCCTCCTAGAGGTTACTCGGTCCATCCATCCTCCTAGAGGTTACCCGGTCCATCCATCCTCATAGAGGTTACTCGGTCCATCCATCCTCCTAGAGGTTACCCGGTCCATCCATCCTCCTACAGGTTACTCGGTTCATCCATCCTCCTAGAGGTTACTCGGTCCATCCATCCTCCTAGAGGTTACTCGGTCCATCCATCCTCCTAGAGGTTACTCGGTCCATCCATCCTCCTACAGGTTACCCGGTCCATCCATCCATCCTCCTACAGGTTACTCGGTCCATCCATCCTCCTACAGGTTACTCGGTCCATCCATCCTCCTAGAGGTTACTCGATCCATCCATCCTCCTAGAGGTTACTCGGTCCATCCATCCTCCTAGAGGTTACTCGGTCCATCCATCCTAGAGGTTACTCGGTCCATCCATCCTCCTACAGGTTACTCGGTCCATCCATCCTCCTAGAGGTTACTCGGTTCATCCATCCTCCTAGAGGTTAATCGGTCCATCCATCCATCATCCTACATGTTACCTGGTCCATCCATCCATCCTCCTAGAGGTACTCGGTCCATCCATCCTCCTAGAGGTTACTCGGTTCATCCATCCTCCTACAGGTTACTCGGTCCATCCATCCTCCTAGAGGTTACTCGGTCCATCCATCCTCCTAGAGGTTACTCGGTCCATCCATCCTCCTAGAGGTTACTCGGTCCATCCATCCTCCTACAGGTTACTCGGTCCATCCATCCTCCTAGAGGTTACTCGGTCATCCATCCTCCTAAGGTTAATCGTCCATCCACCACCATCATCCTACATGTTACCTGGTCCATCATCCATCCTCCTAGATGTACCGGTCCATCCATCCCCTAGAGACCCAACCACCCAATTACTCGGTTCATCCATCTCTACAGGTTATCGGTCCATCCATCCTCCTAGAGGTTACCGCGTCCATCCATCCCCATGAGTTTACTCGACCACCATCCCTCCTAGAGGTTACCCGGTCCATCCATCCTCCTACAGGTTACTCGGTCCATCCATCCTCCAAGAGGTTACTCGATCCATCCATCCATCCTACAGGTAATCGGTCCATCCATCCTCCTAGAGGTTACTCGTCCATCATCCTCCTAGAGGTTATCCATCCATCCTCCTAGAGGTTACTCAGTCCATCCATCCTCCTACAGGTTACTCGTCCATCCATCCTCCTAGAGGTTACCCAGTCCATCCATCCTCCTACAGGTTACTCGGTCCATCCATCCTCCAAGAGGTTACTCCATCCATCCATCCATCCATCCATCCTACAGGTTACTCGGTCCATCCATCCTCCTAGAGGTCACTCGGTCCATCCATCCTCCTAGAGGTTACTCGATCCATCCATCCTCCTACAGGTTACTCAGTCCATCCATCCTCCTACAGGTTACTCGGTCCATCCATCCTCCTAGAGGTTACTCGGTCCATCCATCCTCCTAGAGGTTACTCGGTCCATCCATCCTCCTAGAGGTTACTCGATCCATCCATCCTCCTAGAAGTTACTAGGTCCATCCATCCTCCTAGAGGTTACTCGGTCCATCCATCCTCCTAGAAGTTACTCGGTCCATCCATCCTCCTAGAGGTTACTGGGTTCATCCATCCTCCTAGATGTTACTCGGTCCATCCATCCATCATCCTACATGTTACCTGGTCCATCCATCCATCCTCCTAGAGGTACTCGGTCCATCCATCCTCCTAGAGGTTACTCGGTCCATCCATCCTCCTAGAGGTTACTCAGTCCATCCATCCTCCTACAGGTTACTCGGTCCATCCATCCTCCTACGGTTACTCGGTCCATCCATCCTCCTAGAGGTTACTCGGTCCATCCATCCTCCTAGAGGTTACTCGGTCCATCCACCTCCTAGAGGTTACTCCATCCATCCCTAGAGGTACTCGGTCCACCATCCTCTACAGTTACCGGTCCATCCATCCTCCTAGAGGTTACTCGTCATCCATCCTCCTAGAGTTACTCGATCCATCCATCCTCCTAGAGGTTACTCGGTCCATCCATCCTCCTAGAGGTTACTCGGTTCATCCATCCTCCTAGAGGTTACTCGGTCCATCCATCCTCCTACAGGTTACTCGGTCCATCCATCCTCCTAGAGGTTACTCGATCCATCCATCCTCCTAGAAGTTACTAGGTCCATCCATCCTCCTAGAGGTTACTCGGTCCATCCATCCTCCTAGAAGTTACTCGGTCCATCCATCCTCCTAGAGGTTACTGGGTTCATCCATCCTCCTAGATGTTACTCGGTCCATCCATCCATCATCCTACATGTTACCTGGTCCATCCACCTAGAGGTACTCGGTCCATCCATCCTCCTAGAGGTTACTCGGTTCATCCATCCTCCTACAGGTTACTCGGTCCATCCATCCTCCTAGAGGTTACTCGGTCCATCCATCCTCCTAGAGGTTACTCGATCCATCCATCCTCCTACAGGTTACTCGGTCCATCCATCCTCCTACAGGTTACTCGGTCCATCCATCCTCCTAGAGGTTACTCGGTCCATCCATCCTCCTAGAGGTTACCCGGTCCATCCATCCTCCTAGAGGTTACTCGGTCCATCCATCCTCCTAGAGGTTACTCGGTCCATCCATCCTAGAGGTTACACGGTCCATCCATCCTCCTACAGGTTACTCGGTCCATCCATCCTCCTACAGGTTACTCGGTCCATCCTTCCTCCTAGAGGTTACTTGGTTCATCCATCCTCCTAGAGGTTACTCGGTCCATCCATCCATCATCCTACATGTTACCTGGTCCATCCATCCATCCTCCTAGAGGTACTCGGTCCATCCATCCTCCTAGAGGTTACTCGGTCCATCCATCCTCCTACAGGTTACTCGGTCCATCCATCCTCCTAGTGGTTATTCATCCATCCATCCTCCTAGAGGTTACTCGGTCCATCCATCCTCCTAGAGGTTACCCGGTACATCCATCCTCCTAGAGGTTACTCGGTCCATCCATCCTCCTAGAGGTTACCCGGTCCATCCATCCTCCTAGAGGTTAATAGGTCCATCCATCCTCATAGAGGTTACTCGATCCATCCATCCTCCTAGAAGTTACTAGGTCCATCCATCCTCCTAGAGGTTACTCAGTCCATCCATCCTCCTAGAAGTTACTCGGTCCATCCATCCTCCTAGAGGTTACTGGGTTCATCCATCCTCCTAGATGTTACTCGGTCCATCCATCCATCATCCTACATGTTACCTGGTCCATCCATCCTCCTAGAGGTACTCGGTCCATCCATCCTCCTAGAGCTTACTCAGTCCATCCATCCTCCTACAGGTTACTCAGTCCATCCATCCTCCTACAGGTTACTCGGTCCATCCATCCTCCTACATGTTACTCGGTCCATCCATCCTCCTAGAGGTTACTCGATCCATCCATCCTCCTAGAGGTTACTCGGTCCATCCATCCTAGAGGTTACTCGGTCCAACCATCCATCCTCCTACAGCTTACTCGGTCCATCCATCCTCCTAGAGGTTACTCGATCCATCCATCCTCCTAGAGGTTACTCGATCCATCCATCCTCCTACAGGTTACTCGATCCATCCATCCTCCTACATGTTACTCGTTCCATCCATCCTCCTAGAGGTTACTCGGTTCATACATCCTCCTAGAGGTTACTCGGTCCATCCATCCTCCTACATGTTACTCGGTCCATCAATCCTCCTAGAGGTTACTCGGTCCATCCATCCTCCTAGAGGTTACTCGGTCCATCCATCCTCCTACATGTTACTCGGTCCATCCATCCTCCTAGAGGTTACTCGGTCCATCCATCCTCCTAGAGGTTACTCGATCCATCCATCCATCATCCTACATGTTACCTGGTCCATCCATCCTCCTAGAGGTACTCGGTCCATCCATCCTCCTAGAGGTTACTCGGATCATCCATCCTCCTACAGGTTACTCGGTCCATCCACCCTCCTAGAGGTTACTCGGTCCATCCATCCTCCTAGAGTTTACTCGATCCATCCATCCTCCTACAGGTTACTCAGTCCATCCATCCTCCTACAGGTTACTCGGTCCATCCATCCTCCTAGAGGTTACTCGGTCCATCCATCCTCCTAGAGGTTACCCGGTCCATCCATCCTCATAGAGGTTACTCGGTCCATCCATCCTCCTAGAGGTTACTCGGTCCATCCATCCTAGAGGTTACGCGGTCCATCCATCCTCCTATAGGTTACTCGGTCCATCCATCCTCCTACAGGTTACTCGCTCCATCCATCCTCCTAGAGGTTACTCGGTTCATCCATCCTCCTAGAGGTTACTCGATCCATCCATCCTCCTAGAAGTTACTAGGTCCATCCATCCTCCTAGAGGTTACTCGGTCCATCCATCCTCCCAGAAGTTACTCGGTCCATCCATCCTCCTAGAGGTTACTGGGTTCATCCATCCTCCTAGATGTTAGTCGGTCCACCCATCCATCATCCTACATGTTACCTGGTCCATCCATCCATCCTCCTAGAGGTACTCGGTCCATCCATCCTCCTAGAGGTTACTCGGTTCATCCATCCTCCTACAGGTTACTCAGTCCATCCACCCTCCTAGAGGTTACTCGGTCCATACATCCTCCTAGAGGTTACTCGATCCATCTATTCTCCTACAGGTTACTCGGTCCGTCCATCCATCCTCCTACAGGTTACTCGGTTCATCCATCCTCCTAGAGGTTACTCGGTCCATCCATCCTCCTAGAGGTTACCCGGTCCATCCATCCTCATAGAGGTTACTCGGTCCATCCATCCTCCTAGAGGTTACTCGGTCCATCCATCCTAGAGGTTACGCGGTCCATCCATCCTCCTACAGGTTACTCGGTCCATCCATCCTCCTACAGGTTACTTGGTCCATCCATCCTCCTAGAGGTTATTCGGTCCATCCATCCATCATCCTACATGTTACCTGGTCCATCCATCCATCCTCCTAGAGGTACTCGGTCCATCCATCCTCCTAGAGGTTACTCGGTCCATCCATCCTCCTACAGGTTACTCGGTCCATCCATCCTCCTAGTGGTTATTCATCCATCCATCCTCCTAGAGGTTACTCGGTCCATCCATCCTCCTAGAGGTTACCCGATACATCCATCCTCCTAGAGGTTACTCGGTCCATCCATCCTCCTAGAGGTTACTCGGTCCATCCATCCTCCTAGAGGTTACTCGGTCCATCCATCCTCCTAGAGGTTACTCGATCCATCCATCCTCCTAGAAGTTACTAGGTCCATCCATCCTCCTAGAGGTTACTCGGTCCATCCATCCTCCTAGAAGTTACTCGGTCCATCCATCCTCCTAGAGGTTACTGGGTTCATCCATCCTCCTAGATGTTACTCGGTCCATCCATCCATCATCCTACATGTTACCTGGTCCATCCATCCATCCTCCTAGAGGTACTCGGTCCATCCATCCTCCTAGAGGTTACTCAGTCCATCCATCCTCCTACAGGTTACTCAGTCCATCCATCCTCCTACAGGTTACTCGGTCCATCCATCCTCCTACATGTTACTCGGTCCATCCATCCTCCTAGAGGTTACTCGATCCATCCATCCTCCTAGAGGTTACTCGATCCATCCATCCTCCTAGAGGTTACTCGGTCCATCCATCCTAGAGGTTACTCGGTCCAACCATCCATCCTCCTACAGTTTACTCGGTCCATCCATCCTCCTAGAGGTTACTCGATCCATCCATCCTCCTAGAGGTTACTCGATCGATCCATCCATCCTCCTACATGTTACTCGATCCATCCATCCTCCTACATGTTACTCGTTCCATCCATCCTCCTAGAGGTTACTCGGTTCATACATCCTCCTAGAGGTTACTCGGTCCATCCATCCTCCTACATGTTACTCGGTCCATCAATCCTCCTAGAGGTTACTCGGTCCATCCATCCTCCTAGAGGTTACTCGGTCCATCCATCCATCCTCCTACATGTTACTCGGTCCATCCATCCTCCTAGAGGTTACTCGGTCCATCCATCCTCCTAGAGGTTAATCGATCCATCCATCATCCTACATGTTACCTGGTCCATCCATCCATCCTCCTAGAGGTACTCGGTCCATCCATCCTCCTAGAGGTTACTCGGTTCATCCATCCTCCTACAGGTTACTCGGTCCATCCACCCTCCTAGAGGTTACTCGGTCCATCCATCCTCCTAGAGTTTACTCGATCCATCCATCCTCCTACAGGTTACTCAGTCCATCCATCCTCCTACAGGTTACTCGGTCCATCCATCCTCCTAGAGGTTACTCGGTCCATCCATCCTCCTAGAGGTTACCCGGTCCATCCATCCTCATAGAGGTTACTCGGTCCATCCATCCTCCTAGAGGTTACTCGGTCCATCCATCCTAGAGGTTATGCGGTCCATCCATCCTCCTACAGGTTATGCGGTCCATCCATCCTCCTACAGGTTACTCGGTCCATCCATCCTCCTAGAGGTTACTCGGTGCATCCATCCTCCTAGAGGTTACTCGGTCCATCCATCCTCCTAGAGGTTACGCGGTCCATCCATCCTACAGGTTACTCGGTCCGTCCATCCTCCTACAGGTTACTCGGTCCATCCATCCTCCTAGAGGTTACTCGGTCCATCCACCCTCCTAGAGTTTACTCGGTCCATCCATCCTCCTAGAAGTTACTTGATCCATCCATCCTCCTAGAAGTTACTAGGTCCATCCATCCTCCTAGAGGTTACTCGGTCCATCCATCCTCCTAGAAGTTACTCGGTCCATCCATCCTCCTAGAGGTTACTGGGTTCATCCATCCTCCTAGATGTTACTCGGTCCATCCATCCATCATCCTACATGTTACCTGGTCCATCCACCTAGAGGTACTCGGTCCATCCATCCTCCTAGAGGTTACTCGGTTCATCCATCCTCCTACAGGTTACTCGGTCCATCCACCCTCCTAGAGGTTACTCGGTCCATCCATCCTCCTAGAGGTTACTCGATCCATCTATTCTCCTACAGGTTACTCGGTCCATCCATCCTCCTACAGGTTACTCGGTCCATCCATCCTCCTAGAGGTTACTCGGTCCATCCATACATCCTCCTACATGTTACCTGGTCCATCCATCCATCCTCCTAGAGGTACTCGGTCCATCCATCCTCCTAGAGGTTACTCGGTCCATCCATCCTCCTAGAGGTTACCCGGTCCATCCATCCTCATAGAGGTTACTCGGTCCATCCATCCTCCTAGAGGTTACTCGGTCCATCCATCCTAGAGGTTACGCGGTCCATCCATCCTCCTACAGGTTACTCGGTCCATCCATCCTCCTAGAGGTTACTCGGTTCATCCATCCTCCTAGAGGTTAATCGGTCCATCCATCCATCATCCTACATGTTACCTGGTCCATCCATCCATCCTCCTAGAGGTACTCGGTCCATCCATCCTCCTAGAGGTTACTCGGTCCATCCATCCTCCTACAGGTTACTCGGTCCATCCATCCTCCTAGAGGTTACTCGGTCCATCCATCCTCCTAGAGGTTACCCGGTACATCCATCCTCCTAGAGGTTACTCGGTCCATCCATCCTCCTAGAGGTTACTCGGTCCATCCATCCTCCTAGAGGTTACTCGATCCATCCATCCTCCTAGAAGTTACTAGGTCCATCCATCCTCCTAGAGGTTACTCGGTCCATCCATCCTCCTAGAAGTTACTCGGTCCATCCATCCTCCTAGAGGTTACTGGGTTCATCCATCCTCCTAGATGTTACTCGGTCCATCCATCCATCATCCTACATGTTACCTGGTCCATCCATCCATCCTCCTAGAGGTACTCGGTCCATCCATCCTCCTAGAGGTTACTCGGTCCATCCATCCTCCTACAGGTTACTCAGTCCATCCATCCTCCTACAGGTTACTCGGTCCATCCATCCTCCTACATGTTACTCGGTCCATCCATCCTCCTAGAGGTTACTCGATCCATCCATCCTCCTAGAGGTTACTCGGTCCATCCATCCTAGAGGTTACTCGGTCCATCCATCCTAGAGGTTACTCGGTCCATCCATCCTCCTAGAGGTTACTCGATCCATCAATCCTCCTAGAGGTTACTCGATCCATCCATCCTCCTAGAGGTTACTCGATCCATCCATCCTCCTACATGTTACTCGTTCCATCCATCCTCCTAGAGGTTACTCGGTTCATACATCCTCCTAGAGGTTACTCGGTCCATCCATCCTCCTACATGTTACTCGGTCCATCAATCCTCCTAGAGGTTACTCGGTCCATCCATTCTCCTAGAGGTTACTCGGTCCATCCATCCATCCTCCTACATGTTACTCGGTCCATCCATCCTCCTAGAGGTTACTCGGTCCATCCATCCTCCTAGAGGTTACTCGGTCCATCCATCCTCCTAGAGGTTACTCGGTCCATCCATCCTCCTAGAGGTTACTCGATCCATCCATCCTCCTAGAGGTTACTCGATCGATCCATCCATCCTCCTAGAGGTTACTCGATCGATCCATCCATCCTCCTAGAGGTTACCCGGTACATCCATCCTCCTAGAGGTTACTCGGTCCATCCATCCTCCTAGAGGTTACTCGGTCCATCCATCCTCCAAGAGGTTACTCGATCCATCCATCCTCCTAGAAGTTACTAGGTCCATCCATCCTCCTAGAGGTTACTCGGTCCATCCATCCATCCTCCTACATGTTACTCGGTCCATCCATCCTCCTAGAGGTTACTCGGTCCATCCATCCTCCTAGAGGTTACTCGATCCATCCATCCTCCTAGAGGTTACTCGATCCATCCATCCTCCTAGAGGTTACTCGTTCCATCCATCCTCCTAGAGGTTACTCGGTCCATCCATCCTCCTAGAGGTTACTCGGTCCATCCATCCTCCTACATGTTACTCGGTCCATCCATCCTCCTAGAGGTTACTCGGTCCATCCATCCTCCTAGAGGTTACTCGGTCCATCCATCCTCCTACATGTTACTCGGTCCATCAATCCTCCTAGAGGTTACTCGGTCCATCCATCCTCCTACATGTTACTCGGTCCATCAATCCTCCTAGAGGTTACTCGGTCCATCCATCCTCCTAGAGGTTACTCATCCATCCATCCTCCTACATGTTACTCAGTCCATCCATCCTCCTACAGGTTACTCATTCCATCCATCCTCCTAGATGTTACTTGGTCCATCCATCCTCCTACAGGTTACTTGGTCCATCCATCCTCCTAGAGGTTACTCGGTCCATCCATCCTCCTAGAGGTTACTCGGTCCATCCATCCTAGAGGTTACGCGGTCCATCCATCCTCCTATAGGTTACTCGGTCCATCCATCCTCCTACAGGTTACTCGCTCCATCCATCCTCCTAGAGGTTACTCGGTTCATCCATCCTCCTAGAGGTTACTCGATCCATCCATCCTCCTAGAAGTTACTAGGTCCATCCATCCTCCTAGAGGTTACTCGGTCCATCCATCCTCCCAGAAGTTACTCGGTCCATCCATCCTCCTAGAGGTTACTGGGTTCATCCATCCTCCTAGATGTTAGTCGGTCCACCCATCCATCATCCTACATGTTACCTGGTCCATCCATCCATCCTCCTAGAGGTACTCGGTCCATCCATCCTCCTAGAGGTTACTCGGTTCATCCATCCTCCTACAGGTTACTCAGTCCATCCACCCTCCTAGAGGTTACTCGGTCCATACATCCTCCTAGAGGTTACTCGATCCATCTATTCTCCTACAGGTTACTCGGTCCGTCCATCCATCCTCCTACAGGTTACTCGGTTCATCCATCCTCCTAGAGGTTACTCGGTCCATCCATCCTCCTAGAGGTTACCCGGTCCATCCATCCTCATAGAGGTTACTCGGTCCATCCATCCTCCTAGAGGTTACTCGGTCCATCCATCCTAGAGGTTACGCGGTCCATCCATCCTCCTACAGGTTACTCGGTCCATCCATCCTCCTACAGGTTACTTGGTCCATCCATCCTCCTAGAGGTTATTCGGTCCATCCATCCATCATCCTACATGTTACCTGGTCCATCCATCCATCCTCCTAGAGGTACTCGGTCCATCCATCCTCCTAGAGGTTACTCGGTCCATCCATCCTCCTACAGGTTACTCGGTCCATCCATCCTCCTAGTGGTTATTCATCCATCCATCCTCCTAGAGGTTACTCGGTCCATCCATCCTCCTAGAGGTTACCCGATACATCCATCCTCCTAGAGGTTACTCGGTCCATCCATCCTCCTAGAGGTTACTCGGTCCATCCATCCTCCTAGAGGTTACTCGGTCCATCCATCCTCCTAGAGGTTACTCGATCCATCCATCCTCCTAGAAGTTACTAGGTCCATCCATCCTCCTAGAGGTTACTCGGTCCATCCATCCTCCTAGAAGTTACTCGGTCCATCCATCCTCCTAGAGGTTACTGGGTTCATCCATCCTCCTAGATGTTACTCGGTCCATCCATCCATCATCCTACATGTTACCTGGTCCATCCATCCATCCTCCTAGAGGTACTCGGTCCATCCATCCTCCTAGAGGTTACTCAGTCCATCCATCCTCCTACAGGTTACTCAGTCCATCCATCCTCCTACAGGTTACTCGGTCCATCCATCCTCCTACATGTTACTCGGTCCATCCATCCTCCTAGAGGTTACTCGATCCATCCATCCTCCTAGAGGTTACTCGATCCATCCATCCTCCTAGAGGTTACTCGGTCCATCCATCCTAGAGGTTACTCGGTCCAACCATCCATCCTCCTACAGTTTACTCGGTCCATCCATCCTCCTAGAGGTTACTCGATCCATCCATCCTCCTAGAGGTTACTCGATCGATCCATCCATCCTCCTACATGTTACTCGATCCATCCATCCTCCTACATGTTACTCGTTCCATCCATCCTCCTAGAGGTTACTCGGTTCATACATCCTCCTAGAGGTTACTCGGTCCATCCATCCTCCTACATGTTACTCGGTCCATCAATCCTCCTAGAGGTTACTCGGTCCATCCATCCTCCTAGAGGTTACTCGGTCCATCCATCCATCCTCCTACATGTTACTCGGTCCATCCATCCTCCTAGAGGTTACTCGGTCCATCCATCCTCCTAGAGGTTAATCGATCCATCCATCATCCTACATGTTACCTGGTCCATCCATCCATCCTCCTAGAGGTACTCGGTCCATCCATCCTCCTAGAGGTTACTCGGTTCATCCATCCTCCTACAGGTTACTCGGTCCATCCACCCTCCTAGAGGTTACTCGGTCCATCCATCCTCCTAGAGTTTACTCGATCCATCCATCCTCCTACAGGTTACTCAGTCCATCCATCCTCCTACAGGTTACTCGGTCCATCCATCCTCCTAGAGGTTACTCGGTCCATCCATCCTCCTAGAGGTTACCCGGTCCATCCATCCTCATAGAGGTTACTCGGTCCATCCATCCTCCTAGAGGTTACTCGGTCCATCCATCCTAGAGGTTATGCGGTCCATCCATCCTCCTACAGGTTATGCGGTCCATCCATCCTCCTACAGGTTACTCGGTCCATCCATCCTCCTAGAGGTTACTCGGTGCATCCATCCTCCTAGAGGTTACTCGGTCCATCCATCCTCCTAGAGGTTACGCGGTCCATCCATCCTACAGGTTACTCGGTCCGTCCATCCTCCTACAGGTTACTCGGTCCATCCATCCTCCTAGAGGTTACTCGGTCCATCCACCCTCCTAGAGTTTACTCGGTCCATCCATCCTCCTAGAAGTTACTTGATCCATCCATCCTCCTAGAAGTTACTAGGTCCATCCATCCTCCTAGAGGTTACTCGGTCCATCCATCCTCCTAGAAGTTACTCGGTCCATCCATCCTCCTAGAGGTTACTGGGTTCATCCATCCTCCTAGATGTTACTCGGTCCATCCATCCATCATCCTACATGTTACCTGGTCCATCCACCTAGAGGTACTCGGTCCATCCATCCTCCTAGAGGTTACTCGGTTCATCCATCCTCCTACAGGTTACTCGGTCCATCCACCCTCCTAGAGGTTACTCGGTCCATCCATCCTCCTAGAGGTTACTCGATCCATCTATTTTCCTACTGGTTAGTCGGTCCATCCATCCTCCTACAGGTTACTCGGTCCATCCATCCTCCTAGATTTTACTCGGTCCATCCATACATCCTCCTACATGTTACCTGGTCCATCCATCCATCCTCCTAGAGGTACTCGGTCCATCCATCCTCCTAGAGGTTACTCGGTCCATCCATCCTCCTAGAGGTTACCCGGTCCATCCATCCTCATAGAGGTTACTCGGTCCATCCATCCTCCTAGAGGTTACTCGGTCCATCCATCCTAGAGGTTACGCGGTCCATCCATCCTCCTACAGGTTACTCGGTCCATCCATCCTCCTACAGGTTACTCGGTCCATCCATCCTCCTAGAGGTTACTCGGTTCATCCATCCTCCTAGAGGTTAATCGGTCCATCCATCATCCTACATGTTACCTGGTCCATCCATCCATCCTCCTAGAGGTACTCGGTCCATCCATCCTCCTAGAGGTTACTCGGTCCATCCATCCTCCTACAGGTTACTCGGTCCATCCATCCTCCTAGAGGTTACTCGGTCCATCCATCCTCCTAGAGGTTACCCGGTACATCCATCCTCCTAGAGGTTACTCGGTCCATCCATCCTCCTAGAGGTTACTCGATCCATCCATCCTCCTAGAAGATACTAGGTCCATCCATCCTCCTAGAGGTTACTCGGTCCATCCATCCTCCTAGAAGTTACTCGGTCCATCCATCCTCCTAGAGGTTACTGGGTTCATCCATCCTCCTAGATGTTACTCGGTCCATCCATCCATCATCCTACATGTTACCTGGTCCATCCATCCATCCTCCTAGAGGTACTCGGTCCATCCATCCATCCTCCTAGAGGTTACTCGGTCCATCCATCCTCCTACAGGTTACTCAGTCCATCCATCCTCCTACAGGTTACTCGGTCCATCCATCCTCCTACAGGTTACTCGGTCCATCCATCCTCCTAGAGGTTACTCGGTCCATCCATCCTCCTAGAGGTTACTCGGTCCATCCATCCTCCTAGAGGTTACTCGGTCCATCCATCCTCCTAGAGGTTACTCGGTCCATCCATCCTCCTAGAGGTTACTCGTCCATCCATCCCCTAAGTTATCCATCCATCCTCCTAGAGGTACTCGGTCCATCCATCCATCCTCCTAGAGGTTACTCGGTCCATCCATCCTCCTACAGGTTACTCGGTCCATCCATCCTCCTAGAGGTTACTCGGTCCATCCATCCTCCTAGATGTTACTCGGTCCATCCATCCTCCTAGAGGTTACTCGATCCATCCTCCTAGAGGTTACTCTCCATCCATCCATCCTCCTAGAGGTTACTCGGTCCATCCATCCTAGAGGTTACTCGGTCCATCCATCCTCCTAGAGGTTACTCGATCCATCCATCCTCCTAGAGGTTACTCGATCCATCCATCCTCCTACATGTTACTCGTTCCATCCATCCTCCTAGAGGTTACTCGGTTCATACATCCTCCTAGAGGTTACTCGGTCCATCCATCCTCCTACATGTTACTCGGTCCATCAATCCTCCTAGAGGTTACTCGGTCCATCCATTCTCCTAGAGGTTACTCGGTCCATCCATCCATCCTCCTACATGTTACTCGGTCCATCCATCCTCCTAGAGGTTACTCGGTCCATCCATCCTCCTAGAGGTTACTCGGTCCATCCATCCTCCTAGAGGTTACTCGGTCCATCCATCCTCCTAGAGGTTACTCGATCCATCCATCCTCCTAGAGGTTACTCGATCGATCCATCCATCCTCCTAGAGGTTACTCGATCGATCCATCCATCCTCCTAGAGGTTACCCGGTACATCCATCCTCCTAGAGGTTACTCGGTCCATCCATCCTCCTAGAGGTTACTCGGTCCATCCATCCTCCAAGAGGTTACTCGATCCATCCATCCTCCTAGAAGTTACTAGGTCCATCCATCCTCCTAGAGGTTACTCGGTCCATCCATCCATCCTCCTACATGTTACTCGGTCCATCCATCCTCCTAGAGGTTACTCGGTCCATCCATCCTCCTAGAGGTTACTCGATCCATCCATCCTCCTAGAGGTTACTCGATCCATCCATCCTCCTAGAGGTTACTCGATCCATCCATCCTCCTACATGTTACTCGTTCCATCCATCCTCCTAGAGGTTACTCGGTTCATACATCCTCCTAGAGGTTACTCGGTCCATCCATCCTCCTACATGTTACTCGGTCCATCAATCCTCCTAGAGGTTACTCGGTCCATCCATCCTCCTACATGTTACTCGGTCCATCAATCCTCCTAGAGGTTACTCGGTCCATCCATCCTCCTAGAGGTTACTCATCCATCCATCCTCCTACATGTTACTCAGTCCATCCATCCTCCTACAGGTTACTCATTCCATCCATCCTCCTAGATGTTACTTGGTCCATCCATCCTCCTACAGGTTACTTGGTCCATCCATCCTCCTAGAGGTTACTCGGTCCATCCATCCTCCTAGAGGTTACTCGGTCCATCCTCCTAGAGGTTACTCGGTCCATCCATCCATCCTCCTACAGTTACTCGGTCATCCATCCATCCTCCTAAAGTTACTAGGTCCATCCATCCTCCTAGAGGTTACTCGGTCCATCCATCCTCCTAGAGGTTACTCGGTCCATCCATCCTCCTAGAGGTTAATCGATCCATCCATCCATCATCCTACATGTTACCTGGTCCATCCATCCATCCTCCTAGAGGTACTCGGTCCATCCATCCTCCTAGAGGTTACTCGGTTCATCCATCCTCCTACAGGTTACTCGGTCCATCCACCCTCCTAGAGGTTACTCGGTCCATCCATCCTCCTAGAGTTTACTCGATCCATCCATCCTCCTACAGGTTACTCGGTCCATCCATCCTCCTACAGGTTACTCGGTCCATCCATCCTCCTAGAGGTTACTCGGTCCATCCATCCTCCTAGAGGTTACCCGGTCCATCCATCCTAGAGGTTACTCGGTCCATCCATCCTCCTAGAGGTTACTCGGTCCATCCATCCTAGAGGTTACGCGGTCCATCCATCCTCCTACAGGTTACTCGGTCCATCCATCCTCCTACAGGTTACTTGGTCCATCCATCCTCCTAGAGGTTATTCGGTCCATCCATCCATCATCCTACATGTTACCTGGCCATCCATCCATCCTCCTAGAGGTACTCGGTCCATCCATCCTCCTAGAGGTTACTCGGTCCATCCATCCTCCTACAGGTTACTCGGTCCATCCACCTCCTAGTGGTTACATCCATCCATCCTCCTAGAGGTTACTCGGTCCATCCATCCTCCTAGAGGTTACCCAATACATCCATCCTCCTAGAGGTTACTCGGTCCATCCATCCTCCTAGAGGTTACTCGGTCCATCCATCCTCCTACAGGTTACTCGGTCCATCCATCCTCCTAGAGGTTACTCGATCCATCCATCCTCCTAGAAGTTACTAGGTCCATCCATCCTCCTAGAGGTTACTCGGTCCATCCAACCTCCTAGAAGTTACTCGGTCCATCCATCCTCCTAGAGGTTACTGGGTTCATCCATCCTCCTAGATGTTACTCGGTCCATCCATCCATCATCCTACATGTTACCTGGTCCACATCCACCCCCCTAGAGTACTCGGTCCATCCATCCTCCTAGAACCACCACCACCCCAAACCACCACCACCCCACAGGTTACTCGGTCCATCCATCCTCCTACAGGTTACTCGGTCCATCCACCCTCCTAGAGGTTACTCGATCCATCCATCCTCCTAGAGGTTACTCGATCCATCCATCCTACAAACCCCACCACCAAACCCCAACCACCACCCTACAGTTTACTCGGTCCATCCATCCTCCTACAGGTTACTCGATCCATCCATCCTCCTAGAGGTTACTCGACACCACCACCCCACAACCGATCCATCCATCCTCCTACATGTTACCCGTTCCATCCATCCTCCTAGAGGTTACTCGGTCCATACATCCTCCTAGAGGTTACTCGGTCCATCCATCCTCCTACATGTTACACGGTCCATCAATCCTCCTAGAGGTTACTCGGTCCATCCATCCTCCTAGAGGTTACTCGGCCACCACCACCACCCCAACCCCATCCATCCTCCTAGAGGTTACTCGGCCACCACCCCAAAACACCACCACCCCACAACCCCTCCATCCATCCTCCTACAGTTTACTCGTCCATCCATCCTCCTAGAGGTTACTCGGTTCATCCATCCTCCTACAGGTTACTCAGTCCATCCACCCTCCTACAGGTTACCCGTTCCATCCATCCTCCTAGAGTTACTCGATCCATCCATCCTCCTACAGGTACTCAGTCCATCCATCCTCCTACAGGTACTCGGTCCATCCATCCTCCTAGAGGTTACTCGTCCATCCATCCTCCTAGAGGACCCCACCACCCCAAACCCCACCACCCCAAACCCCACCACCAAACCCACCACCCCACACCCCACCACCCCACAACCCCACCACCCCAAACCCACCACACCAAACCCCACCACCCCAAACCCCACCACCCCATACTCGGTCCATCCATCCTCCTACAGGTTACTCGGTCCATCCATCCTCCTAGAGGTTACTCGGTCCATCCACCCTCCTAGAGTTTACTCGTCCATCCATCCTCTAGAAGTTACTAGATCCATCCATCCTCCTAGAGTTACTAGGTCCATCCATCCTCCTAGAAGTTACTCGGTCCATCCATCCTCCTAGAGGTTACTCGGTCCATCCATCCCTCCTAGATATTACTCATCCATCCATCATCCTACATGTTACCTGGTCCATCCACCTAGAGGTACTCGGTCCATCCATCCTCATAGAGGTTACTCAGTCCATCCATCCTCCTACAGGTTACTCAGTCCATCCACCCTCCTACAGGTTACTCGGTCCATCCATCCTCCTACATGTTACTCGATCCACAACCCACAACCCCACCACCCCACACCCCACCACCCCACCCACCCCCCCCAACCCCACAAACCCCAACACCACCCCAAACCCCCCAAACCCCACCACCCCAAACCCCACCACCCCAAACAACCCCCACCACCACCCCAAACAAACCACCACCACCCCAAACACCACCACCCCAAACCCATCCATCCTCCCAGAGGTTACTCGATCCATCCATCCTCCTAGAGGTTACTGGGTTCATCCATCCTCCTAGATGTTAGTCGGTCCACCCATCCATCATCCTACATGTTACCTGGTCCATCCATCCATCCTCCTAGAGGTACTCTGTCCATCCATCCTCCTAGAGGTTACTCGGTTCATCCATCCTCCTACAGGTTACTCAGTCCATCCACCCTCCTAGAGGTTACTCGGTCCATCCATCCTCCTAGAGGTTACTCGATCCATCTATTCTCCTACAGGTTACTCGGTCCGTCCATCCATCCTCCTACAGGTTACTCGGTTCATCCATCCTCCTAGAGGTTACTCGGTCCATCCATCCTCCTAGAGGTTACACGGTCCATCCACCCTCCTAGAGGTTACTCGATCCATCCATCCTCATACAGGTTACTCGGTCCATCCATCCTCCTAGAGGTTACTCGGTCCATCCATCCTCCTAGAGGTTACTCGGTCCATCCATCCTCCTAGAGGTTACCCGGTCCATCCATCCTCCTAGAGGTTACTCGGTCCATCCATCCTCCTAGAGGTTACTCGGTCCATCCATCCTAGAGGTTACGCAGTCCATCCATCCTCCTACAGGTTACTCGGTCCATCCATCCTCCTACAGGTTACTCGGTCCATCCATCCTCCTAGAGGTTACCCGGTACATCCATCCTCCTAGAGGTTACTCGGTCCATCCATCCATCATCCAACATGTTACCTGGTCCATCCATCCTCCTAGAGGTAATCGGTCCATCCCTCCTCCTAGAGGTTACTCGGTCCATCC
>CM026394.1:3513129-3620855 GCA_014843695.1 Archivesica marissinica | reverse complement strand
GGTCAGGGGCTGGGGAAGATATCTGAGGGTGTTGCTAGGGTAACAGTTAGAGGCTGGGGGAGATATCTGAGGGTGTTGCTAGGGTAACGGTTAGAGGCTGGAGGAGATATCTGAAGGTGTTGCTAGGGTAATGGTTAGAGGCTGGGGGATATATCTGAAGGTGTTGCTAGGGTAATGGTTAGAGGCTGGAGGAGATATCTGAAGGTGTTGCTAGGGTAATGGTTAGAGGCTGGGGGAGATATCTGAGGATGTTGCTAGGGTAACGGCCAGGGGCTGGGGGAGATATCGGAGGGTGTTGCTAGGGTAGCGGCTAGGGGCTGGGGGAGATATCTGAGGGTGTTGCTAGGGTAACGGCTAGGGGCTGGGGGAGATATCAGAGGATGTTGCTAGGGTAACAGCTAGGGGCTGGGCGAGATATCAGAGGATGTTGCTAGGGTAACAGCTAGGGGCTGGGCGAGATATCAGAGGATGTTGCTAGGGTAACGGCTATGGGCTGGGGGAGATATCTGAGGGTGTTGCTAGGGTAACGGCTAGGGGCTGGGGGAGATATCTGAGGGTGTTGCTAGGGTAACGGCTAGGGGCTGGGCGAGATATCGGAGGGTGTCGCTAGGACATTAATCACCTTCAGTGATAGTCTAGTTGATACTGGGAAGTCATTGTTTACATCCTGTTGCTGCAGTAGAAATTAAAAGAGAGTTTGTCAATCTTCACATAACTACAGGAATCTATCCAGTGCCTAGCCAGGTGCTACAATGTATGACATTTGCTGTTGGTGTGACCTTATATCCAACCCAATTAAACGTAGTGTGAATGGCAGTGATATTTGGATTTCTCTGCTTGTACTTTCAGAAAGATGATCCGTGTATGGCAGTTAAAGACAGGGTAGCGTTTGCCTGTATATATCTCAATGATTATAAGGTATGTGTTGATTATTTTACGTGTTAAAATATTTTTTATTTGTGGTTCTCGTGTTGTGTTTAATAATGTTTTTTTCTAAGCCACCACGAGCATCCGTGGTGAAAGTGTTGCTTCTCTCTCCCTCATTGCCACTTCTCTCTCCCTCATTACTGCTTCTCTCTCATTGCCACTTCTCTCTCTCTCATGGCCACTTATCTCTCACTCATTGCTGCTTCTCTCTCCCATATTGCTGTTTCTTTCTCCCTCATGGCCACTTCTCTCTCACTCATTGCTGCTTCTCTCTCCCTCATTGCCACTTCTCTCTCCCTCATTGCCACTTCTCTCTCCCTCATTGCCACTTCTCTCTCCCTCATTGCCACTTCTCTATCTCCCTCATTGCTGTTTCTATCTCCCTCATTGTCACTTCTCTCCCCCCATTGCCACTTCTCTCTCCCTCATTGCCACTTCTATCTCCCTCATTGCTGCATTTCTCTCCATCATTGCTGTTTCTATCTCCCTCATTGCCGCTTTGCTCTCCCTCATTGCCGCTTCGCTCTCCCTCATTGCGCTGGATTCCATCAGGAATGAGAACTTGAGAGCAATGTAGTGGTTACGGTCGTTGACTTCAAATCACCTGCCCCTCACTTGCCCCTCACTTGCCCCTCACCTGCCCCTCACCTGCCCCTCACCTGCCCCTCACCTGCCCCTCACCTGCCCCTCACCTGCCCCTCACCTGCCCCTCACCTGCCCCTCACTTGCCCCTCACCTGCCCCTCACCTGCCCCTCACCTGCCCCTCACTGCCCTCACCTGCCCCTCACTTGCCCCTCACTTGCCCCTCACCTGCCCCTCACCTGCCCCTCACTTGCCCCTCACTTGCCCCTCACTTGCCCCTCACTTGCCCCTCACCTGCCCCTCACTTGCCCCTCACTTGCCCCTCACTTGCCCCTCACTTGCCCCTCACTTGCCCCTCACTTGCCCCTCACTTGCCCCTCACTTGCCCCTCACTTGCCCCTCACTTGCCCTCACTTGCCCTCCTCTGCCCCTCACTTGCCCCTCACTTGCCCCTCACTTGCCCCTCACCTGCCCCTCACTTGCCCCTCACTTGCCCCTCACTTGCCCCTCACTTGCCCCTCACTTGCCCCTCACTTGCCCCTCACTTGCCCCTCACTTGCCCCTCACTTGCCCCTCACTTGCCCCTCACTTGCCCCTCACTTGCCCCTCACCTGCCCCTCACTTGCCCCTCACTTGCCCCTCACTTGCCCCTCACTTGCCCCTCACCTGCCCTCACTTGCCCCTCACCTGCCCCTCACTTGCCCCTCACTTGCCCCTCACCTGCCCCTCGTTGCTGCACGTTCGAATTCCACTGGGGGTGTGGAATTCTTTCATGTGAAGAAGGTATCCAGCTGGCTTGTGGAAGGCTGATGGTTCTACCTGGGTGCCCGTCCGTGCCTGATATACTGCTCGCATCACCCGGGGTCTTCCTCCACCAATAATAGCTGGAGAGCTGACATATCAGCTAAGCTAAAATAAATCTGTATAATCTAATAAAAAAACATCCGCCTCCGTGGTCGAGTGGTTACGGTCGCTGACTTGTATTCAACTGTAACTACTCATCACTGATGGTCACGGGTTCGAGCCTCGCTCAGACCATGTCTATTTATATGAAAAAGTTGGCAGTTTCTTACTTCGGAGATTTGTGTAAGTACTGGTTAACTGCTGAAGCCTGCCCAGGAAAGGTGTTGTCAGGTAATCAGTAGCGACGATAAATAAACATAATAAAAAAACAAAACATTGTTAATATTGTCAATATTGTAATTTTTAGTTGTCAGTGTACCTCAATGAACTTTCCAAACAGTTGAAACAGACTGGCAACCTGGATGGTATACTGTTAACAGGTAAATATATACTCCCAGAACAACCTTGTTGAAGGGTCTTCCATGGTTATGCGGTTGTCGATTGCCCCCGACCACTATAGATTCGAATCCCACTGGGGGTATCAAATTATTTCAAGTGAGGAAGCAAATTAGCTGGCTTACAGAAAGTCGGTGGTTCTACCTGGGTACCCGTCCTTGCCTGAGACACTGATCAGAGGGACACTCGGGAGACACTGATCGGAGGGACACTTGGGAGACACTGATCGGAGGGACACTCGGGAGACACTGATCGGAGGGACACTCGGGAGACACTGATCGGAGGGACACTCGGGAGACACTGATCGGAGGGACACTCGGGAGACACTTATCGGAGGGACACTCGGGAGACACTGATCGGAGGGACACTCGGGAGACACTGATCGGAGGGACACTCGGGAGACACTGATTGGAGGGACACTCGGGATACACTGATCGGAGGGACACTCGGGATACACTGATCGGAGGGACACTCGGGATACACTGATCGGAGGGACACTCGGGATACACTGATCGGAGGGACACTCGGGATACACTGATCGGAGGGACACTCGGGAGACACTGATCGGAGGGACACTCGGGATACACTGATCGGAGGGACACTCGGGATACACTGATCGAAGGACACTCGGGATACACTGATCGGAGGGACACTCGGGATACACTGATCGGAGGGACACTCAGGATACACTGATCGGAGGGACACTCGGGATACACTGATCGGAGGGACACTCAGGATACACTGATCGGAGGGACACTCGGGATACACTGATCAGAGTGACACTCGGGATACACTGATCGGAGGGACACTTGGGATACACTGATCGGAGGGACACTTGGGGATCTTCTTCCACCAATTATAGCGGGAGAGGCATTATATGACCTAATATGTTGGTGAGACTTTAAACTCCAAAAGCATTGTTAATTGACAACCATTTGCCACACACTACTGCAGGTTTATACTCCGAGCATTTCTTGTGATGAAGTCTTCCAGCTGGCCTGTGATAGATCGGTGGTTCTACTTCTGACCCGTATGTGAAGCAATGTTCGGACAGGTACCTATGAGGTGTTTCCCGATAAAAGCTGTACAGTCAAATTTGTCTTAAGCAGCCATCCAAGGGAATTATAGAAAGTGGCTGCTTTGCACAGGTGGCTCCTTAATAGAGGTCAAATGTATGCTTTGCACAGGTGGCTCCTTAATAGAGGTCAAATGTATGCTTTGCACAGGTGGCTCCTTAATAGAAGTCAAATGTATGCTTTGCACAGGTGGCTCCTTAATAGAGGTCAAATGTATGCTTTGCACAGGTGGCTCCTTAATAGCGGTCAAATGTATGCTTTGCACAGGTGGCTCCTTAATAGAGGTCAAATGTATGCTTTGCACAGGTGGCTCCTTAATAGCGGTCAAATGTATGCTTTGCACAGGTGGCTCCTTAATAGAGGTCAAATGTATGCTTTGCACAGGTGGCTGCTTAATAGAGGTCAAATGTATGCTTTGCACAGGTGGCTCCTTAATAGAGGTCAAATGTATGCTTTGCACAGGTGGCTGCTTAATAGAGGTCAAATGTATGCTTTGCACAGGTGGATCCTTAATAGAGGTCAAATGTATGCTTTGCACAGGTGGCTCCTTAATAGAGGTCAAATGTATGCTTTGCACAGTTGGATCCTTAATAGAGGTCAAATGTATGCTTTGCACAAGTGGCTCCTTAATAGAGGTCAAATGTATAACATAGTAACATATTATGGAATCTGAAAATTTGCTGCTTAATGCAGGTTGGCTGCTTTATCCAATCTGCATTATGAAGATGACCATTAGCACAGGTTTAACTGTATATCAAAGTGTGCGGGTCTAGATACCATTTTGTAACATCCAGCAGTGGTGTACTTTCTTGATTTCTCAGTTGATTGGAAATGGTCTTTCAAGCACGTTTTGAAGATACAGTCAAACCTGCATTAAGCAGCCAGCCAAGGGAACACAGAAAGTGGCTGCTTAGCACAGGTGGTTGCTTAAATAATCGAGGTAAAATGTATGATGAAACAATATATTGGGAATCTGGAAACTGGCTGCTTAATACAGGTTGGCTTCTTAATGAAGGTGACCACTAACACAGGTTTGACTGTATACCAATTTCCAATATTATTGAAAGTTTTGCAGACCAATTTTTTGAACAGCATTCAGTTTTAAAATTGATCTTCCGAATTAAAAATTGATCAAGAATGGACAGATGGATGGGAAGTTCTTAGAAGCGCAGGTTTCGAGTACTGAGAGGTTAGTAAAATGTAGCAAAACAAACAAATAACATTTGAATAAAATGCAGCTTATGAACTTCATTTCACAGGTTTAACAAATGACGATGGACTTGAGTTGCTAGGCAACTATGTAGATGCAACGAGTGACGTGCAGACGGCAGCTTTAGCTGTGATATACAGCTCACCCAGCGAACTCGCCAAGAACGAACTCGTGATTACCTGGATTGAAAGGTAGGACGTGGTAGACTGTGAAAGGTAGGACGTGGTAGACTGTGAAAGGTAGGGCGTGGTAGACTGTGAAAGGTAGGACGTGGTAGACTGTGAAAGGTAGGGCATGGTAGACTGTGAAAGGTAGGACGTGGTAGACTGTGAAAGGTAGGGCATGGTAGACTGTGAAAGGTAGGGCGTGGTAGACTGTGAAAGGTAGGGCGTGGTAGACTGTGAAAGGTAGGACGTGGTAGACTGTGAAAGGTAGGACGTGGTAGACTGTGAAAGGTAGGGCGTGGTAGACTGTGAAAGGTAGGGCGTGGTAGACTGTGAAAGGTAGGGCATGGTAGACTGTGAATGGTAGGGCATGGTAGGGCGTGGTAGACTGTGAAAGGTAGGGCATGGTAGACTGTGACCGATTTACCAAGAATTTCTCACTATTTTAAACTGTTATTCATTTTAATTATTTCTTAAAGTCATATTCCTGTTTAAGAAAACATTCCAGTGTAAGCGAGTTTCCAGGTTGTTATGGCAACAGTTTTAATAAAACATGATGACAGTGATCTATGCACATTAATTGTATTTCTTTGTCAAAATAAGATTATATATTTTTCAACAATGTTCAGGTACAGTAAACATGTTAAAAACAAGATGGATTTTGTAGAATTTGTCTAGTAAAGCCGACAACTAGAATTTGTCTAGTAAAGCCAACAACTAGAATTTGTCTAGTAAAGCTGACAACTAGAATTTGTCTAGTAAAGCTGACAACTAGAATTTGTCTAGTAAAGCCGACAACTAGAATTTGTCTAGTAAAGCTGACAACTAGAATTTGTCCAGTAAAGCCGACAACTAGAATTTGTCTAGTAAAGCTGACAACTAGAATTTGTCCAGTAAAGCCGACAACTAGAATTTGTCTAGTAAAGCTGACAACTAGAATTTGTCCAGTAAAGCCGACAACTAGAATTTGTCCAGTAAAGCCGACAACTAGAATTTGTCTAGTAAAGCCGACAACTAGAATTTGTCCAGTAAAGCCGACAACTAGAATTTGTCCAGTAAAGCCGACAACTAGAATTTGTCCAGTAAAGCCGACAACTAGAATTTGTCTAGTAAAGCTGACAACTAGAATTTGTCTAGTAAAGCTGACAACTAGAATTTGTCTAGTAAAGCCGACAACTAGAATTTGTCTAGTAAAGCTGACAACTAGAATTTGTCTAGTAAAGCTGACAACTAGAATTTGTCTAGTAAAGCTGACAACTAGAATTTGTCTAGTAAAGCCAACAACTAGAATTTGTCTAGTAAAGCTGACAACTAGAATTTGTCTAGTAAAGCTGACAACTAGAATTTGTCTAGTAAAGCCGACAACTTTATAAGGTAAACCTAAGGTTCCATCTATCTCCATTCTACGTTACCACAGGACCATATACTATAGCCTACTTGATAAGCCAGGATAGAAATATAATAAGAAATTATTTGCCAACTTGCCTAATAAAGGAAAAATGATGTAGTGAGTTAGGATCTATGTTACATTCTGTGTTACAATCTGTGTTACAGTCTGTGTTACAGTCTGTGTTACAATCTGTGTTACAGTCTGTGTTACAGTCTGTGTTACAATCTGTGTTACAGTCTGTGTTACAATCTGTGTTACAGTCTGTGTTATAATCTGTGTTACAGTCTGTGTTACAATCTGTGTTACAGTCTGTGTTACAATCTGTGTTACAGTCTGTGTTACAGTCTGTATGACAGTCTGTGTTACAGTCTATGTTACAGTCTATGTTACAATCTATGTTACAATCTGTGTTACAGTCTGTGTTACAGTCTGTGTTACAATCTGTGTTACAGTCTGTGTTACAATCTGTATTACAGTCTGTGTTACAATCTGTGTTACAGTCTATGTTACAGTCTATGTTACAATCTATGTTACAATCTGTGTTACAATCTGTGTTACAGTCTGTGTTACAGTCTATGTTACAATCTGTGTTACAGTCTGTATTACAGTCTGTGTTACAGTCTGTGTTACTGTCTGTGTTACAATCTGTGTTACAATCTATGTTACAATCTGTGTTACAATCTGTGTTACAGTTATAGAGGGTTACTGGACAGATGGCAGCTGTGGCATCAGAGGTACGTGATATTTACCATGTTACTTTTCACATGCACGTTTGTTGTATTTTTACATACTGGTTCTCTTACAAAGTCCATGCTGTGATATAGAATTCACTTTCACATTAACACTGGAATGAATACTGATTGTTAAGGTCATTGACTTCAAATCACTTGCCCCTCATTGCTGTAGGTTCGAATCCCACTGGATGTGTCATATTCTTTCATGTGAGGAAGCTATCTTTGCAGAAGGTCAGTGGTTCTTCCCAGGTGCCCGTCTGTGTCTGAAATGTTGCTCTGGGATGGGCATCCAGATTCTTCCCAGGTGCCCGTCTGTGTTTGAAATGTTGCTCTGGGATGGGCATCCAGATTCTTCCCAGGTGCCCGTCTGTGTCTGAAATGTTGCTCTCGGATGGGCATCCAGATTCTTCTTCCACCAATAATAGATGGAAATCGCCATATGACCTAAACTGTTGATGCCACTTTAAACCATGAAAACAAACTAAATAACAGAATGTAGAAATCAATGATACAGCCGGAGACTTGTTTTGGGGGCTGCTGGAGGTTGTTATTTCCATGCTGGCCAGAGACTGGTTTTGGGGGCTGCTGGAGGTTGTTAGTTCCATGCTGGCCGGAGACTGGTATTGGGGGCTGCTGGAGGTTGTTAGTTCCATGCTGGCTGGAGACTGGTATTGGGGGCTGCTGGAGGTTGTTAGTTCCATGATGGCCGGAGACTGGTATTGGGGGCTGCTGGAGGTTGTTAGTTCCATGCTGGCCGGAGACTGGTATTGGGGGCTGCTGGAGGTTGTTAGTTCCATGCTGGCTGGAGACTGGTATTGGGGGCTGCTGGAGGTTGTTAGTTCCATGCTGGCCGGAGACTGGTATTGGTGGCTGCTGTAGGTTGTTATTTCCATGCTGGCCGGAGACTGGTATTGGGGGCTGCTGGAGGTTGTTATTTCCATGCTGGCCAGAGACTGGTATTGGGGGCTGCTGGAGGTTGTTAGTTCCATGCTGGCCGGAGACTGGTATTGGGGGCTGCTGGAGGTTGTTAGTTCCATGCTGGCCAGAGACTGGTATTGGGGGCTGCTGGAGGTTGTTATTTCCATGCTGGCTGGAGACTGGTATTGGGTGCTGCTGGAGGTTGTTAGTTCCATGCTGGCCAGAGACTTGTATTGGGGGACGCTGGAGGTTGTTAGTTCCATTCTGGCCAGAGACTGGTATTGGGGGCTGCTGGGTGTTAGTTCCATGCTGGCCAGAGACTGGTATTGGTGGCTGCTGGAGGTTGTTAGTTCCATGCTGGCCAGAGACCAGTTTTAGGGTTTGCAAGAGTTCATTAGTCCTTTGCAGGTTGTAGATTAGTTTTGGGGACAGTAGGAGTTTTTAGACCCCTGCTGGCCAGCTTTGTGAGCTGTTGAGTTTAAATGTATTAGTCTCCTGCCGGCCAGCTTTGTGAGTTGTTGGAGTTTAAATGTATTAGTCCCCTGCCGGCCAGCTTTGTGAGTTGTTGAGTTTAAATGTATTAGTCCCCTGCCGGCCAGCTTTGTGAGTTGTTGGAGTTTAAATGTATTAGTCCCCTGCCGGCCAGCTTTGTGAGTTGTTGAGTTTAAATGTATTAGTCCCCTGCCGGCCAGCTTTGTGAGCTGTTGAGTTTAAATGTATTAGTCCCCTGCCGGCCAGCTTTGTGAGCTGTTGGAGTTTAAATGTATTAGTCCTCTGCCGGCCAGCTTTGTGAGCTGTTGGAGTTTAAATGTATTAGTCCCCTGCCGGCCAGCTTTGTTAGCTGTTAAGTTTAAATGTATTAGTCCCCTGCCGGCCAGCTTTGTGAGCTGTTGGAGTTTAAATGTATTAGTCCCCTGTTGGCCAGCTTTGTGAGCTGTTGGAGTTTAAATGTATTAGTCCCCTGTTGGCCTGCTTTGTGAGCTGTTGGAGTTTAAATGTATTAGTCCCCTGCCGGCCAGCTTTGTGAGCTGTTGAGTTTAAATGTATTAGTCTCCTGCCGGCCAGCTTTGTGAGTTGTTGGAGTTTAAATGTATTAGTCCCCTGCCGGCCAGCTTTGTGAGTTGTTGAGTTTAAATGTATTAGTCCCCTGCCGGCCAGCTTTGTGAGTTGTTGGAGTTTAAATGTATTAGTCCCCTGCCGGCCAGCTTTGTGAGTTGTTGAGTTTAAATGTATTAGTCCCCTGCCGGCCAGCTTTGTGAGCTGTTGGAGTTTAAATGTATTAGTCCCCTGCCGGCCAGCTTTGTGAGCTGTTGGAGTTTAAATGTATTAGTCCCCTGCCGGCCAGCTTTGTTAGCTGTTAAGTTTAAATGTATTAGTCCCCTGCCGGCCAGTTTTGTGAGCTGTTGGAGTTTAAATGTATTAGTCCCCTGTTGGCCAGCTTTGTGAGCTGTTGGAGTTTAAATGTATTAGTCCCCTGTTGGCCTGCTTTGTGAGCTGTTGGAGTTTAAATGTATTAGTCCCCTGCCGGCCAGCTTTGTGAGCTGTTGGAGTTTAAATGTATTAGTCCCCTGCCGGCCAGCTTTGTGAGCTGTTGAGTTTAAATGTATTAGTCCCCTGTCGGTGAGCTGTTGAGTTTAAATGTATTAGTCCCCTGTTGGCCAGCTTTGTGAGCTGTTGAGTTTAAATGTATTAGTCCCCTGTTGGCCAGCTTTGTGAGCTGTTGGAGTTTAAATGTATTAGTCCCCTGTTGACCAGCTTTGTGAGCTGTTGAGTTTAAATGTATTAGTCCCCTGTTGGCCAGCTTTGTGAGCTGTTGGAGTTTAAATGTATTAGTCCCCTGTTGACCAGCTTTGTGAGCTGTTGAGTTTAAATGTATTAGTCCCCTGTTGACCTGTTTGGGAGCTGTTGAGTTTAAATGTATTAGTCCCCTGTTTAAATGTATTAGTCCCCTGTTGACCTGTTTGGGAGCTGTTGAGTTTAAATGTATTAGTCCCCTGTTGACCTGTTTGGGAGCTGTTGAGTTTAAATGTATTAGTCCCCTGTTGACCTGTTTGGGAGCTCCTGGAGTCCTGTTGCCTGGAAACCAGCTTTATATTAGAGGCTGCTGGAGTTTGTAAATTTCATGCCAGCCAGGCATCACTTTGGGATCAAACTTGGCCTTTCTTGCATAAAATGACGGCACGGTTTGTGCCCGCTTTGCTAATTCCACGCGCGTGAACCGATTACTAAATAGTAAATATAAATAAAGTTTGTCTTATATAATAATGTTTCATTCCCTACTCAACATGTTATTAATATTTCAGGGCCAAATTTGACATAATAAGACATTCAGTTGACAGAGGTCGTGTACAGAGTCAGGCATTTGTCAGTTGTAACTTCTGTGGTAAATCAATAGCGTGCAATATGACCTTGGCATCGAGGTCACGGCCAAGTAATTACAGCAGTCTGCCGCCAACTAATAGACCAAAGGTAGGAACACAAATCTGTGTTTGCTTGTTTGTTGTTTCACGGCTCACCAACACCATTATGGATATATAGAGGGGCTCCGTAGAGG
The DNA here is from genome assembly GCA_014843695.1 of Archivesica marissinica. NCBI lineage: Eukaryota > Metazoa > Mollusca > Bivalvia > Venerida > Vesicomyidae > Archivesica > Archivesica marissinica. The sequence continues at coordinate 3,610,000 of CM026394.1, read as the reverse complement.
GCTGCTCACCAACTCTATTATGGATATATATAGAGGGGCTCCGTAGAGGGCTGCTCACCAACTCTATTATGGATATATATAGAGGGGCTCCGTAGAGGGCTGCTCACCAACTCTATTATGGATATATATAGAGGGGCTCCGTAGAGGGCTGCTCACCAACTCTATTATGGATATATAGAGGGGCTCCATAGAGGGCTGCTCACCAACACCAATATGGATATATATAGAGGGGGCTCCGTAGAGGGCTGCTCACCAACACCAATATGGATATATATAGAGGGGCCCCGTAGAGGGCTGCTGACCAACTCTATTATGGTTATATACCACTGCGCTATCATGACTTCCTTACATTTACCTTTCTAGCTGACCCTGTGATATAAAATTCAGTATAAGTATTGATTTCTGGATTTGTCACATCTATCCATACACTATACAAACAGCAACTGTGTCCGTTCTATACTATATAGTCCATATGTTAATTATTGTGTACTTCCAGATCACATGTTGCCCCGGCTGCAGGAAACCACTACCCAGGTGTGCTCTGTGCTTGACCAACCTCGGAACACCGTCGGGTTCAGGCCTCTATCAACACAAGGACAAGTCCGGTATGTGAACACACCAGGCTTAGTTTAAACAATGTTTGTTTCATTTTACTAGTTTTCAAGGAGCTGATTTAGGAGCTGAACCAAATGTAAATATTAACTATGCTCTGTAGCCGCGAAAATAACAGTGTAATATGTCATGTCATAAAGAATGAGGGGAGACATATTGTTTATGCTGTCTGTCTGTCTGTCTGTCTGTCTGTCTGTCTGTCTGTCTGTCTGTCTATCCATCTGTCAGTCGGTCGATATATCTGTCTGTCTGTCCATCCATCTATCTGTCCATCCATTTGTCCATTCATCTGTCTCCATCCATATGTCCATTCATCCTTCCATCTGTCCATCCATCTGTCTGTCCATCCATCTGTCTGTCCATCTGTCCATCCATCTGTCTGTCCTTCCATCTATCTGTCCATCCATCTGTCTGTCCATCCATCTATCTGTCCATCCATCTATCTGTCTGTCCATCTATCTATCTGTCCATCTATCTGTCCATCCATCTATCTGTCCATCCATCTATCTGTCCATCTATCTGTCCATCCATCTATCTGTCCATCCATCTATCTGTCCATTTATCTGTCCATCCATCTATCTGTCCATCCATCCATCTGTCTGTCCATCCATCTGTCCATCCATCTATCTGTCCATCCATCTGTCTGTCCATCTGTCCATCCATCTGTCTGTCCTTCCATCTATCTGTCCATCCATCTGTCTGTCCATCCATCTATCTGTCCATCCATCTATCTGTCTGTCCATCTATCTGTCCATCCATCTATCTATCTGTCCATCTATCTATCTGTCCATCTATCTGTCTGTCCATCCATCCATCTATCTGTCTGTCCATCTATCTGTCTGTCCATCCATCTATCTGTCCATCCATCTATCTGTCTGTCCATCTATCTGTCCATCCATCTATCTGTCCATCTATCTGTCCATCCATCTATCTGTCCATCCATCTATCTGTCCATCTATCTGTCCATCCATCTATCTGTCTGTCCATCTATCTGTCCATCCATCTATCTGTCTGTCCATCTATCTGTCTGTCCATCTATCTATCTGTCCATCTGTCTGTCCATCCATCTGTCTGTCCATCCATCTATCTATCTGTCCATCTATCTGTCCATCCATCTATCTGTCCATCCATCTATCTGTCTGTCCATCTATCTGTCCATCCATCTATCTGTCTGTCCATCTGTCTGTCCATCCATCTATCTGTCTGTCCATCCATCTGTCCTTCCATCTGTCCATCCATCTATCTGTCCATCCATCTATCTGTCTGTCCATCTATCTGTCCATCCATCTATCTGTCCATCCATCTATCTGTCCATCCATCTATCTGTCTGTCCATCTATCTGTCCATCCATCTATCTGTCTGACCATCTATCTATCTGTCTGTCCATCCATCTGTCTGTCCATCCATCTGTCCTTCCATCTGTCCATCCATCTGTCCATCCATCCATCCATCTGTCCATCTATCTGTCCATCCATCTATCTGTCTGTCCATCTATCTGTCCATCCATCTATCTGTCTGTCCATCTATCTGTCTGTCCATCCATCTATCTGTCTGTCCATCTATATGTCTGTCCATCTATCTATCTGTCCATCTATCTATCTGTCCATCTATCTATCTGTCCATCTATCTGTCCATCCATCCATCTGTCCATCCATCTATCTGTCTGTCCATCTATCTGTCTGTCCATCCATCTATCTGTCTGTCCATCTATCTGTCTGTCCATCTATCTATCTGTCCATCTATCTATCTGTCCATCTATCTATCTGTCCATCTATCTGTCTGTCCATCTATCTGTCTGTCCATCTATCTGTCTGTCCATCTATCTATCTGTCCATCTATCTGTCCATCCATCTATCTGTCCATCCATCTATCTGTCCATCCATCTATCTGTCTGTCCATCTATCTGTCCATCCATCTATCTGTCTGTCCATCTATCTGTCCATCCATCTATCTGTCTGTCCATCTATCTATCTGTCCATCCATCTATCTGTCTGTCCATCTATCTGTCCATCCATATGTCCATTCATCCTTCCATCCGTCTGCCCATCTCTCCATCCATCTGTCTGTCAATCCATCCATCCGTCCGTCCGTCCGTCCGCTTTACCTTGTCCATGCTTCTTCTCCATGACCCCTTATTGATATTCACCAAACTTGGCAGGAAGCATCGGTTTGCTGTCTAGTTGTGTATATAGTAACCCCGTTTGCTGTCTAGTTGTGTATATAGTAACCCCGTTTGCTGTCTAGTTGTGTATATAGTAACCCCGTTTGCTGTCTAGTTGTGTATATAGTAACCCCGTTTGCTGTCTAGTTGTGTATATAGTAACCCCGTTTGCTGTCTAGTTGTGTATATAGTAACCCCGTTTGCTGTCTAGTTGTGTATATAGTAACCCCGTTTGCTGTCTAGTTGTGTATATAGTAACCCCGTTTGCTGTCTAGTTGTGTATATAGTAACCCCGTTTGCTGTCTAGTTGTGTATATAGTAACCCCGTTTGCTGTCTAGTTGTGTATATAGTAACCCCGTTTCAGGTTGGATGATTATTTGCGGCCATTTGGATATTTTTATAACACAAAGCTTGTGTGCTCTACATCTCCAAAACCCATTATTAGATTTTCACGAAACTTGGCAGCAAGCATGGCAGCAAGCATCAGTATTATGTCTAGGTGTGCATATTTTAATCCCGGCCATTTGAACATTTTTATGACGCAAAGTTTGCCATGGGCTTCACTTCCAAAACTTCATAATAATGGCTGTTTATTGCAATAACTTCATATATTTAAAGCAGCATTACATCGTAATAAAGGATGTTTTGGGTAAAATATAAATACTAATGTGTGTGTTTACAAAAATCGAAATAGTCGCCCAGAAACAATAAAATTCCAATAAATTTAAACAGTCGTATACGCGAATTTGTTTATCAACACATGAAATGTAAACACGCACAGTGCGCATGCGTGAAACAACAGAGGATGTAGAAAACAACGTATATATTTTGAACATGAAAGACTATATCTATCTTCCTCTAATGTCGAACCCTTCGCGGTGATGTAGAAATGTCCCTAAAGACTTAGCTAACAGAGGTATGAATCAACATATCAAGTAATTTAATTAAAAAAGATAACGTGGGACAAATGGGGACAATGCATTCCGAATGCAAACAAGTGCGGACGATGCGTTCCGGTTGTAAACAAGTGCGTGACCGATCGACTCGGAAAATCCTACTTTCGATTTCGAGTTTGTTTTATCGCAAAAAAACACTGTTTACCAAATGAACATAAGCATACAAAGTATAATGTTAGAATGTGTAGCAGCATTGCTACCCATATGTAAAAATGAATTTTTCAAATATCTTTTATTTCATACGATGTAATGCTGCTTTAAGGTCCATTCTTTTATTACTCCACTGAAGCAACAGTGGGTGGGGAGACGTACGTTCTTTCAAAAACAATCTCTAGTTCTAATAAATGTTTGCTTGTATTTTAGATTATGATGGGAAGTTGTCCTCGTTCGACAGTTGGTTTACCTGGTGCCAGTCTTGTCGTCATGGCGGCCATTCCTCGCACATCACAGACTGGTTCCATGAACATTTGGAATGTCCGGTGACTGGTTGTCAGTGTAAATGTATGACACTTGATCCAAATAGTCAACTTTTAGCGGAAACCTCAACATTACAGCTCATTGAAACTGACACTTGACGTTGCCGAGGTGATCTTGTGTAAGGGAGTTTCCCTTTGTGAATGCTGCAATACAATGGCACAGAATTCTAAAGTAGCGCATTCCGTGTGGTTTTTATTTATATATACCGACTTGCTTCAATAACTGCAACTTATTTTGGATGTAAAATTTATTTGTATCAATGAGCAGAAAATAGTACGTACCAGTAAAAGTCTGCAGAAGATAGTACGTACCAGTAAGTCTGCAGAAGATAGTACGTACCAGTAAGTCTGCAGAAGATAGTACGTACCAGTAAGTCTGCAGAAGATAGTACGTACCAGTAAAAGTCTGCAGAAGATAGTACGTACCAGTAAGTCTGCAGAAGATAGTACGTACCAGTAAATGTCTGCAGAAGATAGTACGTACCAGTAAGTCTGCAGAAGATAGTACGTACCAGTAAGTCTGCAGAAGATAGTACGTACCAGTAAGTCTGCAGAAGATAGTACGTACCAGTAAAAGTCTGCAGAAGATAGTACGTACCAGTAAGTCTGCAGAAGATAGTACGTACCAGTAAGTCTGCAGAAGATAGTACGTACCAGTAAGTCTGCAGAAGATAGTACGTACCAGTAAGTCTGCAGAAGATAGTACGTACCAGTAAGTCTGCAGAAGATAGTACGTACCAGTAAAAGTCTGCAGAAGATAGTACGTACCAGTAAGTCTGCAGAAGATAGTACGTACCAGTAAAAGTCTGCAGAAGATAGTACGTACCAGTAAGTCTGCAGAAGATAGTACCTACCAGTAAGTCTGCAGAAGATAGTACGTACCAGTAAAAGTCTGCAGAAGATAGTACGTACCAGTAAGTCTGCAGAAGATAGTACGTACCAGTAAGTCTGCAGAAGATAGTACGTACCAGTAAAAGTCTGCAGAAGATAGTACGTACCAGTAAGTCTGCAGAAGATAGTACGTACCAGTAAGTCTGCAGAAGATAGTACGTACCAGTAAGTCTGCAGAAGATAGTACGTACCAGTAAGTCTGCAGAAGATAGTACCTACCAGTAAGTCTGCAGAAGATAGTACGTACCAGTAAGTCTGCAGAAGATAGTACGTACCAGTAAGTCTGCAGAAGATAGTACGTACCAGTAAAAGTCTGCAGAAGATAGTACCTACCAGTAAGTCTGCAGAAGATAGTACCTACCAGTAAATGTCTGCAGAAGATAGTACCTACCAGTAAGTCTGCAGAAGATAGTACGTACCAGTAAGTCTGCAGAAGATAGTACGTACCAGTAAGTCTGCAGAAGATAGTACGTACCAGTAAGTCTGCAGAAGATAGTACGTACCAGTAAGTCTGCAGAAGATAGTACGTACCAGTAAGTCTGCAGAAGATAGTACGTACCAGTAAAAGTCTGCAGAAGATAGTACCTACCAGTAAGTCTGCAGAAGATAGTACCTACCAGTAAATGTCTGCAGAAGATAGTACCTACCAGTAAGTCTGCAGAAGATAGTACGTACCAGTAAGTCTGCAGAAGATAGTACGTACCAGTAAGTCTGCAGAAGATAGTACGTACCAGTAAGTCTGCAGAAGATAGTACGTACCAGTAAGTCTGCAGAAGATAGTACGTACCAGTAAGTCTGCAGAAGATAGTACGTACCAGTAAAAGTCTGCAGAAGATAGTACCTACCAGTAAGTCTGCAGAAGATAGTACCTACCAGTAAATGTCTGCAGAAGATAGTACCTACCAGTAAGTCTGCAGAAGATAGTACCTACCAGTAAATGTCTGCAGAAGATAGTACCTACCAGTAAGTCTGCAGAAGATAGTACCTACCAGTAAATGTCTGCAGAAGATAGTACCTACCAGTAAATGTCTGCAGAAGATAGTACCTACCAGTAAGTCTGCAGAAGATAGTACCTACCAGTAAATGTCTGCAGAAGATAGTACCTACCAGTAAATGTCTGCAGAAGATAGTACCTACCAGTAAATGTCTGCAGAAGATAGTACCTACCAGTAAATGTCTGCAGAAGATAGTACGTACCAGTAAAAGTCTGCAGAAGATGGTACATACCAGTAAATGTCTGCAGAAGATGGTACCTACCAGTAAATGTCTGCAGAAGATGGTATGTACCCAGTAAATGTCTGCAGAAGATGGTATGTACCAGTAACAGTCTGCAGAAGATGGTATATACCAGTAAATGTCTGCAGAAGATGGTGTACGTACCAGTAAATGTCTGCAGAAGATGGTATGTACCCAGTAAATGTCTGCAGAAGATGGTATGTACCAGTAACAGTCTGCAGAAGATGGTATATACCAGTAAATGTCTGCAGAAGATGGTATATACCAGTAAATGTCTGCAGAAGATGGTATGTACCAGTAAATGTCTGCAGAAGATAGTATGTACCAGTAAATGTCTGCAGAAGATGGTATATACCAGTAAATGTCTGCAGAAGATAGTATGTACCCAGTAAATGTCTGCAGAAGATGGTATGTACCAGTAAATGTCTGCAGAAGATGGTATGTACCCAGTAACAGTCTGCAGAAGATGGTATGTACCAGTAACAGTCTGCAGAAGATGGTATGTATCAGTAAATGTCTGCAGAAGATGGTATGTACCAGTAAATGTCTGCAGAAGATGGTACATACCAGTAAATGTCTGCAGAAGATGGTATGTACCAGTAAATGTCTGCAGAAGATAGTACATACCAGTAAATGTCTGCAGACGATAGTATGTACCAGTAAATGTCTGCAGAAGATAGTACATACCAGTAAATGTCTGCAGAAGATGGTATGTACCAGTAAATGTCTGCAGAAGATGGTATGTACCAGTAAATGTCTGCAGAAGATGGTACGTACCAGTAGATGTCTGCAGAAGATAGTACCTACCAGTAAATGTCTGCAGAAGATAGTACCTACCAGTAAATGTCTGCAGAAGATAGTACCTACCAGTAAATGTCTGCAGAAGATAGTACCTACCAGTAAATGTCTGCAGAAGATGGTATGTACCAGTAAATGTCTGCAGAAGATAGTACATACCAGTAAATGTCTGCAGAAGATGGTATGTACCCAGTAAATGTCTGCAGAAGATGGTATGTACCAGTAAGTCTGCAGAAGATGGTATATACCAGTAAATGTCTGCAGAAGATAGTACCTACCAGTAAATGTCTGCAGAAGATGGTATGTACCCAGTAAATGTCTGCAGAAGATGGTATGTACCAGTAACAGTCTGCAGAAGATGGTATATACCAGTAAATGTCTGCAGAAGATGGTATGTACCAGTAACAGTCTGCAGAAGATGGTATATACCAGTAAATGTCTGCAGAAGATGGTATATACCAGTAAATGTCTGCAGAAGATGGTATGTACCAGTAAATGTCTGCAGAAGATAGTATGTACCAGTAAATGTCTGCAGAAGATGGTATATACCAGTAAATGTCTGCAGAAGATGGTATGTACCAGTAAATGTCTGCAGAAGATGGTATGTACCCAGTAACAGTCTGCAGAAGATGGTATGTACCAGTAACAGTCTGCAGAAGATGGTATGTATCAGTAAATGTCTGCAGAAGATGGTATGTACCAGTAAATGTCTGCAGAAGATGGTACATACCAGTAAATGTCTGCAGAAGATGGTATGTACCAGTAAATGTCTGCAGAAGATAGTACATACCAGTAAATGTCTGCAGAAGATAGTATGTACCAGTAAATGTCTGCAGAAGATGGTATGTACCAGTAAATGTCTGCAGAAGATGGTACGTACCAGTAGATGTCTGCAGAAGATAGTACCTACCAGTAAATGTCTGCAGAAGATAGTACCTACCAGTAAATGTCTGCAGAAGATAGTACCTACCAGTAAATGTCTGCAGAAGATAGTACGTACCAGTAAATGTCTGCAGAAGATAGTACGTACCAGTAAATGTCTGCAGAAGATAGTACATACCAGTAAATGTCTGCAGAAGATAGTACCTACCAGTAAATGTCTGCAGAAGATAGTACCTACCAGTAAATGTCTGCAGAAGATAGTACCTACCAGTAAATGTCTGCAGAAGATGGTATGTACCAGTAAATGTCTGCAGAAGATAGTACATACCAGTAAATGTCTGCAGAAGATGGTATGTACCCAGTAAATGTCTGCAGAAGATGGTATGTACCAGTAAGTCTGCAGAAGATGGTATATACCAGTAAATGTCTGCAGAAGATAGTACCTACCAATGGTATGTACCAGTAACAGTCTGCAGAAGATGGTATATACCAGTAAATGTCTGCAGAAGATGGTATGTACCAGTAACAGTCTGCAGAAGATGGTATGTACCAGTAAATGTCTGCAGAAGATGGTACGTACCAGTAGATGTCTGCAGAAGATGGTATGTACCAGTAAATGTCTGCAGAAGATGGTATGTACCAGTAAATGTCTGCAGAAGATGGTATGTACCCAGTAAATGTCTGCAGAAGATGGTATGTACCAGTAAATGTCTGCAGAAGATGGTATATACCAGTAAATGTCTGCAGAAGATGGTATGTACCAGTAAATGTCTGCAGAAGATGGTACATACCAGTAAATGTCTGCAGAAGATGGTATGTACCAGTAAATGTCTGCAGAAGATAATATGTACCAGTAAATGTCTGCAGAGGATGGTATATACCAGTAAATGTCTGCAGAAGATAGTATGTACCAGTAAATGTCTGCAGAAGATGGTATGTACCAGTAAATGTCTGCAGAAGATGGTATATACCAGTAAATGTCTGCAGAAGATGGTATGTACCAGTAAATGTCTGCAGAAGATGGTGTATGTACCAGTAAATGTCTGCAGAAGATGGTGTACGTACCAGTAAATGTCTGCAGAAGATGGTGTATGTACCAGTAAATGTCTGCAGAAGATGGTGTACGTACCAGTAAATGTCTGCAGAAGATGGTGTATGTACCAGTAAATGTCTGCAGAAGATGGTGTACGTACCAGTAAATGTCTGCAGAAGATGGTGTATGTACCAGTAAATGTCTGCAGAAGATGGTGTACGTACCAGTAAATGTCTGCAGAAGATGGTGTATGTACCAGTAAATGTCTGCAGAAGATGGTGTACGTACCAGTAAATGTCTGCAGAAGATGGTGTATGTACCAGTAAATGTCTGCAGAAGATGGTGTACGTACCAGTAAATGTCTGCAGAAGATGGTGTATGTACCAGTAAATGTCTGCAGAAGATGGTGTACGTACCAGTAAATGTCTGCAGAAGATGGTGTATGTACCAGTAAATGTCTGCAGAAGATGGTGTACGTACCAGTAAATGTCTGCAGAAGATGGTGTACGTACCAGTAAATGTCTGCAGAAGATGGTGTACGTACCAGTAAATGTCTGTCTGCAGAAGATGGTGTACGTACCAGTAAATGTCTGCAGAAGATGGTGTACGTACCAGTAAATGTCTGCAGAAGATGGTGTACGTACCAGTAAATGTCTGCAGAAGATGGTGTACGTACCAGTAAATGTCTGCAGAAGATGGTGTACGTACCAGTAAATGTCTGCAGAAGATGGTGTACGTACCAGTAACAGTCTGCAGAAGATGGTGTACGTACCAGTAAATGTCTGCAGAAGATGGTGTACGTACCAGTAACAGTCTGCAGAAGATGGTATGTACCAGTAACAGTCTGCAGAAGATGGTGTACGTACAAGTAACAGTCTGCAGAAGATGGTGTACGTACCAGTAAATGTCTGCAGAAGATGGTGTACGTACCAGTAAATGTCTGCAGAAGATGGTGTACGTACCAGTAAATGTCTGCAGAAGATGGTGTACGTACCAGTAAATGTCTGCAGAAGGTGGTGTACGTACCAGTAAATGTCTGCAGAAGATGGTGTACGTACCAGTAACAGTCTGCAGAAGATGGTGTACGTACCAGTAAATGTCTGCAGAAGATGGTATGTACCAGTAAATGTCTGCAGAAGATGGTGTATGTACCCAGTAAATGTCTGCAGAAGATGGTGTACGTACCAGTAAATGTCTGCAGAAGATGGTGTACGTACCAGTAACAGTCTGCAGAAGATGGTGTATGTACCAGTAACAGTCTGCAGAAGATGGTGTACGTACAAGTAACAGTCTGCAGAAGATGGTGTACGTACCAGTAAATGTCTGCAGAAGATGGTGTACGTACCAGTAACAGTCTGCAGAAGATGGTGTACGTACCAGTAACAGTCTGCAGAAGATGGTATGTACCAGTAAGTCTGCAGAAGATGGTATATACCAGTAAATGTCTGCAGAAGATAGTACCTACCAATGGTATGTACCAGTAACAGTCTGCAGAAGATGGTATATACCAGTAAATGTCTGCAGAAGATGGTATGTACCAGTAACAGTCTGCAGAAGATGGTATGTACCAGTAAATGTCTGCAGAAGATGGTACGTACCAGTAGATGTCTGCAGAAGATGGTATGTACCAGTAAATGTCTGCAGAAGATGGTATGTACCAGTAAATGTCTGCAGAAGATGGTATGTACCCAGTAAATGTCTGCAGAAGATGGTATGTACCAGTAAATGTCTGCAGAAGATGGTATATACCAGTAAATGTCTGCAGAAGATGGTATGTACCAGTAAATGTCTGCAGAAGATGGTATGTACCAGTAAATGTCTGCAGAAGATGGTATATACCAGTAAATGTCTGCAGAAGATGGTATGTACCAGTAAATGTCTGCAGAAGATGGTGTATGTACCAGTAAATGTCTGCAGAAGATGGTGTAGTACCAGTAAATGTCTGCAGAAGATGGTGTATGTACCAGTAAATGTCTGCAGAAGATGGTGTACGTACCAGTAAATGTCTGCAGAAGATGGTGTACGTACCAGTAAATGTCTGCAGAAGATGGTGTACGTACCAGTAAATGTCTGCAGAAGATGGTGTACGTACCAGTAAATGTCTGCAGAAGATGGTGTACGTACCAGTAAATGTCTGCAGAAGATGGTGTACGTACCAGTAAATGTCTGCAGAAGATGGTGTACGTACCAGTAAATGTCTGCAGAAGATGGTGTACGTACCAGTAAATGTCTGCAGAAGATGGTGTACGTACCAGTAACAGTCTGCAGAAGATGGTGTACGTACCAGTAAATGTCTGCAGAAGATGGTGTACGTACCAGTAACAGTCTGCAGAAGATGGTATGTACCAGTAACAGTCTGCAGAAGATGGTGTACGTACAAGTAACAGTCTGCAGAAGATGGTGTACGTACCAGTAAATGTCTGCAGAAGATGGTGTACGTACCAGTAAATGTCTGCAGAAGATGGTGTACGTACCAGTAAATGTCTGCAGAAGATGGTGTACGTACCAGTAAATGTCTGCAGAAGGTGGTGTACGTACCAGTAAATGTCTGCAGAAGATGGTGTACGTACCAGTAACAGTCTGCAGAAGATGGTGTACGTACCAGTAAATGTCTGCAGAAGATGGTATGTACCAGTAAATGTCTGCAGAAGATGGTGTATGTACCCAGTAAATGTCTGCAGAAGATGGTGTACGTACCAGTAAATGTCTGCAGAAGATGGTGTACGTACCAGTAACAGTCTGCAGAAGATGGTGTATGTACCAGTAACAGTCTGCAGAAGATGGTGTACGTACAAGTAACAGTCTGCAGAAGATGGTGTACGTACCAGTAAATGTCTGCAGAAGATGGTGTACGTACCAGTAACAGTCTGCAGAAGATGGTGTACGTACCAGTAACAGTCTGCAGAAGATGGTATGTACCAGTAAGTCTGCAGAAGATGGTATATACCAGTAAATGTCTGCAGAAGATAGTACCTACCAATGGTATGTACCAGTAACAGTCTGCAGAAGATGGTATATACCAGTAAATGTCTGCAGAAGATGGTATGTACCAGTAACAGTCTGCAGAAGATGGTATGTACCAGTAAATGTCTGCAGAAGATGGTACGTACCAGTAGATGTCTGCAGAAGATGGTATGTACCAGTAAATGTCTGCAGAAGATGGTATGTACCAGTAAATGTCTGCAGAAGATGGTATGTACCCAGTAAATGTCTGCAGAAGATGGTATGTACCAGTAAATGTCTGCAGAAGATGGTATATACCAGTAAATGTCTGCAGAAGATGGTATGTACCAGTAAATGTCTGCAGAAGATGGTACATACCAGTAAATGTCTGCAGAAGATGGTATGTACCAGTAAATGTCTGCAGAAGATAATATGTACCAGTAAATGTCTGCAGAGGATGGTATATACCAGTAAATGTCTGCAGAAGATAGTATGTACCAGTAAATGTCTGCAGAAGATGGTATGTACCAGTAAATGTCTGCAGAAGATGGTATATACCAGTAAATGTCTGCAGAAGATGGTATGTACCAGTAAATGTCTGCAGAAGATGGTGTATGTACCAGTAAATGTCTGCAGAAGATGGTGTACGTACCAGTAAATGTATGCAGAAGATGGTGTATGTACCAGTAAATGTCTGCAGAAGATGGTGTACGTACCAGTAACAGTCTGCAGAAGATGGTGTACGTACCAGTAAATGTCTGCAGAAGATGGTGTACGTACCAGTAAATGTCTGCAGAAGATGGTGTACGTACCAGTAACAGTCTGCAGAAGATGGTGTACGTACCAGTAACAGTCTGCAGAAGATGGTGTACGTACCAGTAAATGTCTGCAGAAGATGGTGTACGTACCAGTAACAGTCTGCAGAAGATGGTGTACGTACCAGTAAATGTCTGCAGAAGATGGTGTACGTACCAGTAAATGTGCAGAAGATGGTGTACGTACCAGTAAATGTCTGCAAAAGATGGTGTACGTACCAGTAAATGTCTGCAGAAGATGGTGTACGTACCAGTAAATGTCTGCAGAAGATGGTGTACGTACCAGTAACAGTCTGCAGAAGATGGTGTACGTACCAGTAAATGTCTGCAGAAGATGGTATGTACCAGTAAATGTCTGCAGAAGATGGTGTATGTACCCAGTAAATGTCTGCAGAAGATGGTGTACGTACCAGTAAATGTCTGCAGAAGATGGTGTACGTACCAGTAACAGTCTGCAGAAGATGGTGTATGTACCAGTAACAGTCTGCAGAAGATGGTGTACGTACAAGTAACAGTCTGCAGAAGATGGTGTACGTACCAGTAAATGTCTGCAGAAGATGGTGTACGTACCAGTAACAGTCTGCAGAAGATGGTGTACGTACCAGTAACAGTCTGCAGAAGATGGTATGTGCCAGTAACAGTCTGCAGAAGATGGTATGTACCAGTAACAGTCTGCAGAAGATGGTGTACGTACCAGTAAATGTCTGCAGAATATGGTATGTACCAGTAACAGTCTGCAGAATATGGTATGTACCAGTAAATGTCTGCAGAAGATGGTACGTACCAGTAAATGTCTGCTGAAGATGGTGTACGTACCAGTATTGCATTCCCAGCCAATTTGCAGGGGGAGGAGTATGACTAAAACAACGACAAATGTATCCTAGTTGGCACAATTTATTTGGCACATTAGTACAATAAGTAGTATTATATACAAAACCGAGGACGGATACTGCAACATATCACAGATAACTTCACTAGCCGGCAGTTATATTGCACAAGGACAGGTAACTCGGCATTCTACAGATTTTAAAAATAACTGGGATCAATCTGTCTATCATTTAAATAAATGTTGATTTGCAAATTTTTGTAATATATATACTTTATTTAACAACTTGTGCCTTTTTACCTTCCCCATCTAATATATTTACTTTACCGAGGATCAAACCCAGGTTGCATTGGTGGGAGAAGCGAGAGCTAATCGTATATCCAAACTATATTTAGAAAGCTGATTTATGAAATCCAATATTAATAGCATGCACGATTGTTTTGAACGAGTTTGATTTCAATTCATATTCTCTGAAAAAATAATGTGCATCTATTGTGCAGATAAACAAACTACTAGTCTCAATTCATTTACATGAGAAACTGTAGAAGGCCACAAATTCAACAATATCCTCGGCACACTACTTGCTTTGTCCACACGACAACTGTAGGGGTGTGCATCAAAGTAAACTGGTGAATCGGACACCATAGAAAGACATGCTCAACCATCTGATGCAGTAATTCAGGCCAAGCATATTAAAAGTTGAATTAGGCTCATAATTCAATTAGAGTGGCAAGTCTGTATCAATTTAATAAACAAACCTATGTATCTTGAAAAACCTATGTTACATGCAGTAGATCAGCCAAATACATTTCATCAACTTGCCTAGGCTATGACATTATTCAAGAAAACCTGGTGCTTGTAACATTGTTTCAGTCATTTGTATGATGGATATCTGCTGTCACTACATGTGCTTTCACAGCACACTGCTCATTGTTACTTCCCTTTGAATGATTGTCTTGTTCACTAGGAGGCGTATCAACCGAATTGTCCTCCATTTTATAATTCTCCGCTTCCTCCCCTTCTACTTCATCTAAAGCAAGCTCTGGTTCCAGGCTGTCCGGACCTTTACCTTTCCCACGAGATTTAGTCTTTCTCAAACTTCTTCTACCAAACAGTTTCTTTCCTATTTGTAAATTATCCTGCTCGGAACCGGAGCTTGATTCCGGTAGACCTAGGGGATTAATGTCTGATCTTAGCCCTTTTTCGGAACCAGCTGTGCGTAATTTCATAATTGGGCTCCCTTTTGGACAGTCGGACAGAGACGAATCTCTAGAATGCAAAAAAGTCGGTTTTGTTGGCTTTTTAATATGCTCCATCTCAAGAGAATTTGTATGAGTTAATGACAAGTCTGGTGAGATTTTCTCAGAACTTGAAGAAATACTATTCTGCTTAGTAGGTGTTTTCTTTGAAGCGTCTACGGGCCTGTGTGTTTTAGCGAATGATATTTTGTCACGCGGAGAGTCCGGGTTAGAGCTGGAGTTGTCACGTGACTCTACGAATTCCTGCGTGGTTCTTGCTATGAGGTCCTGAATCGTCTGAACCTTAAGGCTAGAGCGAGTACGCCTTGGTTTTGTAGGTTTTCCAGCAGAAGTTTGTTTCTGCAAGAGCTCGTCCGATGAAGAGGAACCTGAAATATACGATATAAAATATTTCTCTGCACGTTTGTCGGACGGTGTAGAACATGATGATGGATTTCTCTGCACGTTTGTCAGACGGCGTAAAACATGATGATGGAAGCTATATTATATGACAAAAGTAGTTTTTGTGCGAGTTGAATGAATAATGTCATATCTATAGAATACAGAAATTGGTAATTATCAAATCGGTACAGAATACAGAAATTGGTAATTATCAAATCGGTTATTAAAGCACAGCATTATTTTGTGTTATTGACTGCGTTATTTTATAGACAGCCATGTTCAATTGAGAAGGTGCAAGTGCTTTCTGATTGAAAGATAATGTTTACAGACGTATGACCTTTCTGGTGTCAATGAGAGTTACTTCCCCTGAATACTCCCTAACAGTAAATAGGTCCTATTTAGTGGTTTCCTGTTTTTATCGTTGTTTCCTTTGCACAACATGCTAGCAATTTTATTCCAATATAGCTTCTTATTGATTATTAAATTACTATATCTCAACAGATCTCCCACAGTATATGCAATGTAATCAGTTAATTAACCGCAACATCTGGTTAGAGAACAACAGTAAAAACAAAGGATTCCAACAAAAAGGACCAATTTACATTTTGGGATAAATCAGACTTTACCAAGGGAGGTAATAGAAAATTAAAATTGTCTCTCATTGTAAATGCTTGTAGGAAAACAAGACGGAAACTTCTTAACTAATCGATAATAATGTGCGAAGCTGATGTGTAGTGGTCATATTTATATCTTACCATGCTTACAGTCAAACCTGTGTTAGTGGTCACCTCCATTAAGCAGCCAGTTTCCAGATTCCCAATATGTTGTTTTATTATACATTTGACCTCTATTAAGCAGCCATCTGTGCTAAGCAGCCACTTTATGAGATTCCCTTGGCTGGCTGCTTAAGACAGGTTTGATTGTATATTCAATATTTCATTACGTTTACATCACTTATTTTTTATTTGAAACCTCGTCGGGTCGGGATATCATTGTTCAAAGATTAGGTAAACAATTCTCAACTTGTGTGAAGTTAGTTCAAACTGGGGCCGACCCGACCAGTTTCAAAGATATGGAGCGTGCACAAACTATTGCACTCACTCCCGATGATAATCGATGTCCAAATATTAACATTTTGCATGTGGATCTTTTGCGAACCATTCACCGATTATGATGAACATTTGTGACATCAGCAAACCAACATAGCCTACTGTCTTTTAAAAAGAGGACCCACACTATAACGGATGATGTACATACATTGTCCGGGGCTGTGCGGGGCTGTCTGACCCCCCTCTACTGCAGCTACAGTTGCGTTTGCATTGTCTTCTAGAGGACTCCTCAAGTCCTGTCTCTGAATCTGTAACTGACGGAATATCTCCAGCTCTAAATGAGATCTGAAATACAATCATGAAAAATAAACTTCCGTATAAAATGTAGTCAAACCTGTGTTAGTGGTCACCTGTATTAAACAGCCAACCTGTATTATACAGTCAAACCTGTGTTAGTGGTCACCTCTATTAAACAGCCAACCTGTATTAACCCTTTCAACCCCAAGTAACTGACATGGACTGGTGCATGCTATTTTTAGACCAATAAATTAATAAGAAAATTACATTTGGACCAGTTAATTTATCAAAATTGGTAATTTTATCTAAAAATAGTAATAATTATTACTGGCAAAAAAGTGCAGATCCTGATGAGACGGCTCGTTACGAGCCGGCTCATCTGGATCTACACTTTTCATAAGCCTATTTAGAGGCCTGTGGGGTTGAAAGGGTTAAGCAGCGAGTTTCCAGATTCCCAATATGTTGTTTTACTATAAAGTTGACCTCTATTAAGCAGCCAGTTTCCAATAATGTTTTACTATACATTTGACATCTATTAAGCAGCCAGTTTCCAGATTCCAAAAATGTTGTTTTACTATACATTTGACCTCTATTAAGCAGCCACCTGCATTAAGCAGCCAGTTTCCAATAATATTTTACTATACATTTGACCTCTATTAAGCAGCCACCTGTGATGAGATTCCCTTGGCTGGCTGCTTAAGACAGGTTTGACTGTAGTTGCACTATAGAGGCGCTGGTGAAACAAATCAGTTAAACATTCAATCTGAATAGTTTCCGCGCTGAAGCTCTCTTGGTGGAGAGAATTCCAATAAGCTTTTAATTTTCAATTCAATCCACTTGTATTTCTTGTGTACTTAATTATTAGTTGTAAACCGTGTTATATAATAAACCATGTTATATAATAAACCGTGTTATATAATAAACTATATAATAAACCATGTTATATAATAAACTGTGTTATATAATAAACCGTGTTATATAATAAACCATGTTATATAATAAACCATGTTATATAATAAACCGTGTTATATAATAAACTATATAATAAACCATGTTATATAATAAACCGTGTTATATAATAAACCATGTTATATAATAAACCATGTTATATAATAAATTATATAATAAACCATGTTATATAATAAACCATGTTATATAATAAACCATGTTATATAATAAACTGTGTTATATAATAAACCGTGTTATATAATAAACTATATAATAAACTGTGTTATATAATAAACCATGTTATATAATAAACCGTGTTATATAATAAACCATGTTATATAATAAATTATATAATAAACCATGTTATATAATAAACCATGTTATATAATAAACCATGTTATATAATAAACCGTGTTATATAATAAACTATATAATAAACCGTGTTATATAATAAACCATGTTATATAATAAACCATGTTATATAATAAACCGTGTTATATAATAAACTATATAATAAACCGTGTTATATAATAAACTATATAATAAACCGTGTTATATAATAAACCATGTTATATAATAAACCATGTTATATAATAATATTTCTATTTTATTTGGTTTAACGGCGCATCAGCACAGTTCAGGCTATATCGCGCCGGGTTAAGTGTAAGTACATTGTATACAAGATATCTACAACTAAAACTACTATGTAGATAACATTCTGTATGCATTAAATTGCAATGACGAAAGGTCAATTGCAACAACATTTATCAAGCTGTAAAAATGATAATAAAACGTCAATTGTAAAACCTACAATTTATGGAAAATATGTGATTCTTTTAAAAATGCAATAATGTATTTAAAATCGACAGTGTCGAAACTGTTATATAATAAACCATGTTATATAATAAACAATGTTATATAATAAACAATGTTATATAATAAACCATGTTATATAATAAACCATGTTATATAATAAACTATATAATAAACCATGTTATGTAATAAACTATATAATAAACCATGTTATATAATAAACCGTGTTATATAATAAACTATATAATAAACTGTGTTATATAATAAACCGTGTTATATAATAAACCATGTTATATAATAAACCATGTTATATAATAAACTATATAATAAACTGTGTTATATAATAAACCGTGTTATATAATAAACTATATAATAAACCATGTTATATAATAAACTATATAATAAACTGTGTTATATAATAAACCATGTTATATAATAAACCATGTTATATAATAAACTGTGTTATATAATAAACTATATAATAAACCGTGTTATATAATAAACCGTGTTATATAATAAACCATGTTATATAATAAACCATGTTATATAATAAACTATATAATAAACCATGTTATATAATAAACCGTGTTATATAATAAACCATGTTATATAATAAACTATATAATAAACCATGTTATATAATAAACTATATAATAAACCGTGTTATATAATAAACCATGTTATATAATAAACCGTGTTATATAATAAACCGTGTTATATAATAAACCATGTTATATAATAAACCAACCATGTTATATAATAAACCGTGTTATATAATAAACCATGTTATATAATAAACCATGTTATATAATAAACTATATAATAAACTGTGTTATATAATAAACCATGTTATATAATAAACCGTGTTATATAATAAACCATGTTATATAATAAACCGTGTTATATAATAAACCATGTTATATAATAAACCATGTTATATAATAAACTATATAATAAACCATGTTATATAATAAACCGTGTTATATAATAAACCATGTTATATAATAAACCATGTTATATAATAAACGGTGTTATATAATAAACGGTGTTATATAATAAACCATGTTATATAATAAACCGTGTTATATAATAAACCATGTTATATAATAAACCGTGTTATATAATAAACCGTGTTATATAATAAACCATGTTATATAATAAACCATGTTATATAATAAACCATGTTATATAATAAACTATATAATAAACCGTGTTATATAATAAACCGTGTTATATAATAAACCATGTTATATAATAAACCATGTTATATAATAAACCATGTTATATAATAAACTATATAATAAACCGTGTTATATAATAAACTATATAATAAACCATGTTATATAATAAACCGTGTTATATAATAAACCGTGTTATATAATAAACTATATAATAAACCATGTTATATAATAAACCGTGTTATATAATAAACCGTGTTATATAATAAACCATGTTATATAATAAACCATGTTATATAATAAACTATATAATAAACCATGTTATATAATAAACCATGTTATATAATAAACTATATAATAAACTGTGTTATATAATAAACCATGTTATATAATAAACCGTGTTATATAATAAACCGTGTTATATAATAAACCGTGTTATATAATAAACCGTGTTATATAATAAACCATGTTATATAATAAACTATATAATAAACCATGTTATATAATAAACCATGTTATATAATAAACCATGTTATATAATAAACTATATAATAAACCATGTTATATAATAAACTGTGTTATATAATAAACTATATAATAAACCATGTTATATAATAAACCGTGTTATATAATAAACCATGTTATATAATAAACCATGTTATATAATAAACCATGTTATATAATAAACCATGTTATATAAAAAACCATGTTATATAATAAACCATGTTTATGTTATATAATAAACCATATATAATTATGTTTAAACCTCAAACCGCCTATAAGCTAGTTGGGACGTTTTTTCACAATAAATTATTCGACTCCAGTAGGCTTCAAAAAGTGAATGTTTGTCTATTGTTATCCAAACGATAAACGAATGTCAGTCTACATGTATGTTTTCCACACAACAAGTGAATGTCAGTCCATGTTATCCACACAACAAATGAATGTCAGTCCATGTTATCCACACACCAAGTGAATGTCAGTCCATGTTATCCACATAACAAATGAATGTCAGTCCATGTTAACCACACGACAAGTGAATGTCAGTCTGTGTTATCCACACAACAAGTGAATATCAGTCTGTGTTATCCACATAACAAATGAATGTCAGTCTGTGTTATCCACACACCAAGTGAATGTCAGTCCATGTTATCCACATAACAAATGAATGTCAGTCTGTGTTATCCACACACCAAGTGAATGTCAGTCTGTGTTATCCACATAACAAATGAATGTCAGTCTGTGTTATCCACACACCAAGTGAATGTCAGTCTGTGTTATCCACCTAACAAATGAATGTCAGTCTGTGTTATCCACACACCAAGTGAATGTCAGTCCATGTTATCTACATGATAAGTGAATGTCAGTCTATGTTAACCACATACCAAGTGAATGTCAGTCCATGTTATCCACATAACAAATGAATGTCAGACAGTCTGTGTTATCCAGCACCAAGTGAATGTCAGTCCATGTTATCCACACAACAAGTGAATGTCAGTCCATGTTATCCACATGACAAGTGAATGTCAGTCTGTGTTATCCACACACCAAGTGAATGTCAGTCTGTGTTATCCACATAACAAATGAATGTCAGTCTGTGTTATCCACACACCAAGTGAATGTCAGTCCATGTTATCCACATAACAAATGAATGTCAGTCTGTGTTATCCACACACCAAGTGAATGTCAGTCTGTTATCTACATGATACGTGAATGTCAGTCTATGTTATCCACACACCAAGTGAATGTCAGTCTGTGTTATCCACATAACAAATGAATGTCAGTCTGTGTTATCCACACACCAAGTGAATGTCAGTCTGTGTTATCCACATAACAAATGAATGTCAGTCTGTGTTATCCACACACCAAGTGAATGTCAGTCTGTGTTATCCACACACCAAGTGAATGTCAGTCTGTGTTATCCACACACCAAGTGAATGTCAGTCTGTGTTATCCACATAACAAATGAATGTCAGTCTGTGTTATCCACACACCAAGTGAATGTCAGTCCATGTTATCTACATGATAAGTGAATGTCAGTCTATGTTATCCAAATGACTGGTGAATGTCAGTCCATATTATCCACACAACAAGTGAATGTCAGTCTATGTTAACCATATGACAAGTGAATGTCAGTCCATATTATCCACATGGCAAGTGAATGTCAGTCTATGTTATCCACACAACAAGTGAATGTCAGTCCATGTTATCCACATGGCAAGTGAATGTCAGTCTATGTTAACCATATTACAAGTGAATGTCGGTCTATGTTAACCACATGACAAGTGAATGTCAGTCCATGTTATCCACACAACAAAATGAATGTCAGTCTATGTTATCCACATGACAAGTGAATGTCAGTCCATGTTATCCACACAACAAAATGAATGTCAGTCCATGTTATCCACACAACAAAATGAATGTCAGTCCATGTTATCCACATGACAAGTGAATGTCAGTCCATGTTATCCACATGACAAGTGAATGTCAGTCCATGTTATCCACATGACAAGTGAATGTCAGTCTATGTTATCCACACGGCTACGGCAATTACTAGTACATTCTATACTGATATACCGTGCCTTAATTGGTGGGACTCGATAGAATGGTCTTATATCGTCTCCAATCAAGGCAAGTATAGAATGGTCTTATATCGTCTCCAATCAAGGCAAGTATAGAATGGTCTTATATCGTCTCCAATCAAGGCAAGTATAGAATAGTCTTATATCGTCTCCAATCAAGGCAAGTATAGAATGGTCTTATATCGTCTCCAATCAAGGCAAGTATAGAATGTACGATTGTGGGCATACCGCAGCTGTTTTTCCCTTTCCTGCGATAGGTGCTCGGCTCCCAGACTGTCAAACTTGAGCAGCTGAGCTAAGAATGGTTCCTTGGAACACAGATTGTCCTCGATCTTCTGCACACGCTGCTCCAGCCGATCATCTATATACCCCACACCAGGCTACAAATAGAACATTGTGTATTTACTCGCACCAGGTTGTATACACTACATGTATGATCGTCCGAGTGACACAGTTGGTTGAGCGATTGATCGAGTGTACAATACTGTAGAGATCTACGTGTATGTTACCAAACCTTCAAAACCACGTCTGGCATGTTTAGTTTATACAAATTTATTTTAGCTCGATTGTGAAACAAGTTCTCGAGCGCGATTCATATAAATTGTAGGAACTTGTTTTTCGCAATCGAGCTAAAATAAATCTGTATAAACTAAATGTTTGTACTTAACTGAATAGAACAGGGAACTATAGACGGGTCATAGACGGGTCAGTGATGCAGTGGTTGGGACTGTGAATCCAGGGTTCGCAGGTTCAATCCTACGCCTGACCCTAACAATGTTAACAGTCTTTCAGATGGGACTATAAACCATGGTTTGATGTACCGGAACCATACACCGGTCATACAAATGTACCAGGGATGCTTCTGGATTACGAGCATCTTCTTTATCTTGCACAATCCTCCAAAGATAAAATAACTAATATATTTCTAGAAACGTCGCCCCGATCAGTTTATACCAATTTATTTTAGCTCGATTGCGAAACAAGTTCTTTCTACTTATATTAATCACTGTCGAGACCTCATTCCTGATGGAATCCATCGCCATGAAGGAGAGGAGAGAGAAGAGGCAATGTGGAATTTAAAAAACTTGCCTAAGGGCACAATCATAAAGGCTCCAGTGGGGCTCGAACTCCGGACCTTTCGTACCTGAAGCGAACACACATCCACTGCGCTGTCACGACTTCCACGTCACCCCGATTAACCAAGGGATGGCAATAAATAAACGAATCAAAAAAGCAGAAAATAGGAAATATTGTGAAATGTAATGTTTTACCAACCTCTGACCCAGCGCTAGAAATGCCGTCATCCCCTCCTCCATATGTGCAGTCGGAGTCGGTGAGATAACACGGTGGTTTCTCTGGTAAACCATGTGACCCGGTGAGAGCATTCATGCGGAACAGTAGCTCGTCAACCTGGTACTCAATCTCAGCCATAGTGAATTCCTGAAACATTGCATCAAGTGAGTAACCTTGTTGTTTCTATTACGGGGCTACATGAGGGTAAGCCCCTTTCATTTCCCGTTATATACAATAAAAATATACATGTGATTCTCAGAGATAATAATACATTGTTTACCTTCCATTATTGTCAAAGCCATTATTAGAACTAGATATTTCCCAAACTTAGTAAATAATGTGTCATACATGTACTTGAGTACACTTCGACGCCCTGGCATTAAGATAAGATAAATTTTATTTTGAGTCGGCAAGATATCAACAGTACAACACAAGCTCTGAGTGAGCTTTTGAACTGACTATAAAGGCATTGAAAACTGGTACATACTGGAGGCAAAATGACGACTGGTTCCTCCTCAATTATTGGTTTCTGTACACCAGACCACAGCTGAAACTGGTACCAGTAAAACAAAATGGCTTCTTTTCCTCCCATGGCAAGCAGACGGCGACGCTTACGGGTCTTGAAGTAGTGAGATAACACTGCTATCATCTGTAACGTATAAAATAGAAGTAGATTAAAAGTTAAACTATACACGTTGTTATATTTCAGGTTTTACGCCTGCATCAGCACCATTTTGGGCTATATCGCCGGCGGGCAGTTTACCTAACAACACCTTTCCTGGGCAGGCTCCAGCGGTTAACCAGTACTTGGGTGCACCAACCTCCGTAAGAAACTGCCAACTTTTTCATATAAATGAGACACGGCCTGAGCGGGGCTCGAACCCGTGACCATCAGTGATGATAGGTTACAGTGGTATACAAGTCAGCGACCTTAACCACTCGACCACGGAGGCGGACGACTATACACTTTAACTGAAAGGAAGGTTTTCTACCAAGTCTGTTGAT
Source organism: Archivesica marissinica (assembly GCA_014843695.1). Taxonomy (NCBI): domain Eukaryota; kingdom Metazoa; phylum Mollusca; class Bivalvia; order Venerida; family Vesicomyidae; genus Archivesica; species Archivesica marissinica. The sequence continues at coordinate 3,585,565 of CM026394.1, read as the reverse complement.
AAGTTACCAATTTCATCTATTCCAATGAAGTAATGAAAAATTGTCGTGATTGAGCATTGGTAACGCGTTCGCTTCAGGTGTGAAAGGCCAGCCCCCCGAGTTCGCAACCAGCTGTGGCCATTATGATTGTGTCCTTAGGCATTTAAATTCCACATTTCCTCTTCTCTCCCTCATGGTGATGGATTCCATCAGGAATGAGGTCTTGCGAGTGATTGAAATACAGTCAAACCTGTCTTAAGCAACAAGCCAAGGGAATCAAAGGAAGTGGCTGCTTAGCACAGGTGACTGCTTACCGTAATAGAAGTCAAATGTATAATAAAATATCATATTGGGAACCTGGCTGCCTAATGGAGGTGAGCACCCACACAGGTTTGACTGTAAATTGTTATAACTTGTTTCACAATTGAGCTAAAATAACATTTGTATAATAAAAAAAATGAAAAGGAGAAGAATTGTAGGACTTGGCCTGGAGGTTATAAAACTTTTCTCCAATCTCAGTCTCAAGCGCCTGATTGGTTCAGCTGACAGTAACACTCGGAATCAACCAATCAGATCACTTGAGATTGAGATCTGAGAAAAGTTTTATAACATCGGGCTTGGTGTTCATTCTTATTCTTTTTTATGTATGAATGTTATTAGTTCTGTAATTACCGGTAAGTGAAATATCAAATATGCTTAAAATAATGGAAAAGCAACACTGTGCCTATGGGAATATCAAACTATAAACCAACACTGTGCCTATGGGAATATCAAACTATAAACCAACACTGTGCCTATGGGAATATCAAACTATAAACCAACACTGTGCCTATGGGAATATCAAACTATAAACCAACACTGTGCCTATGGGAATATCAAACTATAAACCAACACTGTGCCTATGGGAATATCAAACTATAAACCAACACTGTGCCTATGGGAATATCAAACTATAAACCAACACTGTGCCTATGGGAATATCAAACTATAAACCAACACTGTGCCTATGGGAATATCAAACTATAAACCAACACTGTGCCTATGGGAATATCAAACTATAAACCAACACTGTGCCTATATCAAACTATAAATATTCTTTCTGCACAGGAACTCTCTGCTCAATTACTTGTACCAAAGCCTGTATGACAACTAATTATTGCTTACATGAATAATCAGATATGACGAGATCGCATTATTCGACTGGGAGGCATTCGTTATATGAATGTTCTAGCAGACTACATATACAGCTAAAACTGTGTTAGTGGTCACCTCCATTGCAGCCAGTTTCCAGATTCCCAATATGTTGTTTTATTATACATTTGACCTGTATTAAGCAGCCAGTTTCCAAATAGAGTAGAGGAGGGGGGCACCACCCTCAGTCTGTAGAGGTGTACTTCAAGAACCCCAGCTGGGGGGGCGCCACCCTCAGTTTGTAGAGGAGGTGTACTTCAAGAACCCCAGCTGGGGGGGGCGCCACCCGCAGTCAGTAGAGGAGGTGTACTTCAAGAACCCCAGCTGGGGGGGGGGGCGCCACCCTCAGTCTGTAGAGGTGTACTTCAAGAACCCCAGCTGGGAGGGCGCCACCCTCAGTCTGTAGAGGAGGTGTACTTCAAGAACCCCAGCTGGGGGGCGCCACCCGCAGTCAGTAGAGGAGGTGTACTTCAAGAACCCCAGCTGGGGGGGCGCCACCCTCAGTCTGTAGAGGTGTACTTCAAGAACCCCAGCCGGGAGGGCGCCACCCTCAGTCTGTAGAGGAGGTGTACTTCAAGAACCCCAGCTGGGGGGCGCCACCCGCAGTCAGTAGAGGTGTACTTCAAGAACACCAGCTGGGGGGGCGCCACACTCGGTCTGTAGAGGTGTGCTTCAAGAACCGCAGCTGGGGAGGTGCCACCCTCAGTCTGTAGAGGTGTACTTCAAGAACCCCAGCTGGGGGGGGGGGCGCCACCCTCAGTCTGTAGAGGTGTACTTTAAGAACCCCAGCTGGGAGGGTGCCACCCTCAGTCTGTAGAGGTGTACTTCAAGAACCCAGCTGGGGGGGGGGGCGCCACCCTCAGTCTGTAGAGGTGGACTTCAAGAACCCAGCTGGGGGGGGTGCCACCCTCAGTCTGTAGAGGTGTACTTCAAGAACCCCAGCTGGGGGGGCGCCACCTTCAGTCAGAAGAGGAGGTGTACTTCAAGAACACCAGCTGGGGGGGGGGGGTGTCACCCACAGTCAGTGGAGGAGGTGTACTTCAAGAACCACAGCTGGGGGGGGGGGGGCGGCACCCTCAGTCAGTAGAGGTATACTTCAGGAACTCCAGCTGGGGGGAATAACCTCCCAATCGTACATCACAGGTACTAATTATGCATCAACCATTCTCCCCAGTTTCACCTCCCACAAGTAGACCCCCCCCCCCACAGAGCACACTATATATAGAACCTCCCCTGATACTTACATACGAAGTAAGAAATCCAATACCAAACACGCACAGCGTAAACAGAAACACATTAGCAGCAATTGTCTGGCCCTGACTCTGCAACTCTGGCATATGGTAACTCCCTGTCAATAAAGCTGTAACCCCCAGCAGACTGCTCCAGGTGTCACGGAAGGTCAGCAGCAAGGAACCAAACAGAACGTGTCCAATACTGCTGTAAGCTGCCAATATTGTGCAGAACATGGCCTGAAATACATGGTTTCTCATAGTAACACAGTCCCCATTATTGCATTCCTGTAATCAATGACTTGTAACAACTAAAGTCGAGATAGGGAGTTCGCGCCACGATGGAGCCATTATGATTGTGCCGTTAGGCAAGGCATTTAAATTCCACATTGCCTCTTCTCTCTCCCTCATGACGATGGATTCCATCAGGAATGAGGTCTCGACAGTGATTAATATAAGTTGTAATAACTTGTTTCGCAATCAAGCTAAAATAAATTTGTATACGTTGTTATATGACTTGATAACTTGTTTTGCAATCGATCGAAAATAAATTTGTATAAACTAAAGATATTTTTGAAACAAATAATGTGAGAAACTTAAAGCATAAAGCATCAACATTTCATATCTACATTTACTTTACACAAATAGTCTGTCACATACATGACAATTCTGAGAACTGTACGAAGAATATCAATATTTCATTTCTACATTTCCTTTACACAAATAGTCTGTCACATACATGACAATTCTGAGAACCTTACGAAGAATATCAACATTTCGTGTCTAGACTTCCTGAATACTTCACCAAACACTGCAAACTGTTTATTGAACCGGAACAGTCGTAAGCACCTCACAAAACACAGGAAAACCAAGATGGCCACTGATGAACGCAGCAACTGTAATGGTGTAATGCATTTTGTATTCTTGTGTACATGGAAATAGGATGCACAATGCAACTATTTACAACAATAGAGGTGTCAATTACTAAAACACACATCCAAAAGTAACAAGTACAGTTTTATTTAGTTGAAACAATATTTCTTTCTTTGAGTAAACATAGTCAAGTATAAATAATATGTACATATATGTAGGATTGAGGATAAAGCAACCTGCTTGAATGGTTACCTCTTTCCTATGTACATACATGTAGGATTGCGGAGAAAGCAACCTGCTTGTATGGTTACCTCTTTCCTATTTACATACATGTAGGATTGAGGAGAAAGCAACCTGCTTGTATGGTTACCTCTTTCCTATGTACATACATGTAGGATTGAGGAGAAAGTAATCTGCTTGTATGGTTACCTCTACAGTTTTATTAATGGACAGGTGAATTGACCAGTGTCTTAATTAGCTCTATGCTCCATATATACGGCCTTCTATGCCTCTATCTATTAAATGAATATTAATTTACACAGATGACAGACGGATCTGTCCTGTCCAGTGGTAACACGCTGGACTGGTAATCCAGGAATCGCAGGTTCGATCCCCCGTCTGACCCTAATAAAATTAACAGTCTTTCAGATGGGACTTTAAACCGAGGTCTCGTGTTGGTGCTGTACACCGTGCACGTAAAAGAACCAGAGGAGTCTCTGGAATGTCTGTATCATTGCACTATCCTCCAATTATCTAACATGACTAATATCTTCAGGAGGCGTCGCTCATATGGGCAACCGGTAGCGACGATAAATAAACATAAAACACACACATGACATATTTGCTAAATACAGCTGCAAGCTTAGAGGCTATATTATTTGCTAAATGGCAGTTTCATCTCTTCACTGCCTAGTCTAATTTAGTTATAGAAAACAATTACGAAGCATAATTTAGGAATAAAACACTAACGTTAATAACTATAGATGTGTTCAGGCATTAATTTAATTTAGAGTAGGCAGTGGAGATATGGCTACATGAATATGTTAGCTTAGAGGCTATACTAACTTCGTCCCAGAATGCAATAAAGGAGACGCTGACATATCTCTCGTAGTATGTGCTCCGTAGACTCTCCACAGACTCGGAGATGATCACAAACCGGTAGATGAAACATCCGCAGAAAAACATGGAAACAGCAGCCACCAGAAACTGTGAAATTAAACATATTTTACCATTATCTAGAAGTCAACACATTACCACATTTACGTGCCTCTCAACGCCATTCCCCAATACCACATACATTGACAATCGGTGTTTGTAACATTGAATTTCTAAATATCCTACTTTCATGGCCGAGGGTTTTGTGGCCACCTAGGCTTTCCGGTGTTTCAGCGACGAAGTATGTTTGCTGAACGCCTTTTCTCCCTCCTTAATGCATACATTCGATTTGCAAAGACGACATGCTACGTTAAATGTATCCTTCTTGACGATTCAATCACCAAATTCCCCCCCCCCATTGGGATTCGAGGTTTTCAAAAAATCTTCTGAATAATGCAGCACCATTTTCCACAAAAGAGAACTTTAAAAATCATTTAACCCATTTCATTCTGGATACATTTAAAGGCTTTTGCAAACAACATAGATCCAGATCAGCTGCAGCATGCTGATCAGGATCTATGTTGTTTGCTAAATAGCCAAGTGTCTTAGCAAGATCATCTGAATAGCAAACAGCATAGAGCCTGATCAGACGGATCATTCAGTGACGGCTGATCTGGCTCTATGTTCTTTGCAAATACTGTCTGAACGGTATCCAGAATCAAATGGGTTAAAGCTTTATTGTATACACGTCTGATCACTACCTATATACATGTTGTCTTGAAGGTTCTTGCTATGTGGCAGGTTATCACAGGAGTCTAGTCTTCATACATTGTATTATAACTAAGCACGGGCGGACACCCAGGTAGAACCGATCTTCTGCCTGAATAACCCACTTGTAAACCTCACGATCCCAAGGTTCGAACCCACAGCGGTGAGGGGCAAGCAATGATCAGTCCACAATGGTAACTACTGATCCCTGAGGCCATCATATTCTCTTTTTTGATGTTATTCCTAAACACAGTCGATACAAGATGACCCTATATCGCTCACAGAAGTAAAACAGTCAATACAAGATGACCCTATATCGCTCACAGAAGTAAAACAGTCAATACAAGATGACCCTATATCGCTCACAGAAGTAAAACAGTCAATACACGATGACCCTATATCGCTCACAGAAGTAAAACAGTCAATACAAGATGACCCTATATCGCTCACAGAAGTAAAACAATCAATACAAGATGACCCTATATCGCTCACAGAAGTAAAACAGTCAATATAAGATGACCCTATATCGCTCACAGAAGTAAAACAGTCCATACAAGATGACCCTATATCGCTCACAGAAGTAAAACAGTCAATACACGATGACCCTATATCGCTCACAGAAGTAAAACAGTCAATACAAGATGACCCTATATCGCTCACAGAAGTAAAACAATCAATACAAGATGACCCTATATCGCTCACAGAAGTAAAACAGTCAATATAAGATGACCCTATATCGCTCACAGAAGTAAAACAGTCCATACAAGATGACCCTATATCGCTCACAGAAGTAAAACAGTCAATACACGATGACCCTATATCGCTCACAGAAGTAAAACAATCAATACAAGATGACCCTATATCGCTCACAGAAGTAAAACAGTCAATATAAGATGACCCTATATCGCTTACAGAAGTAAAACAGTCCATACAAGATGACCCTATATCGCTCACAGAAGTAAAACAGTCAATACAAGATGACCCTATATCGCTCACAGAAGTAAAACAGTCAATACAAGATGACCCTATATCGCTCACAGAAGTAAAACAATCAATACAAGATGACCCTATATCGCTCACAGAAGTAAAACAGTCAATATAAGATGACCCTATATCGCTCACAGAAGTAAAACAGTCCATACAAGATGACCCTATATCGCTCACAGAAGTAAAACAGTCAATACAAGATGACCCTATATCGCTCACAGAAGTAAAACAGTCAATACAAGATGACCCTATATTGCTCACAGAAGTAAAACAGTCGATACAAGATGACCCTATATCGCTCACAGAAGTAAAACAGTCAATACAATATGACCCTATATCGCTCACAGAAGTAAAACAGTCAATACAAGATGACCCTATATCGCTCACAGAAGTAAAACAGTCAATACAAGATGACCCTATATCGCTCACAGAAGTAAAACAGTCAATATAAGATGACCCTATATCGCTCACAGAAGTAAAACAGTCAATACAAGATGACCCTATATCGCTCACAGAAGTAAAACAGTCAATACAAGATGACCCTATATCGCTCACAGAAGTAAAACAGTCAATACAAGATGACCCTATATTGCTCACAGAAGTAAAACAGTCGATACAAGATGACCCTATATCGCTCACAGAAGTAAAACAGTCAATACAATATGACCCTATATCGCTCACAGAAGTAAAACAGTCAATACAAGATGACCCTATATCGCTCACAGAAGTAAAACAGTCAATACAAGATGACCCTATATCGCTCACAGAAGTAAAACAGTCAATATAAGATGACCCTATATCGCTCACAGAAGTAAAACAGTCAATACAAGATGACCCTATATCGCTCACAGAAGTAAAACAGTCGATACAAGATGACACTATATCACTCACAGAAGTAAAACAGTCCATACAAGATGACCCTATATCGCTCACAGAAGTAAAACAGTCAATACAAGAAGACTCTATATCGCTCACAGAAGTAAAACAGTCAATACAAGATGACACTATATTGCTCACAGAAGTAAAACAGTCAATACAAGATGACCCTATATTGCTCACAGAAGTAAAACAGTCAATACAAGATGACCCTATATCGCTCACAGAAGTAAAACAGTCAATACAAGATGACCCTATATCGCTCACAGAAGTAAAACAGTCAATACAAGATGACCCTATATCGCTCACAGAAGTAAAACAGTCCACGTATGAACCTGGCAGAGAATCGCAAACATGATTTAGACACATACTGTGAAATGTGACCTACACTGAGAATATTCCAGAGTGAGGAGAAATACTCCTTGTTCTCGTAGAGTAGTTTGAGAGCCTGTGTCTTCACTGACAGTATCATCAGCATAAAGAATGCCAGCTGAAATATAGATCATGCTGCATTAGTATTGTACGTCCATTCTGTCATCCTGCTTGTAAACAGCATTTGTACACATAGTGCTTGCAATAAACAGCATTTGTACACATAGTGCTTGCAATAAACGGTATTTGTACACATAGTGATTGCAATAAACAGCATTCGTACACATAGTGATTGCAATAAACAGTATTTGTAGACATAGTGCTTGCTATAAACAGCATTTATACACATAGTGCTTGCAATAAACAGTATTTGTACACATAGTGATTGCTATAAACAGCATTTGTACACATAGTGCTCGCTATAAACAGTATTTATACACATAGTGATATAGACAGCACATAATATATTACAAACAATTTAATAGTATGACCCATTAATAAATTTCACCAAATACTCAACTACCGGTACGACTTGTTTTTACCTCCAAATATCATTTCACCGACAGATTTTAAGTGCCACAATGAAGACAGACCGTTTCACATGTTTTATCGATATACATGTTTGTATGTATACGTTATGTATCTTCGTGGAAGTCGTGATAGCGCAGTGGATGCGCATTTGTTTCAGGTGCGAAAGGTCCAGAGTTTGAGCCCCGCTGGAGCTGTTACGATTGTGCCCTTAGGAAAGGCATTTAAATACCACGTTGCCTCCTCTCTCTCCCTCCCTCGTAGCGATGGATTCCATCAAGAATGAGGTCTCGAGAGTGATTAATATTAATTATGTTGTAATAACTTGTTTCGCAATCGAGCTAAAATAAATTTGTATAAACTATGTATCTTACCATAATACAAAATCCATGTTACGGGGCTAGTTTGGATTCGGGTGGATATGTGAAATCAATTGAACAGTTAATATTTGATGGAGTCTTGGTCATAAACTGGAATGTTGAAGTTTATAATGTCTTCTCGATGGAGAATAATGAGCGAATATGGAGCTGCAAAACTGACCTCACAGCCCAGTAGAATCATATCAATCCAGGTGACGTATCTAAACAGTTGTGTGGATGCAACTATCGCCGTCGTGTATACAACACCATTCGGTGACATCTCAGCCAGAAGTTTGACTGCGGTGAACAGGTTGGTCGGGGTGTTATACAGGGTCAACTCTACAAATACAGCGCGAGTTCGTCGATCCAGCCAATGCAAGTTCTTCACGGACTGCAGTTGTGCGTATGCATCAAATCTGGGGATACAAAAATGCGTATCAATACGTCACCATAAAAATAAATGCTTTTGTATAAGAGATAACTTGTATATAAACGTGCTACCTATATAGATACGGTATTGAAGCTCTAAACAAGTGGAAGTCGTGATAGCGCAATGGATGCGTGTTCGCTTCAGGTGTGAAAGGTCCAGAGTTTGAGCCCTGCTGGAGCCGTTACAATTGTGCCCTTAGGCATGGCATTTAAATTCCACATTGCCTCTTCTCTCTCATGGCGATGGATTCCATCAGGAATGAGGTCTCGAGAGTGATTAATATCAGTTGAAAGAACTTCGTTTCGCAATCGAGCTAAAATAAATTTGTATAAACTAAGCTCTAAACAACACACTCACAATTTGGTATGCACAGATGTGAACAGTGATTCAGCATTAGTTACACAGCTTAGCAACCACTCTTTCTCTTTGACCCGAAACGTGAATTGACCGTAATCCTTTCAACACTACCTCTAAATAGACATACAAAAAGTGTAGATCCAGATGAGCCGGCTCATGACGAGCCATCTCATCAGGATCTGCACTTTTTGCCAGTAATAATTATTACTATTTTTAGATAAAATTACCCATTTTGATAAATGAACTGGTCCAAAGGTAATTTTCTTATTAATTTATTGGTCTAAAAATATCATGCACCAGTCCATGTCAGTTACTTGGTGTTGAATGGGTTAAAGGTAGGATGACAAGAAGTGGTTGTGAAGAATCAGGCCTTTGTTGTACATCAACATTATGATGCACGGACGGACAGCATGCCATAAACCTTTTTGCGATATAAATAAACTAGTACATGATGCACCACAAACATCTGGATAGTTTGCACAGAAACGACATAAACAGCAAGAAAACGGCAAACGATTTGAATTGGCAAATTTTACCTTGAATTGTTCAAACTGAATATATATCCAGCACCATCATAAACAGCCTGCATTCCAAACATGAAATCACCATGGACACCATCTGTATATGTTAAACCAGGAACAGTTCCAAATGTTCCAGTGTCCATGGCAACACTGTTACCAAGGCAACTTGTAAACACATGCGGTAGCTGTTCTGGACAAGCAATTTCTTGTATTCTTTGTTGTCGGAGTTGAACTTGACCAATCATATAAGTGTTACGGAGCACAGTTGAACTCTGCAAATATATATAAATATATGTTATCATACAGAGTACATTGTAACAGTATTATACTTATAGATAACTAAAGATTTAGCAATAGTTTTGTCTTATCCCTTTAAATAAAATTCATTACTTCATTTGTTAAAGGCATACATTATGCACTCACTGAACATTTGATCCTTCTGTGTGACCTTGACATTCATGTCTAAATGTGTGACCGTGACATTCATGTCTAAATGTGTGACCGTGACATTCATGTCTAAATGTGTGACCGTGACATTCATGTCTAAATGTGTGACCTTGACATTCATGTCTAACTGTGTGACCGTGACATTCATGTCTAAATGTGTGACCGTGACATTCATGTCTAAATGTGTGACCGTGACATTCATGTCTAAATGTGTGACCGTGACATTCATGTCTAACTGTGTGACCGTGACATTCATGTCTAACTGTGTGACCGTGACATTCATGTCTAACTGTGTGACAATGACATTCATGTCTAACTGTGTGACCTTGACATTCATGTCTAACTGCCTTGACATTCATGTCTAACTGTGTGACCGTGACATTCATGTCTAACTGTGTGACCTTGACATTCGTGTCTAACTGTGTGACCTTGACATTCGTGTCTAACTGTGTGACCTTGACATTCGTGTCTAACTGTGTGACCGTGACATTCATGTCTAACTGTGTGACCGTGACATTCGTGTCTAACTGTGTGACCTTGACATTCGTGTCTAACTGTGTGACCTTGACATTCGTGTCTAACTGTGTGACCTTGACATTTGTGTCTAACTGTGTGACCTTGACATACATGTAACAGTCTGTATCAAATGAATTGTCCTATACAAGTACTTCTAAAATGTAAACCTCGCCTTATTATATCTCTCTACATGTACATCATAAAATATAACATTCCCGTTTTCTTATGCATAAAACTTACTGTATTTTTATCATGAAGTTTGCTATACGAGTCCACAGCATCCAGCAGTGATGTTTGGGCCCACGTGTACCAGTCTGTTATAGACTGTATTTCAGTGAATGTGACATCCCCAGACTTCAGTAACATGTTCTTCACTGCCACGTTCAGATGATAAGTTGGTGAACTGTCCTTACTATATGCCATGACCAGAATAATCAACGAAGCTGCAAATGCCACTGATTCCCTATCAAAACAATTAAAAATACCATTTTATTTCGAATAGATTTTTGAAATTTTCTATTTTTTTTTATTCTTTTGATTAACGGCTATGTGGCTGGAATTCAATGGAACAGACACTATCCTCATGGCATTTAGAATACATTCAAGGTTGAATTCGAAATCACATTTTCGCATATGGCAGAAAATACATCTGCACCCGTACAAATGTAGATACTTTCCGACTGTCATTTAACAATCACTTACTTATGGGGTAACCCAGACTGCTGCCAAGTATTCACAAATATACAGTCAAATATGTATTAGTGGTCACCTCTACAGTCAAATATGTATTAGTGGTCACCTCTACAGTCAAACCTGTGTTAGTGGTCACCTCTACAGTCAAACCTGTGTTAGTGGTCACCTGTACAGTCAAATATGTATTAGTGGTCACCTATACAGTCAAACCTGTATTAGTGGTCACCTCTACAGTCAAACCTGTATTAGTGGTCACCTCTACAGTCAAACCTGTATTAGTGGTCACCTCTACAGTCAAACCTGTATTAGTGGTCACCTCTACAGTCAAACCTGTGTTAGTGGTCACCTCTACAGTCAAACCTGTGTTAGTGGTCACCTCTACAGTCAAACCTGTGTTAGTGGTCACCTCTACAGTTAAACATGTGTTAGTGGTCACCTCTACAGTCAAACATGTGTTAGTGGTCACCTCTACAGTAAAACCTGTGTTAGTGGTCACCTGTACAGTAAAACCTGTGTTAGTGGTCACCTCTAGAGTCAAACCTGTATTAGTGGTCACCTATACAGTCAAACCTGTATTAGTGGTCACCTATACAGTCAAACCTGTGTTAGTGGTCACCGCTATACAGTCAAACATGTGTTAGTGGTCACCTCTACAGTCAAACCTGTGTTAGTGATCACCTCTACAGTCAAACCTGTGTTAGTGATCACCTCAACAGTCAAACCTGTGTTAGCGGTCACCTCTATTAAGCAGCCACCTGTAATAAGCAGCCAGTTTCCAGATTCCCAATATGTTGTTTTATTATACATTTGCCCTCTATTAAGCAGCCACCTGCTCTAAGCAGCCACATTCTATGAGTCCCTTGGCTGGCTACTTAACACAGGTTTGTCTGTATACCTGTTTCTAGTTTCATTTAAATACCATACAAAATGGTAACAATATAAATATACATGTATAATTTTATGGCATGTCAAAAGTTACATTATTGTTGTTGTTGTTGTTGTTTTGTTGTACATTAATAGATGTCAAAACTATGTAAAACTACATAAACAAACAAAAACTTTGTGCATTTGCATAAAACAAACAAAAATTCAATGAAACATTGAAAAACTAAAAATGTAAATGCTCGATCTTGATCAAACACTTTTTCTGTTTGTACTAAAACATAATTACGTCTCCAAAATGTTTGCTTCATGTACTTTGATCATAGAAAACATCCTGTATTAAGCAGCCAGTTTCCATATTCCCAATATGTTGTTTATTATACATTTGCCCTCTATTAAGCAGCCATCTGTGCTAAGCAGCCACTTTCTGTGATTCCCTTGGCTGGCTGCTTAAGACAGGTTTGACTGTAATGGTATAATGTTTGGTACATGTGGGAATAGTCAGGAAGCCAAACACAGAGTAAAAAGTCAGATACACTTTGTTCTGTATTGAAAAATAAATTGTCAATGTTCCTTACAAACAAGGAGATGAAACTAATACAGAATTCTGCTAAATCGCTACTCAGCTAGATTTTATAAAAGTACAACAAATGGAATTCTAGAAGAACAATTTACCGAAATATTGCGAGAGCTTTCTTTTCCTTAATCACCCTTTTACGAGCCTCAATCAGCTGTTTTTCTTGCGGGGGTCGGGCAAATCGCAAATATCTCGACCTCTGTCTGGCAGCAACTCCCTTTAAAAACATCATAAATTATATAGAAGTACAAAACAACATAAATTATTTTTAATTTAAGTTTGTTTAACGTCGCTACCGGTTGCCCATTTGAGCGACAGGCAGTTTACCTAACAATACCTTTCCTGGGCAGGCTCCAGCGGTTAACCAGTACTTGGTGCACCAACCTACGTAAGAAACTGTCAACTTTTTTCATATAAAGAGACACGGTCTGAGCGGGGCTCGAAACTGTGACCATCAGTGATGATAGGTTACAGTGGTATACATGTCAGCGACAGTAGCCAATCGAACACTGAGGCGGACAACATAAATTACCCGTAAATCTGAGCATATAGCGCAGCTGAATATAGCAGCTGGATATAGCAGCTGGATATAGCAGCTGAATATAGCAGCTGAATATAGTAGCTGAATATAGCAGCAATATAGCAGCTGAATATAGCAGCTGAATATAGCAGATGGATATAGCAGCTGAATATAGCAGCTGAATATAGCAGCTGAATATAGCAGCTGAATATATTAGCTGAATATAGCAGCTGAATATATAGTTTGACATTATTTAACAAGTTTTTATATTTTCAATTCCGTTAGGCTATAAAGTCCACGCGAGGACAATATCTGCATGATATAGACGAACAGTGATTTATATAGTAAATAATCCATACATGTTTATAACGGATTTAATTCAATGGAGAAGGTTACAGATCAATTGAATTTCCTGGAATATGAATCTATACATATATGCATGTATCTGGCTGCAATATGAATCTATACATATATACATGTATCTGGCTGCAATATGAATCTATACATATATACATGTATCTGGCTGCAATATGAATCTATACATATATACATGTATCTGGCTGCAATATGAATCTATACATATATACATGTATCTGGCTGCAATATGAATCTATACATATATACATGTATCTGGCTGCAATATGAATCTATACATATATACATGTATCTGGCTGCAATATGAATCTATACATACATGTATCTGGCTGCTTTTTTTAAAACAATAATTACTCCATACAAATTTAATTTAGCTCGATTGTGAAACATATAAGTTCATATAACATTAGATTTAGATTAATCGCTCTTGAGACCCTATTCCTGATGGAATCCATCGTCTTGTGGGAGAGACAATGTGGCTTTAAGAGTCTTGCCTGTGAACACCACCACTGTGGTTCTTATGGGACTCAAACTCACAACCTCTTGGTTACAAACCAGACTGGTATCCATTAAACCAGCTTGCTTATGCCAGTATTATTTCATAAATTAATATACAGTTTCATTTGTATGCAACACCTTAACGCCCCATTACTTACCCTCTCCAGAGCCTTCCCATCATCCCAGGCCTCCAGCTGTTTCTTCCACTGAAGGAGATCTTCCTTGGCTTTCTCCTGGTTGAATATGTCGTATCCATAGCTGTCTATGGAGTTGGGATCCTTCTTATATAACCAGACAGAGCAACAGATACCCAGTACAATCTGCAATGCATAGACCCCTCTATAGACAATACCACGACCATTCCTACACCTTCCAGACAGAGCAATACCCAGTACAATCTGCAATGCATAGACCCCTCTATAGACAATACCACAACCATTCCTACACCTTCCAGACAGAGCAATACCCAGTACAATCTGCAATGCATAGACCCCTCTGTAGACAATACCACGACCATTCTTACACCTTCCAGACAGAGCAACAAATACCCAGTACAATCTGCAATGTATAGACCCCTCTGTAGACAATACCACGACCATTCTTACACCTTCCAGACAGAGCAACAAATACCCAGTACAATCTGCAATGTATAGACCCCTCTGTAGACAATACCACGACCATTCTTACACCTTCCAGACAGAGCAACAAATACCCAGTACAATCTGCAATGCATAGACCCCTCTGTAGACAATACCACGACCATTCTTACACCTTCCAGACAGAACAACAAATACCCAGTACAATCTGCAATGTATAGACCCCTCTGTAGACAATCCCACGACCATTCTTACACCTTCCAGACAGAGCAACAAATACCCAGTACAATCTGCAATGCATAGACCGCTCTGTAGACAATACCACGACCATTCTTACACCTTCATTTAGAGATATCTCTACAAAATGGACAGAAGGATCTGTAGTCCAGTGGTAACATGCTGGACTGGTAATCCATGGATCATAGGTTCAATCCTCCGTCTGACGCTAATAAAATTAACAGACTTTCAGATGGGACTTTAAACCGAGGTCTCGTGTCGGTGCTTTACACCATGCACGTAAAAGAACCAGAGGAGATTCGGAATGGTTCTCTGTCTGTATTATTGCACTATCCTCCAAATTCTAAAATGACTAATCTCTTCAGGAGGCGTCGCTCATATGGGCAACCGGTAGCGACAATAAATAAACATAAAACACACAGAAGGATAAACTAGAAATTGTTTTTGAGATAAATATATGTCTCCCCACTCAAATGTTGCTTCAGTCGAGTAATAAAAGCATGGAAGTGAAATCTATTAAACAATTGCGAAAATATGTGATTAGGAATTCTGAAGTAGTTCATGATAGATGGTGTCCATTTGACACGCCGAACCTGCATTATCACAACTCTTCAGGAGAGACAAAATACTGATTGTTTTATTTAAATCAACAAGATATTTTGGAGATAAAGCACGGACATGCTTTATGTGATAAAAACTGTTCCAAAACACTTAAATCCGTAAAGTCTCATCCAATCCAAATGCACAACTAGACATACCACTGTAGCCTGACTTCCAGTCTGTCGATTTTTCACTTTTTAACTTCTGGCAAAATGACATTATCAGTAACTCAATACGACCGTATTAATGGTCTCGGTGTTAAAAATATATTTATTTGACTGACAAGGCAAAAACGAAGTTTTAGAGAGGAAAGATTACCGAATACTCATGACCGGAAGTTTATCTTACCATCTGCGAACATAATTATGACATTACAGCGGCAGGCCGGTTTCTGACTGTTATTACATATGAAGGTAGGATAAAAACAATGAACGTACGAGTAGCGGGTTTGAGATGAACACGCTGATCATCATGCTGAAGTAGAGAGACTGCAACCACAGCGTGCTGCTCGTAGTACCAAACCTGAAAACATGCTCGAACATGTACACATGGTAGACGGCAGGTGTCTGTAAACAGCATCACAACGGTATAATCTATAACATTATCATAGCATATCTTTTTATTATCATTGACACATAGTAGGAATTTACTAGAATAGTATCGGCAATCGCCCTGTTTTCGTTCCCCACCTGTTTTTGAATTTGCTGACGTCATTGCTGTCAGTAACAGGTGCTTGGTTTATACGAACTATTAAACAGGAAAATGAGTAGAAAACAGATCAATATTCACATTATATTTTCGTAAATATACCAATGTTAATGTATCCATACATGATGCTAACTGTAGTGCAGCAGACGCATACCTGTATCCATACATGATGTTAACTGTAGTGCAGCAGACACATACCTGTATCCATACATGATGCTAACTGTAGTGCAGCAGACGCATACCTGTATCCATACATGATGCTAACTGTAGTGCAGCAGACACATACCTGTATCCATACATGATGCTAACTGTAGTGCAGCAGACGCATACCTGTATCCATACATGATGCTAACTGTAGTGCAGCAGACATATACCTGTATCCATACATGATGCTAACTGTAGTGCAGCAGACACATACCTGTATCCATACATGATGCTAACTGTAGTTCAGCAGACACATACCTGTATCCATACATGATGCTAACTGTAGTGCAGCAGACACATACCTGTATCCATACATGATGCTAACTGTAGTGCAGCAGACACACACCTGTATCCATACATGATGCTAACTGTAGTACAGCAGACACATACCTGTATCCATACATGATGCTAACTGTAGTACAGCAGACACATACCTGTATCCATACATGATGCTAACTGTAGTGCAGCAGACACATACCTGTATCCATACATGATGCTAACTGTAGTACAGCAGACACATACCTGTATCCATACATGATGCTAACTGTAGCGCAGCAGACACATAACTGTATCCATACATGATGCTAACTGTAGTACAGCAGACACATACCTGTATCCATACATGATGCTAACTGTAGTGCAGCAGACACATAACTGTATCCATCCATATATGATGCTAACTGTAGTGCAGCAGACACATACCTGTATCCATACATGATGCTAACTGTAGCGCAGCAGACACATACCTGTATCCATACATGATGCTAACTGTAGCGCAGCAGACACATACCTGTATCCATACATGATGCTAACTGTAGCGCAGCAGACACATACCTGTATCCATACATGATGCTAACTGTAGCGCAGCAGACACATACCTGTATCCATACATGATGCTAACTGTAGCGCAGCAGACACATACCTGTATCCATACATGATGCTAACTGTAGTACAGCAGACACATACCTGTATCCATACATGATGCTAACTGTAGTGCAGCAGACACATACCTGTATCCATACATGATGCTAACTGTAGTACAGCAGACACATACCTGTATCCATACATGATGCTAACTGTAGCGCAGCAGACACATACCTGTATCCATACATGATGCTAACTGTAGTACAGCAGACACATACCTGTATCCATACATGATGCTAACTGTAGTACAGCAGACACATACCTGTATCCATACATGATGCTAACTGTAGCGCAGCAGACACATACCTGTATCCATACATGATGCTAACTGTAGCGCAGCAGACACATACCTGTATCCATACATGATGCTAACTGTAGTGCAGCAGACACATACCTGTATCCATACATGATTCTAACTGTAGCGCAGCAGACACATACCTGTATCCATACATGATGCTAACTGTAGCGCAGCAGACACATACCTGTATCCATACATGATGCTAACTGTAGCGCAGCAGACACATACCTGTATCCATACATGATGCTAACTGTAGTTCAGCAGACACATACCTGTATCCATACATGATGCTAACTGTAGTGCAGCAGACACATACCTGTATCCATACATGATGCTAACTGTAGTGCAGCAGACACACACCTGTATCCATACATGATGCTAACTGTAGTACAGCAGACACATACCTGTATCCATACATGATGCTAACTGTAGTACAGCAGACACATACCTGTATCCATACATGATGCTAACTGTAGTGCAGCAGACATATACCTGTATCCATACATGATGCTAACTGTAGTACAGCAGACACATACCTGTATCCATACATGATGCTAACTGTAGTGCAGCAGACACATAACTGTATCCATACATGATGCTAACTGTAGTACAGCAGACACATACCTGTATCCATACATGATGCTAACTGTAGTGCAGCAGACACATAACTGTATCCATCCATATATGATGCTAACTGTAGTGCAGCAGACACATACCTGTATCCATACATGATGCTAACTGTAGCGCAGCAGACACATACCTGTATCCATACATGATGCTAACTGTAGCGCAGCAGACACATACCTGTATCCATACATGATGCTAACTGTAGCGCAGCAGACACATACCTGTATCCATACATGATGCTAACTGTAACGCAGCAGACACATACCTGTATCCATACATGATGCTAACTGTAGCGCAGCAGACACATACCTGTATCCATACATGATGCTAACTGTAGTACAGCAGACACATACCTGTATCCATACATGATGCTAACTGTAGTGCAGCAGACACATACCTGTATCCATACATGATGCTAACTGTAGTACAGCAGACACATACCTGTATCCATACATGATGCTAACTGTAGTGCAGCAGACACATACCTGTATCCATACATGATGCTAACTGTAGCGCAGCAGACACATACCTGTATCCATACATGATGCTAACTGTAGTGCAGCAGACACATACCTGTATCCATACATGATGCTAACTGTAGCGCAGCAGACACATACCTGTATCCATACATGATGCTAACTGTAGCGCAGCAGACACATACCTGTATCCATACATGATGCTAACTGTAGCGCAGCAGACACATACCTGTATCCATACATGATGCTAACTGTAGTGCAGCAGACACATACCTGTATCCATACATGATGCTAACTGTAGCGCAGCAGACACATACAACAGCACAGAGGATCCATGCAATATACCGACACCAGTATGGCAGATACAAGTGATTCAGGATCCGTCTCGACTTTCTGTCCTGCAACACTGAAAGCAACACAAGCAAATTCCTTAACCATTTCATTTAACTATTCCAGTTTCAAGTATTCTTCACACAAATTCTTTACCCATTTCTGTTTCAAAACATGGTTGAAGCAAATTCTTTATCCATTTCTGTTTTAAAACATAGTTCAAGCAAATTACTGACCCATGTCTGTTTAAAAACATAATTCAAGCAAATTATTGACCCATTTCTGTTTTGAATATGGATGGCAACGAATAGCGATTTTGGTATTGGAATATTCGGTCGGGAAGGTATTCGAGAAGGTATTCGAATATTCGATAGAATTCTATCAAAAACTCAAAATCACTCAAACTCTTATAAAAATTCCGTAAACGTCATCTTCCTGTAAGGCCATGCAAATATGACGACGACTCATTCAGTTATTGTTATCGGCCACTGTACATTGGTTTAAACATTGTTTATTCTAACATTTTACATATAATTTAACAGCAGTATACTGAAAGGGACTAGAACGAAAGAAAACATGCATAGTTCTTTTCCCTATCAATTGATTGATATACAATAGGCAGGAGAATAATATATAAAACAATGAAAATACGTGAAATCTATTCTAGGTATAGGGTAAAGAATTTCAGAAGATATTGTATTAATGAGTCAATAGTTTTGGATGTAAAAAAGGAAAATGGTTAATATTTAAAGTCACGGTTGACATCACATGCTAAGCCGTGTTCTATTGCAGATTTAACCCATTCAACACCAAGTAACTCACATGGACTGGTCCATGATATTCATAAACCAATAAATGAATCAGAAAATCACATTTGGACAAGTTCATTTATCAAAATGGGTAATTATGTCTAAAAATAGTCATATCACTGGCAAAAAGTGCAGATCCTGATGAGACGGCTCGTCATGAGCCGGCTCATCTGGATCTACACTTTTTGTAAAGAATTTCAGAAGTTATTGTAATAGGGATCAATAGTTTTGGGTGTTAAAAAGGAAAATGGTTAATATTTAAAGGAATATTTGAAGAAAGCTCAAGAACATGAAATATATAATCTGAGCAGGAGAAGAAGAGATTAGTATAAAGAAAAGTGGTTGAATAGGATATACATTCATGGGTGTTTTCACAAATAAAACCAGTTATTTAAAATTTTATTATATGTGGATGTATTTGCAAAGTGTCTGTAACGAGTGTAGGACATAAGCCCCCCGGACAAAAGCCCTCCCATGATTTTTGACACGGGCGGACAAAAGCCCCCCCATAGAAAAACCAAGGGAGGACAAAAGCCCCCCCGTTCAAATTCATGGTAGGACAAAAGCCCCCTCATAGAAAACCCAAGGGTGGACAAAAGCCCCCCTATTCACATTCAGGGTAGGACAAAAGCCCCCCTATCACTGACATTGTTTCCTAAGTATTGACAAGTAAGACATTGAGTGACATGTACCTTTTATATTGGCAAAACAAACATGAACAACATGAATGAAACATGAAACAAGCACATTAATATTTCAGCACACTATTAACCAAAGCACATGTACTTTCTATATGATGGCTATTTATGGTCTGAACAATCTCATGTGACTGATGTGACTCAAATCAATTCAAAACATGAATTAAACAAGCACATTAATCTCTTATATCTTGCATTAATATATCAGCACACTTATGGTCTGAACAAACTCATGTGACTAATGTGATGTGACAGGGCTCAAATCAAGATGTCATACACTGGGGACTATGTCGTAAGCAGTCAAATGTTATGTTCTATAATAAGGATGATTTCACCACACTGGGAACACAAGCGAATAAACTGGTGGGGGAGGGGCGGGGGGTTGTCCTACCCTGGATATGCATGGGGGGGCTTTTGTCCTCCCTTGGGTTTTCTATGGGGGGGCTTTTGTCCTACCCTGAATGTGCATGGGGGGGCTTTTGTCCTCCCTTGGGTTTTCTATGGGGGGCTTTTGTCCTACCCTGAATTTGAACGGGGGGGGGGCTTTTGTCCTCCTGTGGCAAAAAAGATGGGGGGGCTTTTGTCCGGGGGGGGCTTCTGTCCGTATCCCGTCTGTAACATGTCATTCTCTGTCTAAACAGTTTTGACATCATAATTATACACTATCTACCTTAACACCTACTGAAATTATCCGATTACATGATGTGTCTATTAACACCTGCCATGGATGCAACACATCCTGGGGCGATTTCTTTTGTATTGGAAGGTTTTATGATGGTTTCAAAAGAAAACAAAGTATCTGCTTTTATGACAGTTTATTTCATTTTTGCAAATATAATATTTTTTCCTAATATTCCAATACTGGAATAATTTTCGGATATTCGGACGTCCGAGCGAATACTCGTAGACATCCCTAGTTTTAAAACACAATTCAAAATTTTTTTCCACCCATTTCTGTTTTAAAACATAATTCAAACAAATTCTTCACACATTTCTGTTTTAAAACAATTCAAACAAATTCTTCACATATTTCTGTTTTAAAACAATTCAAACAAATTCTTCACACATTTCTGTTTTAAAACATATTTCAAACAAATTCTTCACACATTTCTATTTTAAAACAAGCAAATTACTGACCCATTATGTTATAAAACATAATTCAAGCAAATTCCCAACCACACACAGACGGATCTGTAGTCCAGTGGTAACACGCTGGACTGGTAATCCAGGGATCGCAAGTTCGATCCCCCGTCTGACCCTAATAAAATTAACAGTCTTTCAGATGGGACGTTAAACAGAGGTCTCGTGTCGGTGCTTTACACTGTGCATGTAAAAGAATCAGAGGAGATTCTGGAATGGGTCTCTGTCTGTATCATGCACTATCCTCCAAAACTAAAATAACTAATCTCTTCAGGAGGCGTCGCTCATAAGGGCAACCGGTAGCGACGATAAATAAACGTAAAACACACACTTCCCAACCACAGACGGATCTGTAGTCCAGTGGTAACAAGCTGGACTGGTAATCCAGGGATCGCAGGTTCGATCCCCCGTCTGACCTTAATAAAATTAACAGTCTTTCAGATGGGACGTTAAACCGAGGTCTCGTGTCGGTGCTTTACACCGTGCACGTAAAAGAACCAGAGGAGATTCTGGAATGGGTCTCTGTCTGTATCATGCACTCTCCTCCAAAATCTAAAATAACTAATCTCTTCAGGAGGCGTCGCTCATATGGGCAATCGAACTACAGTCTACATCCGTTATGTCAAAGTCGGTTATGTCGAATTCTCCGGTTATCGCGGCGTCGAATCAAAGTCCCGTTCTAGACACCATCATTTTAAACATAACTGGATCTGTTTATATCGAATTTCGTTAAATCAAACTTGGTTATAGAAGTATTGTGTGCGGTCCGACGGAATTCGACATAACGGATGTAGACGGTATGATAAATCTGTGTACAAGAACCGGAACTCTGCCGAATAAGGCAAATTAACGAATGAGCAACACTCACCTGATGATTTGTTGCTTCCTACGCTGGATACAGAATACGCTTTACCCGTCTGCTCATAGTCCGACTCGGACGGAAGCTTGGTGGATATGCGCAGACTGTCTGGTAATGATTGTGGTTTGTGTACACGAGTGCTCTCATTCACCGACGGTGCTGCAGTCGTGTACGTGCTATCAACAGAAGCTTTTGGACGGATCAGACTATTACAGTCCTCAAATCCACTAGAAGCTTGATCTAACTCTGGAACACCTAATTAAATTATCAAGATACAACATGCATACAAGAGATAATTGCACTAGGTTTTAATCTAGAGTGGAAAAAATGGCAGGGTGGGTCCAAAAAATGGCAGGATGGGTCCAAAAAATGGCAGGGTGGGTCCAAAAAATGGCAGGATGGATCCAAAAAATAGCAGGGTGGTCCAAAAAAGGGCAGGATGGGTCCAAAAAGTGGCATGGTGGGTCCAAAAAATGGCAGGGTGGGTCCAAAAAGGGGCATGGTGGGTCCATAAAGAGGCAGGATGCAATTTGAGGTGCAGGACGGGGGTATTTTGGGGCTAGTCCCTAGAAAAATTTGCAAATTTGCGCGGATTGATCAAAGAGTCAGTAAGGTAGTACATATTGGTGAAACGGGAGGACTAGTTCTAAGTTATATAGGCCTGCCCGCCCGC
Organism: Archivesica marissinica; assembly: GCA_014843695.1. Taxonomy (NCBI): domain Eukaryota; kingdom Metazoa; phylum Mollusca; class Bivalvia; order Venerida; family Vesicomyidae; genus Archivesica; species Archivesica marissinica. The sequence continues at coordinate 3,562,313 of CM026394.1, read as the reverse complement.
CCGAAGGCACTCGCCTGTTGAGGCATATATAAAAAATTAATAAGATATTTTTTAAAAAGGAGCCAAAGGACAATAGGGTGGAGCTAAAAAGGGGCAGGGTGGAGCGTCATTCCACTCTAGAAAAAACCCTATGCACATATTTATTTTGTATACAATAAAGAGTTAAAGTAAATAATATAATAAAGTTGATAAAATATGTGAATTCAGAAACAGATGGGCAGCATGTGGAATGCTGGTGGATGGCATGTGGAATACCATTGGGCAGCATGTGGAATACCGGTGGGTGGCATGTGGAATGCCATTGGGCAGCATGTGGAATACTGGTGGGCAGCATGTGGAATACCGGTGGGCAGCATGTGGAATACCGGTGGGCAGCATGTGGAATACTGGTGGGCAGCATGTGGAATACTGGTAGGTAGCATGTGGAATGTCATTGGGCAGCATGTGGAATACCGGTGGGTGGCATGTGGAATGCCATTGGGCAGCATGTGGAATACTGGTGGGCAGCATGTGGAATACCGGTGGGTGGCATGTGGAATGCCATTGGGCAGCATGTGGAATACTGGTGGGCAGCATGTGGAATACCGGTGGGCAGCATGTGGAATGCCATTGGGCAGCATGTGGAATACTGGTGGGCAGCATGTGGAATACCGGTGGGCAGCATGTGGAATGCCATTGGGCAGCATGTGGAATACCGGTGGGCAGCATGTGGAATACCGGTGGGCAGCATGTGGAATGCCATTGGGCAGCATGTGGAATACTGGTAGGTAGCATGTGGAATGTCATTGGGCAGCATGTGGAATGCTGGTAGGTAGCATGTGGAATGCCGTTGGGCAGCATGTGGAATGCTGGTAGGTAGCATGTGGAATGCCGTTGGGCAGCATGTGGAATACTGGTAGGTAGCATGTGGAATGTCATTGGGCAGCATGTGGAATACTGGTAGGTAGCATGTGGAATGTCATTGGGCAGCATGTGGAATGCTGGTAGGTAGCATGTGGAATGCCATTAGGCAACATGTGGAATACTGGTGGGCAGCATGTGGAATGCCATTGGGCAGCATGTGGAATGCTGGTAGGTAGCATGTGGAATGCCGTTAGGCAACATATGTAACCCTCCAGTAGGTCAGAGTGCAGTTCAAGCAATGATTAAATATTCTAATACACCAATTGATCAGACATAACTGGTCTCTAGACACAAAAGTAGTACAGACATACATGTATATAAAGGACAAAATATACGTATTCATACGCGTCAATGAGAGCGACTAAATCAAGTTGTTAAAGCTTGACATTTGAACCTAACACATAATAATGTTATTGTGAAAAAAAATTAGGTCGACTTTTATTATATTTATTTTCACAACATAAAAACAACAAATATGTCGAAAATAAGAAGATGCCTGCCAAGTGTTACATTAACCTTCATGCACGAGCACCCGGGTCTGCACGAGCACCCGGGTCTGCACGAGCACCCGGGTCTGCACGAGCACCCGGGTCTGCACGAGCACTCGGGTCTGCACGAGCACCCGGGTCTGCAAGAGCACCCGGGTCTGCACGAGCACCCGGGTCTGCACGAGCACCCGGGTCTGCAAGAGCACCCGGGTCTGCACGAGCACCCGGGTCTGCACGAGCACCCGGGTCTGCACGAGCACCCGGGTCTGCACGAGCACCCGGGTCTGCACGAGCACCCGGGTCTGCACGAGCACCCGGGTCTGCACGAGCACCCGGGTCTGCACGAGCACCCGGGTCTGCACGAGCACCCGGGTCTGCACGAGCACCCGGGTCTGCACGAGCACCCGGGTCTGCACGAGCACCCGGGTCTGCACGAGCACCCGGGTCTGCACGAGCACCCGGGTCTGCACGAGCACCCGGGTCTGCACAGCAAGCTCTGGGCAGGACTAATTTGTGATTAATCATGTCAATCCGAATACTGTTGGAACAATATAAAATTGTTTTCGCAAACACAATAGAGCAAGCTGGCACAGAACTAAGTTCTCAATGTGACCCTGACCGTAATCCAACATGGCTGAAACATGCGCTCTGCATGGCTGAAACATGCGCTCTGCATGACTGAAACATGCGCTCTGCATGGCTGAAACATGTGCTCTGCATGGCTGAAACATGCGTTCTGCATGGCTGAAACATGCGCTCTGCATGACTGAAACATGCGCTCTGCATGGCTGAAACATGTGCTCTGCATGGCTGAAACATGCGTTCTGCATGGCTGAAACATGCGTTCTGCATGGCTGAAACATGCGTTCTGCATGGCTAAAACATGTGCTCTGCATGGCTGAAACATGCGCTCTGCACATTGTGTTCATATGGTTCATTTGTGAGACAAATCATTTTACAATTCCTCGGTTGGTTCAAGAATTGAGAGGACACGTAAAATAGCCAAAATACCGATTTGAAATGAAATTTCTAAGTGAAACAGTAAACCAACATGGCTGAAACCTGTGTTCTGCATATTGTCTCGAAAACGTCAACATTAGTGCAAAGTCATTTTAAAATTCTATACAAACTGGTTTCGGTCAGACAGACAGAAAGACGACATTCCCCCCATGCTACATGGCAGGGATAGGGGGAAGAGAGGTTATAAAGAAATACCAGACAAAGATGCTGTCAAGCAAATATTATTAATGACTCAAATACAAGTTGCGAGTTCAAAGGTTGTCTCCACGTGTATTAATTACCATGTGTGTGATGTGCAGCCAGGTCTCCTGAATTCATGCCCAGCCTTGTCGAACTATCGCTACTGCCGTTCTGTTGTCCAGAATGACTGCTACAATTGCCACTGTGCAAGTCATGCGCAGAGCGTCCAGTCACCTGTCGTTTCATCCACTGTTTCTGGGCCCAGGACTGTATATTTGGCCAGTTGAGGATGGACTGGTCCAACAGCGAGTATGTCATTATTGGCTGCACTTGTTCCGATGTGTCTTCGCTCTCTTGCTCATTTGGTTTACCAGCGGCATAGTCTGGTTCCCAATCGGAGACATCATCTTTTGTATGACAACTAGATGCATGTTTTGGCTGTAAATTACAAAGTGTACAGAACAAGTGAATAATAAAAGCATGGAGTGAATTATATGAAGTGGAAGTCGTGATAGCGCAGTGGATGCGCTTTTGCTTCAGGGTGCAAAAGGTAATGGAGATATGTGTGTAGACGTAATTGTGGAGATATGTGTGTAGACGTAATTGTGGAGATATGTGTGTAGAAGTAGTTGTAGATATATGTGTGTAGACGTAATTGTGGAGATATGTGTAGACGTAATTGTGGATATATGTGTGTAGACGTAATTGTGGATATATGTGTGTAGACGTAATTGTGGATATATGTGTGTAGACATAATTGTGGAGATATGTGTGTAGAAGTAGTTGTAGATATGTGTGTAGACGTAGATATATGTGTGTAGACGTAATTGTGGATATACGTGTGTAGGCGTAATTGTGGATATATGTGTGTAGACGTAATTGTGGAGATATGTGTGTAGAAGTAGTTGTAGATATATGTGTGTAGGCGTAATTGTGGATATATGTGTGTAGACGTAATTGTGGATATGTGTGTGTAGACGTAATTGTGGATATATGTGTGTAGACGTAGTTGTAGATATGTGTGTAGAAGTAATTGTGGATATATGTGTGTAGACGTAATTGTGGAGATATGTGTGTAGACATAATTGTGGATATATGTGTGTAGAAGTAATTGTGGATATATGTGTGTAGACATAATTGTGGATATATGTGTGTAGAAGTAATTGTGGATATATGTGTGTAGACGTAATTGTGGAGATATGTGTGTAGACGTAATTGTGGATATATGTGTGTAGACGTAATTGTAGATATGTGTGTAGAAGTAGTTGTAGATATGTGTGTAGACGTAATTGTAGATATGTGTGTAGAAGTAGTTGTAGATATGTGTGTAGAAGTAGTTGTAGATATGTGTGTAGAAGTAGTTGCAGATATGTGTGTAGTAGTAGTTGTAGATATGTGTGTAGAAGTAATTGTAGATATGTGTGTAGAAGTAGTTGCAGATATGTGTGTAGTAGTAGTTGTAGATATGTGTGTAGAAGTAATTGTAGATATGCGTGTGTAGAAGTAGTTGTAGATATGTGTGTAGAAGTAGTTGTAGATATGTGTGTAGAAGTAATTGTAGATATGCATGTAGAAGTAATTGTAGATATATGTGTAGAAGTAGTTGTAGATATATGTGTAGAAGTAGTTGTAGATATGCATGTAGAAGTAATTGTAGATATGTGTGTAGAAGTAGTTGTAGATATGTGTGTATAAGTAGTTGTAGATATGCGTGTAGAAGTAATTGTAGATATGTGTGTGTAGAAGTAGTTGTAGATATGTGTGTATAAGTAGTTGTAGATATGCGTGTGTAGAAGTAATTGTAGATATGCATGTGTAGAAGTAGTTGTAGATATGCGTGTGTAGAAGTAATTGTAGATATGCGTGTGTAGAAGTAATTGTAGATATGCATGTGTAGAATTAATTGTAGATATGCGTGTGTAGAAGTAGTTGTAGATATGTGTGTAGAAGTAATTGTAGATATGCGTGTAGAAGTAATTGTAGATATGCGTGTAGAAGTAATTGTAGATATGCGTGTGTAGAAGTAATTGTAGATATGCATGTGTAGAAGTAGTTGTAGATATGCGTGTGTAGAAGTAATTGTAGATATGCATGTGTAGAAGTAGTTGTAGATATGCGTGTGTAGAAGTAATTGTAGATATGCGTGTGTAGAAGTAATTGTAGATATGCATGTGTAGAAGTAGTTGTAGATATGCGTGTGTAGAAGTAATTGTAGATATGCGTGTAGAAGTAATTGTAGATATGCATGTGTAGAAGTAGTTGTAGATATGCGTGTGTATAGACAACTAGCTAATTCTAATATCTAACTCTCAGGAATTAACAAGCAAGCAATCATATTTCGTTATTTCATTCAATAAAAACCATTTCAATGAAATAGAATACCTTGCTCCTCCTGAATAAGAATTCGAGCAGACGACCCAGCGGGATGGAAAGAGCGCAGCAGATAGCTCCCACAGTGAGGCTGTTCCACGACACATCCAGGAGACCGAACTCTCCGCGGTACTGTAACGCAGAGACAATACAATGTATACAGTCTTATCTTACCCTATCATGGCTGTCCGATTAGCACAGTGGTTAACATGCTCGCTTCTCACCAATGTAACCCGGGATCGATCCTCCTACTTCCTACATTTTCTACAAAAATTGTTTTCAATGTCAAGGGTCAAGGTTGTTTTTTTGTTTTTGTTTGACATTGCACCAACAGCTTAGGTCATTTGGCGAACTCTCCAGCTATTATTGGTGGAGGAAGACCCCGGATGCCCCTTAGAGCAGTATTACTGGCACGGACGGACCCCTGGGTAGAACCACCAACCTTTCGCAAGCCAGCTGGATAGCTTCCACACGTGAGGGGTGAGGGGCAAGTGATTTAAAGTCAACAACATTAACCACTTGGCCCCATGTATAGAAGACACTGAAGAAAGATTCACATAAATCCACCTGTAAAGATATTTCACCAGTACATTGTACTTTGCTGCAGCAGACAGATACATTTGTCTTATAGGACATTCATAGACTATTGGACTACCGGTATTGGCCAATGTAAAGTGTAGTTGTTACCTCGGTATGTGAGGTCTTGAAGCACACGGCAGTCAGGCACATGTAGGACATAAACATGGTCAGACACACCGTCAGTCTCTCTGTTCTCATAAACCCATTGTACGGGGGACACGTCACCAGGGACATCCAAATATGGAAGTCTGCCATGTATTCTACAGCCTTCGAGGAGTAGGCCTGAAAATATAACACAAATCCATTCATAGTTACCCTACATTTTGGCTGTCCGATTAGCGCAGATGGGACAGGTGGGGTTTCTCCGGTTTCCTCTCACACGAATGACCACATATACGCTTTCATCCGAGCCAACGAGAGTGATTAATATAAGTTTTTAAAACTTGCTTGACAATCTTTGATGTTCGTCAGTGTGTTCATTGGATTTAGAGTGGTACATATAGCAAATATCATATAGCTAGTATCATATAGCTAATATCATATAGCTAATATCTTATAGCATGCAGTTAAATCTGTCTCTCCCAGTGTCTCGCAGCAGTGCTACCCATACGTAAAAATTGAAATTTTTCAAATATCTTTTATTTCATACGATGTAATGCTGCTTTAAGTCTCATGAAAGTGAAAATAATTGTGAAATTCACGAATACATCTGGTTAAAATCGGATGCTGATGGCAGAATTGTGGCTGCCCGCCAGGGGTGTGAAGGACCCACCAGGACACCAACATGTACTTACCTTCCCAAACTGCAGGGGTCCATCGAGGACCATAAACTCCCTCTCTACCTTGCCATCCTGTTCCTCTACAGCCAACCATTTCTCACAGATAAACATGTACTGTACACCTGTCAATGAAAAAACACACATGTACTGATTGGTGCAACAAAGCTCTACAGTTTTTATTACAGGTATATCCAAAATTACAGAAGTCGTCATAGCGCAGTGGTAGCACGTTTGCTTCAGGGTGCGAAAGGCCCTGAGTTTAAGCCCCGCTGGAGCCGCTACGATTGTGTCCTTAGGCAAGGCATTTAAATTCCACATTGCCTCTTCTCTCTCCCTCGTGGCGATGATTTCCATCAGGAATGAGGTCTCGAGAGTGATTAATATAAGTTGTAAGAACTTGTTTCACAATCAAGCTAAAATAAATGTGTATAAACTAACAACTCTCTACATATTGACCAATAGTCTATAAATGTCCCATATGATTAATATTAAATGTAAGAGCTAAAATAAATTTGTATAAACTAGAATTACAGAAAAAGAAATAGTCACTTGAACTGTCTCTCTGATTATTGTTGCATAATACCATAATTATGTTAATGCCAAACTGGAGATTGGGTACCATATATTCCAGGCCATAACTCGACCGTTTCTCAGCCAGAAATGTGATGAATGCTAAGTGTCGACTTATGGCAGAGAAATTTTTAATTTTTTAAAAATTATTTTAATATGATCTGTGCTTACAAACATTGAAGATGTAGTGCTTAAAAACATTGAACATGTATTCAAGAAAGACAAACTGTGGTAATTCAATACATTTATTTGATATTTTATTGGATAAATGATACAGGTCCACCACAGAGACCGGTAACCACTCGACCACGGAGGCGGACTCTACCACAGCATGCTTGTTAGAGTATTTATTTGTTGGAACTTTGTCTGTTTGTTTGTGTTATTTGTTTTAGTTAGATTTATTTATTTATAGAGGGTGACCTAATTAGTTCTGAACTAATCTATCTTTCTTAGTGTCCTCAATTGGACATTTATTTACATTATAAACAATTCTAAATTATTGTTGTGCATCAGGATATTTTTTTTATGATTTAAGATGGAATAAAGTCAACTAGATATCTCAAATTGAGCAAAAAATGTCATTAATTCACAAACTACCCTCGACTTATGAAAGGATTCAGCTTAAAATCAGCATTTTCAAGCCAAAACATTACCCTCGACTTATAGCTGAGATCTACGGCCGGGAATATAGTCATAGTAGATATGCTTACTGCTTATCCACTGATTGATAGCTAAATGGCTGTTGTATACAGTCAAACCTGTCTTAAACAGCCAGCCAAGGCAATAACAGAAAGTGGCTGCTTAGCACAGGTGGCTGCTTAATAAAGGTCAAATGTATAACAGATCAACAAATTGGGAATCTGGCAACTGGCTGCTAAATACAGGTTGGCTGCTTAATGAAGGTGACCGCTAACACAGATTTGACTATATATGGAGATATGGTAGTAAATCTCTAAATCTCTATATTGCAGAGGGTTAACCCGTAACCTGCCAATCACGACTAAACTCACTATAACATGTCATCTGATCAGGCTCTATGCTGTTTGCTATTCGGATAGTGGAGCTAAATCACTTCTCTGAATAACAAACAACATAGAGCCTGATCTGGATCTATGTTGTTTGCATATTCCGTCTAATTCAGTCGGCAAGTTAAGGGTTACTATTGTTTATACCAAATAGGAATTATGTCAACATTGCACGACACATGCCCGAGGAAAATTCCAAGATATTTATTGTTCTTCATGTGAAATGTTTCACTACAATGAAAGACGTGTCTACAATATCTATTACCTCTCTGGCACAGATATAGTGCGACGTATCCCTGATTTGAACATATTTTATTGCTCCATTCCAAAATGTATACTGTATTCATAGTTGGAATCCTTTGCTTTTACTGTTGTTCTCTAGCCAGATGTTGTGGTGTGTTGTAATTTTAGCAAAATCGTGTCAATTAATGAATGGATTTTCATCGTAAAATATCTATTAGAGATATTATGGGGCATCTATCGGCATTTATTAATGTACAGTAATAATTATATGATGAGGAAACAGATATAATTGATGGCATGCGGTGCACAGGAAACAATGTTACGTACAGAGGAAACCAACTAAAAGGACATTTCCTCCTTTATTAAGAGTATTCAGGGGCAACAACTCACTAATGTTTCTCATTGACTGGCAAACCGGTATATTTGTTTGTCTCGTTTTGGAGTTTAAAGTCGCACCAACAGCTTCGGTCATAATGGCGTCTGTAATAATGCTCAGACCCCTACTAGTCACTGGATGGAGCACACAAATGGGGTTCCCCCTTTTTGGGGCCCCGAATGTTTTTTAAATAAAATAAAATTAAAATAATGGCGTTTCAAGCTAATATTGGTGGAGAAATGTCCATTATGCTTTTCAACGAATTGCTAAATTTCAAGTTCAAGGTCACTGGTAGGGTGAATACTTACTGCGAGTGTAAAGAATTAGTTCTCGGGTGTGTTTTTTTTATGGTTCAAAATTTAATATTTCTGAATCAAAATATTGTGCAAAAATTCCAGTTCAATGTCACACTGGGGGTGGGACTAGTTAGGGTGGTAGGGAAGAACACATAGAAACAGTACCGGTATACAACTAATAAAAGCATTATATTCGAAGGTGTTTTAGCTATATGTAATTATTGACCTACTGACCTACATTTTGAATAAACATGTCAGATGCAGTACTAGGATATTACAGATCAGTTTTTGGCAATATTGGTTCATGAAAAAATGTTACTCTTAGGATTTTCATTAACTGACATACTAACCTACTGACATAGTTGTGACCACAGTGACCCCATTTGGATAAAATTGGTGTAGGTTGTTGTGAAGATACTACACACCAAACTTGGTCATAATACCATTATTAGTCAATGATAAGAAGCCATATAAGGTTGACCTAGTGACCTAGAGGTTATAAAAATTTGGGAATAAATGGTTAAGATGTATAGGAGACCGACGCTATGTTGCTTGCATACAAGAAGACTACGCGACAATTATGCCATTAAATATGGCAAGTCACGTATACGGGGGATTGTCATTAGAGAACTCTGTAGAGACCGACGCTATGTTGCTTGCATACAAGAAGACTACACGACAATTACGCCATTAAATATGGCAAGTCACGTGTCACGTATATGGGGGCGTGTCATTAGAGAACTCTGCAGAGACCGATGCTATGTTGCTTGCATACAAGAAGACTACACGACAATTATGTCATTAAATATGGCAAGTCACGTGTCACGTATATGGGGGCGTGTCATTAGAGAACTCTGCAGAGACCGATGCTATGTTGCTTGCATACAAGAAGACTACGCGACAATTACGCCATTAAATATGGCAAGTCACGTATACGGGGGCGTGTCATTAGAGAACTCTGTATAAACTAACACTAACCTGTGTTCAAGTCCCGAACAATTACTCTGCTGAGATACCAGCTTGGCGATGGACCAAAGTTGTTATGCCAGATCTGTACTTTCCAAATCCGCCCAATACTGTCTGGCAACCTGCAAGCGTAAGGCGAGCAATAATTAGCTTACCATTTCAAACGAACAAATTTCACCACCCAAATTTAATAGAAAATAGTTGAAACATGAAACAATTGACAGAGTTAGTGCCTGAATAGTCTGCACTTCCATTTACATTTCTCTGCAATTAACAAATGCTTTGCATGCAGGTGGCAACTATTTTATTCGTTGATTGGAATACATTTTCAAGGTAATATTTTTCACAACTCGTGTAGTAGTAGGCATCGTTTCACGTCTTGAATTTGTGACCATTCTTCCATCTTTTCTTTTGTTTGATTGTTTGTTGTTTGAGCTTAATGTCGTATAAACAGCTTAGGTCATATAGTGATTCTCCAGCTATTATTGGTGGAGTGTGTGGGTGTGTGTTTTACGCTTATTTATCGTCGCTACCGGTTGCCCATATGAGTGAAGAGATTAGTCATTTTAGATTGTTGGAGGATAGTGCAATGATACAGACAGAGAACCATTCCAGAGTCTGCTCTGGTTATTTTACATGCACGCTGTAAAGCACCGACACAATACCTCGGTTTAAAGTCCCATCTGAAAGACTTGTTAATTTTATTAGGGTCCGACGGGGGATCAAACCTGCGATCCCTGCAATTACCAGTCCAATATTGGTGGGGGAAGACCCGTAGCAGTATTTCAGGCACAGATGGGCACCCGTGTAGAATCACTGACCTTCCGCAAGCCAGCTAGACAGCTTTCTCACATGAATGAATTCGAAACCCTCCCAAAGGATTCAAACCTACAGCGGTGAGGGGGAAGTAATTTGAAGCCAGTGACCGTAACCACTCGGTCACATAGGCATCTGGATATTTTCTATTTCCAAATCATTCATCCAAAGTTTTAAATTTCTTAATCGTAAAGTGTTTTTGCAAAATTGGTGAAAATGTGACTAGCAAAAATTAAGAACTTATCAGGAATTTCTCATCAGTACAATCAATCATATTTTAGTGGAATAATTTTGAAAATAACATGATAATGAGATGAATCTAAAAATAATCTAAATTTAAAGAAATATCGTGAAATGCATGATTATTATTTAATTCAAAAATGGAAATATTTTCAGTTGACTTAGTTTAACAATATCCAGTAGAAAAAAATGATTTTGTCATCTGCTACAATTATTTGAAACTATTTATAGCCTTTATTTTACCCAGCATGCAAAGAGTTAATAACAATGCCTAGAGTGATTTACGCATATTAATTTCTTTGCTAATATGATTTATAACGGAGAAATGGAGCTATGGAGAATGCCGAAAGAAAACACAGACTATCCTAATAAATATAACATGATATAATTATGTTTCATAAAAAGATGGTTGCATTTCTTTACTGAAACGCATGGGAAATATTAGTTTATACACATTTCATATAATTTGATTGTAAAACATGTTCTTACAACATTAGTTTAATCGCTCATGGGACCTCATTCCTGATGGAGTCCCCTGATGGAATCCCTGATGGAGCCCCCTGATGGAGTCCCTGATGGAGCCCCTGATGGAGTCCCTGATGGAGTCCCCTGATGGAGTCCCTGATGGAGTCCCCTGATGGAGCCCCTGATGGAATCCCTGATGGAGTCCCCTGATAGAGCCCCCTGATGGAGTCCCTGATGGAGTCCCCTGATGGAGCCCCTGATGGAGTCCCCTGATGGAATCCCCTGATGGAGTCCCTGATGGAGTCCATCGCCAGGAGTGAGAAAGAAGAGACAATGTGGATTTGAGAGTCTTGCCTAAGGGCAACACGACCATGGTTCTGACTGGGTTCGAACTCACAACCTCTCAATTACAAGGAAAACAGTGTATACATTACACCACAGAGGTTCCCCGTAGAATGGTACCAGAAAAATGTCTATCTCTAGTACAGTACACAGACATGATTGTGGGGTGAAACCAAAAAAGCTGAAAATAACGAGTCGCAAAGCGGCGAGCGGGGTGGGTGCGGGAGGGGTTACCCCTCCTTTAAGGAGGGTTTGGGGATCACCCCCAAGACATTTTTAAAATGACTACTTCAAATCCTGCATTCTGGTGCATTTTAAAGGTCTATATTTGAAAAGTTTATATGAAGAAGTTTAGTAAGTAAATGTTGTCTTTTAATATATGAAATGCATAACTTTCTATTGAACAGGTCCATGCTGCATGCCTAAATGCTGAAAATCGTACCAGACAGACTATAATTGGTACGCCGCACCTTCACATTATCTCGGTGCAGCTTTTTGAACACATGTTGTTCCAGGCTTTTCCAACCTCGGCCTGCGTAATTCAGGTCTTTTCGGCACAATTCGCAAGTAGCTAGCTCCCTTACATTTAGCTTCCTGATATAGGTACCGAGGTATTCGTCATCAACCTTCTTTTCTAACCATTCCCATCGCCATGAATTTCTCAAACCATTCTCGATTTTTGAAAGATCTACACTTCTATCTACAACACTTAGAGGACGACATCTTGCAATGGATATTATCCGAGGATATCCGATTATCCGCTTTTAAACGAAATGGTTATTAACGAAAATAAACAACGGAAATGTTCCGAAAAGAGCGGAACGTAAACGAAAATAGGAAAAAGAAAAAAATATCGGAACGAGATCGACGAAAAAGCGGATTTCCGCTAAAAAACGGAGGAAAATCATGTCTGAGTACATATATATATATATATCTATCTACAGTGCTACGCGGTCTGACTTACGAGAGTATGAACTTGTCTCGAGAGTTTCTCTCAAACATTGGTCTGTCATCCTCACTGATGAGCTCTCGCGTTTCCGACATCCCTTCCTCCCCGTGCAGAATTATACTGATCTGTAAAACACATGTTCACCGTTATCTACTTATACCGATATGGGCACCAGTAGAAATGATTCAATATGTAGGTAACCAACACAATGAACAAGAAACTACATAAACACAATAAGACAGAATCAAAAATAAATATTCTATCATGACTCGGCATTTTGTCTGTATACGCAAAGAAGGAATTTACCGTCTTTATTTGTGCAATAAACCGCGAATGATGTCAAAACATTTTACTTGCATTTTTGTAGTTTTCTAATGTCATTAATTTATGCTTTCTAAAAAATAACACCAACTATTTTTGAATTATTATTTGCATGGTTTGTTGCTGGAATGAACAACTGCCTACGGCCTGCGCGGTTAATTCTTAACCCTTTACTTCATAGAGATTTAGGTTAATATACTATTATATCTGCATACAAATGACAGCCATTTAGCTATCATGCAGTGGATAAGTAGTCACCATATCTATCCCACCTCCACAGATATTACTGGGACTTCATAGAGATTTAGGTTAATATACTATTATATCTGCATACAAATGACAGCCATTTGGCTACCATGGAGTGGATAAGTATGTATGTATATATGTTCCATTAATGTCAAACCCCTTGCGGGGACCTAGACATGTTTTCCTGGGCAGAATTAGCCGACCTAAGTGGTTAACCAGTACTAAGCAATGTGTGTGAGGTGCCTTACTCAATGACACTACATACGTGGCCTGAACGAGTATCGAACCCGGGACCGTTCGATTCCAAATCCGACGCTCTACCACTGGACCATGGATGCCACACATAAGTAGAATGAGGGAAAGAGTTTAAGGAAACTATTGCACATTTCTTTGTTATCTGCTCATTTCGCATACAGCATTCTAAAGGGTATACATAATTTTAGTATTTCACTTGAGGTATGTAAACAGCTTAAACCAACCACGTTGTACAGGTTAGATCTAAATCCCAAAGACTTGAAAAAATATATACCCGGCTCCAAGTGTACATACAACGCTAGCACAATATTCACCACAATCTACCGATTATCGAACTGCATGACGGCCAACCGAACATAAAATGTCAGGCAAACCAAACATAAAGTGACAGATCTGTCAAGTGTTATCTCGAGCATTCACGTTTACCTCTTATCAATCTTAAACTTCTATGCTAGCGCCTTAATTATTTACTCTGCTATTGATTGGTGCTGTTTTTGTTTCATTTTTAACACATTCAACACCAAGTAACTGACATGGACTGGTGCATGATATTATTAGACCATTTATTTTATGTTATGTTATGTTATAATTCGGGTTTTACGCCTGCATCAGCACCATTTTGGGCTATATCGCCGGCGGGCAGTTTACCTAACAACACCTTTCCTGGGCAGGCTCCAGCGGTTAACCAGTACTTGTGTGCACCAACCTCCGTAAGAAACTGCCAACTTTTTCATATAAATGAGACACGGCCTGAGCGGGGCTCGAACCCGTGACCATCAGTGATGATAGGTTACAGTGGTATACAAGTCAGCGACCTTAACCACTCGACCACGGAGGTGGACATATTATTAGACCAATAAATTAATAAGAAAATTACATTTGGACCAGTTCATTTATCAAAATGGGTAATTTTGTCTAAAAATAGTAATATTACTTGGCAAATAGTGCAGATCCTGATGACACGGCTTGTCACAAGCTGGCTCATCTGGATCTACACTTTTTGTAAGCCTATTTAGAGGTCTGTGTTGTTGAAACGGTTAAATACCTGTCCACAATGGACTTCTAAATCACCATATGAAAACAAACAAAACGTGACTGCCTTTCCTTCCATCATCTTTAAAGATTTTCGATCTCAAGTCAGACAAGACAGTATATTTTTTTACAATTTCTTTTTCGTTATGTTATGTTATATTATTATATGTTATATTTAGGGTTTTAAGCCTGCATCAGCACCATTTCGGGCTATTTCGCCGGCGGGCAGTTTACTTAACAACACCTTTCCTGGGCAGGCTCCAGCGGTTAACCAGTACATGGGTGCACCAACCTCCGTAAGAAACTGCCAACTTTTTCATATAAATGAGACACGGCCTGAGCGGGGCTCGAACCCGTGACCATCAGTGATGATAGGTTACAGTGGTATACAAGTCAGCGACCTTAACCACTCGACCACGGAGGCAGACTTCTTTTTCGTAATGGATTTTTAAACAAAAAGAAGATTGTTTTGCAAACTTAATGAAATGTCACCTTCCTGTGTGGAATGCAATGATGATCTAACATTCGGTGCAACACTTCTCTTAAAATTTATAAGCAGTTGAATTATTTGAGAACTTGATTGGCTGTTGACATGGATATTATCATGGCCAATCAGAATACAGTACCAACCTTTGCCGTAGTACCTGCCCCGCGCCAGAACCCAGTATCCACGGTTATCTCAAACTTCTGCTGGTCCACTGGCGAGTTGTCAAGGAGATACACGATACCACCCTTCCTGTTGTCATGGATATCGGCATGGTAACACCAAAATAGCAGAAGACAGTACACAACCAATGCAACACTGACCAAGGTCATGGTCACTGGATTCCGATGGAGGCTACAGAATGAGAAAAATCTGGTCATATTTCATCAACCTGCACTACCTGCCTTACAAAACCTTAATACTTCTTATAATGTCTGTGGAAGTCATGATAGCCCCGTGGTAGCAGGTTCACTTCAGGTGCAAAGGCCCGGAGAGTGCGCCCTGCTGATGCCGTTACGATTGTGCCCCTAGGCAAGGCATTTAAATTCCACATGCCTCTTCTCTCTCCCTTGTGGCGATGGATTCCATCAGGAATGAGGTCTCGAGAGTGATAAATATAAGTTGTAAGAACTTGTTTCGCAATTGAGGTATAATAAATTTGTATAAACTAATGTATTATCATTTTGTTATAGTTATTTTATCAAATTCAATTCAATTCAGTTTAATACAGCCATCACATATTTTGTTGTATGTACACACATGTAATATAACCTGGAAGGATTCTGATTGGTTGCAGCATGACAGCTTCCTTTTGACATGACATATTCAACATATAGTCTGTGGTTGAAAATCAACTATTTAAATCAATATTTCAAATGCTAAATATGCACTAGCAGATTTAGCGACAAAGAATTGTGTTGATTATTTGCATGGAGTTGTTTAATTATCAGGGACTATTTACTACGGCGTAGGGATGCACGTACTGATTTCCATTGTAATAAGGCTCAAAAGTATACCAGCAAACAGAAAACTTTTTTTCTCTCTCAAATTTATGGTTGTTGCTACTGTGGTAATGTGATAAAAGTATCATACATGAGTGGTGATCGTCGTACCATATTTTATGAAACTCATTTTGGGATTTTGCCCTTAAGAGAGCCTTTTAGTGAGCTTAATAGCAAAGTTCCTAAACGAGTTTCAGAAAATATGGTATGAAATCACCATGAAATATAATATCCTATATATACTGCCATTCCAGTGCCGTAGCCAGAATATGAAAATAACCGCGACGTCCCCCCCCACCACCTAGCCCCGGATAGTTTTTCTATACTTGTGAAATTCTAACTGAGGCGAGTGCCTCATTTGCCTCAGTGTGGCTACGGGCCTGCATTCATTTAATTTCTTTATATATTGAATGTGGTAGAATACCAACATATCTATAGAGTATATTCTATTTGTTATACTAAATATGTGTTTAATACACGACAAAATTACATGAAGAATCTGGTGGGTGGGGTACCTGAAAAAGCCTTCTATGTCCGTCACGGTGAGCTTATTTGGAATTAGTTCAAATCTTCCGCCAAATGATGTCAGGTGATCGCATGTACACTTTGTGACCTCAAACGTTGAATTGTGGGAAATGGCACAACCGTCAGGAAGCCACTCCTCTTTGCCACCATTCCAGTACAGACATTGGTCCCACCACAGTTTGAAAGTGTAGTATCTCTGAGTAACCTCCCCTGTACGGAGTCTTCCTGAGTTATAAGTGGAGTCCACAATACCAAGGTAGTACATGCCCGTTGCTAAAAATAGAATTGTTTCCCACTTCAACAAATGTCAGCAAGGCGCAAAACTAAAGTAAATTTTTCCAAAATCTGTTGAATTTAAGGGGGAATGTCTCTAAAATGTTCTAGAAATTGATCCAAAATAGATGGAACATAAACAACTAAACCAATTCATTTAATGTGATGCTTAGAAACCAAGTAATTAATGAAGCATTAGAACAAGTGAGAATTTTGATAATTAAGAGTTTATGTAAATTTTCACAGATTTGTGTTTTAGGTCATTATCTAGTGTTTCTTAGATATTTTACTTAACTCTTAAAATCCCGAAGAAATTTGAAGGAATGTGCAAACAACATAGATCTAGATCAGCCACCCATGGCCAAATGCTGCGTCTGATCAGGATCTATGTTGTTTGCTATTCAGTCAAGTGTTTTTTAGCTCCACTATCCAAATAGCAAACAGCATAGAGCCTGATCAGATGGTATGTTTTGTGCAGCTGATCTGGCTCAATGCTGTTTGCAAAAGCAACTTTTAGTCGTGATAAGATGGATTGTGTCTAGAGCAACTTGTTTGACATCCAAACATTTGTCACTTAATTCCGCGACCAAAACAAACCAAGGCAAACATTCCTTTAGTGATTGTGCTGCTTCTGTATGTAAATAAAATAATAAAAAATGGTAGCTATTGACCATAAACATAACTGTATAAATTATTGAGATAAATCATTGTTTTCATACGGTAGAAATGGGCTACGTAACAAAACCAGTTGTGCTTAACTTTATATGGTCAGACACCGCTATTGCAATTCTATAGGCCACCATTATAACACACAGTGCCATTATATTTCCCCCAAAAATAGTTTGGCACAAAAGAGAGTAGTTTTCAACAGACTGGCCTTTGAGCCACAGGAAAATGTCAAATTTCAATGGGGTTGACCGATTGCATTTTTTAAAATTTCCCACTAAAGGCACCCACCCCCTACTCTGAAGGTAATTTGGTGGTGAATGTTGCACTGACACCTGCATTTATAATATGCTGTTTATTTGTCACCAAATAATCTGCAAATATTTTTTAATATTCCAAAATGCAGCTCATATATTGTATTTTAATATTTAGAAGTCATTTTCACTATTTGTGACAATACCTACTCAGCCAATCAGTTCATGTATCAATAACTCTTAAGGGCTTCCCTACACTTTTTCAACCAATCCCAGACCACTATATCAATAACACCGTCTGACCATATGCTGGGTAAAATAAAGGCTTTTTTTGTAACTGAAGCATGCACTATGGAAGTTTGTCATGGAATTTCATTAGAATTGTGCCGTTTTACAACATAATTCTAAATTAATTCCACAACATATTTGACTGTTATTTTCATCGCTAGCGTGTAGAGTTAATACAGGGTTTTTTTTAATAGAGGTGACCGCTAGCACAGGTTTGACTGTACATGAACAATGAGACGTGTACTGGTGCCTGGTTTTAATGATACAATGTAACCCATGAAACAGCAATATTCACCAGCCATCAATCCATGTAAATGGGGAATAAAGTCGTATTTACTGTCATAAAAACTGACCATTAAAAGAAGCGGGCGGTAAGAAAATGTCCACATTGTTGTATCCTGCCTCAAAGTCGTATTTGAACTTGTAGAAGTCTGGTGATGGAGGTGCTGTGAAGCTGCAAATAGAAACAACACGGGTGAACAGAAACTGCCATGCTAAAAGCTGCAATTGGTGAAACATAGTTTTGTGGGACTGGTTTAGCCTGGGAACAGGCGTTGATCAGTCATATAAATAAATTTTAATACCGAGATCATTAATTTGGTCGTATTGAGTTTCTGAAGTAAATTGGTGAAAAATCGACAGACTGGAACCCAGACTAGGACTGGTTTACTGAAATGCAATACAAAACGTGAATTGAAAGATTAACAACATTTTTGCTGTGCTTGTGGTGTTGTCAGGTGTCCCATCAAAGTGTTTTCTTTGCCTTGTATCAGTAAGTATGAGGCAAGCATTTCTTTCTGTGTTGTTTGGTATATCTCTATGCTTTACTTTGCTTGTGTTGTAATCTATCCAGATGTTTTTCTCTGCTCATGTTGCAACACTGTTCTGCTTGATATAGTTAGGTTGGTAACCAAGTGCTTTCTGCTTGCTTGTGTTGCTATGAGGTATGCAGACACACTTGAAACTTTGCTCACCTATTGTTATCAAGGTTTGAGTCAATGATTCAAGGGCATCCACATTACCCCCAAATCATCAAAGTTCATCACATTTCACGAAACTGCATATATATTTCCAGCATATCAACAATTTTTCATCACATTACCTTCCATGTGTTAAGTAGTTTATTCCTATGTCTGCAACTTCATTTTCCTTACTTTTAATTTTATAGAGGTTTTTATTAACAATTTGCAAATTTCCCTGCTATTGTTTGCTACGTCTTGAAATGCTCATTCCTTTTCTCGCTTGTTCCGCAGTAAGGTTTCTTTCTAGATTTTCTTCCTAAATTAAGTTAATGCTAAGTTTATGCTGGAATTATCTGTTTTCTCCAGCATTTACAGAATACTTTCCAACCATGGTCCGAGGCTATTTTTTCAATAACTTTCCTTGAACACCCTCTTTCATCTTCTTTTACAATTTCATCTTGCATTTTTCTAACCACATTACATCGCACTCCCCATGTCCAATCTCTCTTTTACAAACTCCTATTGCCTAATTTCCAATCATATTCCATGAAATTCACCTCAAATCATGTTCTACAATCTCCTATTGCCTGTTTTCCAATAATAATCCACTAAACTCCTCTCTAATTTTTTAATCCCTTCTAAGCTCTTTTTCCAATCACATTCCTCAAAAATAATTTAAAATCTTCCCTTCTCCTCTTGCATATTTTCCAAACATGTTCCATGAAATTCAAATCAAATCTTTTCTCCTCTTACCATTTTTCCAATAATGATCCATGAAACTTAACTTCTCTCCAATTTTCATTTACATGATCCATGAAATGCCTTTTTCCAATCACATTCCTCAAAACTTCTTTCCAATCTTCTTTTGCCTATTTCTCAAACATGTTCCCTAAAATTCACGTTAAATTATATTTTACAATATCCTCTTGACTTTTTTCTAGGTAACAATCCATGAAATTTCTCTCCAATTGACTTTTACAATCTCCTCTTATCTTTTTAATTCCAAACACATTCCTCGAAACTCAATCTCATCCTGCCTATTTTCCACGAAATTCACCTAAAATTATTTTATACAATTTACGCTTTCCAATAATGGTCCTTGAAACTCCCCTCCGATTTTCTCTCCTATTGCAAATTTTCCATTAACGATCCTTGAAATTCCCCATCAATTTTCTTTTACAATCTCCTCTCGCCTTTTTCCAAGAACAATGCTTGAAACTCCTCTCCGATTTTCTCCTCTTGACTTTTTTTCCAAATCATTTTCTTGAAACATGCCTCCGATCCTCTTTTACAAACTCCTCTTGGTCATTTTTTCAAATTTTCTGTTCAGTCTGGGCTGTGTCTTTGTATGTTTTGTGACCTGTAACATTCCTGGCTGTGTTTCTCTGTCTGCAGTTGTGCTGTAGTAGTCTACAAGACCGACACCTGAAACTTTGCTCACCTGCTCAATGCTCAGGCTTGAGACAAAATCTTAGGCTCAGTCTGGACAGACTTCATATACATCATAAAACATGTTCTCTATTGGATCCGGGCAAATATTTGACCAGCATACAACAGTTCAACCAATTCTGCTGCTTGCCTAATCAACAGTTCCTGCTTAATCTCGTCTTTGGTTGTTAATTTCAAAATTGGGGACAACTTAAACGTCTGCATGACATTGTATTGACAAGAAGTTCCTCTATGGCATACTTCATTCTTATTTTTCTGTGCTATCATGTCTGCTGCATAACACCAAAAGTGTGACACCTGAAACTTTGCTCACCTAGTTAATACACAGGCTTGAGACAAAATAACAGGCACGCCACCCTCCTGGACAAAATAACAGGCACGCCACGCCACCCTCCTGGACAAAATAACAGGCACGCCACCCTCCTGGACAAAATAACAGGCACGCCATGCCACCCTCCTGGACAAAATAACAGGCACGCCACCTGCCTGGACAAAATAACAGGCACGCCACCCGCCTGGACAAAATAACAGACACGCCACCCTCCAGGACAAAATAACAGGCTACAAAATCCTTAAATAAAGTAACTGGCACGCCACACTAAACTGGCACAGAAAAAATGCTTTGCAGCATTATACAATCGCTGCATCTCTATACATACTACTCCAAGTGGCTCATGATAAATTAATCACCTTCCTTTGTTATATTTTACTATTTGACTGAAGGAGAACTTTATTCAAAGAAACTTTAATTTTGTTAATTTGTATTGATGGTGGAGACGTTGGGGGATGTTGGTATTGCTACGGTTAGATACAATTATGAAGTAATCAGTGAACAATCTCTTCAACTTACAGTGATTGATTTTCTATCAGCCTAGTATTCGCAATCACAATCAAGTGTAATCTTGAAAAAAATAGAAATGAGTAATGGTAAGCTGATTTATTGTAACGTTTTCATATCGATACCACCTGCGTATTAGCTAATGAGATTGATCACATAAACACAGCCGCTAGCTCACCTTAAGAGAACAGTTACAGGAAATAGTCTTCCCACTTGCACTGGCATCAGATCTATGTGGAAATGTAGCGCATGTTGAAGGTTGTCTGACGTCACATTGAACTGGTGTATATTCATCGCCCATTTCTGCAGAAGTAAATCCTCAAACACAACAGACTGAAAAAATAATACAAACATTAAATTGCCAGTTTTATCTCTTCAATTTCACCCTGATCCTCATTTGGTGAGGTATATATTTGGTTACCGCTAATTTCCCACACAAGGGTAGTCCCTGAAGTTACTAGGGATGTTCTTGAAGATACTAGGGATGTTCTTGAGGGATGTTCTTGAAGATACTAGGGATGTTCTTGAAGATACTAGGGATGTTCTTGAAGATACTCAGGATGTCCTTGAAGATACTAGGGATGTTCTTGAGGGATGTTCTTGAAGATACTAGGGATGTTCTTGAAGATACTCAGGATGTCCTTGAATATACTAGGGATGTTCTTGAAGATACCAGGGATGTCCTTGAAGATACCAGGGATGTTCTTGAAGATACTTGAAGATACCAGGGATGTTCTTGAAGATACCAGGGATGTCCGTGAAGATACCAGGAATGTCCTTGAAGATACTAAGGATGTCCTTGAAGATACCAGGGATGTTCTTGAAGATACCAGGGATGTTCTTGAAGATACCAGGGATGTTCGTGAAGATACCAGGAATGTCCTTGAAGATACCAGGGATGTTCTTGAAGATACCGTCGATGTTCTTGAAGATACCAGGGATGTTCATAAGATATCAGGGATGTTCTTGAAGATATTAGGGATGTTCTTGAAGATACCATCGATGTTCTTGAAGATACCAGGGATGTTCTTGAAGATATTAAGGATGTTCTTGAAGATACCATCGATGTTCTTGAAGATACCAGGGATGTTCTTGAAGATATTAAGGATGTTCTTGAAGATACCAGGGATGTTCTTGAAGATATGTCTCGGATGTCAGGATAAAGTACAGCATACAAGCCTACCCTACAAGCAGAGTGGGTCATCAGAATGCATGGTGTAAAACACACCTCTTCCAACAAAACACTGCTGTATTATGAGAATTTGTAATAGTAACTGCCATAAACTCACTTCCCTGAAAGCGACACTATATCGCATGGATTAAAAATAAGATTTGAAATTTTGCTGTTACACATTATTCCATTATAAAGCACAACTCTCCTGAATTGGTTCGCTCCCACTCTGTGTAAGTTCGGAACACATCATTCTCTATCATACATTGGAACAAACAGTTAAGATATCTGTTTCAATGTGCATTAACCAATATCCTGCCGAATATAGTGGATGGAATGTGCAGATCTAGATCAGCGGCATCTGACCAGAATCTATGTTGTTTGCTATTCAGATATTCAGACAAGTACTTTAGCTCCATTATATGAATAGCAAACAGCATAGAGCCTGATCAGATGGCACGACTTTAGTTATGATTGGCAGGTTAAACACTGTTTACATACTTGTGTTGGTAAACAATTCGCGTATATGACGGTGCAATATTTACTTTATTTCTTTCGTTTCTTTGTGAATATTTGGATTTTCTTAAAACACACTGTCATTTCTAATTATATTTGTTCAAATATCTGTTAGTCGTTACCCAAAAAAACCATTCATTATTCCAATATAGCATGGCTTTCACATGCTACCCCCCACCCCCCGAATGGAGTCGCTATTATTGTATTTGTAATCAAAGAAATTACGGTTGATTCTCCCGCAGAAATGCTGTCCATTTCTTTTAATATAAGCGCCATGACTCATAGAGGATGGTAAAATCAACATAATTTCTCTGGTAGTGAATCTGGCATGGTTCTCCTGGTTCTGTCTGTCACAGCGATACAAGAGCGATCGCATCAATATATTTTCATTACTACATCCCTCAATGTATCTGACCAGATCCTGGCGGCCCATTCTGACATGTTCTTTATTCCTATCATTATTCTCCGTCAGGTGATCAATATTCAGATTCGGAGACAATTTTCCTGAGTAACGTCTTGAATAAAGAATGTTTGGCAAGCAAGTTTGGTATCCTTCATAATCACTTTGAGCAAAACAGTGTTGATTTGGACACATTGAATGCTTATAGATCTGCCGTGAGATTGTGAGTGATGCTGGGTAAACATGAGAAATATCGGTGGAACCGATGGTTGTGCCCTGCAAATGAGTGCTTGAGAGAAATCCTCTGATAACGCCTTATTGTGATGAGGGGAGGCAATCCACTAATTGATCATTAATACTATATTTGTTCAACAAAGCTGTTCAACAAACACTTAAAGAATGTTAGTTGACCAACGTTAATGAAAACTGTTTGATCAACCTTCAAGACTGCTGTTTGACAACTTTCATTAAGTGGTCTGACTTAACTTTAATGGAAACTGTTTGATCAACCTTCAAGACTGCTGTTTGACAACTTTCATTAAGTGGTCTGACTAACTTTAATGAAAATTGTTTGATCAACCTTCAAGACTGCTGTTTGCCTCATTAAGTGGTCTGACTAACTTTAATGGAAACTGTTTGATCAACCTTCAAGACTGCTGTTTGACAACTTTCATTAAGTGGTCTGACTAACTTTAATGAAAACTGTTTGATCAACCTTCAAGACTGCTGTTTGCCTTATTAAGTGGTCTGACTAACTTTAATGGAAACCGTTTGATCAACCTTCAAGACTGCTGTTTGACAACTTTCATGAAGGTTGTCTGACTAACTTTAATGAAAACTGTTTTACTAAATCCCAAGACGGGTGTTTGACTAACGTTCATGACGGGTGTTTGACTAACTTTCAATATGGGTGTTTGACTAACTTTCAATATGGGTGTTTGACTAACCTTCAATATGGGTGCTTGACTAACCTTCAATATGGGTGTTTGACTAACCTTCAACATGAGTGTTTGACTAACCTTCAATATGGGTGTTTGACTAACTTTCAATATGGGTGTTTGATTAACCTTCAATATGGGTGTTTGACTAACCTTCAATATGGGTGTTTGACTAACCTTCAATATGGGTGTTTGACTAACTTTCAAGATGGGTGTTTGACTAACCTTCAATATGGGTGTTTGACTAACCTTCAATATGGGTGTTTGACTAACCTTCAATATGGGTGTTTGACTAACTTTCAATATGGGTGTTTGACTAACCTTCAATATGGGTGTTTGACTAACCTTCAATATGGGTGTTTGACTAACCTTCAATATGGGTGTTTGACTAACCTTCAATATGGGTGCTTGACTAACCTTCAATATGGGTGTTTGACTAACCTTCAATATGGGTGTTTGACTAACCTTCAATATGGGTGTTTGACTAACCTTCAATATGGGTGTTTGACTAACCTTCAATATGGGAGTTTGACTAACCTTCAATATGGGTGTTTGACTAACCTTCAATATGGGTGTTTGACTAACCTTCAATATGGGTGTTTGACTAACCTTCAATATAGGTGTTCATGAAGAATGTTGACTATATATTATAAACTTCAAGATGGCTGTTTGATTAAATGAAAATTGAACATTCATAAAGACTATCTGACTAACTTCCAAGAGAGCTGTTTGACAAAGTCTTATGAAGGGTGTCTGACTAACTTCCAAGACAGCTGTTTGACAAAGTCTTATGAAGGGTGTCTGACTAACTTCCAAGACAGCTGTTTGACGAAGTCTTATGAAGGGTGTTTGACTAACTTCCAAGACAGCTGTTTGACGAAGTCTTATGAAGGGTGTCTGACTAACTTCCAAGAGAGCTGTTTGACGAAGTCTTATGAAGGGTGTTTGACTAACTTCCAAGACAGCTGTTTGACGAAGTCTTATGAAGGGTGTCTGACTAACTTCCAAGAGAGCTGTTTGACGAAGTCTTATGAAGGGTGTTTGACTAACTTCCAAGACAGCTGTTTGACGAAGTCTTATGAAGGGTGTCTGACTAACTTCCAAGAGAGCTGTTTGACGAAGTCTTATGAAGGGTGTTTGACTAACTTCCAAGACAGCTGTTTGACGAAGTCTTATGAAGGGTGTCTGACTAACTTCCAAGAGAGCTGTTTGACGAAGTCTTATGAAGGGTGTTTGACTAACTTCCAAGACAGCTGTTTGACGAAGTCTTATGAAGGGTGTCTGACTAACTTCCAAGAGAGCTGTTTGACGAAGTCTTATGAAGGGTGTTTGACTAACTTTCAGACAGCACTGTCTGTGCCTTTACGTTCTGTGCCATCTGATCTGGCTCTATGCTGTTTGCAAAAAACGATTTTCCAGCACAGTATTACAATATAATTGGTTAAAAAACAGCAGCAGAATGATGTATTACATCAGATTCAAAATGTACGACCACTTCAAGCAATACTCCACAACTGATGAATCAATTAAGAAATAATATTTCTCTTTCAAGTTATTTATTGGTGAATAAAACATGGTTTGGATATCTGACGCATAGGAATTAACCAGGCAGACGATATGCCTAAGTGGTTAATTCCGGCGCTCAGAATGACAAACCATGTTTTATTTTACTATAAATAACGACAAACCATGTTTTATTTTACTATAAATAATGCACATACAAATATTATTCCGATTGTAATATAACACGACCAAAATATCTGATAAGCGCAAAAATATTCGGTGTTATTTTTTTAGAAATTGTAAAATAATGATGTCACAAAACTACAAAAAAAATGCTAGGAAAATGATGTCACGTCATGTTTGACATCACTTGCTAAATAAACCACGGTGTATTGCAGGTGTAAGCACATATTATTATTTCTTTGCGGGTACCGACAAAACGCCGAGTCATACTAGAATATGAAATATCCCACTGCCCTCAGTGTATTAGTGACATTGCACAAGTACGTTAATCTAATCTCTACTCGGTCCTATTATCGCACAAGCCTGCCTACAGGAACGCAGTTTCTCACTCGGCAATAAATCTGGCTGAAAATACAAATCTCAATTATATCGCAAACTTATCAGTTTCCTGGTTAAGAGAACCTGGCAAATGTCAGCACTTGTTTTATTTGACTAAAAACAGACACGTTCCGTCCAGCAGAACATAAAATAAGCCATTTAAGAAGACGCAGATTGCGTCCAGAAACGAAATAAAATAAAAATCTCTGACTCAGATTACAAAATGGAATAAAAACTGTAACTATAGTTTCTGGTAGCCAGAGATGCGTCATAAAATTGTTTGACATGGTCTCGGCGAAAATCAATTACACGTATATTTGCAGAATCACTGCAACTACATGAAAGACGAGTCTGTTGTGCAATAAATGGAAACCCTTGATCAAAATTTGAGACTCGCAATTAGCCACAGCTTTATGCAGATGAAAAACAAAGCAGGCTTTATACAAGTACTTCTAATTACAAGAACAGGAACTAATCGAGCGTCGAGCGTATGTTCCGACTGCGGGTGCTATGCGCCTATAAGGCAGTGAACTGGCATACAGGAATACAGGACTTCCTTACAGATGGATGTTGTAGGAGTTAACAGTATCTAAGTACTGGCCTACATGAGTACTCGAATACTCGTTGCCATCCGTAACTAATAAGAATAATTTATATTAATTTAATTTGAAACCATACGAGTTCAAATTGAAGCATTTTGTATCTTTTTTATACTTGCAGGAAATGTCTATGAATGCTTTCAGATCATATTTTTAAATAACACCAAGATTATTTCTAGAAGTACCGACAGTTTCTCGATAAACTAACAGTTTACCCGTGTTTTACACCTCGCCTTACACTCAAGTCTTTTCTCCCAGACACAATATGTCATTATATTTTCCACAGACTGGTTTTCGATGTATTATGTGTTAATATGTCCACAGTAAACTGGACTTAAACAAGACTGGTTAAACAAAACACAGAATTTATAAGAAATTATATGTCATAACTCAAACACAACCAGATTTCTCTGGAACACAGCCCAATTTGGAATATATATGCGCATAAAATAGAGTTTACAGTATAGAGAATGATATTAACGGAGATATATAAGTGGCTCCGCACCTTGATCTGGATGTTTATTGTCCAAGAAAGTTGATTAAAGAACTGATGTTGTTTGTAGTTAGATGGACGACACTCTCATAATGCAGTATTGATAGAAGCGTAAATATCGCAATATGACAGGTTGATAGCAGTTCATGAGAATGTCATGTAGGGAAGGATGCTGTATTCTAATTATACTCTCATTACACCAGGGTCAGAGGTTATAAAACATAGCTCCAATCTCAAACTCAAGCTCAACTGATTTGATTAGTTGAATCTGAGTTTCAACACTAGGCTGAACCAATCAGAAGCTTGTCTCTTTTTATATCCCCTCTTCAGTGGCAAAGTTGTGACTTAGAGCGCAATGTGAACGCCCATATTCAAAATCACCAGACTATGCCCACATTAAAAATCACCGGACTATGCCCATATTCAAAATCACCGGACTATGCCCACATTAAAAATCACCAGACTATGCCCATATTCAAAATCACCAGACTATGCCCACATTCAAAATCACCAGACTATGCCCATATTCAAAATCACCGGACTATGCCCACATTCAAAATCACCAGACTATGCTCATATTCAAAATCACCAGACTATGCCCACATTCAAAATCACCGGACTATGCCCACATTCAAAATCACCGGACTATGCCCACATTCAAAATCACCAGACTATGCCCATATTCAAAATCACCAGACTATGCCCATATTCAAAATCACCAGACTATGCCCACATTCAAAACAACAAGACTTTGCCCTTTAAAAAAAACTACCAGCTTTGACAGGAGACGGACCAGACGTTCCGTTCCATCATGCAGCGGGGACAAACTGTTTCAAAAATAAACAATACAATTAGTCTGAACTTCTGAAACGAAAGCTTTATTAAATATGTCTATGAAGAAAAATCCATGTTATCTGGGGGGAGATTTCTCAATTAATTTGAAAATAAGATTGAGTTCTGCCACACTTCAGCTCTCCCGCAGCCTGGCTGGCTATGTTCTTTCATCTGAGATTGAAACAATTTTCAAATGACGTTTTCCATATTTGGTCCTAGATGATTCTAAGTGAATACGACAGTTTCAGTTGCATATGGATGTTATGTTATATTTCGGGTTATATGCCTGCATCAGTACCATTTCGGGCTATATCGCCGGCGGGCAGTTTACCTAACAACACCTTTCCTGGGCAGGCTCCAGCGGTTAACCAGTACTTGGGTGCACCAACCTCCGTAAGAAACTGCCAACTTTTTCATATAAATGAGACACGGCCAGAGCGGGGCTTGAACCCGTGACCATCAGTGATGATAGGTTACAGTGGTATACAAGTCAGTGACCTTAACCACTCGACCACGGAGGCGGGCAAAATACAGGCTCCAGCGGTTAACCAGTACTTGGGTGTACCAACCTCCGTAAGAAACTGCCAACTTTTTCATATAAATGAGACACGGCCTGAGCGGGGCTCGAACCCGTGACCATCAGTGATGATAGGTTACAGTGGTATACACCTTTTCTGGGCAGGCTCACCAGTACTTGGGTGCACCAACCTCCGTAAGAAACTGCCAACTTTTTCATATAAATGAGACACGGCCTGAGCGGGGCTCTGCATATGGATGTGCTTGCCTCTAACCCCTTGCAAGCTAGCAGTGACAATCATAGTCAAATATGTCATGCAATATCATTAGTTTTGTTTTTATTTGTTTTTGGGGTTTAACCCATTCAACACCAAGTAACTGACATGGACTGGTCCATGATATTTTTAGACCAATAAATTAATAACAAAATTACATTTGGATCAGTTCATTTATCAAAATGGGTAATTTTCCCCCCCAAAAATAGTTATATTACTTGAAAAAAGTGCAGATCCTGATGAGCCGGCTCATCTGGATCTACACTTTTTTGTAAGCCAATTTAGAGGTCTGTGGTGTTGAAAGGGTTAACGTCGCACCAACATCTTAGGGTCATATGGCGACTTTCTATTATTGGTGGGGGAAGACCCCGGGTGCCCCTCCGAGCAGTATTTCAGGCACCGACTTGCACACGGGTAGAACCATTGATCTACCGCAAGCCAGCTGGAAAGCTTCCTAACTTGAACGAATTTGACACCCCAAGTGGGATTCGAACTTACAGCAGTGAGGGGCAAGTGATTTGAAGTCAGCGACCTTAACCACTCGTCGACGGGGGATTCGAACCTACAGCAGTGAGGGGCAAGTGATTTGAAGTCAGCGACCTTAACCACTCGTCGACGGGGGATTCGAACCTACAGCAGTGAGGGGCAAGTGATTTGAAGTCAGCGACCTTAACCACTCGTCGACGGGGGATTCGAACCTACAGCAGTGAGGGGCAAGTGATTTGAAGTCAGCGACCTTAACCACTCGTCGACGGGGGATTCGAACCTACAGCAGTGAGGGGCAAGTGATTTGAAGTCAGCGACCTTAACCACTCGTCGACGGGGGATTCGAACCTACAGCAGTGAGGGGCAAGTGATTTGAAGTCAGCGACCTTAACCACTCGTCGACGGGGGATTCGAACCTACAGCAGTGAGGGGCAAGTGATTTGAAGTCAGCGACCTTAACCACTCGTCGACGGGGGATTCGAACTACAGCGTGATGGGCAAGTGATTTGAAGTCAGCGACCGTAACCACTCGTCGACGGGGGATTCGAACCTACAGCAGTGATGGGCAAGTGATTTGAAGTCAGCGACCGTAACCACTCGTCGACGGCAATTTTCTTAGAATTGTGTCCAATGACATATTTCCAGAATTATCAGTAACTGTTACAAATACGAAATGATTGGAACTATTTATAGCCTTATTTTACCCAGCATGCAAAGAGGTAATTAAGGCAACTTCAACCAGAATTATCAGTAACTGTTACAAATACGAAATCATTGGAACTATTTATAGCCTTATTTTACCCAGCATGCAACAGGTAATTAAGGCAACTTAAATTGCTTACCTTTGGCAAGATGTTTAGAAGATCTACTTGTATTTGTTCTTCTGCTTGTAGATTGTTAACAAGGATTGGTCGACCCTCACAGTCATACAGATTCAGACCACCCACAACACTGTGTACCTGAAACACGTTAGATAGATGTAAATATGTAAATTTAGTTATGCAGCATTAACACATACATATTTCAAGATATAATACAATAAACATATGAACTCATTAATCGACCATTAGTTATAAAGAAGCGTCACCAGTCACATATCACAATTATATAAATAGAATATTAGGTTACTGTCTTATAAATTTTAATTTATTAGGCGAGTCGGAGAACAAATCTCGCCTTGTATTTTTTCTCCGACTCGCCTAATAAATTAAAATTTATAAGACAGTAACCTAATATTCTATTTATCCTACATTCTGAGTGTGCACCCGACACACAAACAAACAAACTAGCCATGACAGCTTATAAACTCGCTACGCACTTGGTAATATATTGCGCATTGATATTTCTATTTATAGATAAATGACATTTCTCTGACAACAGTAGTTTCCAGAGGGGTCTCATCGAGTGCTGATAATTCATCCCAAACAACCTGAAAGTTTGCCTGTACACGACTTTCTTCTTGGGACATTTTCCAAACTCAGCAGACAACACAATGTGACCACAGACGCTTTGTTTATTTACAAACCGTAATCTGGGTCATAAAAGCTTTATTAGGCACTGACTAATAAAGCAAAAATTATTAGGCAGGCCGTTTTTGTACGTTATTTCACATGAAGGTAGGATAAATATATATATGACCTCGTTGATGTGTCACAATGTATGTGGTGTTGGTAATGTGTCACTATGTATGTGGTGTTGGTAACGTGTCACTATGTATGTGGTGTTGGTAATGTGTCACTATGTATGTGGTGTTGGTAACATGTCACTATGTATGTGGTGTTGGTAATGTGTCACTATGTATGTGGTGTTTGTAATGTGTCACTATGTATGTGGTGTTGGTAATGTGTCACTATGTATGTGGTGTTGGTAATGTGTCACTATGTATGTGGTGTTGGTAATGTGTCACTATGTATGTGGTATTGGTAATGTGTCACTATGTATGTGGTGTTGGTAATGTGTCACTATGTATGTGGTGTTGGTAATGTGTCACAATGTATGTGGTGTTGGTAATGTGTCACTATGTATGTGGTGTTTGTAATGTGTCACTATGTATGTGGTGTTGGTAATGTGTCACTATGTATGTGGTGTTGGTAATGTGTCACAGTGAATGTGGTGTTGGTAATGTGTCACTATGTATGTGGTGTTGGTAATGTGTCACTATGTATGTGGTGTTGGTAACTTGTCACTATGTATGTGGTGTTGGTAATGTGTCACTATGTATGTGGTGTTGGTAATGTGTCACTATGTATGTGGTGTCGGTAATGTGTCACTATGTATGTGGTGTTGGTAATGTGTCACTATGTATGTGGTGTCGGTAATGTGTCACTATGTATGTGGTGCTGCTATGTAGGTACCGGTTATCTCCATACCTGCACCCCGTCCATTTGCAGCATTAGCGCTGATACACAGTGATACATAATCTATATAAAATGTCACATTAACAATGCATTATAAGATAGGAGAGGATCCACAGCTCAATCAATACTTAATCTGTTCTTGTTATTTAAATCAATGACCTGTTAGACAGCGAGCAGAGGACAGCTTCATAAAACTTTCTGCTTAGATATAAGCCAAACACGTAGCACTTGGATTGTCTATCTAAATACACTACTGGATATAAGCCAGACATGTAGCATTTGGATTGTCTATCTAAATACACTACTAGATATAAGCCAAACACATAGCATTTGGATTGTCTATCTAAATACACTACTAGATATAAGCCAAATATGTAGCATTTGGATTGTCTATCTAAATACACTACTAGATATAAGCCAAATATGTAGCATTTGGATTGTCTATCTAAATACACTACTAGATATAAGCCAAACACATAGCATTTGGATTGTCTATCTAAATACACTACTAGATATAAGCCAAATATGTAGCACTTGGATTGTCTATCTAAATACACTACTGGGTATAAGCCAAACATGTAGCACTTGGATTGTCTATCTAAATACACTACTAGATATAAGCCAAATATGTAGCATTTGGATTGTCTATCTAAATACACTACTGGATATAAGCCAAATATGTAGCATTTGGATTGTCTATCTAAATACACTACTGGGTATAAGCCAGATGTGTAGCACTTGGATTGTCTATCTAAATACACTACTGGATATAAGCCAAATATGTAGCATTTGGATTGTCTATCTAAATACACTACTGGGTATAAGCCAAACACGTAGCACTTGGATTGTCTATCTAAATACACTACTAGATGTGTAAAACAGGGCCCTAGTGCTTAGTGGATATAACAATACAGTGAAACACCTCAAAAATTGGAACCACTATCACCTGGAATTCTCTCCAAACGAAACAAATTTCTTGGTTCCAAATAATTCCCTTCATTGGGTCATTATAAAAAAACCCTTTAAACTGGAACCCCTTATCTATGAATACTGGAACCCCTCTTCTATGAATACCGAACAGATTTACATTTTCATCTAATTTACCGATCAAATGTGAAACTCACTATTCTTGTAAACAAACAAATTTTCAGCCATTTTATCAGAATATTGTATTGCATGCTTAAGATGAATCAGTTCTTTACTAACAGCCAATAAACATGTCTCAACATTCTTCTGAGTGTACAGCAGGGTTAAATTGTTGGAGTTCGAGCCCCGCTGGAGCCGTTACGATTGTGCCCTTAGGCAAAGGCATTTAAATTCCACATTGCCTCTTCTCTCTCCTTCATGATGATGGATTCCATCAGGAATGAGGTCTCGAGAGTGATTAATATAAGTTGAAAGAACTTGTTTCGCAATCGAGCTAAAATAAATTTGTATGAACTTATAAACTAAATTGTTAATTTAGGAGAAAGCTACTCCACTATGAAAACCCCTCTAAACCGAAAACCTGTCCAAACCATACTTTACCTCTGGTACGATGGCCGTTCGGTTTAGAGGGGCATCACTGTAGTCACACGCATTTTAAATTTCTGCATCATCAGCGATATATTTTACCTAGCGTGCCTGTAACAGCTACAGTACACAAGGTCAATATTCTAACAAACTAAAGCCATAGTTTCGAAAGAGAGAGAACATTTTGAACTAATTAAATGTTGCAGAAAATCAATCAATTAGGGCATAAGGAAAACACCCTCTCGTTTATCGGATGATCCCAGAACTAAGATAATTCCTGTGTGCAACAAGAAACCGTAGCAACAAGGAAAGATTTAATTAAATGACAACACAGACCTCTGTATCCAAGATCATCTCTACACCAAGTACACTTAATGTTCTGCCCACACAAAACATTTTCAGACCAGTGATGGTTTTCATCATAAAATTGCAACAATTGTTGACAATAACAATCTGTTGCTTTGTTTTGTGCGTCACGTATGGTAGAATCACCTCTTCAAACGTGCACACACTGCACACACAATAGTTGTAGTACTGTAGATAGTTTGTGTAGTGGCTAGGGTGTATGCCCTGCCCCCACCTACCACCTCCCCAGAGGGATTAAAAGTGCAAGCGCAGAATGAAGTCTCAGTTTTGTCCCCTTTAAAGAATATACAAGAGAGTTGTCCCCAAATATTAAGTGTTTTGTCCCTTTTTGGTAGTACAAATGAATGTATACACACCCTTGGCCCCCTAGGCTGTCTGATTAGCGCGCTCACTTCTCACCAATGCAATCCGGGTTCGATCCTCGGACCGGGAAGTATGTGAGATGGTACGGTGGTCGCCAGATCGGACAGGTGGGTTTTCTCCGGGTACTCATGTTTCCTCCCACACGAATGACCACATATACGCTTTCATCCGCGCCAACGAGATTGATTAATATAAGTTGTTAAAACTTGCTTAGCAATCGTTGACAATTAAATAAAGTTTAAACTTTGTCCCTTCAGATGTGCAGTGTTATAATGGGCTAATGGTGGTACAAGAGTGTTATAATGGGCTACCGGTGGTACACGAGTGTTATAATGGGCTACCGGTGGTACACAAGTGTTATAATGGGCTACCGGTGGTACACGAGTGTTATAATGGGCTACCGGTGGTACATGGGTGTTATAATGGGCCACCGGTGGTACACGAGTGTAAATCAATATTTCAGACAGACCAATAATGCACACACATTCCACTCAACATGTAAACATGCAATATACTTCTCGCCGCGCAGACATTATATTAATACCACAGCATCATTAGTCCAGTTGCACAAACAAACTCCCATTAGAACAGCATAAATTTGATGGGAATTTTTTTAAGCATAAATTGGACTTGTTGGCATTCAATCTAATTTGCATAATGCACTGTGGGAAAATAGTTGTGTATTTATATTACTAGTGTTTGTCACGCCAATTTTATAGGAGTTTTGCATTTTCTTGAGAGCAAATTACATTCTATGAGCTTTTGTTTATTATCCTGGTCTACATAGTGGTGCTAATGAGTCTGTAGTCATAGTAACGCACACTGTGTGCATAAAATCTCATACAAACTGTACATCTGAATCTCATACAAACTGTACATCTGAATCTCATACAAACTGTATATCTGAATCTCATACAAACTGTATATCTGAATCTCATACAAACTGTACATTTGAATCTCATACAAACTGTACATCTGAATCTCATTGAAACTGTATATCTGAATCTCATACAAACTGTACATTTGAATCTCATGGAAACTGTACATCTGAATCTCATACAAACTGTACATTTGAATCTCATTGAAACTGTACATTTGAATCTCATTGAAACTGTACATCTGAATCTCATACAAACTGTACATTTGAATCTCATTGAAACTGCATATCTGAATCTCATACAAACTGTATATCTGAATCTCATACAAACTGTACATTTGAATCTCATTGAAACTGAATCTCGCATTGTGAATGTCTGATAAAATCCCATAATGCAACATTGTGCATGAACGCTAAATGCCCATAATGCAACATTGTGTATGCTCGATAAATGCCCATAATGCAACATTGTGTATTCCTGGTAAAAGCCAATCATACTGCATTTTGCATACACAATTAACTACTTATCTATATAATGCAACCATCATGCATTGTAAACTATTTTTAGAATGGAGTCTATCATCACATGACATCTTAGCATCTCTATGGCTGCAGTGGATGAGATCACATCATATCACTGATGGGGTTTGCCATTAATTCAATATTCAAGACTGCTTTATGTTTCTGTCCAACAATGTTAGAACTGCATTAGGGAATTAAAGTCATCTGGATTCCCTTCCAAGTTTTGTAATATGGGATGAAAATAGCAAGAGATGCTTTTATCACAATAGTAAAATTACTATAAATGTCTGATGCTTGATTTATGATGGAGAGAAAACACGTTTTAGGGGAAAATAACATATCAGTATTAATTTAGCTATATTAGGAAAGTAAGCTATCAAATAGATTAAATGTAATCTTAATTGGTTTTCACACAATTTAGTTGTCAAAATGCATAGAGATATGTGCGAAATTTAATTAATCACAGTAGAAATATCACAGGATCTAACAAAACAACAACAGGAAATGGCTGTATATAAACCTCAATGTAGAGCTTAATACAATTGTGGGAGTTTAATCAAGTGTGGGAGTTTATTGTAATTGTGAGAGTTTAATGTAATTGTTAGTTTAATGTAATGTGAGAGCTTAGTGTAATTGTTAGAGCAATATACATGTACACCAACTATATCTCCTCATTCTATCTACAGTAATTGAATCTGCACCGACTATAGTAATTGAATCTGCATCAACTATATCTCCTCATTCTATCTACAGTAATTGAATCTGCACTGACTATATCTCTTCATTCTATCTACAGTAATTTAATCTGCATCGACAATATCTCCTCATTCTATCTACAGTAATTGAATCTGCATCAACAATACCTCCTCATTCTATCTACAGTAATTGAATCTGCATCGACTATATCTCCTCATTCTATCTACAGTAATTGAATCTGCATTGACTATATCTCCTCATTCTATCTACAGTAATTGAATCTGCATCGACTATATCTCCTCATTCTATCTACAGTAATTGAATCTGCATCGACTATATCTCCTTATTCTATCTACAGTAATTGAATCTACACCGACTATATCTCCTCATTCTATCTACAGTAATTGAATCTGCATTGACTATATCTCCTCATTCTATCTACAGTAATTGAATCTGCATCAACTATACCTCCTCATTCTATCTACAGTAATTGAATCTGCACCGACTATACCTCCTCATTCTATCTACAGTAATTGAATCTGCATCGACTATATCTCCTCATTCTATCTACAGTAATTGAATCTGCACCGACTATATCTCCTCATTCTATCTACAGTAATTGAATCTGCATCGACTATATCTCCTCATTCTATCTACAGTAATTGAATCTGCACCGACTATATCTCCTCATTCTATCTACAGTCTACAGTAATTGAATCTACACCGACTATATCTCCTCATTCTATCTACAGTAATTGAATCTGCATTGACTATATCTCCTCATTCTATCTACAGTAATTGAATCTGCACCGACTATATCTCCTCATTCTATCTACAGTAATTGAATCTGCATCGACTATATCTCCTCATTCTATCTACAGTAATTGAATCTGCATCAACTATACCTCCTCATTCTATCTACAGTAATTGAATCTGCACTGACTATATCTCCTCATTCTATCTACAGTAATTGAATCTGCACAGACTATATCTCCTCATTCTATCTACAGTAATTGAATCTGCATTGACTATATCTCCTCATTCTATCTACAGTAATTGAATCTGCACCGACTATATCTCCTCATTCTATCTACAGTAATTGAATCTGCACCGATTATATCTCCTCATTCTATCTACAGTAATTGAATCTGCACCGACTATATCTCCTCATTCTATCTACAGTAATTGAATCTGCACCGACTATAGTAATTGAATCTGCATCAACTATATCTCCTCATTCTATCTACAGTAATTGAATCTGCACTGACTATATCTCTTCATTCTATCTACAGTAATTGAATCTGCATCGACTATATCTCCTCATTCTATCTACAGTAATTGAATCTGCATCAACAATACCTCCTCATTCTATCTACAGTAATTGAATCTGCATCGACTATATCTCCTCATTCTATCTACAGTAATTGAATCTGCATTGACTATATCTCCTCATTCTATCTACAGTAATTGAATCTGCATCGACTATATCTCCTCATTCTATCTACAGTAATTGAATCTGCACCGACTATATCTCCTCATTCTATCTACAGTAATTGAATCTACACCGACTATATCTCCTCATTCTATCTACAGTAATTGAATCTGCATTGACTATATCTCCTCATTCTATCTACAGTAATTGAATCTGCATCAACTATACCTCCTCATTCTATCTACAGTAATTGAATCTGCACCGACTATACCTCCTCATTCTATCTACAGTAATTGAATCTGCATCGACTATATCTCCTCATTCTATCTACAGTAATTGAATCTGCACCGACTATATCTCCTCATTCTATCTACAGTAATTGAATCTGCATCGACTATATCTCCTCATTCTATCTACAGTAATTGAATCTGCATTGACTATATCTCCTCATTCTATCTACAGTCTACAGTAATTGAATCTACACCGACTATATCTCCTCATTCTATCTACAGTAATTGAATCTGCATTGACTATATCTCCTCATTCTATCTACAGTAATTGAATCTGCATCAACTATATCTCCTCATTCTATCTACAGTAATTGAATCTGCACCGACTATACCTCCTCATTCTATCTACAGTAATTGAATCTGCATCGACTATATCTCCTCATTCTATCTACAGTAATTGAATCTGCACCGACTATATCTCCTCATTCTATCTACAGTAATTGAATCTGCATCGACTATATCTCCTCATTCTATCTACAGTAATTGAATCTGCACCAACTATATCTCCTCATTCTATCTACAGTAATTGAATCTGCATCGACTATATCTCCTTATTCTATCTACAGTAATTGAATCTGCATCAACTATATCTATTCATTCTATCTACAGTAATTGAATCTGCATTGACTATATCTCCTCATTCTATCTACAGTAATTGAATCTGCATCGACTATATCTCCTCATTCTATCTACAGTAATTGAATCTGCATCGACTATATCTCCTCATTCTATCTACAGTAATGTATCGTACACAATAAACCCTACTTACCCCTTACTGCGCTGCAAACGTGTATATTTGTTTTTATAAACAGTGTAGAGCCTGATCAGAGGGCATAGAATGTCTGATCAGGCTGTTTGCTATTTGGATAGGAGCTAAATCACTTGGCTGAATAGCAAACAACATAGATCCTGATCTGATGTAGCACTACGCTGCTGATCTGAATCTATGTGGTTTGTACAACACTACTTCCAATTTATTCACTATTTTAACCCATTTGATTCTGGATACCGTTCAAACAGTATTTGCAAAGAACATAGAGCCAGATCAACCGCCACGGAATGTTCCGTCTAACCAGGATCTATGCTGTTTGTAATTCAGATGATCTTGCTAAGACACTTGGCCATGTAGCAAACAATATAGATCCTGATCAGCACGTAGCGTCTATGTTGTTTGCAAAAGCATTTAAATGTATCCAGAATGAAATGGGTTAAAGGCTATTTCTGTTAAGGTCAAAACATACCATGACATGATGAATTACTTTAAGCTTGTAATGGCCAATACATCTCAACATTAATGTTTTCTATTAAAGTGATTATCATTTAATGGGTCAATTACCTTTAATGGTCCAATTACTTTGACAGTAAATTTAAAGGGTCATATATCTTTAATAAAGGAGTGGCTAATCAACAGAGTTGATCAACCAATAGAAACATTATCCCCACATGGTCTATCTTCTCTATGACTCATGCAGTGACATTTACTGAATATATATATATGTACAAGGACAACCTCATATGGTAGATTTTACTGTCTTGTAAATAGCTATATTATATATATATATATATGAGAGACATACTCTGTGGCCTAGTGGTTAAGTGCCTACGGAGCGGGAGGTCGAAGGTTCGAATCTTGTCAGGGGTACGTTCTGATAAAGCCAGTTGGTGAGCCGCCAGCTAGTTAAATACTGGTTACCGATTGCCTATGAGCCTGGCGTCTGGCATACAAGCATAGGATTCGGGAAGTACTGATGTTCATTAAAAAAAAAAGGTGTATCATAAGTCAGAAATGGCTGGCCCTTTAAATAGGGGTGACACTATAATAAACAAACACACACACATAATATATATATATATATATATAAATGAGAGTCTATATATATGAGTTTATGTTATGTTATATTTCGGGTTTTACGCCTGCATCAGCACCATTTTGGGCTATATCGCCGGCGGGCAGTTTACTTAACAACACCTTTCCTGGGCAGGCTCCAGCGGTTAACCAGTACTTGGGTGCACCAACCTCCGTAAGAAACTGCCAACTTTTTCATATAAATGAGACACGGCCTGAGCGGGGCTCGAACCCGTGAACATCAGTGATGATAGGTTACAGTGGTATACAAGTCAGTGACCTTAACCAATCGACCACGGAGGCGGACATATATGAGTTTATATATATGAGAGTTTATATAATTATATATATGAGAGTTTATATATATATATATATATATATGAGAGTTTATTTTAATTTACTGCATTATTTTCATTATAAGATTACACCATTAAAATGAACACATTCAATATGCATATAATTTTATATACCTCATCTTTTATCCCTATTAACTCCTTGCACGCTAGCAGTGAAAATAACAGTAAAATATGTCGTGCAATTTCATTAGAATTGGGTCGTAACGACACGATTGTAGTGAAATTCCACAACATATTTCCCAGAATGTTCAGATACAAATAAGAAAAACACATTCATGAAATGTCGTCTCCATTAACAGCATTTAAGGACGCGATCGCGCGCTTTCTCACTTCTCCCAAAAAGTCTGACCTAGAATGAGCCATGTAGGGTTATACGGATTTCTACCTGTAACCCTCCGCAAAGTTTCATCAAAATCAATCAACAACCTTTCTCGAGTTATCCTACACCAACACAACACAACACAACACAACACACCACACCACACCACACCACACCACACCACACAGCCAAAAACAATAACCCCGTTCCTTCAGGTGGGCGGTTGTTAATATAACTCGGATTGAACCATCAAGTTCCCTTTTAGAAACATACCTCCTGCAAATATCCCACTCTGAATAATGCACAAGATATGCCGAATAGCCAAAAATAAACATTCCAAATAGCCAAAAATAAACATTCAAAGTTATTTCCATACACTAATATGCACATCCACAAACCAAATGTATTTACAGTATTTAATATTGCAGTTATTAATCATACTATAAATAATACTATAAACATACGGCTGTCAATCAACTCAACTCATTGCCTCTAAATTGCCAAGCGTAAAATCCGAACATGACCCTACCATGTCAAAACTAATTTACTATGTATAATATCCATTGTCTATATCAAATCATCTGTACTCCGGGTTACACAAGAATACACAGCCGACAATAGGTTGGTTGTACACAAATTGCTTAGATGTTCTCGATAAATCATTGCCTTAAATCAGACAGGTCAGTAGAAAGGATATTCAATTTGTTCAGTGTGGCAGAAATGTAATTTATTCAACAGTTTACCACCGTGTACAAATTTGTCCTTTTTGGGGGGGGGGGGGGGGGTTTAAAGTCGCAACTCTCCAGTTATTATTGGTGGGGGAAGACCCCGGGTGCCCCTCCGAGCAGTATTTCAGGCACCGACTTGCACACGGGTAGAACCATTGATCTACCGCAAGCCAGCTGGAAAGCTTCCTAACTTGAACGAATTTGACACCCCAAGTGGGATTCGAACTTACAGCAGTGAGGGGCAAGTGATTTGAAGTCAGCGACCTTAACCACTCGTCGACGGGGGATTCGAACCTACAGCAGTGAGGGGCAAGTGATTTGAAGTCAGCGACCTTAACCACTCGTCGACGGGGGATTCGAACCTACAGCAGTGAGGGGCAAGTGATTTGAAGTCAGCGACCTTAACCACTCGTCGACGGGGGATTCGAACCTACAGCAGTGAGGGGCAAGTGATTTGAAGTCAGCGACCTTAACCACTCGTCGACGGGGGATTCGAACCTACAGCAGTGAGGGGCAAGTGATTTGAAGTCAGCGACCTTAACCACTCGTCGACGGGGGATTCGAACCTACAGCAGTGAGGGGCAAGTGATTTGAAGTCAGCGACCTTAACCACTCGTCGACGGGGGATTCGAACCTACAGCAGTGAGGGGCAAGTGATTTGAAGTCAGCGACCTTAACCACTCGTCGACGGGGGATTCGAACCTACAGCAGTGAGGGGCAAGTGATTTGAAGTCAGTGTACCTTAACCACTCGTCGACGGGGGATTCGAACCTACAGCAGTGAGGGGCAAGTGATTTGAAGTCAGTGTACCTTAACCACTCGTCGACGGGGGATTCGAACCTACAGCAGTGAGGGGCAAGTGATTTGAAGTCAGTGTACCTTAACCACTCGTCGACGGGGGATTCGAACCTACAGCAGTGAGGGGCAAGTGATTTGAAGTCAGTGTACCTTAACCACTCGTCGACGGGGGATTCGAACCTACAGCAGTGATGGGCAAGTGATTTGAAGTCAGTGTACCTTAACCACTCGTCGACGGGGGATTCGAACCTACAGCAGTGATGGGCAAGTGATTTGAAGTCAGTGTACCTTAACCACTCGTCGACGGCAATTTTCTTAGAATTGTGTCCAATGACATATTTCTAGAATTATCAGTAACGGTTACAAATACGAAATTATTGGAACTATTTATAGCCAGGGTAGACAGACAACCTTCCGCAAGCAAGCTGGATGCCTTCCTCACTTGAATGAATTTG
Source organism: Archivesica marissinica (assembly GCA_014843695.1). Classification (NCBI taxonomy): domain Eukaryota; kingdom Metazoa; phylum Mollusca; class Bivalvia; order Venerida; family Vesicomyidae; genus Archivesica; species Archivesica marissinica. The sequence continues at coordinate 3,519,903 of CM026394.1, read as the reverse complement.
ATACCCTCAGTGGGATTCGATCCTACAGCTGTGAGGGGCAGGGCAAGTGGCTTGAAGTCAACGACCGACCTTAACCACTCGGCCACCATACAATACAAGACGACAAATCCAATGTTTAGGCTACCTGTTTATAAATGCCACACACATAGTATATCTATACCATTAATTAATCTGGGCGACTGACTGCATAAGTGATCGTTCACCGAAATAAAAACTCTTACGATTTCCAACAAATTGCCAAATGTCAAGGTCACTTTTTAGTTTTATACACATTTATTTTTAGCTTGATTGCGAAACAAGTTCTTACAACTTAATTGATTTGACTGCGAGACCTAGTTCCTGATGGAAACCATCGCCATGAGAGAGAGAGAGAGAGAACAGCCAATGTGAAGCTTAAGTGCCTTGCTGCCTAAGGACACGATCGTAATGGCTACAGCTGGGCGCGAACTCCTGACACTCTGACACCTGAAGTGATTGTGCTACAACTATGTTATCACGACTTCAACAAGTTAACATGGCCACTGGTATGGTGTGGACTTAATGTTGTGTTGAGAGTTAGTCCTCGGATATGTATGCGATGTTTCAAAGCAATACATTTGATAGTATTTGAGATATATTTTTTAGACACGTAAATCTTTTCTGAAATCCAACTATATTTTTTACCAAATTTCAAGTTCAATGCAACTGGTGGGGACTTAATGTGGGTGTAAGTTCAAAGCATTTGGTAGAATGGGGACTTAATGTGGGTGTATGTTCAAAGCAACTGGTAGAATGGGGACTTAATGTGGGTGTAAGTTCAAAGCATTTGGTAGAATGGGGACTTAATGTGGGTGTATGTTCAAAGCATTTGGTAGAATGGGGACTTAATGTGGGTGTATGTTCAAAGCAACTGGTAGAATGGGGACTTAATGTGGGTGTAAGTTCAAAGCATTTGGTAGAATGGGGACTTAATGTGGGTGTATGTTCAAAGCATTTGGTAGAATGGGGACTTAATGTGGGTGTATGTTCAAAGCAACTGGTAGAATGGGGACTTAATGTGGGTGTAAGAGAATTAGTCATTGGATATGTATGCAGAGTTTCAAAGCAATACCGCTAACAGATAATGGAGTACCAGATGCAGCAAGCAGCACAGTGTAAATACTATTAACAGCCAAGTACAATGCACCTTATGATTTCGCCATATACTTTTATCAGATGATTAATTCCTAAAATATGTCGTAGATGTCAGTAAACTTTAGATGTCAGCATTTCAACAAAAGACCATTTAAACGAAACAGTTTTCCCTTTGTGCCTTTTCACTGGCCTTTATTTTTCATTCATAGGAATTCTCAAGAAACTGTAGCCTTCAGTTACCTGCCTAACGCTAGTTAACAAATACACGTCTTGTTGCAAGTTGTTTTTTTGTTTTTTTGTGGAAAAATGATCTTTTGTGTGAGTAAACGGCCATTATAAAGAAAGGTTCATACAATCTAGGATTTTCACTCTTCCCAGGGGCATTAATTGATATCCTACAGCCTTAATGTCTGACTCATACCTATAATTAATGTTCCTTTCTCATTAAAGCAGCCCAACTTACTTGTAAACTCATGTCAGGCAAAGATAGTATTACAAGTACGTTTATTTTTCATTTCAACTTCAAACGTGGTAGATATAAAGGACATAGTTGTATATCATTGCCTGCAGTGTTTACACATAAATAACGTTCATGCAGGCATGCAAAATGTACATCCAAAGCTTAACCTGTACAGCCGAAATGTACATACACCATTATACACAGTCACCCACGATCATACATAGCCATGTACAGTCATAAACATTCAGCCACGATCATGTACATACACCATTATACACAGTCACCCACGATCATACACATACACCATTATACACAGTCACCCACGATCATACACATACACCATTATACACAGTCACCCACGATCATACATAGCCATGTACAGTCATAAACATTCAGCCACGATCATAAACATTCAGCCACAATCATGTACATACACCATTATACACAGTCACCCACGATCATACATAGCCATGTACAGTCATAAACATTCAGCCACGATCATAAACATTCAGCCACAATCATGCACATTCACCCACGATCATACACAGTCAACCACGATCATACATAGTCATGTACAATCATAAACATTCAGCCACAATCAAAAACAGTCACACACGATCATACACAGTCACACACGATCATAAACATTCAGCCACAATCATACACATTCAGCCACGATCATACACAATCAGCCACGATCATACACATTCAGCCACGATCATACACGATCATATACAATCATAAACATTCAACCACGTTCATATACAAACAGCCACAATAATAAACATTCAGCCATGATCATACACATTCAGCCATGATCATAAACATTCAGCCATGATCATACACATTCAGCTATTATCATAAACATTCAGCCATTCTCATAAACATTCAGCCATTCTCATACACATTCAGCTATTATCATAAACATTCAGCCACAATCAGCCACAATCATACACTTTCAACCATTCTCATACACATTCATATACATGCAGCCATTCTCATACACATTCAGCCATGATCTTACACGATCATACACATTCAGCCACGATCATATACATTCAGCCACAATCATATACATTCAGCCACGATAATATACATTCAGCCACAATCATATACATTCAGCCACAATCATACACATGCAGCCACGATCAATACCAAGTTCACTGGAAACTTTAGCTTGCATAAACCCTGCAGTATGTTGATGTATAGATGGACAAATGTTCACTGGAAACTTTAGCTTGCATAAACCCTGCATTATGTTGATGTATAGATGGACAAATGTTCACTGGAAACTTTAGCTTGCATAAACCCTGCAGTATGTTGATGTATAGATGGACAAATGTTCACTGGAAACTTTAGCTTGCATAAACCCTGCATTATGTTGATGTATAGATGGACAAATGTTCACTGGAAACTTTAGCTTGCATAAACCCTGCAGTATGTTGATGTATAGATGGACAAATGTTCACTGGAATCTTTAGCTTGTGTAAACCCTGCATTATGTTGATGTATAGATGGACAAATGTTCACTGGAAACTTTAGCTTACATAAACCCTGCAGTATGTTGATGTATAAATGGACAAATGTTCACTGGAAACTTTGGCTTGCATAAACCCTGCAGTATGTTGATGTATAGATGGACAATGGACAAATGTTCACTGGAAACTTTAGCTTGCATAAACCCTGCAGTATGTTGATGTATAGATGGACAATGGACAAATGTTCACTGGAAACTTTAGCTTGCGTAAACCCTGCATTATGTTGATGTATAGATGGACAAATGTTCACTGGAAACTTTAGCTTGTGTAAACCCTGCAGTATGTTGATGTATAGATGGACAAATGTTCACTGGAATCTTTAGCTTGCGTAAACCCTGCAGTATGTTGATGTACATGTATAGACAGACAAAATTTAATGTTCACTGGAATCTTTGGCTTGAAATAAAACGACCCAAATGAGGCCAAAATTGATTCAAATACCACGCACTTACAGAGGAGAAATAAAACAGAAACGAGAAGCTTATAACCGTCACAATGACACCAGCAGCACAGTTTGTTAGTGACATTATTGAAAAACCATCATACCTATCAACACTAAATAAAGTACGTAGCAACAAAATTATGAGAAAATTGGTGAATCCCCAGGATAGGAGCTGTTCCTTGTCTCTGTGCATGACAAGTAGAGATTTTACTGTGATTTTGTATGCATACATCCGAGGAAAATTACATTATCCCTAGAAAATTGTATAACCCACGCAAGGCTTCTCCATCTCATAGACCTATAATTGCATATTGGAAGATTCCCCGTGTGACACGCGTTCTCGCAGATTATTTACGACCTTTACCTTCTCTCCGGCTAAAAACATGTTACATAGCGTAGAATTGATGCGACACATTGTTTGGCTATGAAGAACATCAACCTTTAAATTAGAGATTAAATCATTGGGGAGAAGACAAAGCCTGTGACTGTAACAGTAATTACCGGTACTGCAATATCTATATCTGGAATCTATATCGAATGTTTTCTATTTAGCTTCAGAATCACGAACTCCTTAAAGTCTGTAATATTAGTCATGTAGTCTTATTACACGAAGAAATTAATAATATGAGTCTCGAATGATTCTCATTTACATTATTATGATGTACAAGACTGTGCGCTATGTTGTTCAATAATTGAGACATTATGAAAGAAATATAGCCATATGCAAAGTATGTAATTCGTTCGAAGTATCGTTTTCTTCTTCACCAGTTTCAAAATATTATTTTCTGACAACATGCAGCTGAATAGCCTGCCTTGGTTCTACAACAGTTGTTGAGGGCATTTCTCTGTGGCCTAGTGGTTACGACATTTGCCTACGGAGCAGGAGGTTCAAAGGTTCGAACCTCGTCAGGTTCAAAGGTTCGAACCTTGTCAGGGGTTCGTTCTGATATGGACGGTTGGTGAGCCGCCGCCGGCTAGTTAAATAATGGTTACCGATTGCCTACCAGTCTGGTGCCTGGCATACAAGCATAGGATTTGGCTGGCCCTTTAAATAGGGGTGATACTATAATAAACAAACACTTACTTACTTACTTATATAACTGTGCCAGTCATTCATAAGATACACTCTCTAGATCAGTAACAATATGTATGTATGATACAAAACACAGATGCAGCCACAACAATATGCATGTATGATACAAAACACAGATGCAGCCACAACAATATGTATGTATGATACAAAACACAGATGCAGCCACAACAATATGCATGTATGATACAAAACACAGATGTAGCCACAACAATATGTATGTATGTATGATACAAAACACAGATGCAGCCACAACAATATGTATGTACGATACAACACACAGATGCAGCCACAACAATATGCATGTATGATACAAAACACAGATGCAGCCACAACAATATGTATGCATGTATGATACAAAACACAGATGCAGCCACAACAATATGTATGTACGATACAACACACAGATGCAGCCACAACAATATGTATGTATGATACAAAACACAGATGCAGCCACAACAATATGCATGTACGATACAAAACACAGATGCAGCCACAACAATATGTATGTATGTATGATACAAAACACAGATGCAGCCACAACAATATGCATGTACGATACAAAACACAGATGCAGCCACAACAATATGTATGTATGTATGATACAAAACACAGATGCAGCCACAACAATATGTATGTACGATATAACACACAGATGCAGCCACAACAATATGTATGTACGATACAAAACACAGATGCAGCCACAACAATATGTATGTATGATACAAAACACAGATGTAGCCACAACAATATGCATGTATGATACAAAACACAGATGCAGCCACAACAATATGCATGTATGCATGATACAAAACACAGATGCAGCTACAACAATATGCATGTATGTACGATACAAAACACAGATGCAGCCACAACAATATGTATGTATGTACGATACAAAACACAGATGCAGCCACAACAATATGTATGTATGTATGATACAAAACACAGATGCAGCCACAACAATATGCATGTATGATACAAAACACAGATGCAGCCACCTTTGGGCATGAATGAAACTATGACCATTATAATGAGGTGACCTGAAGTGGCCATCATTTTAAGGTGGTTATTAAGAAGTTTGAAGTGGTCATCATTTTGATGTGGGTATTAAGAAGTGGCCATCATTTTAAGGTGGGTATTAAGAAGTGGTCATCATTTTGATGTGGGTATTAAGAAGTGGCCATCATTTAGAAGTGGGTATTAAGAAGTGGCCATCATTTAGAAGTGGGTATTAAGAAGTGGCCATCATTTTGATGTGGGTATTAAGAAGTGGCCATCATTTTGATATGGGTATTAATAAGTGGTCATCATTTTGATGTGTGGGTATTAAGAAGTGGCCATCATTTTGATGTGGGTATTAAGAAGTGGCCATCATTTTGATGTGGGTATTAAGAAGTGGCCATCATTTTGAGGTGGGTATTAAGAAGTGGTCATCATTTTGATGTGGGTATTAAAAAGTGGTCATCATTTTGATGTGGGTATTAAGAAGTGGTCATCATTTAGAAGTGGGTATTAAGAAGTGGTCATCATTTTGATGTGGGTATTAAGAAGTGGTCATCATTTTGATGTGTGGGTATTAAGAAGTGGCCATCATTTTGATGTGGGTATTAAGAAGTGGCCATCATTTTGAGGTGGGTATTAAGAAGTGGTCATCATTTTGATGTGGGTATTAAGAAGTGGTCATCATTTTGATGTGGGTATTAAGAAGTGGTCATCATTTTGATGTGGGTATTAAGAAGTGGTCATCATTTTGATGTGGGTATTAAGAAGTGGTCATCATTTTGATGTGGGTATTAAGAAGTGGTCATCATTTTGATGTGGGTATTAAGAAGTGGTCATCATTTTGATGTGGGTATTAAGAAGTGGTCATCATTTTGATGTGGGTATTAAGAAGTGGTCATCATTTTGATGTGGGTATTAAGAAGTGGTCATCATTTTGAGGTGGGTATTAAGAAGTGGTCATCATTTTGATGTGGGTATTAAGAAGTGGTCATCATTTTGAGGTGGGTATTAAGAAGTGGTCATCATTTTGATGTGGGTATTAAGAAGTGGTCATCATTTTGATGTGGGTATTAGAACATTCTGCCTGGATACATAACAAGCCTTTAATATTTACATACCTTGGTTT
>CM026394.1:3493129-3510629 GCA_014843695.1 Archivesica marissinica | reverse complement strand
GCTAATGTTCAATCCTAGTGCATCAATGACACAAGGCACTGGCAGACAGAACATTTCCCAAGTGACTGAAGCTCTCTTTGCAGAAATATAGCATGAGATTACTGCATTCAAGCAGTTTTCATCAATAAACAATGCAATAAGATTATTCCTTCTAAATTGGAGTAGCTGATTGACAGACATGCTATAGATTACTTAGTGGTGAGCACAATATGAGTGATTACATCACACCATTTCAAACCCAAACTCCATTAATCCTTTCCCCATTAGTAGCGCCTCTCGACGCCAATGCATATACATAGGTCGACACATTAGTAGTGAAACAAGCTATAATAAAGATCGGAACAACATAGTGTATACAACACTTAATAATTCCTAGTAACCTCCATGAAGGTGGAGTAGGCAAGTTCACAGCTTATCCATTGTATACGATTGGTAAATTACAGCCAAATGTATGAAATAAAACTACATCCCTATGGGGGAAAGGGTTAATTTGTCGTGGACGATGATTTCGTGTTTTTGTATGAATTGTGCTATTTGTTGTTCATGTCTGTAGAAGCAAAACTAGGTCACTAGGTCAAGCTAATTTTAAACCATTCAACACAAACTAACTGACATGAACTGGTCCACGATATTTTTTGACAACCATAACTTTATAAGGAAATTACATTTGGACCAGTTCATTTATATCAAAATGGGTAATTTTGTTTAAAAATAGTATTGCTACTAGCAACAGGAAATCTAGCAGTAGGTGATAGATGCCGCCGCCATAGGCAAAGAAGTTGCAGCACAGACAGGAAATATTGACTCAGACAGACACACAAACATTGTGTACGATACATTACCTGTATATTGCGAACATTTGTAGCACATTAAGTTTTGAAATCCCTCCATAGCCGAACAAGTTACAGCCCGGACTGGAAACATTATACCTATATTTCCCATTAAACCTCCAAGTCCGACATTGACCTTGAAGCTACGGACGTAGGTTTTGTGTACAATACATCATCTATAGATGGCGAACATTTGTGGCACATTAGTTTAGAAATCCCTCCATAGCCGAAGAAGTTACAGCCTGGATAGGAAATATTTACTCGGACGGACAGTGCGAAAACTATATGCCCCCGAATAAGAAATTCTATGGCTTTTTCTGGTTTGATACGGGCACGTGAACGTATCAAAGTAGCAAATGTTATATCAGACTGGAAAACACAGCGTATCAACCTGGGTGGTAGATTGTAATGTGGTAGGCAAATAATGACAAAAATAGGCTAAAATTCATATTTCAGTAATAAATAGGCTTATCTGCTCCTGTATCGCTACAACCCACTGCCATTTACATTTATCAATGGACAAGCAGTAAATATCTCAACACCATCTCCATATGTTGTTCTGACCTATATTACGGGCATTTCTGTTTGTTTGACAAATACTGCATAAATAGAGAATATTAGGTTACTGTCATATAGATTTTAATTTATTAGGTGACATGGAGCAAATATACAAAGCTAGGATCTCCTGAGCCATGTATTTTTTCGGAGATGACCCTAATACATTTAATTTCATCAGACAATCAACCTGATCTTCTATCATACCTTCTGATAAAAAAAGAGGTTTGAGCAAGGAAAGATTACTGAATATTCATGAACTGAAGTTTATCATACCATCTGTGAAGATATGACGTCACGGTGATAGATCTATGACATCATAACATTTATTAGAAAGGCTATTTTTGCACATTATTTTGCATGAAGGTATGGTAAATTGTGGTACTGGTAATGGTGTCATGGTACACTTCTGTGTGGAAATGGATAATGGTGTGGAAAGGTGCTTCTGTGTGAGAATGGATAATGGTGTGGAGAGGTGCTTCTGTGTGGGAATATATAATGGTGTGGAAAGGTGCTTCTGTGTGGGAATGGATAATGGTGTGGAGAGGTGCTTCTGTGTGGGAATGGATAATGGTGTGGAGAGGTGTTTCTATGTGGGAATTGATAATGGTGTGGAGAGGTGCTTCTGTGTGGGAATGGATAATGGCAGTGAGAACCACAAACTGAGAGAACTACAAGCTGAAAACCACAAATGGAGAACCACAAATGGAGAACTACGTACGGAGAACCATAAGTGGAAAACCACCGGCGAAGAACCACAAATGGAGAACCACAAATGGAGAACAACGAACGGAGAACCACAGGCAGAGAACCACAAGCAGAGAACCACAAATGGAGAACAACGAACAGAGAACCACAGGCGGAGAACCACAGGCAGAGAACCACAAGCGGAGAACCACAAATGGAGAACAACGAACAGAGAACCACAGGCAGAGAACCACAAGCGGAGAACCACAAATGGAGAACAACGAACAGAGAACCACAGGCGGAGAACCACAGGCAGAGAACCACAAGCGGAGAACCACAAATGGAGAACAACGAACAGAGAACCACAGGCGGAGAACCACAGGCAGAGAACCACAAGCGGAGAACCACAAATGGAGAACAACGAACAGAGAACCACAGGCGGAGAACCACAGGCAGAGAATCACAAGCGGAGAACCACAAATGGAGAACAACGAACAGAGAACCACAGGCGGAGAACCACAGGCAGAGAACCACAAGCAGAGAACCACAAATGGAGAACAACGAACAGAGAACCACAGGCGGAGAACCACAGGCAGAGAACCACAAGCGGAGAACCACAAATGGAGAACAACGAACAGAGAACCACAGGCGGAGAACCACAGGCAGAGAACCACAAGCGGAGAACCACAAATGGAGAACAACGAACGGAGAACCACAGGCGGAGAACCACAGACAGAGAACCACAAGCGGAGAACCACAAATGGAGAACAACGAACAGAGAACCACAGGCGGAGAACCACAGGCAGAGAACCACAAGCGGAGAACCACAAATGGAGAACAGAGAACCACAGGCGGAGAACCACAGGCAGAGAACCATAAGCGGAGAACCACAAATGGAGAACAACGAACAGAGAACCACAGGCGGAGAACCACAGGCAGAGAACCACAAGCGGAGAACCACAAATGGAGAACAACGAACAGAGAACCACAGGCGGAGAACCACAGGCGGAGAACCACAGGCAGAGAACCACAAATGGAGAACAGAGAACCACAGGCGGAGAACCACAGGCAGAGAACCACAAGCGGAGAACCACAAATGGAGAACAACGAACAGAGAACCACAGGCGGAGAACCACAGGCAGAGAACCACAAGCGGAGAACCACAAATGGAGAACAACGAACAGAGAACCACAGGCGTAAAGCAGTGAGAATAAAATGTGCTACTTTCAACCAGTAATCTATTTCTGTATTTCATTGGAAAACATAAAATAAACTTAACTAACTTACCCTTAAAATGCCTAATAAATTGGATGGATGTGCAAATAACATAGATCCAGATCTGCAGTGGCATAATGACGCATCTGATCTGGCTCTATGTTGTGTTATATAAGTGTTTTTGCTCCACGATCTGAATAGCAAACAGCATAGCACCTGATCAGACGGAAAATTCTGTGCATGTTCTGTTCCGTCTGATCTGGCTCTATGCTGTTTGAAAAAGCAACTTTAGTTGTGATTAGCAGGTCAACCCTTTCCTTCATAGAAGCACCTCCTGATGCCATTAGCAATAAGACATATATTGACAATGTAGTAGCCAAACCAATGTTCATAATAACCCTTTCCCTCATAGAAGCACCTCTTGATGCCATTAGCAATACGACATATATTGACAGTGTAATAGCCAAACCAATGTTCATAAACCCTTTCCCTCATAGAAGCACCTCTTGATGCCATTAACAATACGACATACATTGACAATGTAGTAGCAAAACCAATGTTCATTATTAACCCTTTCCCTCATAGAAGCACCTCTTGATGCCATTACCAATACGACATACATTGACAATGTAGTAGCAAAACCAATGTTCATTATTAACCCTTTCCCTCATAGAAGCAGCTCTTGATGCCATTAGCAATACGACACATATTGACAATGTAGTAGCCAAACCAATGTTCATAATAAAGGTCAGAATCTCATGTAGTCCCAGTAATATCTATGGAGGTGGGATAGATATGGTGACTACTTATCCACTGCATGATAGCTAAATGGCTCTCGTTTGTATGGAGATATAATAGTATATTAACCTAAATCTCATGTAGTCCCAGTAATATTTAGGAATTGGGATAGATATGGCAACTACTTATCCACTGCATGATAGTTAAATGGCTCTCGTTTGTATGGAGATATAATAGTATATTAACCTAAATCTCATGTAGTCCCAGTAATATTTAGGAATTGGGATAGATATGGCAACTACTTATCCACTGCATGATAGCTAAATGGCTGTCGTTTGTATGCAGATATAATAGTATATTAACCTAAATCTCTATGATGGAAATAGTTAAGGGTTAACAGTTGAAAATGTTGAACATTACCAAGATTAGTTGCTCCATGCTACTGATGGCCTCCTGTATCATCTGTTTATAAATGTACACCTCCAGTGTCTCATCCCCACCTTGTGCCACGCCCATTGTTCCAATGATGATGCTTGATGCAGCCGCCACCGCCGGTTGCACAAGCTCTCCGGTCGGGATGAGCACATCTTTGTACACTGTTCTCACTCCGGAGCAGATAGACTTCAGCACTTTCAGTGACAAGTCGAGGGCACCGAGGTCCAACTGAAATAAATAATACAGCATCTGTAATAACTAGAGATGGAAACCAATATTCGAATATTTGCTCGAACGTCCAAATATCCGAATACTATTCCAGTATTCGGAAACAAATATTATATTGTCCTCAAAAATGCCACTAGCTCAGTAACACGTTTGGAAATGCTTGAATCGCTCTGAGAATAAGAAAACTACTCAGTGTAATTTCTATGCAAATTGAATTTAACATATTCATGTACAAAATCAATCTGAATAATCATTTAAAGAAGACGACGTTTACGCGTAAAACAGAAATTAGTTAGAATTCTATCAAATATTCGAATACCTTCCCAACCGAATATTCGAATAGTTTAATCGCTATTGGTTGCCATCCCTAGTAATAACTGAACACGAGGACATAGTGTGTCGTCTTTCATTGTAGAACATGTTTGGCTATTTTGGATGAGATATGAGCCACAAACTGCAATTAGTGCAATGTGCAAACTATTTACATAGTGCATGTAACTAGTTATGTAATCTTGGATCCCACAAAATTCCCAACTGTTCTCCTCTATGCCCTATATACACATGGTAATGAGCAACATCGTTGCATTTTCTGTTACCTCCCTTGGCAGATAAAGTCTCGATTTATCCCGAAAGGCATAGCAATCCTTTTAGTTGGATTCCTTTGTTTTTACTGTTATTCCTTAACCAGATGTTGCGGTATGATAATTGTAATTTTATCAACGTCATGTTAATTAATTGATAACAAATCTAAACTGGATATACTGTAGGATATCTGGTAAGATAACGTCCCTATGTCTCTGAGCTATTGTGTCAGTTGAAAATATGTATTCTTATAGGAAATAAATAATCTTGTGTGCCAAATCTTGCATACATAAATGATAATAAACTGCGTCTTTACCCGTTATCATAAAATTGGCCCCTGCTATCTTTTTCGCGGGAATTCCTTTATCAGTAGGTTAATATAGTTTGAGATCCAAGCTGAACTGCTTCAAAGTGCTTTCATCATGTTAATATCACAAACATAATCTATTTATAGTAACATGTCAGCCATCTTGTATTGGATGTACATCTTAATTAAAGCTCTCAAACATAAGTTGTTAAAGCTTGCTTCTCAATTGTTGTAAAATAAAGACAGTTTACAGTTTTGATTAGTTACAGTAGCAACACAGTCCTCTTGAATCGGACGATCATTTGGTTGTGCATGTGCATGCATCTGAATGCATTAAATATCCATGATCTGAAAGTGCATTCATTAGTGTGTTTTACGTTTATTTATCGTCGCTACCGGTTGCCCATACGAGTGACGTCTCCTGAAGAGATTAGTCATTTTAGATTTTTGGAGGATAGTGCAATGATAAAGACAGAGACCCATTCAAATATCTCCTCTGGTTCTTTTACATGCACAGGCTCATCTGGATCTACACTTTTTGTAAGCCTATATAGAGGTCTGTGGTGTTGAAAGGGTTAAAGTCCCAGCAAGCAATTCACCAAACATTAAATACAAACTATTTATAGTAAAACGTCAGCCATCTTGGATATGATACACAATTGCTCCTTGCATTGCCCTAAATACAATTCGTGATTACGTTAGTATCGTATGAATTGTCAGAAGTATATAAAAGGTATTCTTCTTTTATGCAGTATTTATAACTCCTGGATATGTGTGATTTGCATTTGAATGTGTTGCTCCAGCCATGTAGAAAACAACATAATAATGTGCGACTTGTATTTCACCACAAACTTTGTGAAAAATCAGTTTGGTTAAATGACACTTCTGGGATCAGATTTGCATGCATGCTACACAATACTCTATAAATATGCAATGGGAAGTTTTATACAAATTTATTTTAGCTTGATTGTGAAACAAGTTATTTCAACTTATACAAATCACTCTTGAGATGGAATCCATCGCCACGAGGGTGAGAGAAGAGGCAATGTGGAATTTAAATGCCTTGCCTAAGGGCACAATCGTAACGGCTCCAGTGGGGCTCGAACCCCGGACCTTTCGCACCTGAAGCGAACGCGCATCCACTGCGCTATCACGACTTCCACGCAATGGAAAGGTCTGTCCTATAGGTGTTTGGTGCATCTCCAGCATGCTACACCATACTCTAGAAATATGCAATGGAAAGGTCTGTCCTATAGGTGCTTGGTGTATCTTCAACATGCTACACAATACTCTAGAAATATGCAATGGAAAGGTCTGTCCTATAGGTGTTTGGTGTATCTTCAACATGCTACACAATACTCTAGAAATATGCAATGGAAAGGTCTGTCCTATAGGTGTTTGGTGTATCTTCAACATGCTACACAATACTCTAGAAATATGCAATGGAAAGGTCTGTCCTATAGGTGTTTGGTGTATCTTCAACATGCTACACAATACTCTAGAAATATGCAATGGAAAGGTCTGTCCTATAGGTGTTTGGTGTATCTTCAACATGCTACACAATACTCTAGAAATATGCAATGGAAAGGTCTGTCCTATAGGTGTTTGGTGTATCTTCAACATGCTACACAATACTCTAGAAATATGCAATGGAAAGGTCTGTCCTATAGGTGTTTGGTGTATCTTCAACATGCTACACAATACTCTAGAAATATGCAATGGAAAGGTCTGTCCTATAGGTGCTTGGTGGTATCTTCAACATGCTACACCATACTCTAGAAATATGCAATGGAAAGGTCTGTCCTATAGGTGCTTGGTGTATCTATAATCTTGGCAGTTGAACGGCTTCTCTCTAAAAGAGAGGGTACCGTAAATGTTTTTCATTAAAATGTGGGAGACAACTCTGTCAAGCTTGTTGAGGTGACATCATACATGAAGGGATTCACATTTATACCACACACAACTAATATATATAATACCTGGCTTGACACTACACATACAATCATGTTGGCACATCCTCATCTTTCGAACAAAATTCTACTTTTAGAAAATAACTGATCACATGATGTGACGATGCCACTTTCTGCACACACATACTGTGTTGGGTACATACTTTACACCTTTAACTGATGGGGAACCATGCCACTTTCTGCACACACATACTGTGTTGGGTACATGCTTTACACCTTTAACTGATGGGGAACCATGCCACTTTCTGCACACACATACTGTGTTGGGTACATACTTTACACCTTTAACTGCTGGAGAACCATGCCACTTTCTGCACACACATACTGTGTTGGGTACATGCTTTACATCCTTTAACTGCTGGAGAACCATGCCACTTTCTGCACACACACATACTGTGTTGGGTACATACTTTACACCTTTAACTGCTGGAGAACCATGCCACTTTCTGCACACACACACTGTGTTGGGTACATACTTTACACCTTTAACTGATGGGGAACCATGCCACTTTCTGCACACACATACTGTGTTGGGTACATACTTTACACCTTTAACTGCTGGAGAACCATGCCACTTTCTGCACACACATACTGTGTTGGGTACATGCTTTACATCCTTTAACTGCTGGAGAACCATGCCACTTTCTGCACACACACATACTGTGTTGGGTACATACTTTACACCTTTAACTGCTGGAGAACCATGCCACTTTCTGCACACACACACTGTGTTGGGTACATACTTTACACCTTTAACTGATGGGGAACCATGCCACTTTCTGCACACACATACTGTGTTGGGTACATGCTTTACATCCTTTAACTGCTGGAGAACCATGCCACTTTCTGCACACACACATACTGTGTTGGGTACATACTTTACACCTTTAACTGATGGGGAACCATGCCACTTTCTGCATACACATACTGTGTTGGGCACATACTTTACACCTTTAACTGATGGGGGATCATGCCACTTTCTGCATACACATACTGTGTTGGGTACATACTTTACACCTTTAACTGATGGGGAACCATGCCACTTTCTGCATACATTTATTCTTGCTTGCATGCTTCATGTCCTCCTCTTTTATAGCATTTAAAACCTGTTCGTTCATGTGCCACCTATCCACTAATTGACCACTTTAGTTCTAGACAGCATGACAATAGAAAGCCATTAGGCCTACTCTGGAATGAACCACTAAACATTAAAACAGTTAACCTCACAGTGCAATGTTTAATCAATACAAAGACATCTCTCTCTAAGATGTTTCCACACTGTATCTGCCAAGCAATGCCACTGAAATTATCAATGAACACAAATTTAAAAGCATTTCAGATTTTCACGATACCTTTTTTGTTGGAAACGGGAACAATTCCAGTAAAATGTTCACATTTTTGCTTTTATTTCCTCCCAATTTAACGAGTTCTTTCACTTGCACCAGTAGTTAGTAAATTTTCAAGTTTTGATATTTTATCTCCGCAAATAATGCATTAGTATTCGATAAATCCATGCTGATCTAACCTCCTCACAAAGTTTTGTCACAATTCTAATCCATTATATAGACAAGAAAACAAGTCTTCATGATGGAACTATTTTCTATGGAGGAGTAATTTCCTGTGAACCCAACATGATGTCTATTTTAAGTGTGCCTCCGCTTGTCGTCATCACACTCCAAATCAATCCACTGGGGTTTAACAGACTTATTTTGTAATTAATCTATTGAGAATAGAGTGGGGAAGGAGCAATATTGGTGTTCAATACATGTATGGTAGTGCTATAATACAGCAACAGCTGTGGGTATGTCTCAACAATCTGTTAACATCACAAACTATGTATACACTTGTAGAAGAATAAAGTAAACACCGGACCGGTTCAACCCGGTTCAATCCAGACCAGTGAAATCCTCCATCATGTATGCTGAGCATGCGGGTGTGTACAGAGCCCATATATCCGAGTATACGGAGCCCATATATCCGAGTGTAAGGAGCCCATATATTCGAGTATACAGGAGTGTATGGAGCCCATATATCAAAGTATACATGAGTGTACAGAGCCCATATATCCGAGTATACGGAGCCCATATATCCGAGTGTAAGGAGCCCATATATTCGAGTATACAGGAGTGTATGGAGCCCATATATCAAAGTATACATGAGTGTACAGCGCCCATATATCCGAGTATACATGAGTGTACAGAGCCCATATATCCGAGTATACATGAGTGTACAGAACCCATATATCTGAGTATATGGGAGTGTACAGAGCCCATATATCCGAGTATACATGAGTATACAGCGCCCATATATCTGAGTATATGGGAGTGTATGGAGCCCATATATCTGAGTATACATGAGTGTACAGAGCCCATATATCTGAGTATACATGAGTGTACAGCGCCCATATATCTGAGTATACATGAGTGTACAGAGCCCATATATCTGAGTATATGGGAGTGTACAGAGCCCATATATCTGAGTGTACAGAGCCCATATATCTGAGTGTACAGAGCCCATATATCTGAGTATATGGGAGTGTACAGAGCCCATATATCTGAGTATATGGGAGTGTATGGAGCCCATATATCTGAGTATATGGGAGTGTACAGAGCCCATATATCTGAGTATATGGGAGTGTATGGAGCCCATATATCTGAGTATATGGGAGTGTATGGAGCCCATATATCTGAGTATATGAGATTTACACTTGGCTTGAGACTGAGCTTGATACTGGAAACACGTTTTATAACCTTGGGGGGGGGGGGGCCTGGTCTCAAAATCAAGCTAACAGAAATATATGTGAAACTAATCTTCTCTCTTTACCATTCTCTTTTAGTGAAACCATAATCTATGATGCCGAATTGCAAGATTGCTGCCAGTGAGACACACCCACCTGTCTTGCAACACAAACATAAATTGACACATGACATTTTCAAGTGGTTCTACGGTGTATCATTGTGGTCAGGAGATGGTGACATGTCCTCTTCAGCTGTCTCACGCAATTTATGTTTGATAGCTTCATGGTGCCATTTTCTTATTTTGTTCAATGATGTATGTAGTGGACAGAGCTTGTTGTTTACGAGTGTTTCTGAATTGTTTCCGAATTGTCTTTGAGCAATTCCAGGAAAGCATTAGACTGCTGGCTTATTGTAATATATTATGCTTCAGTGTTTTAGGAAAGCATTAGACGTGTGGACTCGGACTGCTGGCTTATTGTAATATATTATGCTTCAGTGTCGCAGGGAAAGCATTAGACGTGTGGACTCGGACTGCTGGCTTATTGTAATATATTATGCTTCAGTGTCGCAGGGAAAGCATTAGACGTGTGGACTCGGACTGCTGGCTTATTGTAATATATTATGCTTCAGTGTTGCAGGAAAGCATTAGACATGTGGACTCGGACTGCTGGCTTATTGTAATATATTATGCTTCAGTGTCGCAGGAAAGCATTAGACGTGTGGACTCGGACTGCTGGCTTATTGTAATATATTATGCTTCAGTGTCGCAGGGAAAGCATTAGACGTGTGGACTCAGGTTGTTGGCTTATTGTAATATATTATGCTTCAGTGTCGCAGGAAAGCATTAGACGTGTGGACTCGGACTGCTGGCTTATTGTAATATATTATGCTTCAGTGTCGCAGGAAAGCATTAGACGTGTGGACTCAGGTTGTTGGCTTATTGTAATATATTATGCTTCAGTGTCGCAGGGAAAGCATTAGACGTGTGGACTCGGACTGCTGGCTTATTGTAATATATTATGCTTCAGTGTTGCAGGAAAGCATTAGACGTGTGGACTCGGACTGCTGGCTTATTGTAATATATTATGCTTCAGTGTCGCAGGAAAGCATTAGACGTGTGGACTCGGACTGCTGGCTTATTGTAATATATTATGCTTCAGTGTCGCAGGAAAGCATTAGACGTGTGGACTCGGACTGCTGGCTTATTGTAATATATTATGCTTCAGTGTCGCAGGGAAAGCATTAGACGTGTGGACTCGGACTGCTGGCTTATTGTAATATATTATGCTTCAGTGTTGCAGGAAAGCAAAAGACGTGTGGACTCGGACTGCTGGCTTATTGTAATATATTATGCTTCAGTGTCGCAGGAAAGCATTAGACGTGTGGACTCGGACTGCTGGCTTATTGTAATATATTATGCTTCAGTGTTGCAGGAAAGCAAAAGACGTGTGGACTCGGACTGCTGGCTTATTGTAATATATTATGCTTCAGTGTCGCAGGAAAGCATTAGACGTGTGGACTCAGGTTGTTGGCTTATTGTAATATATTATGCTTCAGTGTCGCAGGAAAGCATTAGACGTGTGGACTCGGACTGCTGTTTGTTTGTATTTTTTGGGTGGGGGGGGGGTGGGGGGCTACCGTCACACAAACAGCTTCGGTAATATGGCGGCTTTCCAGCAATAATTGGTGGATGAAGACTCCGGGTGCTCTCAGTATTTCACGTATTGACACACATGCATCGTGTAGAACCACTGACCTACTGCAAGCCAGCTGGAAAGCTTCCTCACTTGAAAGAATTCCACACCCCCAGTGAGATTCAAACCTAAAGCAGTGACGTTAAATAAAACTAGATTTAAAAACTCCTGATAGGATCGCAGGTTCAATCCCCCGCCTGACCCTAATAAAATTAACAGTCTTTCAGATGGGACGTTAAACCGAGGTCTCATGTCGGTGCTTTACACAGTGTAACTAAAAGAACCAGAGGAGACTCTGGAATGTGTCTCTGTCTGTATCATTGCACTATCCTCCAAAATCTAAAATGAATAATCTCTTCAGGGGGCGTCGCTCATATGGGCAACCGGTAGCGACGATAAATAAACGTAAACACACAACTCCTGATAGCTATACATGTTTGCATTCATATAACACAAGAATTGTATTGAAGTGTGGCAGAGTTACTTATCTGATGGTCATAGGCTCAAGTTGAAAATAGGTTTCTCAAGTTGACTGCTATGCCATAGCAAACATTTCAAGTTTAGGCCTACGAGTAGAGGAGAATATCTTCGATTTCGGATGAGAACAATTATTTATCTACTAACGTTACTTGCCTCAATGCTCCATAACAGGTTGCATCAAAATTGCCGAAGCCATTCTGACGGACAAGCGGAAAATAGATTTTCAAAATGGCCACTGGCGCAGGACAACCCACCGATGCCGGACGCACCACCTATGTCAGTAGTTCAAGCGAGATAACGAGGCTACTCTTTGTCTGCTAGTTCAGAGGA
Organism: Archivesica marissinica; assembly: GCA_014843695.1. Lineage (NCBI taxonomy): Eukaryota > Metazoa > Mollusca > Bivalvia > Venerida > Vesicomyidae > Archivesica > Archivesica marissinica. The sequence goes on along the minus strand of CM026394.1, from coordinate 3,497,840 downwards.
TCATTTTGTTTACTTTCAGAGAGTTCTAAGAAACTTACAGGAATATTAAAATTCAAAATGTAACAAGGTCTTCTGGCTTTAAGATAACTTCAATGCATGCAGAATTAAATAAAAATGAAAGTTTTACTTACTGACTGCAGAATTTACCATGACAATTTTAATTTCCATGTTTTTATATTATATTTTCCTCTCTCACCATCTTTGTGAAAAGAATCCTACGATATTAATACTGTCTCGAGACATTAAGAGATTTCCGATTCATCCAGAACCAAAAGAAAAAATCCATTTCACATTAAATATTTTTCCTCTTAAAGAAATTCTCCGCTAGTGTTCCAATAAAACGCTATTTCAGGACTGAACAAATCGGACTGAGCCAGAACATTTTCCTTGAAGATATTGACACTAGGCGGATGAAACAAATATTGATCATCTAAGTATCCTCTAGCCTAAGCTCTCTCTCCGTCCATCCCGACCCAAACCCAATAAATCATTTTGTCATTTATTATTAGACGAGGGACATGAACAGCTTTTGTTATATTGCGATCAGATTGATTTTCTATTCCAAACTTGTTTTTGTGTCTTACCTATTTGATGAACTGGTGTCAAGATCAATGTCCATAATATATATACTTCATCCTGCTGAATGAAATTGCATTTTTTGTTTTGAAGATATTTGTGTTCAATCCAGCACTACTATACAAGATTGTATTTTCTTGCTCAAAGCCATCTTTTGTTGTGGGGAATTAGCTCTCAGACTCCCATATTTATGCACTAACATACTATGTCTATAGCTTCATAGGCCTACTGTATTTCTTGTGTGCTTGAGTTGATTTATCATCGCAACAAGTTGCCACATATGCGCCTTTGATGAGATTAGAAAGTTCAGGTCTCGGAGGACAGTGCAGTGACACACACAGGCTCCTCTGGTTCTCTTGTGTGCATGATGAGATTAGAAAGTTCAGGTCTCGTAGGAGAGTGCAGTGACACACACAGGCTCCTCTGGTTCTCTTGTGTGCATGATGTAAGCAATGACACGGGACCTCAAGTCTAAACTATCACCGATCGGAACGATTAAACTTACGCTCGTTGGATCGCGAGTCCAGTGTACCAATCCCTGGACCACAGATCTGCAGTGTACCAATCCCTGGACCACAGATCTGCAGTGTACCAATCACTGGACCACAGATCTGCAGTGTACCAATCACTGGACCACATATCTGCAGTGTACCAATCACTGGACCACAGATCTGCAGTGTACCAATCCCTGGACCACAGATCTGCAGTGTACCAATCCCTGGACCACATATCTGCAGTGTACCAATCACTGGACCACAGATCTGCAGTGTACCAATTACTGGACCACAGATCTGCAGTATACCAATCACTGGACCACATATCTGCAGTGTACCAATCCCTGGACCACAGATCTGTTACACATTCCATGTCAACTAAAGTAGTTCTTAAATAGGTAGGAAACAACTTGTCCATTTAAATTCTCAATCAAGACACAGAAGAAACCATTCTTAGACAAGAAACAAGAGGAGAAACCATTCTTAGACATGAAGCAGGAGAAACCATTCTTAGACATGAAGCAGGAGAAACCATTCTTAGACAGGACATAGGACAATTCATTCTCAGACAAGAGATAGGAAAATTCATTCTCAGACAAGACATAGGAAAATTCATTCTCAGACAAGACATAGGAAAATTCATTCTCAGACAAGACAGGAAAATTCATTCTCAGACAAGACATAGGAAAATTCATTCTCAGACAAAAGACAGGAAAATTCATTCTCAGACAAAAGACGGGAAAATTCATTCTCAGACAAGACATAGGAAAATTCATTCTCAGACAAGACATAGGAAAATTCATTCTCAGACAAGACATAGGAACATTCATTCTCAGACAAGAGATAGGAATATTTATTCTCAGACAAAAGACAGGAAAATTCATTCTCAGAAAGGACATAAGAAAATTCATTCTCGGACAACAGATATGAGAAATCATTCTTATACAAGAGATAGGAAAATATCATCATCGGACAAGACATGGCACATTAAGCTACTGTCAAAAGAGATTTGTTTTTATAGAGAAATGATAGCTTTAAGCTCTCCCAGTAATATTTCTCCAATTATATTACTCTGTTCCTGGGGCTGATTCTTAAAGATTCCGTCAGATTTTCTGCATTACCACAATTTTCTTCTGATTGGATTGGTGGTTTTAAACAACCTCGGCCTAATAAGTTGGCTGTCAACTCAAGTAGAAAGGATGGAAAATGGAAAGATGGCCTCCATAAATACGTCTCTTATTACTATGCACAGATCATTTTCGTTCTGACCTTGGAGAGAAAAGAACTGTCTAATGATTTTGTTTGTCACAACTGACAGGAATGGCAACTACATGATTGTGGAGGACAACTGTGGTATTAAAAGTGCACTAGCGACGCCCTTCTGCAGGACAATTAACTGTTTGCATGCTGGGTAAAATAAATTCTATAAATAGTTCAAACAATTGATGACAATTCAATGTGTTCTTATTTACAACTGAAATGAAATTCCATGACATATTTGACTGCAGTTATGACACAATTCTAATGAAATTCCATGACATATTTGACTGCAGTTATGACACAATTCTAATGAAATTCCATGACATATTTTTTTTAAACTTTATTTTACAATGATTGCGAAGCAAGTTTTAACAACTTATATTAATGACTGCCCTTCTGTACAACTTTGTAAGTACCGGTATTCAAAAAGAGAGGCGTTTCAGCAGGACTTTTTAAGGTACTCGATTACAGAGCCCCTTTTGCAAGGAAGGCAGTGTAATATTTACTGTAGATTGGGTTATGTTTATGAGAGACATATTTTGCATATTTTTTGTGTGAATTTGTAAGAGAATGCAGACATACCACAGAACATTCACAAATGCATGACACTACAAATACTTCATACAGCTCTAATACTGGTTTGAAAACTGATAAATTAATTACATTGGCTGCATCTTAAACCTACCTACTAGTGATAAGACACACACACAGTTCTCCCAGGTCAACTTTCATTACAATATTGACTGGTTGTTTGTTTGCTTAGTGACTGGTTCCCAGATAATGACTTCTTGGCAAGTGCCTCCTTCTATTTCATATGAGTAATCCTTTATGAAACGGGTGCCAAAACTAACACAATTACAGCAGTGATAATTGGATCTAAGTTCAGTCAAAAGATATCTATGATTGTTTACTACAATTTCAAATGTCAGTACGCCTGTGTTATATTATATGTCGGGTTTTACGCCTGCATCAGCACCATTTTGGGCTATATCGCCGGCAGGCAGTTTACCTAACAACACCTTTCCTGGGCAGGCTCCAACGGTTAACCAGTACTTGGGTGCACCAACCTCTGTAAGAAACTGCCAACTTTTTCATATAAATGAGACACGGTCTGAGCGGGGCTCGAACCCGTGACCATCAGTGATGATAGGTTACAGTGGTATACAAGTCAGCGACCTTAACCACTCGACCACGGGGGCGGACTTCAGTACGCCTGCATAATTTATATGAACATCTTTATTTGGTAGCAATGTACTACTATTTATGAGCACAATTTACTGGAACATTCTAAGACTGTCTGTCTTATACAAAGTTTACTATATTGTGAAATGGAACCATCATAGGAGGATGACAGGTTATATATCATGTATGCAGATGACAGGTTATATATCATGTATGCAGATGACAGGTTATATATCATGTATGCAGATGACAGGTTATATATCATGTATGCAGATGACAGGTTATATATCATGTATGCAGATGACAGGTTATATATCATGTATGCAGATGACAGGTTATATATCATGTATGCAGATGACAGGTTATATATCATGTATGCAGATGACAGGTTATATATCATGTATGCAGATGACAGGTTATATATCATGTATGCAGATGACAGGTTATATATCATGTATGCAGATGACAGGTTATATATCATGTATGCAGATGACAGGTTATATATCATGTATGCAGATGACAGGTTATATATCATGTATGCAGATGACAGGTTATGTATCATGTATGCAGATGACAGGTTATATATCATGTATGCAGATGACAGGTTATATATCATGTATGCAGATGACAGGTTATGTATCATGTATGCAGATGACAGGTTATATATCATGTATGCAGATGACAGGTTATATATCATGTATGCAGATGACAGGTTATATATCATGTATGCAGATGACAGGTTATATATCATGTATGCAGATGACAGGTTATATATCATGTATGCAGATGACAGGTTATATATCATGTATGCAGATGACAGGTTATATATCATGTATGCAGATGACAGGTTATATATCATGTATGCAGATGACAGGTTATATATCATGTATGCAGATGACAGGTTATATATCATGTATGCAGATGACAGGTTATATATCATGTATGCAGATGACAGGTTATATATCATGTATGCAGATGACAGGTTATATATCATGTATGCAGATGACAGGTTATATATCATGTATGCAGATGACAGGTTATATATCATGTATGCAGATGACAGGTTATATATCATGTATGCAGATGACAGGTTATATATCATGTATGCATATGACAGGTTATATATCATGTATGCAGATGACAGGTTATATATCATGTATGCAGATGACAGGTTATATATCATGTATGCAGATGACAGG
>CM026394.1:3161751-3492129 GCA_014843695.1 Archivesica marissinica | reverse complement strand
CAGGTTATATATCATGTATGCAGATGACAGGTTATATATCATGTATGCAGATGACAGGTTATATATCATGTATGCAGATGACAGGTTATATATCATGTATGCAGATGACAGGTTATATATCATGTATGCAGATGACAGGTCATGTATCATGTATGCAGATGACAGGTCATGTATCATGTATGCAGATGACAGGTTATATATCATGTATGCAGATGACAGGTTATATATCATGTATGCAGATGACAGGTTATATATCATGTATGCAGATGACAGGTTATATATCATGTATGCAGATGACAGGTTATATATCATGTATGCAGATGACAGGTTATATATCATGTATGCAGATGACAGGTTATATATCATGTATGCAGATGACAGGTTATATATCATGTATGCAGATGACAGGTTATATATCATGTATGCAGATGACAGGTTATATATCATGTATGCAGATGACAGGTTATATATCATGTATGCAGACGACAGGTTATATATCATGTATGCAGATGACAGGTTATATATCATGTATGCAGATGACAGGTTATATATCATGTATGCAGATGACAGGTTATATATCATGTATGCAGATGACAGGTCATGTATGCAGTGCGCCTATCTGCTGTGAATCTTTCACAAATAACTTTTAACCCGTAACCTGCCAATCATAACACAGAACGTGCCGTCTGATCAGGCTCTATGCAGTTTGCTATTCGGATAGTGGACCTAAACGACTTGCCTAAATAGCAAATAACATAGATCCTATCAGATGCGCAGATACGCCGCGGCTGATCTGGATCTATGTTGTTTGCATATTCCATCCCATTTATTCAGCAGGTTAAGGGTTCAAACACCACAATGGAGTAATTTAGCCAATTATCTAAAGAGACAAAAGTTTGAATAAAATTGGGTCAAAGTAAGAGTTGTTACTGTGTTAAATCAACGTTAATCAAGGTCCGATCAGCGCAGTGGTTAGCGCGCTCGCTTCTCACCAATGCGACCCGGGTTCGATCCTCGGACAGGGAAGTATGTGAGATGGTACGATGGTCGCCAGATCGGACAGGTGGGTTTTCTCCGGGTACTCCGGTTTCCTCCCACATGAATGACGACATATTCGCTTTCATATGAGCCAACGATTAATATAAGTTGTTAAAACTTGCTTCGCAATCGTTGTAAAATAAATAAAGAATAAAAAAATTAAAAAATCAACGTTTTCCTATAATTTGACCTAGTGACAGGGTTTTCATCAAATTATTAATTTGCAGTTATGTCTGCTGCACAAAATCCAATGAAACAAAGAGAAAACAGCAAATGTTGACATATGAAGGACCCGATTACAAAATCACTTTTGTAGTCGAGATAGATTACCACATCTCTAACAAATGGATCTAAGGTGTAATGTCATATAGCAAAATACTTTTTACTCTAAAACGCTGATGCAATGAAACAATGAGAGATATTGCATGGTCTATTATCTCCCTTGACAGCTAAAGTTTGATTTATTACGAAATGCATATTGGTTTGATTAGATGGAATCCTTTGTTTTTACAGATGTTGTGCGGTATTATGTTAATTTATTTACAACACATGTCAACAGTCGAGTATCCACTGGATATGCTGCAGGATATTTGTCGAGATTAAACAATTCATAATAATTATAAGATGAGACAACAGATGAAAATTGATAGCATGTGGTGCAAAGGAAACCATGATGAAAACAGAGGAAACCAATTAAAACGATATATCCTCCTTGAAGAGTATTCAGGGGGAAGTAACTGACTAATAATATTACTCTCATTGAGGGAACTGAACCTTGCTTTCAGTTATTTCAATCAATGTTAGGGCTTTGTTGCATCACTTTTACAACGATTGCGAAGCAAGTTCTAACAACTTATATTAATCACTTTCGTTGGCGCATAAATGTGGTCATTAGTGTGGGAGGAAACCGGAGTACCTGGAGAAAATCCCACCTGTCCGATCTGGCAACCACCGTACCATCTCACATACTTACCGGTCTGAGGATCGAATCCGGGTTGCATTGGTTAACACATTAGACTGCGAATCCAGGAATCGCAGGTTCGATCCCCTGTTTCACCATAACAATATTAACAGTTATTCAGATGAGGACTATAAACCAAGGTCTCATGTGTCGGTGGTATACACCGGACATGTAAAAATACCAGTGATGCTCCTGCAATTGAAGTCTCTTCCATATTTTGCATTATCCTCCAAAAAATAAAATGACCAATATACTTCTGGATGCATCTCATCGAAGAACCAGGGGGCAACAGTAAATAAACACATCCCCAAAATATAGTGTTAACCCTTTCAACACCACAGACCTCTAAATAGGTTTCCAAATAAGTGTTTCTGAAAATGTTCCCTTGCAAGATGTGCTGCTTAACTATCTTAACCCTTTCGACACTACAGATCTAAATCTGCTTACAAAAAGTGTAGATCCAGATGAGCCTGCTCCTGACAAGCCGTCTCATCAGGATCTGCACTTTTTGCCAGTAGTATTACTATTTTTAGACAAAATTACCCATTTTGATGAATGAACTTGTCCAAATGTTATTAATTTATTGGTCTAAAAAGATCATGGACCAGTCCAGACTAGACCAGTTACTTGGTGTTGAAAGTGTTAAGAAAGAACCGGAAAAGCTAATGGATTGGTCCAGAGATTGATCACCCTTCTGCTCCATGGGCACTGACACACCATTCTGTTTCTACGTATAAACATTGTTTATGTATTGTTCTAATGGACTTTGACAGGGAGCAAACGATATTATGTCAGATATAACGTCTCCATATACATGCATCACCATGCCCTAAACATCAATAAACTATGAATATTTATCGCTGGTCTCCATCCATCTCGGAACTTCACAGGCTATCTTACAGAAGAAATTCATTTTTAGTGGAGACATCACAGAAGTCGTTTTTATTGTAACTATGTAGAATTGTATGCAGAAATTGATATTCAAACTAAGATGAATTTTATGCAGAAATTGATATTCAAACTAAGATGAATTTTATGCAGAAATTGATATTCAAACTAAGATGAATTTTATGCAGAAATTGATATTCAAACTAAGATGAATTTTATGCAGAAATTGATATTCAAACTAAGATGAATGTTATGCAGAAATTGATATTCAAACTAAGATGAATTTTATGCAGAAATTGATATTCAAACTAAGATGAATTTTATGCAGAAATTGATATTCAAACTAAGATGAATTTTATCTCAAAGAGAGTGCAGAAATAAGTCTCATTAAGCAACCTTTATTTTTATAGATACGCTTTTAGTTTTATCATTAAAACACCAAACGTTTTCAATTTGTGCCGAACTTAGACAAGGAAATAGTGCTATTTGCTTGCACTGTACCGGGTCTAGTAGACTGACTGGGCTGCAGTCAAACCTCATCGCCTCGTACTCGGTTAACTGGAACAACCCTTTGCTTGAACATGTCGTCTGGACCCGGCCATAATTTCGCCATAATTTCTATATAATTCATATTGTTCTACCTTAGATAATTCGAACGTGGAAGATTGGCCCTGCAAGATCAATTACTACTTCAATTAACACCTATGGCTCAAACACAATCAGTCACATCCAAGCCTGCATGTCACAGAAAATATGGACAAACGTTTTCCCACATTTCATGGATTTGATTGATTTCTCTATTCATTGGTCTTTGTGCATATTATACACATTGTGAAATAAGCAATTAATAGTCTATCGTTAATGATTTTCATGGCGGCCTTTTTATCCATTATTTTAAATTGGTCGACTATTAAACGTAATTACATAAAGTATCTGAGCAGAAATGTCATCAGCCCTGCCATTTCCAGGCCTTAGGATCAGCCGGGCTAACAACTGAATGGAAAATTATCTATCATACTGCCATTTCCAGGTCTTAGGAGCAGCCGGGCTAACAACTGACTGGAAAATTATCTATCATACCACCCTTTCCAGGCCCTTACGAATAATAAAAATATTATAATTAAGAATAATAAAAATATTATAATTAAGAATAATAAAAATATTATAATTAAGAATAATAAAAATATTATAATTACGAATAATAAAAATATTATAATGTTAGTAATAATAAAGTTATATTATTAAGTCGCATTCCTGTTCAAAAATCAAAATTAAACTGTATACGGGTATCGCGGTTTCTATGACAGCAAATTTAGAATGATTTACGCACATTTATTTCATTGCTATGGAGAAAAGTAGTTACAAAGAGAGCCGAAAGTAAAATAGACTAACCTTTAAAAAAATCAAATTATATAGTTTTCAACAATGTTGAAATACATTTAAAATGTTCACAATGTTGGCCTACTTTACCTGTACTTCGGGGTAGTACTGGTTGTGCAAGAAATAAAAATTATGTCGTAAAAAGGGCTTTAGAAATTGTGACAGATTTAATGACGCAACACAGCTGTGCAAGCCCCGAGAATACACTGTGATCCTAGTGGAAGTATTGTCCTTGTCTATATATACAGTCTACATCAGTTATGTCAAAGTCGGCTATGTTGAATTTAACCGGATATCTCGAAGTCGGGTCAAAGTCCCGTTTCAGACACTATCATTTCACATATAACTGGATCTGTTTATATCGAATTCGAAGTATTTTGTTCGGTCCAACGGAATTCGACTTAACCCTTTCAACACCACAGACCTCTAAATTGGCTTACAAAAAAGTGTAGATCCAGATGAGCCGGCTCGTGACGAACCGTCTCATCAGGATCTGCACTTTTTTCAAGTAATATAACTATTTTTAGAATTTTTTTTACCCATTTTGATAAATGAACTGATCCAAATGTAATTTTGTTATTAATTTATTGGTCTAAGAATATCATGGACCAGTCCATGTCAGTTACTTGGTGTTGAATGGGTTAATGAATGTACACTGTATATATATATATATAAATATATTTAAAACACTGTCATGACGTAATACCTTTGTACTTGCAGTCCATTATTATTAATATTGGATTGCTGTCAAAAGGCCAGAGTATTACATTAATTTCTACGCTTACATGTCGAAATTAACAATTTTAATTAGTAGGATCTTGTTATATAAGTGTGTGTTTTAAGTAAGATATAAGCCTCAAACGGATCCAATATGTAAAATATTGGATTGTTTTCAGCTTATATCCTATACATTTATACAGAAGACAACATAACGGTTGCACAATCACCACCTCCTCTACATGCACCAGCACCTGGTACAGCGGTAGACAACATTCCGCCGTATTTAATGTACGTCTCATTCCCGATACAGCCTAATCATCATCAATAGCTGTGTATGTTTACTGGGGAAATGAAGTTAATGAACAGTTCACTATTGCCAAACCAGCATTGACAAGTTCATTAATTCTAGCATCAATGCTTATAAATCATTCAGGATTATCGTGCGCACGTGACAAGCCATGCTTAATGTGACTCTAGTCATACAAGCATTGACAATACCACACTACATACAGCCATGTATCCGCGCTCTAACACGTATAAATGCATTTATGACCGGGGAGGGGGAGTCTGGCGGGAGAATTACTCCATTTATTCTCCTGCTATGTTCTGATACATGGATCTCCATTTCGCTATTTAACGTTATTTGTACCAGTTTACAGTTCTTGCAGTATTTGTTTTATTTGCCATGGTATACATAAAAGAGAATTCACACTGGTTCAAATGATCTCGTACGAGCTGTCAAATGATCTCGTACGAGCTGTCAAATGATCTCGTACGAGCTGTCAAATGATCTCGTATGAGCTGTCAAATGATCTCGTATGAGCTGTCAAATGATCTCGTACGAGCTGTCAAAGGATCTCGTACGAGCTGTCAAAGGATCTCGTACGAGCTGTCAAAGGATCTCGTACGAGCTGTCAAATGATCTCGTACGAGCTGTCAAATGATCTCGTACGAGCTGTCAAATGAGCTTGTACGAGCTGTCACATGATCTCGTACGAGCTGTCAAATGATCTCGTACGAGCTGTCAAATGATCTCGTACGAGCTGTCAAATGATCTCGTACGAGCTGTCAAATGATCTCGTACGAGCTGTCACATGATCTCGTATCAGCTGTCAAATGATCTTGTACGAGCTGTCAAATTAGAAGGAGTGAAATGCAACAGTTGGAAGTCGTGATAGTGCAGTGGTAGCGCGTTCACTTCAGGTGTGAAAGGCCCGGAGTTCGAGCCCCGCTGGAGCCGTTACGATTATGCCCTTAGGTAAGGCATTTAGATTCCACATTGCCTCTTCTCTCTCCTTCATGGCGATGGCTTCCATCAGGAATGAGGTCTCGAGAGTGATTAATATAAGTTGAAAGAACTTGTTTCGCAATCAAACTAAAATAAATTTGTATTTGTATGTAACTAAATACAATTGTTGTTCACAATAAAAATGTCATGTTACTGGCTACTAGGTGATGTGATCCGACACTTATAGTCTCTAGACGGAGGAGACAATAAATGGGGTTCCCCCTTTTTGGGGCCCCCGAAAAAAATAAAATGTCAGGGTTGTTTGGAATAAGTCTGTTACATCACACATAGTTTCCTGCACATGGCCTCATAATTAAATTTGCTGAGGTCACATGGCTGAGCGGATGAAATTCAATATTTTTGCACAAACAATTTTTGGATGGTTTGGTGTCCTTTGGCACTGTGTTGGTACAGGGAGAGTGCAACAGTCTGCACAAACATGTTATTGTTGTAGGGATATCTACATGTACAAATAATAAACTTACGATCTCAATCTCTCAATCTCAAAGCTGTTATACATTATACACAATCTCTCTAACAGTCTGTTTTACATTATACACACTCTCTCTAACAAGGCTGTTTTACATTATACACAATCTCTCTAACAAGGCTGTTTTACATTATACACAATCTCTCTAACAAGGCTGTTTTACATTATACACAATCTCTCTAACAAGGCTGTTTTACATTATACACAATCTCTCTAACAAGGCTGTTTTACATTATAGACAATCTCTCTAACAAGGATGTTTTACATTATACACAATCTCTCTAACAAGGCTGTTTTACATTATACACAATCTCTCTAACAAGGATGTTTTACATTATACACAATCTCTCTAACAAGGCTGTTTTACATTATACGCACCCATCTCTCTAACAAAGCTGTTTTACATTATACACAATCTCTCTAACAAGGCTGTTTTACATTATACACAATCTCTCTAACAAGGATGTTTTACATTATACACAATCTCTCTAACAAGGCTGTTTTACATTATACACAATCTCTCTAACAAGTCTGTTTTACATTATACACAATCTCTCTAACAAGTCTGTTTTACATTCTACACAATCTCTCTAACAAGTCTGTTTTACATTCTACACAATCTCTCTACAAGGCTGTTTTACATTATACGCACCCATCTCTCTAACAAAGCTGTTTTACATTATACACAATCTCTCTAACAAGGCTGTTTTACATTATACACAATCTCTCTAACAAGGATGTTTTACATTATACACAATCTCTCTAACAAGGCTGTTTTACATTATACACAATCTCTCTAACAAGTCTGTTTTACATTATACACAATCTCTCTAACAAGTCTGTTTTACATTCTACACAATCTCTCTAACAAGTCTGTTTTACATTCTACACAATCTCTCTACAAGGCTGTTTTACATTATACACACCCATCTCTCTAACAAGGATGTTTTACATTATACGCACCCATCTCTCTAACAAAGCTGTTTTACATTATACACAATCTCTCTAACAAGGCTGTTTTACATTATACACAATCTCTCTAACAAGGATGTTTTACATTATACACAATCTCTCTAACAAGTCTGTTTTACATTATACACAATCTCTCTAACAAGGATGTTTTACATTATACACAATCTCTCTAACAAGTCTGTTTTACATTCTACACAATCTCTCTAACAAGTCTGTTTTACATTCTACACAATCTCTCTAACAAGGCTGTTTTACATTATACGCACCCATCTCTCTAACAAGGATGTTTTACATTATACACAATCACTCTAACAAGGCTGTTTTACATTATACACAATCACTCTAACAAGTCTGTTTTACATTATACCCAATCTCTCTAACAAGGATGTTTTACATTATACACAATCTCTCTAACAAGTCTGTTTTACATTATACACAATCTCTCTAACAAGGATGTTTTACATTATACACAATCTCTCTAACAAGTCTGTTTTACATTCTACACAATCTCTCTAACAAGGCTGTTTTACATTATACGCACCCATCTCTCTAACAAGGATGTTTTACATTATACACAATCACTCTAACAAGGCTGTTTTACATTATACACAATCACTCTAACAAGTCTGTTTTACATTATACCCAATCTCTCTAACAAGGATGTTTTACATTATACACAATCTCTCTAACAAGTCTGTTTTACATTATACACAATCTCTCTAACAAGGATGTTTTACATTATACACAATCTCTCTAACAAGTCTGTTTTACATTATACACAATCTCTCTAACAAGGATGGTTTACATTATACACAATCTCTCTAACAAGTCTGTTTTACATTCTACACAATCTCTCTAACAAGTCTGTTTTACATTCTACACAATCTCTCTAACAAGGCTGTTTTACATTATACACAATCTCTCTAACAAGGCTGTTTTACATTATATGCACCAATCTCTCTAACAAGGATGTTTTACATTATACACAATCTGTCTAACAAGGCTGTTTACATTATACACAATCTCTCTAACAAGGCTGTTTACATTATACACAATCTCTCTAACAAGGCATTATACACAATCTCTCTAACAAGTCTGTTTTACACTATACACAATCTCTCTAACAAAGCTGTTTTACATTATACACAATCTCTCTAACAAGTCTGTTTTACATTATACACAATCTCTCTAACAAAGCTGTTTTACATTATACACAATCTCTCTAACAAGTCTGTTTTACATTATACACAATCTCTCTAACAAGGCTGTTTTACATTATACACAATCTCTCTAACAAGGCTGTTTTACATTATACACAATCTCTCTAACAAGTCTGTTTTACATTATACGCAGCCATCTCTCTAACAAGGCTGTTTTACATTATACACAATCTCTCTAACAAGGCTGTTTTACATTATACACAATCTCTCTCTAACAAGGCTGTTTTACATTATACGCACCCATCTCTCTAACAAGGCTGTTTTACATTATACACAATCTCTCTAACAAGGCTGTTTTACATTATACACAATCTCTCTAACAAGGCTGTTTTACATTATACACAATCACTCTAACAAGGCTGTTTTACATTATACGCACCAATCTCTCTAGCAAGGCTGTTTTACATTATACGCACCCATCTCTCTAACAAGGCTGTTTTACATTATACACAATCTCTCTAACAAAGCTGTTTTACATTATACACAATCTCTCTAACAAGGATGTTTTACATTATACACAATCTCTCTAACAAGGCTGTTTTACATTATATGCACCCATCTCTCTAACAAAGCTGTTTTACATTATACACAATCTCTCTAACAAGGCTGTTTTACATTATACACAATCTCTCTAACAAGTCTGTTTTACATTATACGCACCAATCTCTCTAGCAAAGCTGTTTTACATTATACACACCCTGTATTTCTAGCCGACCGTAAAAGGAAATTGCAGCATCCAGTAAAGTTTTCATCATTTTAGGACATTCTGCATTCAATAAGTGCATGTTACATGTAAAAGATCTGTTCAATAAAAACTATGATAAATGAGCCTGGGCTGTACTCATCCGGCCATACATGCTAGTCATTACAGAGTACAATCATTCCTATTCATGTCATTGTTAAGACAGATATAGATTTCTAAGAAACATGCTTTTCAATTAAGGCATTTTCACCAGGGCTATAGTAAAATTCTTATTTTTTGCAGCTTCAAAGCGAGTGATATTTCTGCAGAATATTTATGGCAGACATATTAAGAACAAAATAATTTTTATTGTGAGGAATGATGTATATAAATGTCCAGAACTGCTTCTCAGCTTTGGAGTACAACTGTCCGTATGATTAACTGGCAAATGCTATATATTATATACATACTCCTCCAGCCAAGCCTTATAAGACCATTTGAATAGAAGAAATGATTGCCAACAAGAATTTGGAGAAGAGGTTTCCAGTTGGCATTGGTGCCATAGAAGAAATGATTGCCAACAAGAATTTGGATAAGGTTTCGAGTTGGTATTGGTGCTATAGAAGAAATGATTGCCAACAAGAATATGGAGAAGAGGTTTCCAGTTGGTATTGATGCAATAGAAGAAATGATTGGCAACAAGAATTTGGATAAGGTTTCCAGTTGGTATTGGTGCAATAGAAGAAATGATTGCCAGCAAGAATTTGGAGAAGAGGTTTCCAGTTGGTATTGGTGCTATAGAAGAAATGATTGCCAACAAGAATTTGGATACGGCTTCCAGTTGGTATTGGTGCAATAGAAGAAATGATTGCCAACAAGAATTTGGATAAGGCTTCCAGTTGGTATTGGTGTTATAGAAGAAATGATTGCCAACAAGAATTTGGATAAGGCTTCCAGTTGGCATTGGTGCCATAGAGGAGAAAGAATTTGGATAAGGTTTCCTGTTGGTATTGGTGCTATAGAAGAAATGATTGCCAACAAGAATTTGGATAAGGTTTCGAGTTGGCATTGGTGCTTTAGAAAAAATGATTGCCAACAAGAATTTGGAGAAGGTTTCCAGTTGGCATTGGTGCCATAGAAGAAATGATTGCCAACAAGAATTTGGATAAGGCTTCCTCCAGTTGGTATTGGTGCAATAGAAGAAATGATTGTCAACAAGAATTTGGATAAGGCTTTCAGTTGGTATTGTTGCTATAGAAGAAATGATTGCCAACAAGAATTTGGATAAGGCTTCCAGTTGGTATTGGTGCTATAGAAGAAATGATTGCCAACAAGAATTTGGATAAGGTTTCCAGTTGGTATTGGTGCCATAGAAGAAATGATTGCCAACAAGAATTTGGATAAGGTTTCCAGTTCGTATTGGTGCAATAGAAGAAATGATTGCCAACAAGAATTTGGATAAGGCTTCCAGTTGGTATTGGTGCTATAGAAGAAATGATTGCCAACAAGAATTTGGAGAAGAGGTTTCCAGTTGGCATTGGTGCAGCTGTTGATGAACTGGAGAAACCTTTTCCTAATTTAATGAAACCACACATGCATTTGAAGAAACCACATAAAAAAACCTGAAAAATTATGAAATAAAACTGTGTTTTAAAAGAAGACAAAATCACAAATGATACTTTCCATAGCACACCAGTCCTATAGTTCAATCATATTGTATTGCATATCAGTTACCTGTATAATACAACATGTATAGATATATACAACACATAAGGAGCTGCTGCTACATGTAAATTGATAAAACAAATGGTTTGGGCCACAAGTTTTGCCCATAGCGCGCCCATTTCTCTGTATGGCAGCAGCCACTGCCCCCATATGGAAGTGAACACCCTAGTTAATTAATTATTCAAAATCTCTACAAATCTTTCAAACCTCCATCCAAAATCATGCTAGTCTGCCTCCTACTATGTTATGTGCTGCACATTATCATACAGTGAAATTGCTACTGTGCTCTCGACCTGCAACCAAGTCTCATTACACAATGCCGTCAATCTCATAATGTCACGTCACATCTCCCCAAATAATAACATACTTGAAGAAACTTTAATTACACGATAATTCAACTCTTCACAATTTCAACATTCAAGAGTCTACTTGCAGCCTTCAGGGACTTTGGTGGCGATGTCTAAAATTGTGAAATCCAACAGAATTTGAAACCTTAATCACTAGGTATCATAAGTGACTGCATAATACCGCATTTTCTTACCAGGTATTATAGCAACATCAAAGGGGCGGAAACAGATTTTTGGCAAGCATGTATGAGTGCATTGCCTATAACAGAAAAATGGCAATTGCATTATGGTCAAAGTACCATATATTTACTGTTGAAGATTTGGTAGTTATGGCAACTTTAATGTGCATGCAGACCATGTTTGGTAGTTAATCGTAACTTTAATGTACATGCAGACCATGTTTGGTAGTTAATCGCAACTTTAATGTACATGTCATCTCATTTTGTTCATATTTACTCCGATACCTTTGACCAATAACAATAGAGAACGTAGTACATGTATAATATTGCAGAAAATGAGTGTACAGAACTGGTACCCTGTATATTTGGATATAACACTACAGTACAAGGTTTCTACAGCAACCAACCCTATATTATCTTTGCTTGTATTCAGTTTCATACAGCCATCACATATTTTCTTATATGTACACACATGTAATAACATCTGGATGGATTCTGATTGGTTGACAAAATAATCATTGTACATTAATCTTAATTTAAAGTATGCGTATTTCTATTTGAATTGGTACATACCATTAATGGTAAAACAAAATATGATTTAAAAGATGTCTCGACCCAATTATAACGCTGTTTCAAACATAAACATAACGTTGCTTTGCGTAGTGATGTCATGACAATTTATTTGGTGACATCATGACAATTTATTTGGTGACATCATGACAATTTATTTGGTGACATCATGACAATTTATTTGGTGACATCATGACAATTTATTTGGTGACATCATGACAATTTATTTGGTGACATCATGACAATTTGCGCTGACACTTGGCGCAAAAATGAAACTAGCAACGTAACTTATTAAAACGAGCGCGTTCTGGTAGTGTAATAAAAAGGATCATACACTCGTGATGATTTCATACCATATTTTATGAAACTCGTTTTGGAATTTTGCTATTAACCCATTTCATTCGGGATATCGTTCAAACGGTATCTGCAAAGAACATAGAGCCAGATCAACCACCACGGAACATTCTGTCTGATCAGGCTCTATGCTGTTTGCTAGTCAGATGATCTTGCTAAGACACTTGGCTATGTAGCAAACAACATAGATCCTGATCAGCACACAGCATCACGCTGCGGCTGATGTTGTTTGCAAAAGCCTTTAAATATATCCAGAATTAAATGGGTTAAGCTTGCAAAATTCATGTTTCATAGAATATGAAATCACAACTCATGTAAGATCCTATATATGTATGTGCGGCTGTAGTAGTAGTCGGATAGGCAAACATTTCGAAAGTTTATTTATTGCAATGCATTATTTTGCTAGCTCTGGAATGACAACTACAGTTCTTTCTATTGATTCTAAATGCTCATATGTACAAACTATCATTTTGCATTTAATTTGCCTTGGAACCTAAGTGTGTCTCGAATGGATGTGAGAGGGATTGTAGCCTCGAGTTATTTTAAACTTTATTTATTTTACAACGATTGCGAAGCAAGTTCTAACAACTTATATTAATCGCTCTCGTTGGCGCGGATGAAAGCGTAAATGTGGTCGTGTGGGAGGAAACCAGAGTACCCGGAGAAAACCAACCTGTTTGATCTGGTGACCACAGTACCATCTCACATACTTCCTGGTCCGAGGATCAAACCCAGCTTGCATTGGTGAGAAGCGAGCACACAAACCACTAATCAGACAGCCAAATAAGCCATTAGATTATTATCAATCCCCTATGTAATAAGCCATAGCATGTATACCAGTCCATCTCTCATATTTAATAAGCCATAAAAGTCATCTGTCATAAAATCTGTACATTTCAATCGATACACACAAATCTGTCACAATGCAAAAAGCCATGAAATCTATGTTAAGTCATCTATCACAATGCAAGAAGCCATGAAATCTATACTAAGTCATCTATCACAATGCAAGAAGCCATGAAATCTATGCTAAGTCATCTATCACAATGCAAGAAGCCATGAAATCTATACTAAGTCATCTATCACAATGCAAGAAGCCATGAAATCTATGCTAAGTCATCTATCACAATGCAAGAAGCCATGAAATATATGCTAAGTCATCTATCACAATGCAAGAAGCCATGAAATCTATGCTAAGTCATCTATCACAATGCAAGAAGCCATGAAATCTATGCTAAGTCATCTATCACAATGCAAGAAGCCATGAAATCTATGCTAAGTCATCTATCACAATGCAAGAAGCCATGAAATCTATGCTAAGTCATCTATCACAATGCAAGAAGCCATGAAATCTATACTAAGTCATCTATCACAATGCAAGAAGCCATGAAATCTATGCTAAGTCATCTATCACAATGCAAGAAGCCATGAAATCTATGCTAAGTCATCTATCACAATGCAAGAAGCCATGAAATCTATGCTAAGTCATCTATCACAATGCAAGAAGCCATGAAATCTATGCTAAGTCATCTATCACAATGCAAGAAGCCATGAAATCTATGCTAAGTCATCTATCACAATGCAAGAAGCCATGAAATCTATGCTAAGTCATCTATCACAATGCAAGAAGCCATGAAATCTATGCTAAGTCATCTATCACAATGCAAGAAGCCATGAAATCTATGCTAAGTCATCTATCACAATGCAAGAAGCCATGAAATCTATACTAAGTCATCTATCACAATGCAAGAAGCCATGAAATCTATGCTAAGTCATCTATCACAATGCAAGAAGCCATGAAATCTATACTAAGTCATCTATCACAATGCAAGAAGCCATGAAATCTATACTAAGTCATCTATCACAATGCAAGAAGCCATCAAATCTATGCTAAGTCAGTTATCACAATGCAAGAAGCCATCAAATCTATATAAGCCATCTATCACAATGCAAGTTCCAGAACAAGACCAGAACTCATTTGTGAAGCAAGCGTTTACAAAGTTAGATTAATCGATCTGGAGACCTCATTCCTGATGGAATCCAACCCAACTAGGGAGAGAGAAGAGGCAATGCGGAATTTAAGTATCTTGCCAAAGGGCACAATCGTAATGGCTACAGCTGGACACGAACTCTGGGCGTTTAACACTTGAAGCGAACGCGCTACCACTGCGCTATCACAACTTCTTAGAAAAAACCTCCCAAGATGCCTTCAAGTCACGCCACATGCAATGCAAATTGTTTTAAATTAGTTTTTAAGAATCCAGTACACGACAAACTTGAAAAACCACGAAGACCAGCACGCATGCAAGGAATCAATTAACTCGCAGCGGAACGTCAAAATCACAATTGGCCTCTATTTGATATTTGAAGAAGATATTTATTTGCCTTTATAATTTCAAAGCAAAACATCCCATTAACTGACATATTAGGCTAGAAATAGGCTTATTCTGTAAATGGAGACGAACAATAATCTGATGTATGAATAATGTAGAACACAATCACACGCAAATCGAAGTCTTTTACATAAGAAAATGCATCGTGGAAGTTGTGATAGCGCAGTGGATGCGCGTTCGCTCCAGGTGCGAAAGGTCTGGAGTTCTAGCCCCGCTGGAGCCGTTACGATTGTGCCCTTAGGGCAAGGCATTTAATTTCCATGTTGCCTCTTCACTCTCCTTCATGGCGATGGATTCCATCAGGAATGTGGTCTCGAGAGTGATTATTATAAGTTGTAAGAACTTGTTTCACAATCAAGCTAAAATAAATGTGTATAAACTATATAAGAAAAGGTTTGAATTACCGAGTCTAGATTAGGAAAACAAACTATGAGAAAGAGACAACATGCAAACACTTGATGAAAATTATATGTTTTCCGGCGTTAATAGATTCCCCAGTTTACCCCAGATAGAAGAAGGCCATATAAATGCACATAACTTAGGAATCATGCACTATTATTCTAATGTCCCACAGACGTTTATATGCCAACACCCCTAGATTTAGCTGATTTTCAATCACCATAATATTCGACTGGTCATAGTTCACATTCAATCACCATAATATTCAAAGGTCATAGTTCACAATCTATTTGCTGGAAGTTCTCTTGCAGAAATGATGAAACTGCCCAACTAGGTGCCTAATGGAATGTTTTGATCTTGGAACTCAGAGGACCCGGAATTTGCATGCGACATGTCGCCTCATTCACAGACACTGATGGTCTGGACAAATGATCCCCAGCATCAGGTGGGCGGTTCTGGTCCCAAAATAGTTCTTGTACAGTCTACATCCGATGTGTCAAAGTCGGTTATGTCGAATGAATTCTACGGTTATCTCGAAGTCGGATCAAAGTCCCGTTTCAAGCACTATCATTTGATCTGTTTATATCGAATTTCGTTAAGTCAAACTTCGGTTATGTCGAAGTATTTTGTTCGGTCCGACGGAATTTGACATAATGGATGTAGACTGTATTTGTTTTTAAGGACATTGTGATTCAACCACACAAAACCTTGCAGGTGTGCCACACCAGGCATAGCCCTTGCACTGTAACATAGCTCAATTCAAATGCAATGACCATGGATATTCCTTGTATAAATTGTTCACAGTAATAAGTAGGGATGGCAACGAATGGTGATTGTGATATTCGAATATTCGGATGATCTTCCGAACGAATATTCGAATATTTGCAAACTTTCGATTTCCACTACAGTTAGTACCTGTAAAACAAATGCTTCGCAGTTTGTGTCCCGTCAAATAGACTGCATTAATCAATTAGTGACCCCTGAAAGGTGTGAACAACATGTCATCACCCTTCTTTGTTATTTGGAGCCAAATCGCGATGACATTTCGCACCTTCGGGCACGCATTGGGTCATTCTTTGTTTTCGAAACTTAATTGATTGAAATTTAAACAAACATATATATCCTTTTAAGTTATGATTTAACTGCAATTGATTAAAATTTGATTTGAATTTTTTTTTAAATATTCGAATATGGTTTTAATATTCGAATATTCGGACGTTCGAACAAATATTCGAATATTCGAACATTCATTGCCATCCCTAGTAATAAGTGATTTATTGTACCAGGTTTGTACAGGGTGTGAAATAGTGGATTTATAAACAAACTGTACCTCATCCGATACAGCTGTGGTAAACGCCAGGGCCTGGGCACTCTGTATAACCTCAGCCTGTAAATATACAAGACACATATCTTACACATTGGTTGACAACATACAGGAAACATCATTATAATAAACCTGTATATATACAAGACACATATCTTACACATTGGTTGACAACACACAGGAAACATCATTATAATAAACCTGTATATACTGCCCGAAACACACGAGAAACATGCAAACACATATACAAGCTATACGTCCCTGACTACATGAGATTCTTGTCTTTGTTATGAATGTTGGTTTGGCTATCACATGCATGCAGTATTGGTAATGTATGTGGTATTGGTAATGTATGTGGTATTGGTAATGTATGTGGTATTGGTAATGTATGTGGTATTGGGTAATGTATGTTGTATTGGTAATGTATGTGGTATTGGGTAATGTATGTGGTATTGGTAATGTATGTGGTATTGGGTAATGTATGTGGTACTGGGTAATGTATGTGGTATTGGGTAATGTATGTGGTATTGGTAATGTATGTGGTATTGGGTAATGTATGCAGTATTGGGTAATGTATGTGGTATTGGTAATGTATGTGATATTGGTAATGTATGTGGTATTGGTAATGTATGTGGTATTGGGTAATGTATGTGGTATTGAGTAATGTATGCAGTATTGGGTAATGTATGTGGTACTGGTAATGTATGTGGTATTGGGTAATGTATGTGGTATTGGGTAATGTATGCGGTATTGGGTAATGTATGTGGTACTGGGTAATGTATGTGGTACTGGGTAATGTGTGTGGTATTGGGTAATGTGTGTGGTACTGGGTAATGTATGTGGTATTGGGTAATATATGTGGTACTGGGTAATGTGTGTGGTATTGGGTAATGTGTGTGGTACTGGGTAATGTATGTGGTATTGGGTAATGTATGTGGTATTGGGTAATGTATGTGGTATTGGGTAATGTATGTGGTATTGGGTAATGTATGCGGTATTGGGTAATGTATGTGGTACTGGGTAATGTGTGTGGTACTGGGTAATGTGTGTGGTACTGGGTAATGTGTGTGGTATTGGGTAATGTATGCGGTATTGGGTAATGTATGTGATATTGGTAATGTATGTGGTATTGGGTAATGTATGCAGTATTGGTAATGTATGTGGTATTGGGTAATGTATGCAGTATTGGTAATGTATGTGGTATTGGGTAATGTATGCGGTATTGGGTAATGTATGTGGTACTGGGTAATGTATGTGGTACTGGGTAATGTATGTGGTACTGGGTAATGTATGTGGTACTGGGTAATGTATGTGGTACTGGGTAATGTATGTGGTACTGGGTAATGTATGTGGTACTGGGTAATGTATGCGGTATTGGGTAATGTATGTGGTACTGGGTAATGTATGCGGTATTGGGTAATGTATGTGGTACTGGGTAATGTATGTGGTACTGGGTAATGTATGTGGTACTGGGTAATGTGTGTGGTATTGGGTAATGTATGTGGTATTGGGTAATGTATGTGATATTGGTAATGTATGTGGTATTGGGTAATGTATGTGGTATTGGTAATGTATGTGGTATTGGGTAATGTATGCAGTATTGGTAATGTATGTGGTATTGGGTAATGTATGTGGTTTTGGTAATGTATGTGGTATTGGGTAATGTATGTGGTACTGGGTAATGTATGTGGTACTGGGTAATGTATGTGGTACTGGGTAATGTATGCGGTATTGGGTAATGTATGTGGTACTGGGTAATGTATGTGGTATTGGGTAATGTATGCGGTACTGGGTAATGTATGCGGTACTGGGTAATGTATGTGGTATTGGTAATGTATGTGGTACTGGGTAATGTATGTGGTATTGTACTGGGTAATGTATGTGGTACTGGGTAATGTATGTGGTACTGGGTAATGTATGTGGTACTGGGTAATGTATGTGGTACTGGGTAATGTATGTGGTACTGGGTAATGTATGTGGTACTGGGTAATGTATGTGGTACTGGGTAATGTATGTGGTACTGGGTAATGTATGCGGTATTGGGTAATGTATGTGGTACTGGGTAATGTATGCGGTATTGGGTAATGTATGTGGTACTGGGTAATGTATGTGGTACTGGGTAATGTATGTGGTACTGGGTAATGTGTGTGGTATTGGGTAATGTATGTGGTATTGGGTAATGTATGTGATATTGGTAATGTATGTGGTATTGGGTAATGTATGTGGTATTGGTAATGTATGTGGTATTGGGTAATGTATGCAGTATTGGTAATGTATGTGGTATTGGGTAATGTATGTGGTTTTGGTAATGTATGTGGTATTGGGTAATGTATGTGGTACTGGGTAATGTATGTGGTACTGGGTAATGTATGTGGTACTGGGTAATGTATGCGGTATTGGGTAATGTATGTGGTACTGGGTAATGTATGTGGTATTGGGTAATGTATGCGGTACTGGGTAATGTATGCGGTACTGGGTAATGTATGTGGTATTGGTAATGTATGTGGTACTGGGTAATGTATGTGGTATTGTACTGGGTAATGTATGTGGTATCGTTAATGTATGTGCTATTGGACATGGTGGTGTCAAGAGGCATTCATATACGGGAAAACGTTAAAAGATCTGTGCAGGATTAACCACAACTCTCTCAGAATATTTTTTGGGATCATATAGTTTGTATTAAATTTATAAAAAAATGTATTCAGTTGATACAAATTTCTGTTAACAAGTTCATAGTTAATCACTCTCGAGACCTCATTCCCCATCACAACCATTAACCCATTCAACACCAAGTAACTCACATGGACTGGTCCATGATATTCATAAACCAATAAATGAATAAGAAAATCACATTTGGACAAGTTCATTTATCAAAATGGGTAATTATGTCTAAAAATAGTCATATCACTGGAAAAAGGGAGGATCCTGATGAGACGGCTCGTCACGAGCCGGCTCATCTGGATCTATACTTTTTGTAAGCCTATTTAGAGGTCTGTCGTGTTGAACGGGTTAATGACCTTTTTTATTATTTATCATTTTCTCAGAATAGTTTAGCTAACATATTTATAAGAAATATATGAGCAGTTTCTCAGAATATGTTAGTGCAGACATTATAAATTTATAAGAAATCTATATCGAGACGATTATTAGAATATATTGATAAACACACTTCACCTTTTATAGACACTTATGATCAGATTCTCAGAATATTGTAGTGAACATATCACATTTATAAGAAATATATGACCAGTTTCCCTAGAATATGTTAGTGAACATATCACTTTTTACAAGAATCAAGACTATATTATGTTATATTATGTTATATTTCGGGTTTTACGCTTGCATCAGCACCATTTCGGGCTATATCGCCGGCGGCAGTTTACTTAACAACACCTTTCCTGGGCAGGCTCCAGCGGTTAACCAGTACTTGGGTGCACCGCACCAACCTCCGTAAGAAACTGCCAACTTTTTCATATAAATGAGACATGGCCTAAGCGGGGCTTGAACCCGTGGCCATCAGTGATGATAGGTTACAGTGGTATACAAGTCAGCGACCGTAACCACTCGACCACGGAGGCGGACTCAAGACTATATTAGTTAATCAGTACTTCTAATAAATATATTTTAGTGAAAATAGTCATTTTTAAGAATCACTGCTTGTTGGTCGGTCATACACTTGTTTACCAAGACGCATCATGCAACAAGCATATTCCGTACAACCCTATGAATATTTAATTTTAATTTCAATGAAATTCAAATTAAATTTGTGGCCCGGCAGTCTCGGAGCGTTCTTTGCAAGTAGGACAAATTTTCCTCATTTTCTCTACAATACTGTCATACTAAGCTTTAGTTAAATCGTTTATGCAAATTTTCTGGAATTACTGCCCAGGAAATTGTGGAAAATTGAATAACTGCCTTTCTTAGGGCTCTGTTTGCTATGTAAATTTCCCGGCAAAGTTTCATAAAACATAATCTGGGAGGTTAAATGAAGCAGTAAGCTCAGTCTTGCAAAATGTCTACCAATAAGTAGGAGAATATGAGAATAAGATGGAATGGGAGCACTTGATTTGTCAGGAGCTGGGTATAATTTTGGCTATCTATTGGAATGGGTACACTTGATTTGCCAATCACCGGGTGAATTCTGCTACCTACTGGAATGGGTGCACTTGATTTGCCAATCACCGGGTGAATTCTGCTACCTACTGGAATGGGTACACTTGATTTGCCAATCACCGGGTGAATTCTGCTACCTACAGGAATGGGTGCACTTGATTTGCCAATCACAGAGTGAATTCTGCTACCTACAGGAATGGGAGCACTTGATTTGCCAATCACCGGGCGAATTCTGCTACCTGCTGGAATGGGTGATATTGATTTGTCAGCTTCTGGGTACAATTGGGCTACTTGCCCGAATGGGTGAACTTGATTTGTCAGCTTCTGGGTACAATTGGGCTACTTGCCCGAATGGGTGAACTTGATTTGTCAGCTTCTGGGTACAAGTGGACTACTTGCCTGAATGGGTGCACTTGATTTGTCAGCTTCTGGGTACAAGTGGACTACTTGCCTGAATGGGTGCACTTGATTTGTCAGCTGCTGGGTACAAATGGGTGCAGAAGAGAAAGAATATTTAATTGTTGTACTCATTTGACATATTGACCTAGTTTTAAGATATAATAACATAATTAAAGCTATCTTGAAAGATGATCACTCAATAATCATTGGTATGAAATTTCATAATGA
Organism: Archivesica marissinica; assembly: GCA_014843695.1. Taxonomy (NCBI): domain Eukaryota; kingdom Metazoa; phylum Mollusca; class Bivalvia; order Venerida; family Vesicomyidae; genus Archivesica; species Archivesica marissinica. Next base: position 3,470,459 of record CM026394.1, on the reverse strand, counting down.
TTGGACAAGTGGTTCAGAAGGAGAGGCTGATTGAAGCAAAACGTTAGGTTTATACACATTTATTTTAGCTCGATTACGAAACAAGTTCTTACAACTTATATTAAGCACTCTCGATACTTCATTCCTGATTGAATCCATTGCCATGAGGGAGAGAGAAGAGAATTTAAATGCCTTGCGTCTAAGGGCACAATTGTAACAGCTCCAACGGGACTCAAACTCCGGGCCTTTTGCACCTGAAGCAAACGCGCTACAACTGAGTTATCACAAATTCCAATGTTAACGCAAGATAACCGGCACAGAACGATCACAAACGCTCACCATTGGAAACATGTGCTCAGGAAGGCTTAAAAAAAGCATCAGTTGATGACTGGGTATAGAAGTCTAGCTTTTCCACCAAAACAATACAACAGAAAGACATGTCTGAAAACAATTAATTATATATGGAGACATGATCAGCATTAACCACCTCTTACACTGTATTGGTCCTAGGAGTACCATACACAATCACAGAAATGAGAGAGGGAATAACAAATGGACCATCAATACAATCAAACCCTTTCAGGGACGATTATCTTATCATTTTGTTTCTATAGTCACTCCATATATGTTTTCCAATTTCTATACTTTCTTCATTTCAGTTCTCCTTTTTATATACTTGCTACATTTATGCTATCTTCCATGTTCTATGCTTCCTCCACCTGTGAGCTCTTCCATGTTCTATACTTCCTCCACCTGTGAGCTCTTCCATGTTCTATACTTCCTCCACCTGTGAGCTCTTCCATGTTCTATACTTCCTCCACATATGAGCTCTTCCATGTTCTATACTTCCTCCACATGTGAGCTCTTCCATGTTCTATACTTCTTCCACCTGTGAACTCTTCCATGTTCTATACTTCCTCCACCTGTGAGTTCTTCCATGTTCTATACTTCTTCCACCTGTGAGTTCTTCCATGTTCTACACTTCCTCCACATGTGATCTCTTCCATGTTCTATACTTCCTCCACCTGTGAGCTCTTCCATGTTCTACATTTCCTCCACCTGTGAGTTCTTCCATGTTCTATGCTTCTTCCACATGTGAGCTCTTCCATGTGCTATACTTCCTCCACCTGTGAGCTCTTCCATGTTCTATGCTTCTTCCACATGTGAGCTCTTCCATGTTCTATACTTCCTCCACATGTGAGCTCTTCCATGTTCTATACATCCTCCACCTGTAAGCTCTTCCATGTTCTATACTTCCTCCACATGTGAGCTCTTCCATGTGCTATACTTCCTCCACCTGTAAGCTCTTCCATGTTCTATACATCCTCCACATGTGAGCTCTTCCATGTTCTATACTTCCTCCACATGTGAGCTCTTCCATGTTCTAGGCTTCTTCCACCTGTGAGCTCTTCCATGATCTATGCTTCCTCCACCTGTGAGCTCTTCCATGTTCTGTACTACATCCACCTGTGAGCTCTTCCATGTTCTATGCTTCCTCCACCTGTGAGCTCTTCCATGTTCTGTACTACATCCACCTGTGAGCTCGTCCATGTTCTATGCTTCCTCCACCTGTGAGCTCTTCCATGTTCTATACTTCCTCCACCTGTGAGCTCTTTCATTTCTGCATTACATCCACCTGTCTGTACTTCCTCCACCTGTGAGCTCTTCCATTTCTGTATTACATCCATCTGTCTGTACTACATCCACCTGTGAGCTCTTCCATTTTCTGTACTACATCCATCTTTGTTCTCCTGCAATGTCTACACTTCCTTCATTTTCTATAGTTTGTGTGTCTGCTCCATCTTTGTTCTCTATTTGCTATGCTCCCACCATCACTGTTTGCCTAATATCTATATTTACTTCATCTGCATTCTCCTCCATTTCAAGTTTCATCGATTTATGTTCTACTCTATTTTCTATATTCTTTCCATTTGTGCTCTCTTCCATTTTCTATTCTTTCTCCTTATGTAGTTCTCTTCTCAGATTTCTTTCTAGATTGTGTTATTCATTTTCTATATTTCCTACATCTGTATTCACCTCCCTTTTCTATACTCCATCCGTCTGTGTTCTCTTCCACATCTATACTCCATCCATCTGTGTTCTCTTCCATTTCTATACTTCCTCCACTATTTGTGTCCTCTTTCATTTCTATTCTTCATCCACTATCTGAGTTCGGAGTTCTCTTTCAGTTCTATACTACTTCCATCTCTGTTCTCAATTTCTATACTTTCTCCCAAATATTTCTTCCATCTGTGTTTTCTTAGAGATTTAAATTAATATACTATTATATCTCCATACAAACGACAGCCATTTAGCTATCATGCAGTGGATAGGTAGTCGCCATATCTACCCCACCGCCATAGATATTACTGGGACTACATGAGATTCTGGCCTTTATTATGAGCATTGGTTTGGCTACTACATTGTCAATGTATGACGTATTGGTAATGGCGTCAAGAGGTGCTTCTATGAGGGAAAGGGTCAATGTATGTCGTATTGGTAATGGCGTCTAAGAGGTGCTTCTATGAGGAAAGGGTTAATGAACATTGGTTTGGCTACTACATTGTCAATGTATGTCGTATTGGTAATGGCATCAAGAGGTGCTTCTATGAGGGAAACGGTTAATTTATGTCGTATTGGTAATGGCATCAGGAGTTGCTTCTATGACGGAAAGGGTTAATGAACATTGGTTTGGCTACTACATTGTCAATGTGTGTCGTATTGGTAATGGCGCCAAGAGGTGCTTCTATGAGAGAAAGGGTTAATGTATGTCATATTGGTAATGGCGTCAAGAGGTGCTTCTATGAGGGAAAGGGTTAATGTATGTCATATTGGTAATGGCGTCAAGAGGTGCTTCTATGAGGGAAAGGATTAATGTATGTCGTATTGGTAATGGCGTCAAGAAGTGCTTCTATGAGGGAAAGGATTAATGTATGTCGTATTGGTAATGGCGTCAAGAGGTGCTTCTATGAGGGAAAGGGTTAATGTATGTTGTATTGGTAATGGCGTCAAGAGGTGCTTCTATGAGGGAAAGGGTTAATGAACCTCTTCATTCTGGGGGCACAGCCTCTTATGAATAATAACTGAACACATGGTTTGTCGGTTGTTGATATTATGTGATCAACGGCCAGGTTCTTCATGCAAATACACATTGTAAATACAGATACTATCATGTTCTGAGCTATATCTGCTTATCTACCTTGGTATATGATTTTGCAATTACAGACAGGGGATAATCATATTTAAACTGATAGCGCCAGTAGAACCTGGTTCTTCCATGTCAACACATGTGTACAGCTCTCTTTAATTTCTGAGATACCAACATTTTTACAAACTTTCATCAGGAAAGGAAGATAAAAATGTTGTTAAAGTTGTAATAAACTTACAACATGGAACATTCCATGTTAATTATTCTTAGAAATTTCAATCCATTCCAGCCAGTCGAAGATTAGGCAAGTGTAACAGGTTTCATAAACTATTCTAATAGTAAAGCCATAAACAGAATCTTAACACCAAATGAATTAATTTCCTAAACCCCCCCACCCCGCCTCAAAAATATGATCAATGAATCCTACTACTCACTAACATAACTTTTCCTATTCATAAAAGTAAATCATTGCATGTTTTCGATGCAAATCTAACTGTAATGGTGCAATTTCCTGATAACAAACATAAATCTGTTTCTCTCCCAAACAAATGGTGGATTTTCCTTCATTTTGCAATAGCCTGCAAATGTCAAATCACAAGCACGAATGCTTTGAAATGATCAATACAGAAACCCATTTTAAACGAAAATGATTTATTTATTTGTTTCATATTTTATTGCTCTTTTTGTTCCGGATTTATAAGGAAATTCTATTTCTCATACTGACTACATCCTTGTAGAGAAAGTTCTTGGAATGAGTTAGCAAATTTCCTTTAAAGACACAATCAGGTCTTCTCAAATTGAGATGTCATTTAAAGGCAAATGTAAATAGAATGTGGCTCTGGTATAAATACAAAATAGAGTGACATAATTCCACAATCTACACTTATATATATACAGTCTACATCCGTTATGTCAAAGTCGGTTATGTAGAATTCTCCGGTTATCTCGACGTCGGTTCAAAGTCCCGTTTCAGACACCATCATTTTACATATAACTGGCTCCGTTTATATATAATTTCGTTATGTCAAACTTCGGTTTTGTCAAAGTATTTTGTTCGGTCTGACGGAATTCGACATAACGGATGTAGACTGTACACTCTCTTTGGTGGCCTGGTGTATCACAATTCAAGTGTGAAAGGACCACAACCAACAGAAAAACATGCAAACGATTGCAATAAAACTGGAGGTACCTCGCCTTAATTACACTGAAATTAGGGGACACCACAAATTAAAATGACATTAAGCGAGATGCTTTTATACTGACCGGGGGGAGCTCTCAATACTGAACCAATCATTACCCTGGAGCACTGACCGGGGGATCTGTCAATACTGAACCAATCATTATCCTGGAGCACTGACCGGGGGATCTGTCAATACTGAACCAATCATTACCCTGGAGCACTGACCAGGGGAGCTGTCAATACTGAACCAATCATTACTCTGGAGCACTGACCCGGGGATCTGTCAATACTGAACCAATCATTACTCTGGAGCACTGACCGGGGGGAGCTGTCAATACTGAACCAATCATTACTCTGGAGCACTGACCGGGGGGGGAGCTGTCAATACTGAACCAATCATTACTCTGGAGCACTGACCGGGGGGATCTGTCAATACTGAACCAATCATTACTCTGGAGCACTGACCGGGGGGAGCTCTCAATACTGAACCAATCATTACCCTGGAGCACTGACCGGGGGATCTGTCAATACTGAACCAATCATTACCCTGGAGCACTGACCGGGGGATCTGTCAATACTGAACCAATCATTACTCTGGAGCACTGACCGGGGGATCTGTCAATACTGAACCAATCATTACCCTGGAGCACTGACCGGGGGATCTGTCAATACTGAACCAATCATTACTCTGGAGCACTGACCGGGGGATCTGTCAATACTGAACCAATCATTACTCTGGAGCACTGACCGGGGGATCTGTCAATACTGAACCAATCATTACCCTGGAGCACTGACCGGGGGATCTGTCAATACTGAACCAATCATTACTCTGGAGCACTGACCGGGAGATCTGTCAATACTGAACCAATCATTACTCTGGAGCACTGACCGGGAGATCTGTCAATACTGAACCAATCATTACTCTGGAGTGCATGATTCTCCACCTATTACTTTAATCATATTTTATTGCATTCATATACAATGTACAGAACAAACAAATGAATACACTTGTATTCTCCACCTATTAAAATGATGCTACAAACGGTCACTTTATTCATTTATTAAATATGATGTCACAAACCATGATGTTATCACACAAACCGAACGACTAAATAAGACCGACTCCTTCAGTTGTAACTCATTTTGGTCTCATCGCATTCACATTGAAATGAAAATATGCGGTATGGAATAAAACCTTTTACTATCTATCTATCTATCTATCTATCTATCTATCTATCTATCTATCTATCTATCTATCTATCTATCTATCTATCTATCTATCTATCTATCTATCTATCTATCTATCTATCTATCTATCTATCTATTATCTATCTATCTATCTATCTATCTATCTATCTATCTATCTATCTATCTATCTATCTATCTATCTATCTATCTATCTATCTATCTATTTTACACTTACAAACGAGAAACAGATGTGCATTAAAACCAAGTGTTCATACAATAGGTCATATACTTCAAATCACTTAACCCTCACTGCTGTAGGTTCAAAGCCCATTCAAAGTGTCAAATTCTGCTGGCTTGCAAAACAATTGGTGGTTTTACCCAGGTGCACATCTATGCTCGAAATACTGCTCGGAGTAGAACCTGATGTCTTCCTCCACCAATAATAGCTGGAGTCGCTATAATCATGACCTAAAAGCTGTTGGTGATACTTTTAAATCCAACAACAAAGAAGCAATCTAGTGCCACACATCTTATGTTTATTTATCGTCGCTACCGGTTACCCATATGAGCGACGCCTCCTGAAGAGATTAGTCATTTTAGATTTTTGGAGGATAGTGCAATGATACAGACAAAGACCCATTCCAGAATCTCCTCTGGTTCTTTTACGTGCACGGTGTAAAGCACCGACACGAGACCTCGGTTAAAGTCCTATCTGAAAGACTGTTAATTTTATTAGGGTCAGACGGGGGATCGAACCTGTGATCTCTGGATTACCAGTCCAACGTGTCACAGAAGAATTGTTGAATAAATCGCTGGTCAAGACTCCTAAGACTATCACTATTTCACCAGTTATGTTGTAATGGTTCCCATTAACCCATTTGATTCTGGATACAGTTCAAACGGTATTTGCAAAGAACATAGAGCCAGATCAGCCGCCATGGAAAGTACCGTCTGATCATGCTCTATGCTGTTTGCTATTCAGATGATCTTGCTAAGACATTTGGCTATGTAGTAAACAACATAGATCCTGATCAGCATGCAGCATCACGCTGCAGCTGATCTGGATCTATGTTGTTTGCAAAAGACTTGAATGAAATGGGTTAAATACCCAAAACTATGGGGAAAACAGTCTTAGGATCTCATTTCATAAATATCACACACCACAGACAAGTCCATTTAAAATAGACAACAGACACTTTCATAGCTCTGGGGCACACTATGAAGGGTCAGATTGGTGGATTCTAGGTGTATTTTGCATGCTGGGGGTAAATAAAGTCTATAAATACCGGTAGTTCAAATAATTTATAACAGACAACAATTCATTAATGTATTTTTCTTATTAGCAACTGAAAATTCGAAAATATACCATGGAAATTCATTGGAATTGTGTCGCTAAAACAAATAAAGATGTAGCATTTGCCTGTTTGTGTGCGACTGTTATATTTCCAACAACTATCTCAGCTTTATGCATGTAAAGTAACTCCTTTGAGAGAGGCCTAGTTTCTTTTAAATGAGTTATGTTTCAAGAAAGTACATCAAATCCCCCATGTCACATCTCACTTTTCCTACTTTCTAGTATATAACTGTATTAGATGTCCCCCTTTGGAATACGTGTCCTTCAATTTGGCTCACGAAACTTGCATGCCACCACCCCTCCAGTCAACCAATTGTTTCACATCATTACAAAAGCTAGCATAAAAGGTATTCATTTCATGTGTCGGAATTAAGAAATACCATTTGTCTTTAGCTTATTTATAGGCGAATAAAACATGGTTTGGAGTTCTGATGCGAAGGAATCAATCATGTAAGCCACATGCCTAAGTGGTTAATTCTGTCGCTCAGAATGAAATACAATGTTTTATTCAACTATAAATAACGCAAGGACAAATAATTATTAACCCATTCAACACCAAGTAACTCACATGGACTGGTCCATGATATTCATAAACCAATAAATGAATCAGAAAATCACATTTGGACAAGTTCATTTATCAAAATGGGTAATTATGTCTAAAAATAGTCATATCACTGGCAAAAAGTGCAGATCCTGATGAGACGGCTCGTCACGAGCCGGCTCATCTGGATCTACACTTTTTGTAAGCCTATTTAGAGGTATGTGGTGTTGAAAGGGTTAACAGGACCAAAATATCTAAAAAGCTCAAAAAGAGTTGGTGCGCGTAAAATGACGTCACAATATGTTAGAAAAATATAAACCATGTTTTACTGCAGATTTAAACACGGTAAATTCATTCTTTTCTTATACAGACAAAATGCAGAGCAATGTTAGAATATTGCAGTTTACATTCATCTTTCATTATTGAAATCAAGAAATGTTTGAAATCTATAAAGAGTTAGTTTTTACATTTATTTTTAGCGAGATTGCGAAACAAATTCCTACACTTTATATTGATTACTCTCGAGACCTCATTCCTGATGAAATCCATCGCCATGAGGAAGAGAGAAGAGGCAATGTGGAATTTAAATGTCTGGCCTAAGGACACAATTGTAACAGCTACAACTAGACACAATCTCTGGGCCTTTAGCATCTGAAGTGAATGCCCTACCATTGCGCTATCACGACTTCCACATTATCTTAAAGAGTCTCCAATATTGGCATTTTTTTGGCACAAAAATCAAATTTGGAAGGGAAAAAATAGAGACATAAAATAACAGATATTGCACTAAAATTTCTTCTGAAATTACAGCCTTATTAGATTTGGCATTTACATAGATTTCTTATGATTTAACGACAGAAAGATAAATAAGAATCTGTAATATTTCTGAGAAATGAAGGAAGAAGACCAAGATTATTATTTCACGATAATATGTATGTATGAATGTGTACGAAATGTCCACGAGCCTTAGCATAAGGTACTGCAGTAATATTACGAAATGTCCACGAGCCTTAGCATAAGGTACTGCAGTAATACTACGAAATGTCCACGAGCCTTAGCATAAGGTACTGCAGTAATATTACGAAATGTCCACGAGCCTTAGCATAAGGTACTGCAGTAATATTACGAAATGTCCACGAGCCTTAGCATAAGGTACTGCAGTAATATTACGAAATGTCCACGAGCCTTAGCATAAGGTACTGCAGTAATATTGACTAGAAGGCTGATTTGAAATGTTGAAACATTTTGAAGCCTGGATTATTTTCTTGGTGTGGACGTATTATATCATCATTTGAGTGGATGTATCATTATTGGGTGGATGTGTGGATGTATCATCATTGAGTGGATGTATCATCATTGAGTGGATGTATCATCATTGAGTGGATGTGTGGATGTATCATCATTGAGTGGATGTATTGAGTGGATGTGTGGATGTATCATCATTGAGTGGATGTATCATCATTGAGTGGATGTATCATCATTGAGTGGATGTGTGGATGTATCATCATTGAGTGGATGTGTGAATGTACCATCATTGAGTGGATGTACCATCATTGAGTGGATGTGTGGATGTATCATCATTGAGTGGATGTATCATCATTGAGTGGATGTACCATCATTGAGTGGATGTGTGGATGTATCATCATTGAGTGGATGTACCATCATTGAGTGGATGAGTGGATATATCATCATTGAGTGGATGTACCATCATTGAGTGGATGTACCATCATTGAGTGGATGTACCATCATTGAGTGGATGTATCATCATTGAGTGGATGAGTGGATGTATCATCATTGAGTGGATGTATCATCATTGAGTGGATGAGTGGATGTATCATCATTGAGTGGATGTATCATCATTGAGTGGATGTATCATCATTGAGTGGATGTATCATCATTGAGTGGATGTACCATCATTGAGTGGATATGTGGATGTACCATCATTGAGTGGATGTATGGATGTACTATCATTGAGTGGATGTATGGATGTATCATCATTGAGTGGATGTGTGGATGTATCATCATTGAGTGGATGTACCATCATTGAGTGGATGTACCATCATTGAGTGGATGTATCATCATTGAGTGGATGTGTGGATGTACCATCATTGAGTGGACGTATCATCATTGAGTGGATGTATCATCATTGAGTGGATGTACCATCATTGAGTGGATGTATGGATGTATCATCATTGAGTGGATGTATCATCATTGAGTGGATGAGTGGATGTATCATCATTGAGTGGATGTATCATCATTGAGTGGATGTACCATCATTGAGTGGATGTACCATCATTGAGTGGATGTATCATCATTGAGAGGATGTGTGGATGTACCATCATTGAGTGGATGTATCATCATTGAGTGGATGTATCATCATTGAGTGGATGTGTGGATGTATCATCATTGAGTGGATGTATTGAGTGGATGTGTGGATGTATCATCATTGAGTGGATGTATCATCATTGAGTGGATGTGTGGATGTATCATCATTGAGTGGATGTGTGAATGTACCATCATTGAGTGGATGTACCATCATTGAGTGGATGTGTGGATGTATCATCATTGAGTGGATGTATCATCATTGAGTGGATGTACCATCATTGAGTGGATGTGTGGATGTATCATCATTGAGTGGATGTACCATCATTGAGTGGATGAGTGGATATATCATCATTGAGTGGATGTACCATCATTGAGTGGATGTACCATCATTGAGTGGATGTACCATCATTGAGTGGATGTATCATCATTGAGTGGATGAGTGGATGTATCATAATTGAGTGGATGTATCATCATTGAGTGGATGAGTGGATGTATCATCATTGAGTGGATGTATCATCATTGAGTGGATGAGTGGATGTATCATAATTGAGTGGATGTGTGGATGTACCATCATTGAGTGGATGTATGGATGTACTATCATTGAGTGGATGTATGGATGTATCATCATTGAGTGGATGTGTGGATGTATCATCATTGAGTGGATGTACCATCATTGAGTGGATGTACCATCATTGAGTGGATGTATCATCATTGAGTGGATGTGTGGATGTACCATCATTGAGTGGATGTATCATCATTGAGTGGATGTATCATCATTGAGTGGATGTACCATCATTGAGTGGATGTATGGATGTATCATCATTGAGTGGATGTATCATCATTGAGTGGATGAGTGGATGTATCATCATTGAGTGGATGTATCATCATTGAGTGGATGTATCATCATTGGGTGGATGTGTGGATGCATCATCATTGAGTGGATGTATCATCATTGAGTGGATGTACCATCATTGAGTGGATGTATCATCATTGAGAGGATGTGTGGATGTACCATCATTGAGTGGATGTACCATCATTGAGTGGATGTATCATCATTGAATGGATGTGTGGATGTACCATCATTGAGTGGATGTATCATCATTGAGTGGATGTATCATCATTGAGTGGATGTACCATCATTGAGTGGATGTACCATCATTGAGTGGATGTACCATCATTGAGTGGATGTACCATCATTGAGTGGATGTATCATCATTGAGAGGATGTGTGGATGTACCATCATTGAGTGGATGTATCATCATTGAGTGGATGTATCATCATTGAGTGGATGTGTGGATGTATCATCATTGAGTGGATGTATTGAGTGGATGTGTGGATGTATCATCATTGAGTGGATGTATCATCATTGAGTGGATGTGTGGATGTATCATCATTGAGTGGATGTGTGAATGTACCATCATTGAGTGGATGTACCATCATTGAGTGGATGTGTGGATGTATCATCATTGAGTGGATGTATCATCATTGAGTGGATGTACCATCATTGAGTGGATGTGTGGATGTATCATCATTGAGTGGATGTACCATCATTGAGTGGATGAGTGGATATATCATCATTGAGTGGATGTACCATCATTGAGTGGATGTACCATCATTGAGTGGATGTACCATCATTGAGTGGATGTATCATCATTGAGTGGATGAGTGGATGTACCATCATTGAGTGGATGTATCATCATTGAGTGGATGAGTGGATGTATCATCATTGAGTGGATGTATCATCATTGAGTGGATGAGTGGATGTATCATAATTGAGTGGATGTGTGGATGTACCATCATTGAGTGGATGTATGGATGTACTATCATTGAGTGGATGTATGGATGTATCATCATTGTGTGGATGTATCATCATTGAGTGGATGTACCATCATTGAGTGGATGTACCATCATTGAGTGGATGTATCATCATTGAGTGGATGTGTGGATGTACCATCATTGAGTGGATGTATCATCATTGAGTGGATGTATCATCATTGAGTGGATGTACCATCATTGAGTGGATGTATCATCATTGAGTGGATGTATCATCATTGAGTGGATGTACCATCATTGAGTGGATGTATGGATGTATCATCATTGAGTGGATGTATCATCATTGAGTGGATGAGTGGATGTATCATCATTGAGTGGATGTATCATCATTGAGTGGATGTGTGGATGTATCATCATTGGGTGGATGTGTGGATGTATCATCATTGAGTGGATGTACCATCATTGAGTGGATGTACCATCATTGAGTGGATGTATCATCATTGAGAGGATGTGTGGATGTACCATCATTGAGTGGATGTATCATCATTGAGTGGATGTATCATCATTGAATGGATGTGTGGATGTACCATCATTGAGTGGATGTATCATCATTGAGTGGATGTACCATCATTGAGTGGATGTATCATCATTGAGTGGATGTACCATCATTGAGTGGATGTACCATCATTGAGTGGATGTACCATCATTGAGTGGATGTACCATCATTGAGTGGATGTACCATCATTGAGTGGATGTACCATCATTGAGTGGATGTACCATCATTGAGTGGATGTACCATCATTGAGTGGATGTATCATCATTGAGTGGATGTGTGGATGTACCATCATTGAGTGGATGTACCATCATTGAGTGGATGTACCATCATTGAGTGGATGTACCATCATTGAGTGGATGAGGAGTACAATATATCAGAACAGGGTCTAGACTTTTTCAGTATTTTACTACTCTTGTTTATATATGACTGCGTCTGTATGTGCATCTGTCTGTCTGTGCATCTGTTTGTGGACAGGATAGATCTGTATTCCAATCTTTGATTTTAGAAATTATTTAAAAATTATTCAGAAATAAAGGTTGTTTTGAACAAGCACTATCGTGTTCTTTGCTATTTCCGCTTTATTAAAGTTTATAGAAGCTTCAGTGATCTCGAAAGGTGATACTTACTTACTTACAACACATCCTTTGTTAGCTTCATTCGCATAAGTTGCATCGATCAAACTTTAATATTCCATTACATCCCATTTTCTGTTACACAATCCCCCAAGACCTACATACACTACAGTGAAATATTATACTTTGTGTCTATGGTATGAAACACCATGGAAATATTGAATTCTATATTCCAGGAATTAATTGGAAATAATGGCATTTTCCAGGAATTAAATGGAAATAATATGGCATTTTCCAGGAATTAATTGGAAATAACCAAAAAAATTATGGCATTTTCAGTATTCAGTTTACCTGATTACTTCCTGCAGTCAATGTATTATACAGCTTGAGTTCAATCTGATATTTCAACCGTCCAACAGAAAAAGGGTTGAGGCACAGAGTGGGCTCTCCAGGTTGGTATTTATGGAAATACTGTTGACATTTCTAAGTGAAGTATCATTGTTAGACAAGACTGGTCATTTAGTAAATGTTATTCTGCTTCTTCACTGGAAGAAAAATAACAAGACTGTCTTCATATTAACCCATTCAACACAAAGTAACCGACATGGACTGGTCCATGATATTTTTAGACCAATAAATCAATAAGAAAATTACATTTGGACAAGTTCATTTATCAAAATGGGTAATCTTGTCTAAAAATTGTACTGGCAAAAAGTGCAGATCATGATGGCGGCTCATCTGGATCTACACTTTTTGTAAGCCTATTTAGAGGTATTTAGAGGTATGTAGTGTTGAAAGGGTTACAGAGACTAGACTGCTATCAGCCTGCCATATGGTCCTACAATTCACTTAACGTAAATAATGAACATGGTTTATCTCTAGTCGACAAGGTGGAGGGGGTTATATTAATGTTAGAGTAGAGATGGCCATTTGTCTCTTACAGTTTGTAGGCTTTTTATCTCGTTCATATATTGACAGATTTTCACTCGATTTTTGCCAGATGTAATTACTGAGAAAGGCAGTAGTGTGTGTGTGGATATTGTAAGTGTAGGTCAGTGTGGATATTGTAAGTGTAGGTCAGTGTGGATATTGTAAGTGTAGGTCAGTGTGGATATTGTAAGTGTAGGTCAGTGTGGATATTGTAAGTGTAGGTCAGTGTGGATATTGTAAGTGTAGGTCAGTGTGGATATTGTAAGAGAAAGGCAGTGTGGATATTGTAAGTGTAGGTCAGTGTGGATATTGTAAGTGTAGGTCAGTGTGGATATTGTAAGTGTAGGTCAGTGTGGATATTGTAAGTGTAGGTCAGTGTGGATATTGTAAGTGTAGGTCAGTGTGGATATTGTAAGTGTAGGTCAGTGTGGATATTGTAAGTGTAGGTCAGTGTGATATTGTAAGAGAAAGCAGTGTGGATATTGTAAGTGTAGTCAGTGTGGATATGTAAGTGTAGGTCAGTGTGGATATTGTAAGAGAAAGGCAGTGTGGATATTGTAAGTGTAGGTCAGTGTGGATTTGTAGTGTAGGTCAGTGTGGATAAAACAAAGTGTAGGTCAGAAAGATTTGTAAGTGTAGGTCAGTGTGGATATTGTAAGTGTAGGTCAGTGTGGATATTGTAAGTGTAGGTCAGTGTGGATATTGTAAGTGTAGGTCAGTGTGGATATTGTAAGAGAAAGGCAGTGTGGATATTGTAAGTGTAGGTCAGTGTGGATATTGTAAGTGTAGGTCAGTGTGGATATTGTAAGTGTAGGTCAGTGTGGATATTGTAAGTGTAGGTCAGTGTGGATATTGTAAGTGTAGGTCAGTGTGGATATTGTAAGTGTAGGTCAGTGTGAATATTGTAAGAGAAAGGCAGTGTGGATATTGTAAGAGGACAGTGAGGATATTGTAAGAGGACAGTGTGGATATTGTAAGTGTAGGTCAGTGTGGATATTGTAAGAGAAAGGCAGTGTGGATATTGTAAGAGAATGGAAGTGTGGATATTGTAAGAGAAGGGAAGTGTGGATATTGTAAGTGAAAGGGCAGTGTGGATATTGTAAGAGAATGGTTGTGGATATTGTAAGATAATGGAAGTGTGGGTATTGTAAGAGAATGGTTGTGGATATTGTAAGATAATGGAAGTGTGGGTATTGTAAGAGAATGGATGTGGGTATTGTAAGATAATGGTTGTGGATATTGTAAGAGAATGGTTGTGGATATTGCAAGAGAAGGGCAGTGTGGATATTGTAAGATAATGGAAGTTAGGGTATTGTAAGAGAAGGGCAGTGTGGATATTGTAAGAGAAGGGCAGTGTGGATATTGTAAGAGAAGGGCAGTGTGGATATTGTAAGAGAATGGTTGTGGATATTGTAAGAGAATGGAAGTGTGGATATTGTAAGAGAATGGTTGTGGGTATTGTAAGAGAATGGAAGTGTGGATATTGTAAGAGAAGGGAAGTGTGGATATTGTAAGAGAAGGGCAGTGTGGATATTGTAAGATAATGGAAGTGTGGGTATTGTAAGAGAATGGTTGTGGATATTGTAAGAAAATGGAAGTGTGGGTATTGTAAGAGAATGGTTGTGGATATTGTAAGATAATGGAAGTGTGGGTATTGTAAGAGAATGGTTGTGGATATTGTAAGAGAAAGGCAGTGTGGATATTGTAAGAGAAGGGAAGTGTGGATATTGTAAGATAATGGAAGTGTGGGTATTGTAAGAGAAGGGCAGTGTGGATATTGTAAGATAATGGAAGTGTGGATATTGTAAGAGAAGGGCAGTGTGGATATTGTAAGATAATGGAAGTGTGGATATTGTAAGAGAAGGGCAGTGTGGATATTGTAAGAGAAGGGCAGTGTGGATATTGTAAGAGAATGGTTGTGGATATTGTAAGAGAAGGGCAGTGTGGATATTGTAAGAGAATGGAAGTGTGGATATTGTAAGAGAATGGAAGTATGGGTATTGTAAGAGAATGGTTGTGGATATTGTAAGATAATGGAAGTGTGGATATTGTAAGATAATGGAAATGTGGATATTGTAAGAGAAGGGCAGTGTGGATATGGTAAGATAATGGAAGTGTGGATATTGTAAGAGAAGGGCAGTGTGGATATTGTAAGATAATGGAAGTGTGGATATTGTAAGAGAAGGGCAGTGTGGATATTGTAAGATAATGGAAGTGTGGATATTGTAAGAGAAGGGCAGTGTGGATATTGTAAGAGAAGGGCAGTGTGTAATACAGCAAAACATAACACAACTATGGACTGAAATAATTTACCAGAGACTATAATTCATGTCCGTTTGCTAAATTTGCAATAAACAAACAAAAGATAGGACCATTTCCACCATTTTCTATCTTGTCTCATCAGAGTATGTCATAAATTTGCCATGAAATTGATGTTACGGAAATGAAACATTATTAAACATGCCAGTTACTAGAGTATGTTAACATGACAATGGGGGTTTTGAGCACAACAAGGAGCTTCTGGTATGTAAGTTGTAAGTATGGTCACCTACCATGACAATGGGGTTTTTGAGCACAACAAGGAGCTTCTGGTATGTAAGTTGTAAGTATGGTCACCTACCATGACAATGGAGTTTTTGAGCACAACAAGGAGCTTCTGGTATGTAAGATTTAAGTATGATCACCTACCATGACAATGGGGTTTTTGAGCACAACAAGGAGCTTCTGGTATGTAAGTTGTAAGTATGATCATCTACCATGACAATGGGGTTTTTGAGCACAACAAGGAGCTTCTGGTATGTAAGTTGTAAGTATGGTCACCTACCATGACAATGGGGTTTTTGAGCACAACAAGGAGCTTCTGGTATGTAAGATTTAAGTATAATCACCTACCATGACAATGGGGTTTTTGAGCACAACAAGGAGCTTCTGGTATGTAAGATTTAAGTATGATCACCTACCATGACAATGGGGTTTTTGAGCACAACAAGGAGCTTCTGGTATGTAAGATTTAAGTATGATCACCTCATTCATTTAACACTACATGTACATGTAACAATAACTTTCAGTTTAATTTATTTCTGGGTATGTTCGGTGTATTTGTGCATTTTATAACCCCTGTGTGTGTTGTGTTGTGGTGTTGTGTGTTGTGGTGTTGTTGTGGTGTTGCTGTGGTGTGTTATGGTGTGTTGTCGTTGTGGTGTGTGTTGTTTTGTGTTGTTGTGATGTGGTGTGATGTGGTGTGTTGTGGTGTGTGATGTGTGTTGTGTTGTGGTGTGTGTTGTGTTGTGGTGTGGTGTGTTGTGGTGTGGTGTGTTGTGGTGTGGTGTGTTGTGGTGGTGTGTTGTGGTGTGTGTTGTGGTGTGGTGTGTTGTGGTGGTGTGTTGTGGTGTGTGTTGTTTTGAGTTGTGTGCGTGTGTGCGTGCGTGCATGTGTAATTAGGCCGCAATACAACAGGTTCTTTGTTCTTTACTATTGATTGAATAACATTATTGTGCAAAGTGCTTCTCAATAACTGAAAACAGAGACATATAAATAACAGGGATTTGAAACATTAGCAGTCTCACAGTTGTTTGGCAAATCTTGCTAAATCTCAATTCACCACACACACTGTACATGGTACCATGAAATTGACAAATGGTTCTCCGAACAAAATGAAACAACACTTTAGGTGTTATATAATGGCTCAAAATGAAACAACACTTTAGGTGTTATATAATGGCTCAAAATGAAACAACACTTTAGGTGTTATATAATGGCTCAAAATGAAACAACACTTTAGGTGTTATATAATGAAACAACACTTTAGGTGTTATATAATGAAACAACACTTTAGGTGTTATATAATGAAACAACACTTTAGGTGTTATATAATGGCTCAAAATGCAGAATTAATGATAGAAGGCAATGTTTTATTCCTTCATTGTTCAAAATTCCAAAATGATCATAAAACGACAAAACAATGATGGATTCCATCAGGAATGAGGTATCGAGAGTGATTAATCCAACATAACAAATATGTATGAAACATATATATATATGTGCTTGTTCTGGTTGCCAATCCCTGTTATATATGTATGTCTGTGCTTGTTCTGGTTGCCAATCCCTGTTATATATATGTTTGTGCTTGTTCTGGTTGCCAATCCCTGTTATATATATATGTCTGTGCTTGTTCTGGTTGCCAATCCCTGTTATATATATATGTCTGTGCTTGTTCTGGTTGCCAATCCCTGTTATATATATATGTCTGTGCTTGTTCTGGTTGCCAATCCCTGTTATATATGTGCTTGTTCTGGTTGCCAATCCCAGTTATATATATGTCTGTGCTTGTTCTGGTTGCCAATCCCCGTTATATATATATGTATGTGCTTGTTCTGGTTGCCAATCCCTGTTATATATATATATGTGCTTGTTCTGGTTGCCAATCCCCATTATATATATGTCTGTGCTTGTTCTGGTTGCCAATCCATCATTATATATATGTCTGTGCTTGTTCTGGTTGCCAATCCCTGTTATATATATGTGCTTGTTCTGGTTGCCAATCCCTGTTATATATATGTCTGTGCTTGTTCTGGTTGCCAATCCCTGTTCTATTTATGCCCCTGTTCGTCCAGGTTTCCAATCCCTGTTTATATATATATGCCCCTGTTTGTCCAGGTTTCCAATCCCTGTTTATATATATGCCCCTGTGTGTCCAGGTTTCCAATCCCTGTTTATATATATGTCCCTGTTTGTCCAGGTTTCCAATCCCTGTTTATATATATGCCCCTGTTTGTCCAGGTTTCCAATCCCTGTTCTATATATGTCCCTGTTTGTCCAGGTTTCCAATCCCTGTTCTATATATGTCCCTGTTTGTCCAGGTTTCCAATCCCTGTTCTATATATGTCCCTGTTGTCCAGGTTTCCAATCCCTGTTTATATATATATATGCCCCTGTTTGTCCAGGTTTCCAATCCCTGTTCTATATATGTCCCTGTTTGTCCAGGTTTCCAATCCCTGTTCTATATATATGTCCCTGTTTGTCCAGGTTTCCAATCACTGTTCTATATATGTCCCTGTTTGTCCAGGTTTCCAATCCCTGTTCTATATATGTCCCTGTTTGTCCAGGTTTCCAATCCCTGTTCTATATATATGTCCCTGTTTGTCCAGGTTTCCAATCACTGTTCTATATATGTCCCTGTTTGTCCAGGTTTCCAATCCCTGTTCTATATATGCACCTGTGTGTCCAGGTTGCCAATCCCTGTTCTATATATGTCCCTGTTTGTCCAGGTTTCCAATCCCTGTTCTATATATGTCCCTGTTTGTCCAGGTTTCCAATCCCTGTTCTATATATGTCCCTGTTTGTCCAGGTTTCCAATCCATGTTCTATATATGCCCCTGTTTGTCCAGGTTTCCAATCCCTGTTCTATATATGTCCCTGTTTGTCCAGGTTTCCAATCCCTGTTCTATATATGTCTATATATGTCCCTGTTTGTCCAGGTTTCCAATCCCTGTTCTATATATGTCCCTGTTTGTCCAGGTTTCCAATCCCTGTTCTATATATGTCCCTGTTTGTCCAGGTTTCCAATCCCTGTTCTATATATGTCTATATATGTCCCTGTTTGTTCAGGTTCCAATCCCTGTTCTATATATGTCCCTGTTTGTCCAGGTTTCCAATCCCTGTTCTATATATGTCCCTGTTTGTCCAGGTTTCCAATCCCTGTTCTATATATGTCTATATATGTCCCTGTTTGTCCAGGTTTCCAATCACCTGTTCTATATATGTCCCTGTTTGTCCAGGTTTCGAATCACCTGTTCTATATATGTCTATATATGTCCCTGTTTGTCCAGGTTTCCAATCCCTGTTCTATATATGTCTATATATGTCTCTGCTTGTCCAGGTTTCCAATCCCTGTTCTATATATGTCCCTGTTTGTCCAGGTTTCCAATCCCTGTTCTATATATGTCTCTGCTTGTCCAGGTTTCGAATCACCTGTTCTATATATGTCTATATATGTCCCTGTTTGTCCAGGTTTCCAATCCCTGTTCTATATATGTCTATATATGTCTCTGCTTGTCCAGGTTTCCAATCCCTGTTCTATATATGTCCCTGTTTGTCCAGGTTTCCAATCCCTGTTCTATATATGTCTCTGCTTGTCCAGGTTTCGAATCACCTGTTCTATATATGTCTATATATGTCCCTGTTTGTCCAGGTTTCCAATCCCTGTTCTATATATGTCTATATATGTCTCTGCTTGTCCAGGTTTCCAATCCCTGTTCTATATATGTCCCTGTTTGTCCAGGTTTCCAATCCCTGTTCTATATATGTCTCTGCTTGTCCAGGTTTCGAATCACCTGTTCTATATATGTCTATATATGTCCCTGTTTGTCCAGGTTTCCAATCCCTGTTCTATATATGTCTATATATGTCTCTGCTTGTCCAGGTTTCCAATCCCTGTTCTATATATGTCTATATATGTCTCTGCTTGTCAAGGTTGCCAATCCCTGTTCTATATATGTCTATATATGTCCCTGTTTGTCCAGGTTGCCAATCCCTGTTCTATATATGTCCCTATTTGTCCAGGTTTCCAATCCCTGTTCTATATATGTCCATATATGTCCCTGTTTGTCCAGGTTTCCAATCCCTGTTCTATATATGTCTATATTTGTCCAGGTTTCCAATCCCTGTTCTATATATGTCTATATATGTCCCTATTTGTCCAGGTTTCCAATCCCTGTTCTATATATGTCTATATATGTCTCTGCTTGTCCAGGTTGCCAATCCCTGTTCTATATATGTCTATATATGTCCCTGTTTGTCCAGGTTGCCAATCCCTGTTCTATATATGTCTATATATGTCTCTGCTTGTCAAGGTTTCCAATCCTTGTTACTTCATATATGCCTATGCTGTTAACAAACAATTCGTTTAAGGAGAAGAATTCTATAAGACGTAAGTCTTTCATTCTTATCCTCTATGTTGTATTAATATCATGTGTTGCTATGAATAATTGAAAAATAAAATATGCTTAAACTAACAAGAAACCCATTTCTCATATTCACAGTATTCTATGTTATTGCCTCGTACATTCCAACTATTCTTGATGGTAGGTAGTGTTTGACCATTGCAGGAAATCATGACTGCCACCAGCATAACATGCATTGGTCAATACATCAAATATAATATGACAAGTCCTATAGAGGTATGCAATAGAAATGTGAATGTATTATCTTTAATGCAATTAGAATGCACTTGTTGCTGTATGGTACAGTACAATTGATCAATGCACCAATAATCTAAATCTGCCGGTGGTGCTTAGTGCATTCTCCAAGAGAAAACTGCTGGGGCTTAGTGCATTCTCCAAGATAAAACTGCTGGGGTTTAGTACATTCTCAAAGGGAAAACTGCTGGGGCTTAGTGCATTCATTCTCCAAGAGAAAACTGCTGGGGTAAAGTACATTCTCCAAGGGAAAACTGCTGGGGTTTAGTACATTCTCCAAGGGAAAACTGCTGGGGTTTAGTACATTCTCCAAGGGAAAACTGCTGGGGTTTAGTACATTCTCCAAGGGAAAACTGCTGGGGTTTAGTACATTCTCTAAGAGAAAACTGCTGGGGTTTAGTACATTCTCCAAGAGAAAACTGCAAGGGCAATTATAAAATATTTGTGTGTGTCCAGACTGGTGATATGTCAGCTGTCTACAGTACGCTAGGGCTTTGTGGGAACATCACTTCCCTCCATCTATTTATAATATAATCTAATTTCAACACTTAGCTATTACTTAAGTTCATTAGTATTAATAGGAAATATTTCACCTTTCGCTTCAGGTGCGAATGGCACGGAGTTCGAGTCCCGCTGGAGCCGTTACGATTGTGCCCTTAGGCATGGCATTTAAGTTGCCTCTTCTCGCTTCCTCATGGCGATGTATTCCATCAGGAAACGAGGTCTCGAGAGTGATTAATACAAGTCGTCAGAACTTGTTTCGCAATCGAGCTAACATAAATTTGTATAAACTAAATATTTCACCAACATTTCTTGCCGTTTTTAAAAATATAATTCAACACACCGAACAAGTAAGATGTATTAATATAATTATCAAGTAGCCACTAGACAAAGAATAGGATGCATGTACGCATTTATCAAGATGACAAGATTCATTTTCCTGCCCAGTAGCTTAAATCCCACCTCCCTCTCCGGGCTAGAACAGTGTACAAAGATTTACATTATACATCAAAATAAACTTTTTTAGTCATTATCTTCCTTTAAGTTTTACATATAAAATGTCATTTTGCTATCCTCCCACATATATAGCTGCTTGTGGTTAATGTCTCTACTTCAATTTATGTTTTGCTCTAAGCTTTATTTAGCCAGACATCTAATCTAAGCCTGGCATGTAAGCTACATATATACCAGCTACATCTGTGGGAAGGTTTAGATATCAAGCCATGTATATACATGTATGCTAGATATATCAGCTACATTTGGAGGAAGGTTGAGATCTCTACAGTTGGAGGACGGTTGATATCTCTACATTTGGAGGATGGTTGAGATCTCTACATTTGGAGGAAGGTTGAGATCGCTACATTTGGATGAAGGTTGAGATCTCTACATTTGGAGGAAGGTTGAGATCTCTATATTTGGAGGAAGGTTGAGATCGCTACATTTGGATGAAGGTTGAGATCTCTACATTTGGAGGAAGGTTGAGATCGCTACATTTGGAGGAAGGTTGAGATCGCTACATTTGGAGGAAGGTTGAGATCACTTCATTTGGAGGAAGGTTGAGATCTCTATATTTGGAGGAAGGTTGAGATCTCTACATTTGGAGGAAGGCTTAGATCTCTACATTTGGAGGAAGGTTGAGATCGCTACATTTGGAGGAAGGTTGAGATCACTTCATTTGGAGGAAGGTTGAGATCTCTATATTTGGAGGAAGGTTGAGATCTCTACATTTGGAGGAAGGCTTAGATCTCTACATTTGGAGGAAGGTTGAGATCTCTACATTTGGAGGACAGTTGAGATATCTACATTTGGAGGACAGTTGAGATATCTACATTTGGAGGAAGGTTGAGATTTCTACATTTGGAGGAAGGCTGAGATCTCTACATTTGGAGGAAGGTTGAGATCGCTACATTTGGAGGAAGGTTGAGATCTCTACATTTGGAGGAAGGCTGAGATCTCTACATTTGGAGGAAGGTTGAGATCTCTACATTTGGAGGAAGGTTGAGATTGCCTCATTTGGAGGAAGATTGAGATCTTGAGACATGTGTGTGTATACATAAATGTAAGCTAGATACATGTGCTACATTTGTAGAAATGTTGAGATCTCAAGCCATGTTTGTATATACATGTAACCTCGATATATGTGCAACATTTGTAAAGGATGTGATCTCGACAAGCCATTTGTGTATGTAAATATGAGCTAGATATGTGAGCAATGTTCTTGTATTGATATTGAACAAAACAAATGTATAAGTATAACTTCTGATCAAATCTGCATAAAGAAAGACTTAATACTAGTGATAGTTTATACAAATTTATTTTAGCTCGATTGCACAAATACCAAATTATGTATGCATGCTCCATTTAAGTCAAACCCTTTTTCGAGGACCTAGACGTGTTTTTCCTAGGCAGGCTTAGCTGACATAACCGGTTAACCAGTACTAAGCAATATGTGCGAGGTGTGCCTTGCTAAGGACTCTACATACGTGGCCTGACCGAGTATCGAACCTTGGACCCTCCGATTCCAAATAAGATGCTGTACCAATGGAACACGAACACCACACAGCATATATTTACAGATTTATGCTAGTTTACACATTTGCCAGAAAAAAAGGTAGGGTTTATTAGTTTATAGCCCGGGCAATATTGTAGACGAATATTTACCCTCGAATACTGCTTCACCGGCATTTCTTGATACAGACAATACAGATTAAAAGCATCATGTAAAATATTTACCTCATCTCTAACTGGCAGATGTTCTAACAACTTCAGAAGTTCTCTTCGGGAATCCCTTCTGTAAACAAGGTCCTCCTGCCTGTCAATAATTCTTTCATTGATGTAAGTGGCATTAGAATTGTCAATGCTGTAAGCAACGGAGGAATTTGTCTTTTGGTGCAGAGTATCTGATGAACGGGTGAGTTTGTTGAGCCAGGTTGCCAGGTATATGATATAAACTTTGGACATGGCATCATCGCCGCCATCGACTGACTGCTGAAGAGCGCCATCAAGGGAAGTAATCTCATCATATCTGAAATTAGAGGATTAAACTTATATACTGTAACTGTATGCAAGTAAATGTAAAGTACAGAATCAATTGTGTATTATTGTCTCCCCTTTAACCATTTCAGGCTTACAAAAAGTGTAGATCTAGATGAGCAGGATCTGCACTTTTTGCCAGTAATATTACTATTTTTAGACAAAATTACCCATTTTGATAAATGAACTGGTCCAAATGTAATTTTCTTATTAATTTATTGGTCTAAATATATCATGCACCATTCCATGTCAGTTACTTGGTGTTGAATGGGTTAAATATCATGCACCAATCCATGTTAGTTACTTGGTGTTGAATGGGTTAAATATCATGCACCATTCCATGTCAGTTACTTGGTGTTGAATGGGTTAAAAGAGTCGTCTAGTCTTTGCTTATATATGAACAACTTTTTTTGCGTAGATATCGCATTAAATACCCAACACACAGTGCCAGATATAGACAATGTTTAACCATTAACTAACTGCTGGTTCACCAACCAGTCTCTTCCATAAGAGGCACTGCCAATTACAGACCTTGAACATCCGCCCACTCATGCAAAATGCACTGAACATGCATGTGAAATAACTGCATATGAATTGATCCTTATTGTTTGAATCCTTTTCAATGCACTATACCCTCCAGTGAACCCATTACGAAATTGTTCAAGCCTTATCAATCTCATTATATTAATGTTCCTCAATATTAACTTGCACCCAATAGCTTTCCCTTCATAGATAAAACAATATTTAATAAGTTGCATATGTTTAACCAGTTTATTTGGCAATTTCAGATGACAGTGCATGACAGTGCAATCCGTCTGCTCTCAGATAGTATAAAACACTATGCTCTGAAGATAAACACAATAAAATGAATATGTGAACATGATCATTTATGAATTCCTATAAGAAAATCTGAAAAGGAATTAAACAGTATACAGTCAAACCTGTCTTAAGCAGCCAGCCAAGGGAAGCACAGAAAGTGGCTGCTTAGCACAGATGGCTGCTTAATTAATAGAGGTTAAATGTATAATAAACAACATCTGGTTTCTGGCTGCTTAATACAGGTTGGCTGCTTAATAGAGGTGACCACTAACACAGGTTTGACTGTATATCTTAGTTTATACAAATGTATTTTAGCTCAATTGCGAAACAAGTCCTTACAACTTATATTAATCACTCTCGAGTCCTCATTCCTGACGGAATCCATCGCCACGAGTGAGAGAGAAGGGGCAACGTGGCATTTAAATGCCTTGCCTAAGAGGATAATCATAACAGCTCAAGCGGGGCTCGAACTCTGTGCCTTTCGCACCTGAAGCGAACGCGCTACCACAACTTTTATGAAGCTTGTATTTCAAAGCAATATATTGATTAGATAGTAAGCAGTACATTTATTGAACGCTTTTATAATTATGAATATTGTATTTCCGAGGAATATATTTGCTTGAGTGGTAATTGACATCCAATACAATACAATATTATGTTGATATTCCAACAGGAATAACTGCCCAACGATTCGAGATCCCCAAAATATATGAAATAAAGTTCAAATTGTTTTTTATTTTGCATCGATTATTCTTGGCATGAACACACAACTAATTAGATATCTGGCATGAACACACAACTAATTAGATATCTGACATGAACACACAACTAATTAGATATCTGGCATGAACACACAACTAATTAGATATCTGGCATGAACACACAACTAATTAGATATCTGGCATGAACACACAACTAATTAGATATCTGGCATGAACACACAACTAATTAGATATCTGGCATGAACACACAACTAATTAGATATCTGGCATGAACACACAACTAATTAGATATCTGGCATGAACACACAACTAATTAGATATCTGGCATGAACACACAACTAATTAGATATCTGACATGAACACGCAACTAATTAGATATCTGGCATGAACACACAACTAATTAGATAGCTGACATGAACACACAACTAATTAGATATCTGGCAGGAACACGCAACTAATTAGATATCTGGCATGAACACACAACTAATTAGATATCTGACATGAACACACAACTAATTAGATATCTGGCATGAACACGCAACTAATTAGATATCTGGCATGAACACACAACTAATTAGATATCTGGCATGAACACGCAACTAATTAGATATCTGGCAGGAACACACAACTAATTAGATATCTGGCATGAACACGCAATTAATTAGATATCTGGCATGAACACACAACTAATTAGATATCTGACATGAACACGCAACTAATTAGATATCTGGCATGAACACACAACTAATTAGATATCTGGCATGAACACACAACTAATTAGATATCTGGCATAAACACACAACTAATTAGATATCTGGCATGAACACACAACTAATTAGATATCTGGCATGACCACACAACTAATTAGATATCTGGCATGACCACACAACTAATTAGATATCTGGCATGAACACACAACTAATTAGATATATGGCATGAACACACAACAACACTGATTGCATGCAGTTTAATAATCAATTTCGAATCTTGTAGTTTCCACCTGTTACTACCCAAAATGAAACGAAACTAAGCTAGTGGAAGTCGTGATAGCGCAGTGGATGCGCGTTCGCTTCAGGTGCAAAAGATCTGCAGTTCGAGCCCCGCTGGAGCCATTACAATTGTGCCCTTAGGCAAGGCATTTAAATTCCACGTTGCCTCTTCTCTCTACCTCGTGGCGATGGATTCCATCAGGAATGAGGTCTCGAGAGTGATTAATATAAGTTGTAAGAACTTGTTTCGCAATCGAGTTAAAATAAATGTGTATAAACTAAACTAAGCTACTATAACTGGCACCATTTACAATGTATATTATTCAAATTTCTAAAAATAAATCTCACTTGTCCAGTTTTTCTACAGTTTAGTTTATACAAATTTATTTTAGCTCGATTGCGAAACAAATTCTTACAACTTATATTAATCACTCTCAAGACCTCATTCCTGATGGAAGCAAACGTGGAATTTAAAGTTTTTCTACATAAATTGGCATCTGAATTCCAAACATACATCCATCAAATACAAAACAATGAATTCAACCTGTACTAGTAATCGGAGTCCCACTTTTCTTCATAATAAAACACTTGTGTATTTTCTTACATGTAAAAACTTATCAGTAAGAACTAGAATAATGTACAATTCATTGGGAATAGATTTCTCTCATTAAACAAATAACCTTTTGTCATAAAGTCAAACAATAAGTTTAAACAAACAAATCTCCTTTCATATCAAATTCATTCAAATAGACTTTTACTTGTACACTAGATAACCAGCCCTCTGTACACTATATACCTAGTCCTCTCTGCTTTATGGTGACAGCTTCACATACTATATGGTGCCAGCTTCACATACCTTATGGTGCAAGCTTCACATACTATATGGTGCAAGCTTCACATACTTTATGGTGACAGCTTTACATACTATATGGTGCCAGCTTCACATACTTTATGGTGCAAGCTTCACATACTATATGGTGCAAGCTTCACATACTTTATGGTGCCAGCTTCACATACTATATGGTGCCAGCTTCACATACTATATGATGCAAGCTTCACATACTATATGGTGCAAGCTTCACATACTTTATGGTGCAAGCTTCACATACTTTATGGTGCAATAATCACATACTTTTATGGTGCCAGCTTCACATACTATATGGTGCAAGCTTCACATACTATATGGTGCAAGCTTCACATACTTTATGGTGCAAGCTTCACATACTTTATGGTGCAAGCTTCACATACTTTATGGTGCATGCAAGCTTCACATACTTTATCTTGCAAGCTTCACATACTTTATGGTGCCAGCTTCACATACTTTATGGTGCCAGCTTGACATACTATATGGTGCCAGCTTCACATACTTTATGGTGCAAGCTTCACATACTTTATAGTGCCAGCTTAACATACTATATGGTGCCAGCTTCACATACTATATGGTGCCAGCTTCATATACTTTATAGTGCCAGATTCACATACTTTAAAGTGCCAGCTTCACATACTTTATGGTGCCAGCTTCACATACTTTATAGTGCAAGCTTAACATACTATATGGTGCCAGCTTCACATACTATATGGTGCCAGCTTCACATACTTTATAGTGCCAGATTCACATACTTTAAAGTGCCAGCTTCACATACTTTATGGTGCAAGCTTCACATACTTTATGGTGCCAGCTTCACATACTTTATGGTGCAAGCTTCACATACTATATGGTGCAAGATTCACATACTTTATGGTGCAAGCTTCACATACTATATGGTGCAAGCCTCACATACTTTATAGTGCAAGCTTCACATACGTTATGGTGCCAGCTTCACATACTATATGGTGCCAGCTTCACATACTATATGGTGCCAGCTTCACATACTATATGGTGCCAGCTTCACATACTATATGGTGCAAGCTTCACATACTATATGGTGCAAGCTTCATACTTTATGGTGCAAGCTTCACATACTTTATGGTGCCAGCTTCACATACTTTATGGTGCCAGCTTCACATACTTTATGGTGCAAGCTTCACATACTTTATGGTGCAAGCTTCACATACTTTATGGTGCAAGCTTCACATACTATATAGTGCCAGCTTCACATACTGTATAGTGCCAGCTTCACATAATATATGGTGCCAGCTTCACATACTATATGGTGCCAGCTTCACATACTTTATAGTGCCAGCTTAACATACTATATGGTGCAAGCTTCACATACTTTATGGTGCAAGCTTCACACACTATATGGTGCAAGCTCCACATACTTTATGGTGCAATATTCACATACTTTATGGTGCCAGCTTCACATACTTTATGGTGCAAGCTTCACATACTATATGGTGCCAGCTTCACATACTATATGGTGCCAGCTTCACATACTATATGGTGCAAGATTCACATACTATATGGTGCAAGCTTCACATACTTTATGGTGCCAGCTTCACATACTTTATGGTGCAAACTTCACATACTTTATGGTGCAAGCTTCACATACTATATGGTGCCAGCTTCACATACTTTATGGTGCCAGCTTCACATACTTTATGGTGCAAGCTTCACATACTATATGGTGCAAGCTTCACATACTTTATGGTGCAAGCTTCACATACTATATGGTGCAAGCTTCACATACTTTATGTTGCAAGCTTCACATACTATATGGTGCAAGCTTCACATACTATATGGTGCAAGCTTCACATACTTTATGGTGCAATCTTCACATACTATATGGTGCAAGATTCACATACTGCTTGGGAAGAATTTTCATTCCTATAAAACTGTCTTGTGTTTTAGTGTAATGTTATCATTCAACTGGAGAACAATAACTGATAAGATTATCAAAGGGAATGCCTCCTATTTGACATTGTGTAAATATTTATTGGGGGATAAAGTCTTGTTATTATCCTGGATATGTTAAAGTGGTCCATAAACCTAAATCATGGTCAGGTATGTTGTGTATGCAGTGTACACGTGGAAGCAGCTTTTGCTTTGCAAGAACAAAACTTTTGTATTTATAACAACCTCTCCCTTCCATATATAACAACCTCTCCCTACCATAGAGCAGCCTCTCCCTACGATAAAACAACCTCTCCCTACCATAGAACAGCCTCTCCCTACCATAAAACAACCTCTCCCTACCATAGAACAGCCTCTCCCTACCATAGAACAGCCTCTCCCTACCATAAAACAACCTCTCCCTTCCATAACACAGCCTCTCCCTACCATAACACAGCCTATCCCTACCATAAAACAACCTCTCCCTACCATAGAACAGCCTCTCCCTACCATAGAACAGCCTCTCCCTACCATAAAACAACCTCTCCCTTCCATAACACAGCCTCTCCCTTCCATAACACAGCCTCTCCCTACCATAACACAGCCTATCCCTACCATAAAACAACTTCTTCCTACGATAAAACAACCTCTCCCTACCATAAAACAACCTCTCCCTACCACATATATATTCACCATGATCTTTGCTCTCTATAATTTGATTGAGATAGAACTGTGTCTCAGTTGTGCATGTATTTTGTCTAGTTTAGTTTCCATTAATGAGACATTGATATATTACCTTTTGATAACCAGACTATTATAGTAGGCAATGGTAAGGAATGTACAGCACTGCCTTGGTAACCATACTGTATGTTAGGCAATGGTAAGGAATGTACAGCACTGCCTTGGTTACCATACTGTATGTTAGGCAATGGTAAGGAATGTACAGCACTGCCTTGGTAACCATACTGTATGTTAGGCAATGGTAAGGTATGTAAGGCACTGTCTTGGTTACCAGACTGTATGTTAGGCAATGGTAAGGAATGTATGACACTGCCTTGGTAACCATACTGTACGTTAGGCAATGGTAAGGAATGTACAGCACTGTCTTGGTTACCAGACTGTATGTTAGGCAATGGTAAGGAATGTAAGGCACTACCTTGGCTACCATACTGTATGTTAGGCAATGGTAAGGAATGTAGCACTGCCTTGGTAACCATACTGTATGTTAGGCAATGGTAAGGTGTGTAAGGCACTGTCTTGGTTACCAGACTGTATGTTAGGCAATGGTAAGGAATGTACGGCACTGCCTTGGTTACCATACTGTATGTTAGGCAATGGTAAGGAATGTAAGGCACTGCCTTGGTTACCATATTGTATGTTAGGCAATGGTAAGGAATGCATGACACTGCCATGGTTACCATAGTGTATGTTAGGCAATGGTAAGGAATGTAAGGCACTGCCTTGGTTACCATATTGTATGCTAGGCAATGGTAAGGAATGTATGACACTGCCATGGTTACCATACTGTATGTTAGGCAATGGTAAGGAATGTAAGGCACTGCCTTGGTTACCATACTGTATGTTAGGCAATGGTAAGGAATGTATGACACTGTCTTGGTTACCAGACTGTATGTTAGGCAATTGTAAGGAATGTAAGGCACTGCCTTGGTTACCATACCGTATGTTAGGCAATGGTAAGGATGTAAGGCACTGCCTTGGTTACCAGACTGTATTATAGTAGGCAATGGTAAGGAATGTAAGACACTGCCTTGGTTACCATACTGTATGTTAGGCAATGGTAAGGAATGTAAGGCACTGCCTTGGTTACCAGACTGTATTATAGTAGGCAATGGTAAGGAATGTAAGGCACTGCCTTGGTTACCATACTGTATGTTAGGCAATGGTAAGGAATGTAAGGCACTGCCTTGGTTACCATATTGTATGTTAGGCAATGGTAAGGAATGTATGACACTGCCTTGGTTACCATACTGTATGTTAGGCAATGGTAAGGAATGTAAGGCACTGCCTTGGTAACCATACTGTACATTAGGCAATGGTAAGGAATGTAAGGCGGCACTGCCTTGGTAACCAGACTGTATTATAGTAGGCAATGGTAAGGAATGTAAGGCACTGCCTTGGTAACCAGACTGTATTATAGTAGGCAATAGTAAGGAATGTAAGGCACTGCCTTGGTAACCAGACTGTATTATAGTAAGCAATGGTAAGGAATGTAAGGCACTGCCTTGGTAACCAGACTGTATTATAGTAGGCAATGGTAAGGAATGTAAAGAACTTATAAATACAGCATAGCACAGCCAACTTATAAATACAGCATAGCACAGCCAACTTATAAATACAGCATAGCACAGCCAACTAATAAATACAGCATAGCACAGCCAACTTATAAATACAGCATAGCACAGCCAACTTATAAATACAGCATAGCACAGCCAACTTATAAATACAGCATAGCACAGCCAACTTATAAATACAGCATAGCACAGCCAACTAATAAATACAGCATAGCACAGCCAACTTATAAATACAGCATAGCACAGCCAACTTATAAATACAGCATAGCACAGCCAACTTTATAAATACAGCATAGCACAGCCAACTTATAAATACAGCATAGCACAGCCAACTTATAAATACAGCATAGCACAGCCAACTTATAAATACAGCATAACACGGCCAACTTATAAATACAGCATAGCACAGCCAACTTATAAATACAGCATAGCACAGCCAACTTACAAATACAGCATAACACAGCTGACTTATAAGTTTATACGGCATAACACAGCTGAATTATAAGTTTTTACAGCATAACACAGCTGAATTATAAGTTTTTACAGCATAACACAGCTGAATTATAAGTTTATACGGCATAACACAGCAACCTATAAATAAAACTAACACAATAATTTCGTTCAGTAATTAACTGGTGATAATATTACATTATAAATATTCAACTTACAGTTAAAGGAAGCGGGGTGCAACAAGCTAAAAAAAAACCTTCCTTCCTTTACATCTTCCTCTGTATCTACATAAACCATTCCTTATGCCTGCCTGCCCCACCCACTAGCAGTTTAGCATTCTCTCCATTAACTTCCTCTGTATCTACATAAACCATTCCTTATGCCTTCCCCACCAACTGCCAGTTTAGCATTCTCTCCATTAACTTCCTCTGTATCTACATAAACCATTCCTTATGCCTGCCCAACCCACTGCCAGTTTAGCATTCTCTCCATTAACTTCCTCTGTATCTACATAAACCATTCCTTATGCCTTCCCCACCAACTGCCAGTTTAGCATTCTCTCCATTAACTTCCTCTGTATCTACATAAACCATTCCTTATGCCTGCCCAACCCACTGCCAGTTTAGCATTCTCTCCATTAACTTCCTCTGTATCTACATAAACCATTCCTTATGCCTTCCCCACCAACTGCCAGTTTAGCATTCTCTCCATTAACTTCCTCTGTATCTACATAAACCATTCCTTATGCCTTCCCAACCAACTGCCAGTTTAGCATTCTCTCCATTAACTTCCTCTGTATCTACATAAACCATTCCTTATGCCTTCCCCACCAACTGCCAGTTTAGCATTCTCCCCATTAACTTCCTCTGTATCTACATAAACCATTCCTTATGCCTTCCCCACCAACTGCCAGTTTAGCATTCTCCCCCATTAACTTCCTCTGTATCTACTACATAAACATTCCTTATGCCTTCCCCACCAACTGCCAGTTTAGCATTCTCTCTATTAACTTCCTCTGTATCCACATAAACCATTCCTTATGCCTTCCCCACCAACTGCCAGTTTAGCATTCTCTCCATTATCTTCCTTCACATTGCAAAGCTCTGTATCACAACCTCCTTCACACTGCAAAGCTCTGTATCACAAGTTATGATTCCCATAAACAATAATTTCCTAAATCCTCAACAATCCACTAAAGATATTTCTCCTGTCACTTGTCAAGTTAGCATTTAATTTCCCACATCAAATGTTTTTCATGTGAATGTTAGCCTAATTATTTCTGCACTCCTTTAACTATTTGGAGAATATTAACTTAAGTAACTGTGTGTGTTTTTGCAATGCTGAAATAACAAAGTCATATTGCATTTACTTCATGTGTTTTACCTCTATGCACGTACAAAATGTACAAAATGTACAAACTGTCTATGTTTTAGGATGGAAAAACCACTTCCTCCCCATTATGAACTTCATAATGAGCCACTTACAAAACATAACACAACTTCTCCTAGCTCCGAGCCAGTCAAGAAATAAAAACACCAATGAAATGAAACTCACTCAAAGTTTAACATTGTTTTCAGCAAAGAGCGGATTGAGCAAAACAACAAGGGTTTTATTTACGAATTACAAAACTATTCAGTTTAATTCACAAATGACTCACACATCAAAAGGGCAGGTATCTTATTTTCTCCGCCTGTAATTTTCACACACTCAAAATGTTAAACGCTTTCATTGACAAGTCGGCTTTATTCTGTTTTGTTACAATTTTTGTTTCTTTCACACGATATCTGATTTAGATTAAACATCAAGTAACCGCATTGTACAATGAAGGAGAGACATGCAATTGTGTATTTTACCATTATGTTATTTCTAAATAGGCAAGATTTTGTACCGGTGATCAGTCAGTACTGGACGGCTTCCTATTGTTTGAGTTAACTTGTCTTTCCGAAATGTCATTTACAATAATGGATGTGTCCATATCTAGGGAAAGGCGATACCCACTATCTGGTTTTATTCATCCATATACTGGTACAATCAGTGGCATACAAGACCAAAGTTTCACCTTTTTCCGCAGCTATACACGATTTTGATGAACGAAATTAACTGGCTACTGGCCATCATTTACATTGTTGCATCTTTCTCTATGATTTTTACCATTATTCTGTTGAGCAGTGACATGAACTTGGAAGTCTTTATCAGACATTATATTAGTTATTTCCAATATTCATATTGAATTACTTCACAATGACTAACCCCAAACTATTAATATTATGGAAGTGACCAAGCACTGATGGAAGTGGTTGAGGACAAGCTGATGAAAGTGGTTGAGGACAAGCTGATGACAAGTTGATGGAAGTGGTTGAAGACAAGTTGATGGAAGTGGTTGAGGACAAGTTGATGGAAGTGGTTGAGGACAAGTTGACGTAAGTGGTTGAGGACAAACTGAATAGAAGTGGTCGAGAACCAGCTGCTGGAAGTGACCAAGAACAAGCTGCTGTAAGTGATCAAGGACAAGTTGATGAAAGTGACCAAAGACAAGCTGCTGGAAGTGACAAAGGACAAGCTGACAGGAAGTAGCCGAGAACACGCCAACTCGAAGTGACAAAGGACAAGCTGACTGAAAGTGGCCAATAACAAGCTAACAGGGCAAGCTTACCGGAAGTGGCCAAACACAAGCTGACTGTAAGTGGTCAAGTCAAGCTGACATTAATGGCAAAGGACGAGCTGACAGGAAGTGACCAAGGACAAGCCGACCGAGCACAAGCCAATGGAAGTGGCCGTGGAAACGCTGATGGAAGTAGCTTAGGACAAGACCGATGAAAGTGGCTGATGCCCAAGAGGGTGGAAGTGGCAAAGGACAAGCTGATGGAGGCGGTGACAATGACAAGCTGATGGAGGCGGTGACAATGACAAGCTGGTGGAGGTGGTGACAATGACAAGCTGGTGGAGGCGGTGACAATGACAAGCTGGTGGAGGAAATAAAATGAACAAAATTTACCATATTCACCTGGTAGTCACAGAGAAAATGTTTCTGAAGCAGTGTGAAACTGGAATGTCAGATAATTTGCCTATGCTAAATTCTATGGATTCTAAATGTGCCTTACCGGTACCTTTTAAGTACATTATGGTTTACAATTTAAAGAATTTTAATCGGGATCTAAAATCATAAAAGATCTAATTCTTCAACATGTTTATAATATAGTAGATACTTCCTAGTTTTCATGTCTATTCATTTAAACACTTCACACTTGAAATGTCTAATGAATAATACAATACCTTAGCATAGCAATATTTTAACCTTAAATGCACAAAAACACATAAAACGTAATGATCTTTTTATACACCATGAATGCCCAAAATAGATCAAATATCTCTGGTGACTGGTACCCATGTATTGTATTGCACAAATATGTCAGATAAACAAATAACACCAATACAAGCCAGTGATTTTGAAGGTAACCATATTTAGTTTATAAATTTATTTTAGCTCGATTGCGAAACAAGTTCTTTCAACTTATATTAATCACTCTCGAGACCTCATTCCTGATGGAATCCATCGCCATGAAGGAGAGAAAAGGCAATGTGGAATTTAAATGCCTTGCCTAAGGGCACAATCGTAACGGCTCCAGATGGCCTTGACCTTTCGCACCTGAAGCGAACGAGCATCCACTGCGCTATCACGACTTCCACAATATACTACAACCATATTTGGATGAATACTAGTGACAAAGCTATTTAAAGCATCTGTCTCATAGTAAATGTAAACATTTTGGATGAAAGGTCATTAGGTTTTAGGTCTATAAATTACATAAGTTATGTTTAAATCAAGGAATTCTAAACTACAAATTTAACATTTTCAAGCATTTCTGGAGGACTTTCTAGCCAGCGGCAATAAAGTAAATGGTAGCAAGTTACTTTACATCAATTGTTTTGCAAATTTCTCTAGGTTCAACTCTTTTGCAAGCAGGTTTACATCCCAAACCGCTTTGGTGAATTTAGATTCACCTGTTTAGCAAGCTGCTTTACATTCCAACAGTTCAGCAAGCTGCTTTTAGATTCAACTATTTAGCAAGCTGCTTTTAGATTCAACTGTTCAGCAAGCTGTTTTTAGCTTCAACTGTTTACAAAGCTGCTTTTAGATTCAACCTGTTTAGCAAGCTGCTTTTAAATTCAACTGATTAGCAAGTTGCTTTTAGATTAAACTGTTTAGCAAGCTGCTTTTAGATCCATCTATTCAGCAAGCTGCTTTTAGATCCACCTGTTCAGCAAGCTGCTTTTAGATTCAACTGTTTAGCAAGTTCAACTGTTTAACAAGCTGCTTTTAGATTCAACTGTTTAGCAAGCTGCTTTTAAATTCAACTGTTTAGCAAGCTGCTTTTAGATTCAACTGTTTAACAAGCTGCTTTTAGATTCAACTGCTTAGCAAGCTGCTTTTAGATTCAATTGTTTAGCAAGCTGTTTTTAGTTCCACCTGTTCAGCAAGCTGCTTTTAGATTCAATTGTTTAGCAAGCTGCTTTTAGATTCAACTGTTTAGCAAGCTGCTTTTAGATTCAACTGTTTAACAAGCTGCTTTTAGATTCAACTGCTTAGCAAGCTGCTTTTAGATTCAATTGTTTAGCAAGCTGTTTTTAATTCCACCTGTTCAGCAAGCTGTTTTAGATTCAACTGTTTAGCAAGCTGTTTTTAATTCCACCTGTTCAGCAAGCTGCTTTTAGATTCAACTGTTTAGCAAGCTGCTTTTAGATTCAACTGTTTAGCAAGCTGCTTTTAAATTCACCTGTTCAGCAAGCTGCTTTTAAATTCA
The DNA here is from genome assembly GCA_014843695.1 of Archivesica marissinica. Classification (NCBI taxonomy): domain Eukaryota; kingdom Metazoa; phylum Mollusca; class Bivalvia; order Venerida; family Vesicomyidae; genus Archivesica; species Archivesica marissinica. The sequence continues at coordinate 3,433,817 of CM026394.1, read as the reverse complement.
CCTGTTCAGCAAGCTGCTTTTAGATTCAACTGTTTAGCAAGCTGTTTTAGATTCAACTGTTTAGCAAGCTGCTTTTAGATTCAACTGTTTAGCAAGCTGCTTTAATGTATATTTATTTGACAATCAATTTAGAAAATAAAGTCAAACTGTTTGCAAAAAATTCTCATGACATGAAATTAACAAAGAATTTTAGTCAACATCCGATCAATAAATTCCCTTACAGATCACTTCATATCCATTAACCCTTTCAACACCGCAGGCCTCTAAATAGGCTTACAAAAAGTGTAGATCGAGATGAGCCGGCTCGTGACGAGCCGTCTCATCAGGATCTGCACCTTTTGCCAGTAATATTACTATTTTTAGACAAATATTACCCATTTTGATAAATGAACTGGTCCACATGTAATTTTCTTATTAATTTATTGGTCTAAAAATATCATGGACCAGGCCATGTGAGTTACTTGGGGTTGAATGGGTTAATGCACAATTTAAACTTTTATAGGAAGGATACAATAAAATCACTGTTGATAAATATATATAGCACATTGAATGTATGTAGATAAACTAGGTTATATTTCAATGAAACTGTCTCTATATACTTCTATAGATAGTATACTAACTTCTATATCACTTGTCCTCTTCACTGAAAATCAATTTAACCATTTTCCTTCAGTATTCTTGTAATGGTGTCAATGCACCTTTTACTAAAGCCCAGTCTATTCACCACACACAACAGGGGGGTCTTACAGGGTTATTAATAGAACAGCCAACAGTGCGGTGTCCGAGAGGGAATTCCCCTGATCTCTTTGCAGGACATGCATGCATTCTGCTGGGCGCAGTGTAATGGTTAAGCAATATATTTATATATCACCAACTGTAGCAAACCTTACAGTTGTTTAAATGCCTCGATGTGGGGTGGGGGGACAGAAGGGTGTGGCTTTTTCTGTGTTATCAGACTACTTTAATAGAATCTTTTTTTTTCACGTCAAAAATTGGTACAGGACAGAAAAACTGGCAGTTATACTGGTATATAGTAATACTACAAAGTACCGTAGCCAGAAGCAAATTTCAACCGAGGCTATCTAGGGGGGTCCGGGTGCATGTTCCTCCTTAACCCTTTCAACACCGCAGACCTCTAAATAGGCTTACAAAAAGTGTAGATCCAGATGAGCCGGCTCGTGACGAGCCGTCTCATCAGGATCTGCACTTTTTGCCAGTAATATTGCTAGTTTTAGACAAAATTACCCATTTTGATAAATGAACTGGTCCAAATGTAATGTTCTTATTAATTTATTGGTCTAAAAATATCATGAACCAGTCCATATCAGTTACTTGGTGTTGAATGGGTTAAAAATGGTTGGGGGTATAGAAGCGATTTCCTGCGTTTTCTGATTTAATGAGTTTAAACACATAATTATGTACTGACAATTCAGCTCTCTAGCAGTCAACATTTTATACAGCAAAGGGATATGTTTTGGATTTTATTTACTTAATTTTTTAATATTTTTTTATCTTTGGAAATTTTGACAGAGGCAGATGCCTCTGTGTGCCTCAGTGTGGCTACGGGCCTGTATACATATTTATATTAGTCCGGATATTATTGCATAAATTAATAAATACTTACATGCTTCATGTTACTCCAACCTAGTAATGTCAAATGAATACTGCAACAAATTACTTTTTGCTGGGAGTTTTATCCTTGGTGAAACTGTCACTACAAATTGTTGCAATTTCTTTATTCTCCAACATTATGTAAGTACAGAGAGAGAAAAACCTGGACATTATGTAAAGTAGTCGACACCCTTGTATGAACTTTATGCACCAATGCACTCATAATCCAGCTATTGTCATAAAATTCAACTACACAGCTATGAAACACTTCAGTCCAGAAAGTGAATGTCATTTTATAACAATTTCTACACCAGCTACCAACTGTGACTAATAAACAAGTTTGTAAGCAGTTTTGCTGTAGCAGTAAAGAAAATGCATGAGCAAGTTTGACAATCTTAAAGATATATTCCTGCTAAAAAAAAATGCTGTCGGCGAATATCTCGGGTTTTTTTATGATAGCAATATTAATAAAACATGGTAAAAGTGATGTAAGCAGGTTGATTATATTACTATTTTGTTACGGAGAAAGTGAGTAACTGAATAAACCGAATGAAGAATGACTAACCTAGCTAAAATAAGATTATACATGTTTCAACAATGTTCAAGTACATTAAAAAATGTTATAACGGTTGGATATATTTACTGCAGATCTTGTATAATATAACGGTTGGATATATTTACTGCAGATCTTGTATAATATAACGGTTGGATATATTTACTGCAGATCTTGTATAATATAACGGTTGGATATATTTACTGCAGATCTTGTATAATATAACGGTTGGATATATTTACTGCAGATCTTGTATAATATAACGGTTGGATATATTTACTGCAGATCTTGTATAATATAACGGTTGGATATATTTACTGCAGATCTTGTATAATACTGATTTTGTAACAAATACAAGTGTGGCCGAGTGGTTAAGGTCGCTGACTTAAAGCGCCATTATTCGTTTCTATTTGTTTACTTAGAATGTGCTGCACACCAAGATATTGTGATTAACCCTTTCAACCCCACAGGCCTCTAAATAGGCTTATGACAAGTGTAGATCCAGATGAGCCGGCTCGTGACGAGCCGTCTCATCAGGATCTGCACTTTTTTGCCAGTAATAATTATTACTATTTTTAGATAAAATTACCCATTTTGATAAATGAACTGGTCCAAAGGTAATTTTCTTATTAATTTATTGGTCTGAAAATATCACGCACCAGTCCATGTCAGTTACTTGGTGTTGAATGGGTTAATGTCTTATATTTTCATTGTTTACTTTTGTGAAATTGCCATTTGTAAATTACCTCCCTTTATGGATTTTTTTTAACAAAATCACCGATCACCGATAACTCTGTAAATGATGGTTTACTAAGGTTAACACTAGGATAAATTTGCATATGAATTACATTATTTTTCCAACGGAGGGAAAAAATGCATTTAACCCTTTCAACACCAAGTAACTCAGATGGACTGGTCCATGATATTCATAAACCAATAAATGAATCAGAAAATCACATTTGGACAAGTTCATTTATCAAAATGGGTAATTATGTCTAAAAATAGTCATATCACTGGCAAAAAGTGCAGATCCTGATGAGACGGCTCGTCACGAGCCGGCTCATCTGGATCTACACTTTTTGTAAGCCTATTTAGAGGTCTGTGGTGTTGAAAGGGTTAAGGTACTTTATTTAAGCTTACAAATTACATGTGCATGATGGATTCCATAGACAATATTTTACATTTAATTAACAGACCGCAGATTAAACCTGTCATAGATGACAGGTGAGTATCATCATCTATCATCTGTCCCACATATACACAGTATGTTTTCCCTGGAATACAGGGACATGTCACTGCTCACACACATACCCTGCAGGGAATACTCTCCCAGAACAGACTTGCTATATAAATCCACAGAACTAATCAATTTTCATTAAGGATGGAAAGTATTGCCTCCATTCCGAGACACATAAATTACACTATACAGTTGAAGTTGTCTTAAGCATCCAGCCAAGGGAATCACAGAAAGTGGCTGCTTAGTGCAGGTGGCTGCTTAATACAGTGCAAACGTATAATCAAACCACATATTGGGAATCTGGAAACTGGCTACTTAGTGCAGGTGGCTGCTTAATACAGTGCAAACATATAATAAAACCACATATTGGGAATCTGGAAACTGGCTACTTAGTGCAGGTGGCTGCTTAATACAGTGCAAACGTATAATAAAACCACATATTGGGAATCTGGCTACTTAGTGCAGGTGGCTGCTTAATACAGTGCAAACGTATAATAAAACCACATATTGGGAATCTGGCTACTTAGTGCAGGTGGCTGCTTAATACAGTGCAAACGTATAATAAAACCACATATTGGGAATCTGGAAACTGGCTACTTAGTGCAGGTGTCTGCTTAATACAGTGCAAACGTATAATAAAACCACATATTTGGGAATCTGGAAACTGGCTACCTAGTGCAAGTGGCTGCTTAATAGAGTGCAAATGTATAATAAAACCACATATTTGTGAATCTGGAAACTGGCTACTTAGTGCAGGTGGCTGCTTAATAGAGTGCAAACGTATAATAAAACCACATATTAGGAATCTGGAAACTGGCTACTTAGTGCAGGTGGCTGCTTAATACAGTGCAAACGTATAATAAAACCACATATTGTGAATCTGGAAACTGGCTGCTTAGCACAGGTGGCGCCACTGCTTAATACAGTGCAAATGTATAATAAAACAACATATTGTGAATCTGGAAAGTGGCTGCTTAGTGCAGGTGGCTGCTTAATAGAGTGCAAACGTATAATAAAACCACATATTGGGAATCTGGAAACTGGCTACTTAGTGCAGGTGGCTGCTTAATACAGTGCAAACGTATAATAAAACCACATATTGTGAATCTGGAAAGTGGCTGCTTAGCACAGGTGGCTGCTTAATACAGTGCAAATGTATAATAAAACAACATATTGTGAATCTGGAAAGTGGCTGCTTAGTGCAGGTGGCTGCTATATAGAGTGCAAACGTATAATATAACCACATATTGGGAATCTGGAAACTGGCTACTTAGTGCAGGTGGCTGCTTAATACAGTGCAAACGTATAATAAAACCACATATTGTGAATCTGGAAACTGGCTACTTAGTGCAGGTGGCTGCTTAATACAGTGCAAACATATAATAAAACCACATATTGGGAATCTGGAAACTGGCTACTTAGTGCAGGTGGCTGCTTAATACAGTGCAAATGTATAATAAAACCACATATTTGGGAATCTGGAAACTGGCTACTTAGTGCAAGTGGCTGCTTAATAGAGTGCAAACATATAATAAAACCACATATTTGGGAAACTGGCTGCTTAAATGAGGTGACCATTCTTGCCCAGGTTATAATGCTGATACTCAAAATCATTGTTTCCTATCACATTAGCTAATTAGTTTATACACATTTATTTTAGCTTGATTGCAAAACAAGTTCTTTCAACTTATATTAATCACTCTCGAGCAGTGGATGCGCGTTCGCTTCAGGTGCGAAAGGTCCGGAGTTCGAGCCCCGCTGGAGCCGTTACGATTGTGCCCTTAGGCAAGGCATTTAAATTCCACGTTGCCTCTTCTCTCTCCCTCGTGGCGATGGATTCCATCAGGAATGAAGTTTCGAGAGTGATTAATATAAGTTGACATAACTTGTTTCGCAATTGAGCTAAAATAAATTTGTATAAACTAAAAAACTAGGTAAACTGCCCATTGCTCAAATGGACACCCGGTAGCAACGTTAAATAAATTGATGTTCACCCAGGTTTCACGATTTTTTGGGTAAAAATCCTTCTGGTGCCATTGTTATCAGAATTCTACAAGGTTTCACTTCGTTCTAGCTATTGTGACGGTATATAGACGGTTGCCTGGTGAACAATTCTGTGCAAATATTTAGAGTTCTTGCCATTGATTTCTGGGTAAAAGAAGCATTTTCCGAGAGGATGTCTCCTGTTCTCGGTTTTATTGCCCACAGAGTCGTGAACATTGATTTATATAAGTCTAACCTTACAATTATACACCTTTTTATGTGGCAAATAAACAATTGTTTTAACCCTGTCAAACATGAATAATAGAACGTTTCAAGTTAGAACAGTACAGCCTAATTGGGTAACATGTTCATTTCGCACTCTTTTTCTATCATATAACACAATTAAAGTCTCCGAGCACAAGGCAATGAGCGACCTTGTTGGCTTTTCTATTGCCTCTCTTAAAGTCCTATTTATCCAGAAAGTCGTTTTTATTGTGGAAGTCATGATAGCAGTGGATGCGCGTTCGTTTCAGGTGCGAAAGGTCCGGAGTTCGAGCCCTGCTGGAGCCGTTAACGATTGTGTCCTTAGGCAAGGCATTTAAATTCAACGTTGCCTCTTCTCTCTCCCTCGTAGCGAGGGATTCCATCAAGAATGAGGTCTCGAGAGTGTTAAATATAAGTTGTAAGAACTTGTTTCATAATCAAGCTAAAATAAATTTGTATAAACTAATTTATCCTGAAATGCATAGCTGTCCTTTCAGTTGGAATCTGTTGGTCTTAGTGTTGTTTCCCAACCAGATGTTGTGGCATGATAAATGCGATTTTATCAAAATCAGGTTAATTAAATTGATAACAAAGGTGTACAGATAAGTACCCATTGGATATGCTATAAGATATCTGTTGGATTATAATAATTTAATAATTATAAAATGAGAAAGTGGATAAAAAATGATAGGATGTTTGGCAAAAGGAAACAACGATAAAAACCGAGGAAACCACTTACGAGGGAGGACCTTGATACTTTTAGAGAGTATTCAGGGGCAGTAACTGACTAATGTCTCTCATTGATCGAGTAAGTTTTCAAAGTCTACTCTGGGGCTGTGGAAGAACCTCCTGTATTGTCTGGAACTCTGTCCAAGGGGACACCATACCTCCTGTATGGTCTGGAACTCTGTCCAAGGGGACACCACACCTCCTGCACTGTCTGGAACCCTGTCCAAGGGGACATCACACCTCCTATACTGTCTGGAACCCTGTCCAAGGGGACACCACACCTATACAGTCTGGAACCCTGTCCAAGGGGACACCACACCTCCTATACTGTCAGGAACTCTGTCCAAGGGGACACCACACCTCCTGCACTGTCTGGAACCCTGTCCAAGGGGACACCACACCTCCTGTATTGTCTGGAACTCTGCCCAAGGGGACACCACACCTCCTGTATTGTCTGGAACTCTGTCCAAGGGGACACCATACCTCCTGTATTGTCTGGAACTCTGTCCAAGGGGACACCACACCTCCTGCACTGTCTGGAACTCTGTCCAAGGGGACACCACACCTCCTGTATGGTCAGGAACTCTGTCCAATGGGACACCACACCTCCTGTATGGTCAGGAACTCTGTCCAAGAGGACACCACACCTCCTGTATTGTCAGGAACTCTGTCCAAGAGGACACCACACCTCCTGTATGGTCAGGAACTCTGTCCAAGAGGACACCACACCTCCTGTATGGTCAGGAACTCTGTCCAAGGGGACACCACACCTCCTGCACTGTCTGGAATTCTGTCCAAGGGGACACCACACCTCCTGTATGGTCAGGAACTCTGTCCAAGGGGACACCACACCTCCTGTATGGTCAGGAACTCTGTCCAAGAGGACACCACACCTCCTGTATTGTCAGGAACTCTGTCCAAGAGGACACCACACCTCCTGTATGGTCAGGAACTCTGTCCAAGGGGACACCACACCTCCTGTATGGTCAGGAACTCTGTCCAAGGGGACACCACACCTCCTGTATGGTCTGGAACTCTGTCCAAGGGGACACCACACCTCCTGTATGGTCAGGAACTCTGTCCAAGGGGACACCACACCTCCTGTATTGTCTGGAACTCTGTCCAAGAGGACACCACACCTCCTGTATGGTCAGGAACTCTGTCCAAGGGGACACCACACCTCCTGCACTGTCTGGAATTCTGTCCAAGGGGACACCACACCTCCTGTATGGTCAGGAACTCTGTCCAAGGGGACACCACACCTCCTGTATGGTCAGGAACTCTGTCCAAGAGGACACCACACCTCCTGTATTGTCAGGAACTCTGTCCAAGAGGACACCACACCTCCTGTATGGTCAGGAACTCTGTCCAAGGGGACACCACACCTCCTGTATGGTCAGGAACTCTGTCCAAGGGGACTCCACACCTCCTGTATGGTCTGGAACTCTGTCCAAGGGGACACCACACCTCCTGTATTGTCAGGAACTCTGTCCAAGGGGACACCACACCTCCTGTATTGTCTGGAACTCTGTCCAAGAGGACACCACACCTCCTGTATTGTCTGGAACTCTGCCCAAGGGGACACCACACCTCCTGTATTGTCAGGAACTCTGTCCAAGAGGACACCACACCTCCTGTATGGTCAGGAACTCTGTCCAAGGGGACACCACACCTCCTGTATGGTCAGGAACTCTGTCCAAGGGGACACCACACCTCCTGTATGGTCTGGAACTCTGTCCAAGGGGACACCACACCTCCTGTATTGTCAGGAACTCTGTCCAAGGGGACACCACACCTCCTGTATGGTCAGGAACTCTGTCCAAGGGGACACCACACCTCCTGTATGGTCAGGAACTCTGTCCAAGGGGACACCACACCTCCTGTATGGTCTGGAACTCTGTCCAAGGGGACACCACACCTCCTGTATTGTCAGGAACTCTGTCCAAGGGGACACCACACCTCCTGTATTGTCTGGAACTCTGTCCAAGAGGACACCACACCTCCTGTATGGTCAGGAACTCTGTCCAAGAGGACACCACACCTCCTGTATTGTCTGGAACTCTGTCCAAGGGGACACCACACCTCCTGTATGGTCTGGAACTCTGTCCAAGAGGACACCACACCTCCTGTATTGTCTGGAACTCTGCCCAAGGGGACACCACACCTCCTGTATTGTCTGGAACTCTGCCCAAGAGGACACCATACCTCCTGTATTGTCTGGAACTCTGTCCAAGGGGACACCACACCTCCTGTATGGTCTGGAACTATGTCCAAGGGGACACAACACCTCCTGTATGGTCTGGAACTCTGTCTAATGGGACACCACACCTCCTGCACTGTCTGGAACCCTGTCCAAGGGGACACCACACCTCCTATACTGTCTGGAACCCTGTCCAAGGGGACACCACACCTCCTATACTGTCTGGAACCATGTCCAAGGGGACACCACACCTCCTATACAGTCTGGAACCCTGTCCAAGGGGACACCACACCTCCTATACTGTCAGGAACTCTGTCCAAGGGGACACCACACCTCCTATACTGTCAGGAACTCTGTCCAAGGGGACACCACACCTCCTGCACTGTCTGGAACCCTGTCCAAGGGGACACACCACACCTCCTGTATTGTCTGGAACTCTGCCCAAGGGGACACCACACCTCCTGTATTGTCTGGAACTCTGTCCAAGGGGACACCATACCTCCTGTATTGTCTGGAACTCTGTCCAAGGGGACACCACACCTCCTGCACTGTCTGGAACTCTGTCCAAGGGGACACCACACCTCCTGTATGGTCAGGAACTCTGTCCAAGAGGACACCACACCTCCTGTATTGTCAGGAACTCTGTCCAAGAGGACACCACACCTCCTGTATGGTCAGGAACTCTGTCCAAGGGGACACCACACCTCCTGTATGATCAGGAACTCTGTCCAAGGGGACACCATACCTCCTGTATGGTCTGGAACTCTGTCCAAGGGGACACCACACCTCCTGTATGGTCAGGAACTCTGTCCAAGGGGACACCACACCTCCTGTATTGTCTGGAACTCTGTCCAAGGGGATACCACACCTCCTGTATTGTCTGGAACTCTGTCCAAGGGGACACCACACCTCCTGTATTGTCTGGAACTCTGTCCAAGGGGACACCACACCTCCTGCACTGTCTGGAACTCTGTCCAAGGGGACACCACACCTCCTGTATGGTCAGGAACTCTGTCCAAGAGGACACCACACCTCCTGTATGGTCAGGAACTCTGTCCAAGGGGACACCACACCTCCTGTATTGTCTGGAACTCTGCCCAAGGGGACACCACACCTCCTGTATTGTCTGGAACTCTGCCCAAGAGGACACCACACCTCCTGTATTGTCAGGAACTGTCCAAGGGGACACCACACCTCCTGTATTGTCTGGAACTCTGTCCAAGGGGACACCACACCTCCTGTATTGTCTGGAACTCTGTCCAAGGGGACACCACTCCTCCTGTATGGTCTGGAACTCTGTCCAAGGGGACACCACACCTCCTGTATGGTCTGGAACTGTCCACCACACCTCATGCATTGTCTGGAACTCTGTCTAATGGGACACCACACCTCCTGTATGGTCAGGAACTCTGTCCAAGAGGACACCACACCTCCTGTATTGTCAGGAACTCTGTCCAAGGGGACACCACACCTCCTGTATGGTCTGGAACTCTGTCCAAGGGGACACCACACCTCCTGTATGGTCAGGAACTCTGTCCAAGGGGACACCACACCTCCTGTATTGTCTGGAACTCTGTCCAAGGGGACACCACACCTCCTGTATTGTCTGGAACTCTGTCCAAGGGGACACCACACCTCCTGTATTGTCTGGAACTCTGTCCAAGGGGACACCACACCTCCTGTATGGTCTGGAACTCTGTCCAAGAGGACACCACACCTCCTGTATGTCAGGAACTCTGCCCAAGGGGACACCACACCTCCTGTATTGTCTGGAACTCTGCCCAAGAGGACACCACACCTCCTGTATTGTCTGGAACTCTGTCCAAGGGGACACCACACCTCCTGTATGGTCTGTCCAAGGGGACACCACACCTCCTGTATGGTCTGGAACTCTGTCCAAGGGGACACCACACCTCCTGTATGGTCTGGAACTGTCCACCACACCTCATGCATTGTCTGGAACTCTGTCTAATGGGACACCACACCTCCTGCACTGTCTGGAACTCTGTCCAAGGGGACACCACACCTCCTGCATTGTCTGGAACTCTGTCCAAGGGGACACCACACCTCCTGTAGGGTCAGGAACTCTGTCCAAGGGGACACCACACCTCATGTATGGTCAGGAACTCTGTCCAAGGGGATAGAGACTTTAATTGATGTGTTGTGAGCAGTAATATAATAACCAAGTTAGGCATTTGCAACACATCAATTAAAGTCTCTATGTGTGTTTTTCAGTTGGAATAATAATACTATAATTCATATACAAATTTATCCTTGTGCTAACTTTAGTAAACCACCATTTACAGAGTTATTGGGTGATTTTGTTAAAACAATATCAATAAAGGGAGGTAATTTACAAATGGTAATTTCACAAAAAACAGGTTTCTTTGTGGCCATATTTTCCAAATTTTGTTTTGCACAGTAATAATTTATTATTGAAAAATAAAAATATAAGACAATAACCACACTATCTAATCATCTTTACAAACATCTCTGTGTGCAGCAGCACATTGTAAGTAAACGCATAGTGAGGCATTAAGACAGCAAAGTCCACCAGTTAATTTCTGCACGGGCCTCCATCTGCTGTTTCAATTACACAGGACTGAGTAAAAATGCAGTAATAAACTTGTCTGATAGGGCTTCAATTTTCTAACAAGCACCTTCCATCACCTACAATAATCATGTGTATTGATCCACCTTTCCCTGATTTTTATCTCGGATCCAAGCAATGCAATTATCGATTGTGAAAATTAACAGAGAAGATTTTCAATTACCCCTTATCAATTTTATAACATTGGCATTAAATGCAATGATACAGAAATAGCGGGAGCTGGGGCAGTCAATGCCCTCAATTGATTGCAATTTGCCTAACACTTCCAATTAGGTTTTCCACTCTGATTCGCCTTTCCTCACATCCTAATTTGAACTGCATTTGTTTTCTTCTAACCTCCATACAGGCCATCAACTTATTCACCAAGCAGGACCAGGTCATTATTTTCAATATAAAAGAAATCTAATATAGCAACCATCAAGATTGGGATAACATGTACCTGGTAATGAAAACTAGAGTTTGTATGTAATCGACTTCCATTGTTGTTGGTTGTGCAAGGTAAAAATATGTGCATGAACTGACTGCTATTATTGGGTTTGTGAGGAGAGATGCTGCGCTGTATGTTACTGACTTCCACTGTTGGGTTTGTGAGGAGAGATGCTGCGCTGTATGTTACTGACTTCCACTGCTGGGTTTGTGAGGAGAGATGGTGCGCTGTGTGTTACGGACTTCCACTGTTGGGTTTGTGACGAGAGATGCTGCGCTGTTTGTTACTGACTTCCACTGTTGGGTTTGTGAGGAGAGATGCTGCGCTGTATGTTACTGACTTCCACTGTTCGGTTTGTGAGGAGAGATGGTGCGCTGTGTGTTACGGACTTCCACTGTTGGGTTTGTGAGGAGAGATGCTACGCTGTATGTTACTGACTTCCACTGTTGGGTGTGTGAGGAGAGATGCTGCGCTGTGTGTTACTGACTTCCACTGTTGGGTTTGTGAGGAGAGATGCTGCGCTGTGTGTTACTGACTTCCACTGTTAGGTGTGTGTGGAGAGATGGTGCGCTGTGTGTTACTGACTTCCACTGTTGGGTTTGTGAGGAGAGATGCTGCGCTGTATGTTACTGACTTCCACTGTTGGGTTTGTGAGGAGAGATGGTGCGCTGTGTGTTACTGACTTCCACTGTTGGGTTTGTGAGGAGAGATGCTGCGCTGTGTGTTACTGACTTCCACTGTTGGGTGTGTGAGGAGAGATGCTGCGCTGTATGTTACTGACTTCCACTGTTGGGTGTGTGAGGAGAGACACTGTGCTGTGTGTTACTGACTTCCACTGTTGGATGTGTGAGGAGACACTGCGCTGTATGTTACTGACTTCCACTGTTGGGTGTGTGAGGTGAGACACTGTGCTGTATGTTACTGACTTCCACTGTTGGGTGTGTGAGGAGAGACACTGTGCTGTATGTTACTGACTTCCACTGTTGGGTGTGTGAGGTGAGACACTGTGCTGTATGTTACTGACTTCCACTGTTGGGTGTGTGAGGTGTGACACTGTGCTGTATGTTACTGCGAGTGTGAGGCCACTGTTGGGTGTCTGAGAGCACTGTTATGTATGTTAGGTCACTGAACAGCATGTGAGGACATGGTTTGACATGTGAGGACATGGTTTGACATGTGAGGACATGGTTTGGCATGTGAGGACATGGTTTGACATGTGAGGACATGGTTTGACATGTGAGGACATGGTTTGACATGTGAGGACATGGTTTGGCATATGAGGACATGGTTTAGCATATGAGGACATGGTTTGACATGTGAGGACATGGTTTGGCATATGAGGACATGGTTTGACATATGAGGACATGGTTTGGCATATGAGGACATGGTTTGACATGTGAGGACATGGTTTGGCATATGAGGACATGGTTTGACATGTGAGGACATGGTTTGGCATATGAGGACATGGAGGGTGCGGTGCGCGTGAGGAGCATACACGACAACCAAGTTCCAAATTTTGGGCCAAATTCAGCCAAGATAAAAAGGGCATATAATTGGTGCGGATGAATACAACAAGATATAGGTACAATTCCCTATTCTAACCATTATAAAAATATTTTTTATAGCTATTTGTACCATGAATGCAATACAATATATTTCTCAATTTGAGCATGCCGTTTTAGACTAATATGACATGACCAACTGGAATGTCACGGATCAATGATCTTAATCCGATTGGTTTATATGGAATGGTTTGTTGGTAAACCATCGTACCATCGATAGTACTTGTACTGTGCTTTCAAAGTAAAGTAATAACGGTTGTAAACAAACATTCGATACACTATTGCATTATAGGTAACCCTTTCAACCCCACAGGCCTCTAAATAGGCTTATGAAAAGTGTAGATCCAGATGATCCGGCTCGTAACGAGCCGTCTCATCAGGATCTGCACTTTTTTGCCAGTAATAATTATTACTATTTTTAGATAAAATTACCCATTTTGATAAATGAACTGGTCCAAATGTAATTTTCTTATTAATTTATTGGTCTAAAAATAGCATGCACCAGTCCATGTCAGTTACTTGGGGTTGAATGGGTTAAACAATAAATCACAGTACCTGTAAGCTATCGTATATTGCCTTACCTATACAGTAGTGTAATATTCCAACGGTATTATTACTTTACTTTTAAATCACAGTACCTGTAAGCTATCGTATATTGCCTTACCTATACAGTAGTGTAATATTCCAACGGTATTATTACTTTACTTTTAAAGCACAATACCTGTATTTAAAACACTACACGTAAATGTATGAAATTAACAATTTTAATTAGTAGGATCTTGTTATATAAGTGTATGTTTTAAGTAAGATATAAGCCTCAAACGGATCCAATATAGATAATTGTTTATGTACTCGAAACTGGGCGGAATAAATTTACCGTTACTCAAAGGCCTCTTGTTGAATATCAATATGGCCTCTGAATGTTGTTGAATATCAATATGACCTCTGAATGTTGTTGAATATCAATATGGCCTCTGAATGTTGTTGAATATCAATATGGCCTCTGAATGTTGTTGAATATCAATATGATCTCTGAAATCTGCATCAGCATATTCTTCCATACCAGCATTTTTGAGTGGCCAAAATGCCCTAAGCAAATACATTTATAGATATCTTGAAGAAATCTTCTAATAGTTTTCATAAAAACAAAATCTGTGAAACAATGTCTGTACGATGCCCAACCCCAGAGTTGAAAGGAAATTTCTCCCCAGTCTCCCATCACAGGAAGATAAAAATACAGTACCATACCTAATACATGCCCAAATCTAAATAACTCTTATAGCAAGCTTGCCCTGAAAAAACAGTTAAATATGTCATGGAATTTTATTCAAATTGTCATAATGACACGAAATTCGGTGACATATTTCCACATTTTTCAGTTACAAATAAGAAAAACACATTAATGAATTGCCAGCTGCTAGAATTATTTCAACTATTTATAGCATTTATTTTACCCAGCATGCAAATGAATTATAATTAATGAATTAATACCTCAGCTATGAATACTCTATTCCATTCCATATTCCTGCATCTCAGTCCTTGCCATCCTTAGCACAACAGTGATGGTTCATAAGCCACACATATTCTAAATCTATTTTCAATATTCCTCTCTCCCCCAACTTGCCCAAGCATGTACAAACTGAATCAATTCACTAACATTTTATGGGATATTATGGTGATTTTGTGAAATGAAAATCCAAACCTGCACGAACAATGAACAATAACACTGTTTTATGACCACCTCAGCTACAGGTATGAAAGTCTCTCCATGGTGTAACACTATATACCTGACAATGGTACGGCATACATATGGCATATATAGAACTACAGTAAAACCTTGACAACAGTAAGGAATACAGTCATATGGCATATATAGAACTACAGTAAAACCCTGACAATGATACGGCATACATATAGCATATATAGAACTACAGTAAAACCCTGACAACAGTAAGGAATACATATAGCATATATAGAACTACAGTAAAACCCTGACAACAGTAAGGAATACAGTCATATAGCATATATAGAACTACAGTAAAACCCTGACAACAGTAAGGAATACAGTCATATAGCATATATAGAACTACAGTAAAACCCTGACAACAGTAAGGAATACAGTCATATAGCGTATATAGAACTACAGTAAAACCCCCGACAACAGTAAGGAATACATATAGCATATATAGAACTACAGTAAAACCCCCGACAACAGTAACGAATACATATAGCATATATAGAACTACAGTAAAACCCTGACAACAGTAAGGAATACAGTCATATAGCGTATATAGAACTACAGTAAAACCCTGACAACAGTAAGGAATACATACAGCATATATAGAACTACAGTAAAACCCTGACAACAGTAAGGAATACAGTCATATAGCATATATAGAACTACAGTAAAACCCTGACAACAGTAAGGAATACAGTCATATAGCATATATAGAACTACAGTAAAACCCCCGACAACAGTAAGGAATACAGTCATATGGCGTATATAGAACTACAGTAAAACCCTGACAACAGTAAGGAATACATATAGCATATATAGAACTACAGTAAAACCCTGACAACAGTAAGGAATACAGTCATATAGCGTATATAGAACTACAGTAAAACCCCCGACAACAGTAAGGAATACAGTCATATGGCGTATATAGAACTACAGTAAAACCCTGACAACAGTAAGGAATACAGTCATATAGCGTATATAGAACTACAGTAAAACCCTGACAACAGTAAGGAATACATATAGCATATATAGAACTACAGTAAAACCCTGACAACAGTAAGGAATACATATAGCATATATAGAACTACAGTAAAACCCTGACAACAGTAAGGAATACAGTCATATAGCGTATATAGAACTACAGTAAAACCCCCGACAACAGTAAGGAATACAGTCATATGGCATATATAGAACTACAGTAAAACCCTGACAACAGTAAGGAATACAGTCTTATAGCGTATATAGAACTACAGTAAAACCCCCGACAACAGTAAGGAATACATATAGCATATATAGAACTACAGTAAAACCCCGACAACAGTAAGGAATACATATAGCATATATAGAACTACAGTAAAACCCTGACAACAGTAAGGAATACAGTCATATAGCGTATATAGAACTACAGTAAAACCCCCGACAACAGTAAGGAATACAGTCATATGGCGTATATAGAACTACAGTAAAACCCTGACAACAGTAAGGAATACAGTCTTATAGCGTATATAGAACTACAGTAAAACCCCCGACAACAGTAAGGAATACATATAGCATATATAGAACTACAGTAAAACCCCGACAACAGTAAGGAATACATATAGCATATATAGAACTACAGTAAAACCCTGACAACAGTAAGGAATACAGTCATATAGCGTATATAGAACTACAGTAAAACCCCCGACAACAGTAAGGAATACAGTCATATGGCGTATATAGATCTACAGTAAAACCTGTCTGTTAATGAGGCCAGTGGTATCCATCCATCAGCCGTCTCATCAGGATCTGCACTTTTTGCCAGTAATATTACTATTTTTAGTCAAAATTACCCCATGTTGATAAATGAGCTGGTCCAAATGTAATTTTCTAATTTTTTAAAGCGACACTATATCATATGGAATAAATATATTATAAAATCGAAAAATGTTACATACAAGAAGCAAAGCTACTACTACATATTCTTCCATTATAATTTGAATAATTATTTTTTCAGTCGGTATACGTTTTTTTTGCAATATAACAAACTGACATTGAAAAGAATGACTTTCCAGATTTGGTTTGCCACACCCTAGTATATCCGGAATGCACCGCTCTCTATCGATAATCAAAACAACTATTTATTAGACAGCGGGTTATGACATCCATTGTTGCATCACGCCGCATGCATAATCATTGCTTACAATTTTTCAAACTTGTTTATCAATAATTTGGGTATACGACTGTGCTATATTTATACGATTTGAATATTTTGGTTTCGTTACACACACAGTAATTGGAAATTATGTTCATTAAATATCCGATAATTTTTAACAAACAAAACGTCCGAGGATCGTACCTGGGTTGCATTGATGAGAAGCGAGCGTGCTAACCACTGCGCTAATCAGACAGCCCACAGTTAAGCTGCAATGCATAGCTTGTTTGAAACTGGCACACAACCACTGGTATCTATCTATACATGAATAAGGAACCTCTGTAACATGATTTCCGATGACATTTAGATGCCCTTGGTTGGGTACAGTTCTCAGAACCACACAGAAATTTCAAGGTCGGTCGCAGTTCTCAGAACCACACAGAGATTTCAAGGTCGGTCACAGTTCTCAGAACCACACAGAGATTTCAAGGTCGGTCACAGTTCTCAGAACCACACAGAGTTTTTAAGGTCGGTCACAGTTCTCAGAACCACACAGAGTTTTCAAGGTTGGTAGACAGTTCTCAGAACCACACAGAGTTTTCAGGTCCTATAGAGTAGTATCCCAACATTATACAAAAAAAACCCTCACACAAACAACCTCATAGAATTACAGAGCTTTTGACATCCAACATTTCCAAGCTCTTTGATGGAAATGATCTGAAGATTGCCTCCCATTTTATCCAAAAAAATAAAGTAATTTGATAACCTTTAAAACAAAACAACACATTAATGAAAACTAGAGACATGAATCAAGCACATAAATAAAACACCTGCGATCAGGTCACGGTTCAATAAACTGCCTGCATCAATTTTTCAATTTTTCTTGAGATTTCATTAATGAAGTCAAGATCAAAGACAGGTTATTTTCATTAAGCAGGTGCAAGTAAATCAAATTATGGAAGATCTTACAACCATGTCTACATACTTGTATGTTTTTACCTTTATTTATGGTCACTACTGGTTGCCCGGAGCGACGCCTCCGGAAGAGATTAGTCATTTTAGATATTTATCGTCCCTACCGGTTGCCCAGAGCGACGTCTCCGGAAGAGATTAGTCATTTTAGATTTTTGGAGGATAGTGCAATGATACAGACAGAGACCCATTCCAGAGTCTCCTCTGGTTCTTTTACGTGCACGGTGTACAGCACCGACACGAGACCTCGGTTTAAAGTCCCATCTGAAAGACTGTTAATTTTATTAGGGTCAGACGGGGGATCGAACCTGCGATGCCTGGATTACCAGTCCAGCGTGTTACCACTGGACTACAGATCCGTCTGTTTGTCTCTCTGTCTACATACAGTATATATACAAGGTTTTATATGCATTGGTTTGTTATTGTTTTTTTACATATTTTTACATCTTTTTCGGCTTATATCCTATACATACATATATATAGAGTGTGTTGTTGACAACTCAATCTAAGTTTGCAATAGCCCCAAGATAAGATACATAAATGTTTACTTACCTCCATAAATCAGACTTACTCCATTATTGCCGATGACACCAATATCAAAGATGTTTATCAAAATACTTAACAAATTTGCTTGAAAAAACTCACATATTATCTGTTTCGGTTACATACAGGGTTACCATAACAATCACAGAACCAAAATGATATTGAATGGATCTCAAACCAAAACTAATGAATAGCCCACATACTTTGAGACCGATTTCTCCCAAAATCGCACAACATTCTTCTGAACCAACCCTCAACATATCCACAAAAGTTTCATTAAAATTCATACACAACTTTCTGAGTTATCCTGATGACAGACAGACAGACAGACAGACAGACAGACAGACAGACAGACAGACAGACAGACAGACAGACAGACAGACAGACAGACAGACAGACAGACAGACAGACAGACAAACCCCTGTTTCTATGGCGGGGGTTAAAGAGATCAGAAAAAGGAACACAGAAGGAAAAAATCTTAATTTTCCCGACCAATTTAATCCTAGCATTTGTAAAAACACCAGAAAGCGCATGCTAAGATATCTTCCATGGGAGGGGTAACATTATCACCAGCTTGGTTAATGGTAGATAATTGTTGTTTGTTAAAAGTTAATGATAATTCACAAGGTCCCTTAATCAAAAGACACCTGTTAATTACAGCTGCTCCACAATGATTATCTCCTATCTATTCATGTATCTATCTATTCATGTATGCACACACTATTCATTTCCATAATGTCAACTCCCCCTTATTTCACACACAAAATCAGTTTTGTCCATGTGCATAATTGATGGCTTATGATGAAATTTTAAATAAATCATTAGCTTACACAATTTTTTTTTAGCTTGATTGTGAAAGACATTCAATTTGTAAAAACTAAACCGTAACCTCCTAATCAATTTGCAAACAGCTCAGATGGCACAGAATGTATGGCACAAATCGTGTCATCTGATCAGGCTCTATGCTGTTTGCTAAACGGATAGTGGACCTAAAACACTGTTTGCACATTTCTTCCATTTTATTCGGCATTTTAACCTTTTGCATGCCAGCGCAGATAAAATCACTTTTGCAAACAGCATAGAGCCAGATCAGACGGCACGTTCTGTGCTCTGTGCTGTTTGCTATTCGGATAGTGGAGCTAAAACACTTAGCTGAATAGCAAACACTATAGATCCTGATCAGACACAGCATTACGCCACGGCTGGTCTGGATCTATGTTGATTGCAAATGTGATTTTATTTACTCAGCAGGCATAGGGTTAAGGGATAAGCCTCGGTCACACATTGAGGAGTTTTACTGCCGTCATTGAAAGGACCATTCATGATTCAAATTTGTCAAAAGTCAAATCGAGAGCCAGTGATTCGGGGCGGTAATTTCAAACTTTATTAAAAATTTGTAAAAACAACAACATTTATTCAACCACGACAACAATCATATATTGTTCAGGAAGCCTCCCGTTTCCAGCCAAATTCATGAACGATTTTCCCCGTTCTCAATCCGATTCTGATCGCATGGTAAAATTTTTACTGAATCTGTCCCGACAGTGGCCCGATTCTCCAGAATGTAGTCCGACAGAGATTAGACAGGGACCCGGCAAAGACGGTTCGCATTCAGCAAAATCTGGATGTGATCGCGATTCAATTGGCAGGAAACGGCAATTAAAAATTTCTCAAGATAGTGCCTGTTCATCAAGACATTCCGTAGGATACTGTCCAGACAACATAGTACATTATTACGATTCTGATCCGATGCAGCAGGATCTGTCACGACGTAGTCACGATTGCAATCTCATGCGACAACGAATATTATGCGACGCATCTTAACTGTCTGGAGTGCTTGGCCGATCTCTCTGCACCATTCCCGATCCGAAGGGCTCGGATGAACGCATATGACTGCGTTCAGAAAATGAAAGGACATTTCAGATTATTGCGGACATTAATCCGACTTTTTCATAGCGGTCTGATCTAAAAATGGAGCCATAATAGGCACTGTGTGAACGCTGCATTAGGCAGTGCCTAATAAACTTTTATGACATCATACAGCCCCGACGTCCTACCACTGTAATGTTTCCTCGCTACAACTTCTTTTTTAACCCTTTCAACACTACAGGCCTCTAAATAAACTTACAAAAAGTGTAGATCCAGATGAGCCGGCTCATGATGAGCCGTGGAAAAACGAGTGAATCACCCGTCACCAGGGTTCATTCTAGGTCAGAATTTCAGGGAGAATCGCATCCATAAATGGTGTTACCTAATAAATTTCAGCAAAATAGGGTTAAAATGCACAGTATGACCATTAAATACAACACTTGAATAGAAGGAGTGCTTAATAATGGGCCAGTGTATCTAAACTGGACACAATTCTGTGAAAAATCTTTTTTTTGGGGGGAAAATGGGGCCCCCAGTGGGCTAAGTGAGGTCCCTAGGGTAACAATTTCGCCCACATCGCCATCTAGAATGAGCCCTGCACCACTGACAAATCGTTTCCAATTCAATTCTGCAAAAATATCGCTCAAAGTGCTGCAAAATCACAATTTATTAGTCACTACATCTGTATGGAAAAGAGGAAGATTCGATTGTCGAAGAAGACTTGCCCAGGCTGTAATTAATGCTGGGTTTGTACCATTCATTAATAATGCATTGTCTAGCATGAGTCTATCTGATATCTAAGTCTGTTCGTAATCTTACATGCATTCCTTTGAGATATCTACCGCAGTATCTGCAGGAATGCACCTTTTCATGTGCTGATTTCTAAATTGCTCTTGATTGATTTTAGGGAATGTAGTAAACATCTGCATGATGTCACTTATTACTCAAAAAGGGGTCACGATACAATGAGGTTACGCATCTTCACATGGCCTATACATATGGGCTTTAACACATTACATTAATCTCCCTCCATGTAACTCATACACTACTCCCTTGCTATATGTTTGTGGGCCCTAATTGGTTACATCAATCTCCCTCAATGTAACTCATACACTACTCCCTTGCTATATGTTTGTGGGCCCTAATCGGTTACATCAATCTCCCTCAATGTGATGGACAAACACGTGCTATGTGTTTGTGCAGGTGTACGCGGGCCCTATTCAGTTACATAACTCTACCTCAATGTGACGGACAAACACTTGCTATGTGTTTGTGCAGGTGTACGCGGGCCCAAATCAGTTACATAACTCTACCTCAATGTGACGGACAAACACTTGCTATGTGTTTGTGCAGGTGTACGCGGGCCCTAATCAGTTACATAACTCTACCTCAATGTGACGGACAAACACTTGCTATGTGTTTGTGCAGGTGTACGCGGGCCCTAATCAGTTACATAACTCTACCTCAATGTGACGGACAAACACTTGCTATGTGTTTGTGCAGGTGTACGCGGGCCCTAATCAGTTACATAACTCTACCTCAATGTGACGGACAAACACTTGCTATGTGTTTGTGCAGGTGTACGCGGGCCCTAATCAGTTACATAACTCTACCTCAATGTGACGGACAAACACTTGCTATGTGTTTGTGCAGGTGTACGCGGGCCCAAATCAGTTACATAACTCTACCTCAATGTGACGGACAAACACTTGCTATGTGTTTGTGCAGGTGTACGCGGGCCCTAATCAGTTGCATAACTCTACCTCAATGTGACGGACAAACACTTGCTATGTGTTTGTGAGGGTGGGCTCTATAATGCTACATAACTCTCCCTAAGTGTGACTGATACAACAACACCCATGCAGTGTGTTTGTGTAGTTCATCCCTAAGTGATACATAAATCTCCCTCAATGTAACTGATACACTCTTACTAAGCGTGTAAATGACCCGTAAACCGATGTCACCTGTGTAAATGACCCTTAAACCAATGTCATCCCATCTCTACAAGTGAAAAGATAAACAGACAACTGGCCAATAAATACACTTCTAACAACAGTAACCGAACAGCAGAAATCATATAAAACCTTTGAACGGTCTCATTGATTATATTATGCATACATTCTTCAAAAGAACTGAGCAGATGTACCCATAGCAACAACCCTAACTTTGCTATCTTAGATAAACATCTAGTTCTGCTAGTGCTTTGTTTGTATTCTCTATGATATTTTCAATACAATGATCCAAGGGATCAAAAAAATTCCAACTTTAGTCAAATACATCCACCCAACCTTTCTGTGGTTACACTTCACAACAAAAGTATCGGCAACCATTTTTACATTCAGCAGGACTGGTATTGATTGTCATTGGTGGAACCGAATGCCCTGGTGTTGGTGTTCTTTTGGGGAATATGAACGAGTTTCATATACAACCATTTCATACAGCATTAGCTAAGATTCCATATTTGTTTGTGTGCTATGCGTAAGCGTGATGCGAACACGTGATGCGATTTGTTTGCTTCCATAAATATGAACACACATGTGTTTTCAGTCTTTCTTTGAGTTTCCCCGTCTGATTTATGTGATGTACATGCAACGGTCACTACATGGAGCGATTCACTTAGCAACCGGAAATATCGAATCAACCAACACATTACATGCTTTTCCAATTGTTGTCCCATTAGCATAACGTGTATATGGAATCTTAGCTTTATATAGTAATGACCCATAGTAGTATCACGATTAACACTATGCTTAGCAACCAATGACCTGTGAATGATCAAATATCAGACTAGTCTACTCAGCAAGCAGTACGCTTAGCAACCAATGACGTGTGAATGATCAAATATCAGACTAGTCTACTCAGCAAGCAGTACGCTTAGCAACCAATGACCTGTGAATGATCAAATATCAGACTAGTCTACTCAGTAAACTGTACGCTTAGCAACCAATGACCTGTGAATGATCAAATATCAGACTAGTCTACTCAGCAAGCAGTACGCTTAGCAACCAATGACCTGTGAATTTTCAAATATCAGACTAGTCTACTCAGCAAGCAGTACGCTTAGCAACCAACGACCTGTGAATGATCAAATATCAGACTAGTCTACTCAGCAAGCAGTACGCTTAGCAACCAACGACCTGTGAATGATCAAATATCAGACTAGTCAACTCAGCAGTATGCTTAGCAACAAACGACCCGTGAATGATCAAATATCAGACTACAGTCAAACCTGTCTTAAGCAGCCAGCCAAGGGAATCTCAGAAAGTGGCTGTTTAGCACAGGTGGCTGCTTAATAGAGGTCAAATGTATAATAAAACAACATATTTGGAATCTAGAAACTGGCTGCTTAATACAGGTTGGCTGCTTAATGGAGGTGACCACTAACACAGGTTTGACTGTAGTCAACTCAGCAAGCAGTACGCTTAGCAACCAATTACCTGTGAATAATCAAATATTAGACTAGTCAACTCAGCAGTATGCATAGCAACCAACGACATGCAAATGATCAAAAAGAAATATCAGACTACTCAACTCAGCAGTACACTTAGCAACCATTGTACACTTCCTGTACAAGACAAACACTTTTCTCCAATCTCAACCTTAGGCTCAACCATTAGTGATTAGTTGAGCAAAGAGCATGTCTCAGACCCAACTAATCATATCACTTCTGCTCGAATTCCTGAAACTTTTTATAACCTAAGGGCCTGGTCACAACCTCTGGTATGCCGAGATATTTGCGTAGAGCAGTGTACTGTGAAACTAGCAGCATTTAATGAGGCATTGATTACTTTACTTCTGTACAAACATGGACTAGGCAGGCCTGGAAGAAACACAGAGGTTCAAACAAACCTTCCACAAGATAAGGGCTTCATTTGAACAAAATCAGCCCATAAATCTACTCCCAACCAATCAATTCACTGGATTGGAGTAAAACTACATGCCAGTTTTAAATAAATAGGGGTAGAGGGAGATTTAATGTTTCTATAAGTAATTGGTGCAGTTGTCCACTTCCTGTACAAGAAGACAGCTACATTGCAGGTAGATTACTTCCAGGCGCGTATCCAGGTGGACACATGTTCGCAAAAGTGTCAGCAAATGTGAACAAATCCGAAATATGCAATAAAAACTTTCAAACTTTATTTATTTTACAACGATTGCGAAGCATGTTTTAACAACTTATATTAATCACTCTAGTTGACGCGGATGAATGTGGTAAATGTGGTCACTTGTGTGGGAGGAAACTGGAGTACCCGGCAAAATCGGATCTGGTGACCACCGTACCATCTCACATACTTCCCGGTCCGAAGATCGAACCCGCGGTGCATTGATGAGAAGCGAGCGTGCTAACCACTGCGCTAATCGGACAGCCGGCCAGGTACGCCCCTAACTCCCACCTCTACGACATAAAATACCATTTTTATACACATAGTGGGTTCAATTACCGTAATGCTGCTGGTGGAAGATCCGATATAAGAACAAACGGCCCAGAGTACCACAACAGAACTATTGAAGTAAGAACTAGATGACAGGATCAATCGTTAATTTGATGAAAACCTAAGCTGTCCCTTGATGTCTTGCTTATTGGGTAGACAAGATAATACCTATTGTTGTTGGCTTTACTTATCTATGAGTAGTCTGCATTCATGTGTCTGGGGATTATATCAAGTTTGACACTCAATAAAATAACATTTACAGTCTCAGAGAGACAGTGTATTGATCAACCTATATACCATAGTATTATCCCTGATTTCTGCAGTTTATGAATCCGTAGGGCATTCATATCAGAGGAAAAATGATTGTGTTCTAACTAAAACACAAGGTGTGATCGAGTCGTGACAATCAATGTAATATATACTTGTTCTGCCATAGATTCAAGAGTGAATATATACTTGTTCTGCCGTAGATTCAAGAGTGAATATATACTTGTTCTGCCATAGATTCAAGAGTGAATATATACTTGTTGTTCTGCCATAGATTCAAGAGTGAATATACACTTGTTCTGCCGTAGATTCAAGAGTGAATATATATTTGTTCTGCCATAGATTCAAGAGTGAATATATACTTGTTGTTCTGTCATGGATTCAAGAGTGAATATATACTTGTTGTTCTGCCATAGATTCAAGAGTGAATATACACTTGTTCTGCCGTAGATTCAAGAGTGAATATATACTTGTTATGCCGTAGATTCAAGAGTGAATATATACTTGTTATGCCGTAGATTCAAGAGTGAATATATACTTGTTGTTCTGCCATAGATTCAAGAGTGAATATACACTTGTTCTGCCGTAGATTCAAGAGTGAATATATATTTGTTCTGCCATAGATTCAAGAGTGAATATATACTTGTTCTGCCGTAGATTCAAGAGTGAATATATACTTGTTATGCCGTAGATTCAAGAGTGAATATATACTTGTTATGCCGTAGATTCAAGAGTGAATATATACTTGTTGTTCTGCCATAGATTCAAGAGTGAATATACACTTGTTCTGCCGTAGATTCAAGAGTGAATATATATTTGTTCTGCCATAGATTCAAGAGTGAATATATACTTGTTCTGCCGTAGATTCAAGAGTGAATATATACTTGTTATGCCGTAGATTCAAGAGTGAATATATACTTGTTGTTCTGCCATAGATTCAAGAGTGAATATACACTTGTTCTGCTGTAGATTCAAGAGTGAATATATATTTGTTCTGCCATAGATTCAAGAGTGAATATATACTTGTTCTGCCGTAGATTCAAGAGTGAATATATACTTGTTCTGCCGTAGATTCAAGAGTGAATATATACTTGTTATGCCGTAGATTCAAGAGTGAATATATACTTGTTATGCCGTAGATTCAAGAGTGAATATATACTTGTTGTTCTGCCATAGATTCAAGAGTGAATATATACTTGTTGTTCTGCCATAGATTCAAGAGTGAATATACACTTGTTCTGCCGTAGATTCAAGAGTGAATATATATTTGTTCTGCCATAGATTCAAGAGTGAATATATACTTGTTCTGCCGTAGATTCAAGAGTGAATATATACTTGTTCTGCTGTAGATTTAAGAGTGAATATATACTTGTTCTGCTGTATATTCAAGAGTGAATATACACTTGTTCTGCCGTAGATTCAAGAGTGAATATATACTTGTTCTGCTGTAGATTCAAGAGTCAATATACACTTGTTGTTCTGCCATAGATTCAAGAGTCAATATACACTTGTTGTTCTGCCATAGATTCAAGAGTCAATATACACTTGTTGTTCTGCCATAGATTCAAGAGTCAATATATACAAAAAGAATCGAGGCAAGATTAGATATTATTTTATGCTTTCCGATGAAATACAGAAATTTATCAGTGAAATAAAATGTGTTATTCCACTGGTTGAAAGCAGTGGAATAAGACATTTTAATTTCTCACTGTTTTGCATGTGTGGTACCTAGCCGCTGCATGTTAAAATGTTGTTGTCGGACTCACCCTGTCAGTGACATCCGCTATGACGTTATATATGGTCGTCTAAATGCGACATCCTAGCACCATTTATCACACAGTTGCATCGTTTGTTTATAACATAAAAACACTATTCAGCCTAAGATAAAAAGAATATTTGTTTGTTTAAGTGAATGATCGAATACTAATTCACACATGAACATAGAAAGCTCTTATTATCATGAGTAGCATTAGCCACAAGTCATAATAATGTTTACAATGTGCATTCGGTGAAATATAATTTGATACACGGTTAAATGTTTGAACATTAGATATTGACAATGATTGCTAAACAAGTTTTTAACAATTAACTCTCGTTGGCATGACTCGATGCTCAATGCCTCTGTGTGGTCCACGTGGGAGGAGACCACATTACTCAAGTGCAAGTCCCACATGCAAGTCCCACCTGCATGTCCAACTTGCAAGTCCGACCTGCAAGTCCCACCTGCCCTGCAAGTCCAACCTGCAAGTCTAACCTGCAAGTCCAACCTGCAAGTCCAACCTGCCCTGTAAGTCCACCCTGCAAGTCCACCCTGCAAGTCCGACCTGCAAGTCCACCCTACAAGTCCAACCTGCCCTGTAAGTCCACCCTGCAAGTCCACCCTGCAAGTCCGACCTGCAAGTCCACCCTGCAAGTCCAACCTGCAAGTCCACCCTGCAAGTCTGACCTGCAAGTCCACCCTGCAAGTCCGCCCTGCAAGTCCGACCTGCAAGTCCACCCTGCAAGTCCAACCTGCAAGTCCAACCTGCAAGTCCACCCTGCAAGTCTGACCTGCAAGTCCACCCTGCAAGTCCACCCTGCAAGTCTAACCTGCAAGTCTGACCTGCAAGTCCACCCTGCCCTGCAAGTCCACCCTGCAAGTCTAACCTGCAAGTCCACCCTGCAAGTCCCACCTGCCAGTCCAACGTGCAAGTCCAACGTGCAACCTTCAAGTCCAACCTAACATGGGAAGAAAACTTCAGGCTGCATGTTAATTTAATTTGATCTGGATAATGCGACAGAAATCTGTACAATATCAATAGATTCAAATAATAATCAAATTCAGCTGGCACTGTGAGTTATTTGGGATGTGGTATTCTAAACTTAATTTATTTTACGATTGCAAAGAAGTGGAAACAACTTCAATCACTCTAGTTGGCATGGATGCAAGTATATGTGTTGGATGAACCCCTTCAGTGTGGAAGCCGTGATAGCGCAGTGGTAGTGCGTTCACTTCAGGTGCGAAAGGCCCTGGCATTCGAGCTCCGCTGGAGCCATTACAATTGTGCCTTAAGGCAAGGCATTTAAATTCCACATTGCCTCTTCTCTCTCCCTCGTAATATAAGTTGTAAGAACTTGTTTCACTAAAATAAATTTGTATAAACTAACCCTCTGAGGACCCAGAGAAAGCTTATGTGTCTGATAAATTGACCAGGAATCGAAGCCAGGTTGCAGGCATTCATTAGAAGCAAGCATGGTATTAGCTAATCGGACAGCCCTTTTGAACTCTTGATTTACTTTTTACAGTAGATGGCAACACGATAAACTGAAATACTGACTTTCTCCCCCAATAAAGTTGCTAATATCAGTTATTAACAGATTCATCTTGTCACCCTTTAAACACGATAATAATACTGGTGCATTTTTATATTCTCTGATTTCGCAGAGTGGGCATTTAATTCAAGGACGTTTAGATTTACGCAATAGAAATATCGTATTTTGGAATATTTTACTGGTGTTGTATGTAGACAAATTTGTTATCCAAAACAAAGTAGTTTTATCTCCACACATGAGAGTTGGAAAAATGATCAAACATATATCAGTAAAATTAATATGAAATGGTAAAATCAACATGAAATGGTAAAATTAATATGAAATGGTAAAATCAATATGAAATGTAAAATCAATATGAAATGGTAAAATTAATATGAAATGGTAAAATTAATATCAAATGGAACTGCATGTATGCATCAAAATTACACCAGAAATCATCATGTAACTTCTGGTTGGTGAATTGTTGAAATGCTAACATTGAATCAATAAACAATGCTTATTCAAGATACACACAACGTTTGTTTATTAGTTGAAATACTCATTTTTTGAGGCAAATATTTGGAGAGAAAAAATATACCATATAATAAGGAAATTACATTCTGTAGAAAATTTGCGTTTTCACCGATGTAATGTCGCTTTAAAGCTGAGTGACTGGAAAAGCATTGGGAAATAAAAATGTGTTATTTCACTGCTTTCAACTTTCTATAACAAATAAAATAAAATATTCTACTACATAATAATTATATAAATAAAACTTACATAGTTCTGTATAAACATAACCTCAGTACAGGTCTAACAATCACATCACAAACTCAAATTCCTGGCATACTCTGATGATATAAAACAAGAAAGAAAATGAAACAATGAACAACGCCTCCCATGAATAGACCAACCATCTAATATAATTGGAGTCTAGTTTCTTCAACAATTTATACACCAGGTAATGATGCAAGGCCACACACTTAAATCATTGTTTACTTCATGGCTTAATACCGATCATTATAAAATACAGGTAAATGAAGCATGGCTACACAGTTAAATCATTGTTTTACTTTATCGTAGCTACTGGTTGCCAATATGAGCCACGCCTCCTGAAGAGATTAGTCATTTTAGATTTTTTGGAGGATAGTGCAATGATACAGACAGAGACTTATTCCAGAATCTCCTCTGGTTCTTTTATGTGCACAGTGTAAAGCACCGACACGAGACCTCTGTTTAAAGTCCCATCTGAAAGACTGTTAATTTTATTAGGGTCAGACGGGGATCAAACCTTGAGATCCTGGATTACCAGTCCAGTGTGTTACCATGGAACTACAGATCCGTCTGATTGATCTCTGTATATTCCTGCAAACTGGTTCAGAAAAATTCGTACTGCAAACCGACACTGTTCAATGATTGGTTTCAGATAAAAACAGCTATCTGGGCGGGCCTCGTATCCACTGGTTCCAGAAACAAACAGTTATCTGGGCGGGCCTCGTATCCACTGGTTCCAGAAACAAACAGTTATCTGGGCGGGCCTCGTATCCACTGGTTCCAGAAACAAACAGTTATCTGGGCGGGCCTCGTATCCACTGGTTCCAGAAACAAACAGCTATCTGGGCGGGCCTCGTATCCACTGGTTCCAGAAACAAACAGTTATCTGGGCGGGCCTTATATCCACTGGTTTCAGATACAAACAGTTATCTGGGTAAGCCTCATATCTACTGGTTTCAGATACAAAGAGTTATCTGGGTTGGCCTCATCTCTAAAGGTTTCAGATACAAACAGTTATCTGGGTTGGCCTCATCTCTAAAGGGTTCAGATACTACAAACAGTTATCTGGGTTGGCCTCATATCTACTGGTTTCAGATACAAAGTTATCTGGGTTGGCCTCATATCTAAAGGGTTCAGATACAAACAGTTATCTGGGTTGGCCTCATATCTAAAGGTTTCAGATACCAAAGTTATCTGGGTTGGCCTCATATCTAAAGGGTTCAGATACAAAGTTATCTGGGTTGGCCTCATATCTAAAGGTTCAGATACAAACAGTTATCTGGGTTGGCCTCATCTCTAAAGGGTTCAGATACTACAAACAGTTATCTGGGTTGGCCTCATATCTACTGGTTTCAGATACAAAGTTATCTGGGTTGGCCTCATATCTAAAGGGTTCAGATACAAAGTTATCTGGGTTGGCCTCATATCTAAAGGTTTCAGATACAAACAGTTATCTGGGTTGGCCTCATATCTACTGGTTTCAGATACAAAGTTATCTGGGTTGGCCTCATATCTAAAGGGTTCAGATACAAACAGTTATCTGGGTTGGCCTCATATCTAAAGGTTTCAGATACAAACAGTTATCTGGGTTGGCCTCATATCTAAAGGGTTCAGATACAAACAGTTATCTGGGTTGGCCTCATCTCTAAAGGGTTCAGATACTACAAACAGTTATCTGGGTTGGCCTCATATCTACTGGTTTCAGATACAAAGTTATCTGGGTTGGCCTCATATCTAAAGGGTTCAGATACAAAGTTATCTGGGTTGGCCTCATATCTAAAGGTTCAGATACAAACAGTTATCTGGGTTGGCCTCATATCTAAAGGTTTCAGATACTACAAACAGTTATCTGGGTTGGCCTCATATCTACTGGTTTCAGATACAAAGTTATCTGGGTTGGCCTCATATCTAAAGGGTTCAGATACAAAGTTATCTGGGTTGGCCTCATATCTAAAGGTTTCAGATACAAACAGTTATCTGGGTTGGCCTCATATCTACTGGTTTCAGATACAAAGTTATCTGGGTTGGCCTCATATCTAAAGGGTTCAGATACAAACAGTTATCTGGGTTGGCCTCATATCTAAAGGTTTCAGATACAAACAGTTATCTGGGTTGGCCTCATATCTACTGGTTTCAGATACAAAGTTATCTGGGTTGGCCTCATATCTAAAGGGTTCAGATACAAACAGTTATCTGGGTTGGCCTCATATCTAAAGGGTTCAGATACAAACAGTTATCTGGGTTGGCCTCATATCTAAAGGGTTCAGATACAAACAGTTATCTGGGTTGGCCTCATATCTACTGGTTTCAGATACAAAGTTATCTGGGTTGGCCTCATATCTAAAGGGTTCAGATACAAACAGTTATCTGGGTTGGCCTCATCTCTAAAGGTTTCAGATACAAACAGTTATCTGGGTTGGCCTTGCATCCCCTGGTACAGGCGATATTGTTACACATTTTCTCTATTGTTCCTATACCTTTAGGCTGCATACATTAACCAGAATTGCTATCTTTGATGTTAAACATTAATTATTCCAAATTCATGGAGGTTTTTATCTGAAACATGTAGCTTTCTCATGACTTTCTCATATATTAAACCTTAGCCTGCTGATTAAATTGGATGGAATGTGCAAACAACATAGATCCAGATCAGCTGCGGCGTAACGCCGCCTCTGATCAGGATCTATGTTGTTTGCTATACAGTTAAGTGTTTTAGCTCCACTATCCAAATAGGAAACAGCATAGAGCCTGATCAGACGGCACATTCTGTGCCGGCTGATCTGCTTCTATGCTATTTGCAAAAGCGACTTTAGATGTGATTAGCAGGTTAAGTCTCATTAAACAATTACCAGAGAACAGTGAACATTCTTTTACACAAGCGGTAAACCCACTTAATTATTAAATTATACGTATATGATATATAAGCCGAAAACGATCCAATATGTAACATATTGAACTGTGTGAGACACATAGCACCAAAGACAGTACCAATATTTTACATATTGGATCTGTTTAGGGCTTATATCTTACTTAAAACACACAATTATATAACAAGATCCTACTAATTAAAATTGTTAATTTCGTTCATTTATGCATAGGATTTAATATAATACTCTGGCCTTTTGACAGCAGTCCAATATTAATAATAATGAACTGCAAGAAAAAAAGGTATGACATCATGACTTAAATTATAACACTGTGAAAATCTTAATGAAACATTTTGAACATCTGCCTGGTTACATTCCCAGCTACCTACCTTATCTAATAGGGGAGTGGGTGGGGGAGGGCTGGAATAGTGTGGAAGAGATGGGGTGGGGGCATGGGAGAAGCTGGTGGAGGGAGCTAGGTCAGGTATGTGTTCACAGCATGTGGTTGGTACCCAGCCAAGATCAGATCACGGCAGTTTATCTCACAGAATACAGGAAGCCATAGTTTATGTTCTTCCATACAGGTTAAAGTGATCCATACTCCTATAGAGCACTTAGCAAGAAAATGCTGATAGGTAGATGATATTGTAATTCCATTATTTTTTAACAGACTATTTATTCTAGGCGTGTCGTTTTCAACTCCAATTGCTGCTTTCCACCCACGCTTAGAGGGCAGGGACCTATTACAGCTGACTCATTTAAACCTATTCTATATCCTACAATTCTAGCAGACTATTTTTGTTTGCTCCAGTTACAGACAGATTGCAACCTAGCAGGAACTTTGCAACCTAGCAGAAGCTTTGCAATGTGTCTTCTTCAAAATTTAACATCGAAAGTATTTACAATTTTTCCACTAGATTTTTTTAAAGAGACACACAAAATTGGGGGGGGGGGGGCGAAAATTCTACAGAATTACACACCTTAGTGACCACCTCTATTAAGCAGCCAATCTGTGTTAAGCAGCCAGTTTCCAGATTCCCAATATGTTGTTTTATTATACATTTGACCTCTATTAAGCAACCAATTGTGCTATAAGCAGCCACTTTATGCGAGTCACTTAGCTGGCTGCTTAAGACAGGTTTGACTATATTTTATATAATAGCTTACCATATACTTGACACAGACATAAAATAATTAAACTAATAAACAAACATTGCCTACAACATAATGCCAACTACTGCTACCCAGTAAACGCTGTTATTGATGGGAAAAAAGTCGGTGTTTTTGGCCTGTGTATTGAGTAATCTGCACCAAATGTAAATTGCCTAGCACCGACACACATTTTTACAACTATCTGAAAAGGTTTGTAAATTTTGGTTGTGAAGCAAATATCTTTAAAATATATCATTTTAGACATTGAATTGACATATAAAATTGATATTGAAGTTCAAAAATAATGCACGAAACAGCATACGCAATCATGAATAAGATGTGTGATCAACAATCACAAAGATTTCATACACATTTACGTTATATCTCATACTTTGCATGACTCACAATTATTTTACCACTCGGAATGAACCTACCTGTATCACACAATTACGTGCACTGAATAATAAACCAATGTCCCTTCCTGGCCGGGGTTAATCATTTCGGAAACTACTTTCACTTTTTGAAAGTTTATAGATCGCAAACATATCGTTCGCTGATGGAAAATAATATTCAAATTATTTTGGAAGAAAGTATAGAATGCTATTTATTCATGAAAACGTTCAATTGTTGTTTGCTAAATGTCACTTTAATATTTTGTCCGTTGTTCAAGAAATAAGCACAAAACATAAGAATAAGTAACGGTATTTTTGGACTAATAAGAGTTTTCTGAAACACATGTAGACGAATAATTTCAACAAAATATGCTTAAAATGCACACAAATCAACACACAATCAACATTTAAATACACTTAAATACAATATTTGAACAGAAGGGTTGCTTTATAATGGGCCAGTGTATCTTACTGGACAAAATTTGTATGAAAATTGTAAAAAAAAAAAAAAACGAATTTTTGTTTTACTTAGGGAGAAGTGGGGCCCCAGGGGGCGAAGTCAGGGGGCCCAAGTCAGGGTCAGGTTTGTGGAAGTCGTGATAGCGCAGTGGATGCGTGTTCGCTTCAGGTGTGAAAGGTCCGGAATTCGAGCCCCGCTGGAGCCGTTACGATTGTGCCCTTAGGCAAGGCATTTAATTTCCACGTTGCCTCTTCTCCCTCCCTCGTGGCGATGGATTCCATCAGGAATGAGGTCTCGAGGGTGATTAATATAAGTTATAAGAACTTGTTTGACAATCGAGCTAAAATAAATTTGTATTAATAGAAGTCAGGGTCACTAGGGTTACTATTTCGCCCAAGTCGCCCTATAGAATGAGCCCTGCTTAAATAGATAGAATTAAAGAACCAAATGCAAACAGGACTTCTTTGAATCAATTAAAAATAGGATTGATCACAATCAAACTAGAGTTACGGCCCCTGAATACTCCCTAAACAATGAGAGACATCGGTCAGTTACGGCCCCTGAATACTCCCTAAACAATGAGAGACATCGGTCAGTTACTGCCCCTGAATACTCCCTAAACAATGAGAGACATCGGTCAGTTACGGCCCCTGAATACTCCCTAAACAATGAGAGACATCGGTCAGTTACGGCCCCTGAATACTCCCTAAACAATGAGAGACATCGGTCAGTTACTGCCCCTGAATACTCCCGAAACAATGAGAGACATCGGTCAGTTACGGCCCCTGAATACTCCCTAAAAGTAGATAGGTCCTATTAAGTGTTTTCCTCTGTTTTTATCGTTGTTTCCTTTGCACAACATGCTAACAATTTATATCACTATTATGATTATTAGAGTAATATATCTCAACAGATCTTCTACAATATATGCAATGGCTACTACTTATTTGTAAAATAATGTGATTAACACGTTTTTGATAAAATCACATTTATCATACCGCAACATCTGGTTAGGGCACAAAAGTAAAAACAAAGGATTCTAACTAAAAGGACATATTCACATATTGGAATAAATCAGACTGTATCTACCAAGGGAGGTAATAGAAAATTACAGATGTCTCTCATTATGCACCACTGACCAAAGACCAAGGACCTATTCACATATTGGAATAAATCAGACTTTATCCACCAAGGGAGATAATAGAAAATTACAGATGTCTCTCATTATGCACCACTGACCAAAGACCAAGGACCTATTCACATATTGGAATAAATCAGACTTTATCCACCAAGGGAGATAATAGAAAATTACATATGTCTCTCATTATGCACCACTGACCAAAGACCAAGGACCTATTCACATATTGGAATAAATCAGACTTTATCCACCAAGGGAGATAATAGAAAATTACAGATGTCTCTCATTATGCACCACTGACCAAAGACCAAGGACCTATTCACATATTGGAATAAATCAGACTTTATCCACCAAGGGAGATAATAGAAAATTACAGATGTCTCTCATTATGCACCACTGACCAAAGACCAAGGACCTATTCACATATTGGAATAAATCAGACTTATCCACCAAGGGAGATAATAGAAAATTACAGATGTCTCTCATTATGCACCACTGACCAAAGACCAAGGACCTATTCACATATTGGAATAAATCAGACTTTATCCACCAAGGGAGATAATAGAAAATTACAGATGTCTCTCATTATGCACCACTGACCAAAGACCAAGGACCTATTCACATATTGGAATAAATCAGACTTTATCCACCAAGGGAGATAATAGAAAATTACAGATGTCTCTCATTATGCACCACTGACCAAAGACCAAGGACCTATTCACATATTGGAATAAATCAGACTTTATCCACCAAGGGAGATAATAGAAAATTACAGATGTCTCTCATTATGCACCACTGACCAAAGACTAAGGACCTATTCACATATTGGAATAAATTAGACTTTATCCACCAAGGGAGGTAATAGAAAATTACAGATGTCTCTCATTATGCACCACTGAAATTTCCTCCAATTGGAGAGCAAAACCAATGTGAAATGAAGCTGTCAAAATCAGGGTCTCCCTCAACTATGTCACCAACAACAATTGAAAATTTCTCTCATATAAGATAGAGTAATGGAGCGGCTAATTTATGACCCAGCACGTTTGTCACAATTAGAAAAGAAAAACCCATTACCAACCCTCCATTGACACTGATTTTATCAAAGACAACTTTTGTACAAGTAATTTTTATGTTCAACTGAGAAAGATTTTATGGGCAAAACATAAGTGGAAAATGATGTTTTTTTCAATCTGCAGCAAGCCAAGATAAGAAATGTATCAGAAACTGTCAATATTTCACACCCTGGTACACAAGTAACTGTTTATGCTGGAGGCAGGGTGTGCGAGGGACTGTTTATGGTGGATGTAGGGTATGTGAGGGACTGTTTATGGTGGAGGCAGGGTGTGCAAGGAACTGTTTATGCTGGAGGCAGGGTGTGCGAGGGACTGTTTATGCTGGAGGCAGTGTGTGCGAGGGACTGTTTATGGTGGAGGTAGGGTATGTGAGGGACTGTTTATGGTGGAGGTAGGGTATGTGAGGAGCTGTTTATGGTGGAGGTAGGGTATGTGAGGAACTGTTTATGGTGGAAGCAGGGTGTGCGAGGTACTGTTTATGGTGGAAGCAGGGTGTGCGAGGTACTGTTTATGGCGGAAGCAGGGTACATGAGGAACTGTTCATGTTGGAGGTAGGGTATGTGAGGTACTGTTTAAGCTAGTGCTACCATGTGTCAGGAAATATTTTATGAAACCAGGTTTGGAATTTGACAGATGGTTGCCTGGTAGTACAGGTCAACAGATGGTTGCCTGGTAGTACAGGTCAACAGATGGTTGCCTGGTAGTACAGGTCAACAGATGGTTGCCTGGTAGTACAGGTCAACAGATGGTTGCCTGGTAGTACAGGTCAACAGATGGTTGCCTGGTAGTACAGGTCAACAGATGGTTGCCTGGTAGTACAGGTCAACAGATGGTTGCCTGGTAGTACAGGTCAACAGATGGTTGCCTGGTAGTACAGGTCAACAGATGGTTGCCTGGTAGTACAGGTCAACAGATGGTTGCCTGGTAGTACAGGTCAACAGATGGTTGCCTGGTAGTACAGGTCAACAGATGGTTGCCTGGTAGTACAGGTCAACAGATGGTTGCCTGGTAGTACAGGTCAACAGATGGTTGCCTGGTAGTACAGGTCAACAGATGGTTGCCTGGTAGTACAGGTCAACAGATGGTTGCCTGGTAGTACAGGTCAACAGATGGTTGCCTGGTAGTACAGGTCAACAGATGGTTGCCTGGTAGTACAGGTCAACAGATGGTTGCCTGGTAGTACAGGTCAACAGATGGTTGCCTGGTAGTACACATCAACAGATGGTTGCCTGGTAGTACAGGTCAACAGATGGTTGCCTGGTAGTACAGGTCAACAGATGGTTGCCTGGTAGTACAGGTCAACAGATGGTTGCCTGGTAGTACAGGTCAACAGATGGTTGCCTGGTAGTACACGTCAACAGATGGTTGCCTGGTAGTACAGGTCAACAGATGGTTGCCTGGTAGTACACATCAACAGATGGTTGCCTGGTAGTACAGGTCAACAGATGGTTGCCTGGTAGTACAGGTTAACAGATGGTTGCCTGGTAGTACACATCAACAGATGGTTGCCTGGTAGTACACATCAACAGATGGTTGCCTGGTAGTACACATCAACAGGTGGTTGCCTGGTAGTACACATCAACAGATGGTTGCCTGGTAGTACACATCAACAGATGGTTGCCTGGTAGTACACATCAACAGATGGTTGCCTGGTAGTACACATCAACAGATGGTTGCCTGGTAGTACACATCAACAGATGGTTGCCTGGTAGTACACATCAACAGATGGTTGTTTGGTAGTACACATCAACAGATGGTTGCCTGGTAGTACACGTTAACAGATGGTTGCCTGGTAGTACAGGTTAACAGATGGTTGCCTGGTAGTACACATCAACAGATGGTTGCCTGGTAGTACACATCAACAGATGGTTGCCTGGTAGTACACATTAACAGATGGTTGCCTGGTGGAACACATCAATAGATGGTTGCCTGGTAGTATACATCAACCGATGGTTGCCTGGTAGTACAGGTTAACAGATGGTTGCCTGGTAGTACACATCAACAGATGGTTGCCTGGTAGTACAGGTTAACAGATGGTTGCCTGGTAGTACACATCAACAGGTGGTTGCCTGGTAGTACACATCAACAGATGGTTGCCTGGTAGTACACATCAACAGATGGTTGCCTGGTAGTACACATCAACAGATGGTTGCCTGTTAGTACACATTAACAGATGGTTGCCTGGTGGAACTAGTTAACATGCATATACTATGAATGGCTGCAGCAGGACAACATATTGTACTGCTGAGCAATAGAACCATTGAACCAAAATAATTATTCACATAAAGATTATTTTCAATTATTTTCAAAGCTAAACCCAATATAATACATACTGTACAAACACTGGGCAACAAGCATTACTACAAAACACTGTATATTAAATTTTTCATCAGCATAACAGAAACTTATGCATAATGAAACAACAAGAGATTAGCCACTGTAAAATATGCACACATACCTCGTGAGAAGATGATCATCTCCGAGCAACTGACAAGTTGTTTACACACCAGAAAAGTATGTATGCTCCATGTGCAGATTTAACTCATTGTGGTGACAGTCATAGGGTGAAAGGCATCGGTGAATATAAGGCTCTTGCCATACAAACGTCCTACATGGGATCAATAACTAATCCATTGATTGTCACAGGGCCGCAGTATACCGTGCCCTGTATAGGCAAAAACGACAGAAATCCGAAAAGGCAGAAATCTGAGATGGAATATTGACCAATGAATCGGAGGACCTACGATCAATTTGCATATAAATAGCCCGAGTGCTGTCATCGGGTCTTTTGTTGTGAAGAGGCGTGAATTACTTAATTGCCAATCAAACTACGATTGTTGCCACGGAGTACCGACAATGTATAATACTGCTGCAAATGGACATTGATTTTCAGAATAATACCAAGAACTAATCCATACTGTCATCTCAGAAGTACATGTTCCTTCATTCAAACTTACTTGAAAAAAATTGTATTCACAGAAATTGATTAGTATTTTATTAGCTTTTATGTGGTTTAATATTCTACTCTAGAAGGTATCTGTCAGGTTTCAAGAGTCCTTAAGTTACAAGACAGGAGAAAATAGGGCTCAATTTTACCAACTAGAGATAGAGAGAGATGAGTCCATAGAACAAGGGTGTCTCTGCTATTTGTTTTCTACGAATGGGGGAGGAAGAATAATACAAAGCCAGAGTAATTACTTGCGACAAGTTATTTAAAAATGTCACCATGTATTACATGGTTATTCAATGGAAGCCATAAATTGTCAGTAACTGTGAACTGGACAATGAAGCTACGGCCCCTGGATGAACTCCCATTGCTACACCTTTGATTAAAATGGAACCCAATGCTACGGCCCCTGAGTGAACTGGACCCCAATGCTACGGCCCCTGAGTGAACTGGACCCCCACGCTACGGCCCCTGAGTGAACTGGACCCCAACGCTACGCCCCTGAGTGAACTGGACCCCAATGCTATGGCACCTGAGTGAACTGGACCCCAATGCTATGGCCCCTGAGTGAACTGGAACCCAACGCTACGGCCCCTGAGTGAAACTGGACCCCAGCACTACGTACGGCCCCTGAAAGAACTGGACCCCAAC
Source organism: Archivesica marissinica (assembly GCA_014843695.1). NCBI lineage: Eukaryota > Metazoa > Mollusca > Bivalvia > Venerida > Vesicomyidae > Archivesica > Archivesica marissinica. The sequence goes on along the minus strand of CM026394.1, from coordinate 3,393,942 downwards.
GCTACGGCCCCTGAAAGAACTGGACCCCAACGCTATGGCCTCTGAGTGAACTGGACCCCAACGCTACGGCCCCTGAAAGAACTGGACCCCAATGCTATGGCCCCTGAAAGAATTGGACCCCAACGCTATGGCCCCTGAAAGAACTGGACCCCAATGCTATGGCCCCTGAAAGAACTGGACCCCAACGCTACGGCCCCTGAAAGAACTGGACCCCAATGCTATGGCCCCTGAAAGAACTGGACCCCAACGCTACGGCCCCTGAAAGAACTGGACCCCAATGCTATGGCCCCTGAGTGAACTGGACCCCAACGCTACGGCCCCTGAGTGAACTGGACCCCAGCACTACGTACGGCCCCTGAAAGAACTGGACCCCAACGCTACGGCCCCTGAAAGAACTGGACCCCAACGCTATGGCCTCTGAGTGAACTGGATCCCAACGCTACGGCCCCTGAAAGAACTGGACCCCAATGCTATGGCCCCTGAAAGAACTGGACCCCAACGCTATGGCCCCTGAAAGAACTGGACCCCAATGCTATGGCCCCTGAAAGAACTGGACCCCAACGCTACGGCCCCTGAAAGAACTGGACCCCAACGCTACGGCCCCTGAAAGAACTGGACCCCAATGCTATGGCCCCTGAAAGAACTGGACCCCAACGCTATGGCCCCTGAAAGAACTGGACCCCAACGCTATGGCCCCTGAAAGAACTGGACCCCAACGCTATGGCCCCTGAAAGAACTGGACCCCAACGCTATGGCCCCTGAAAGAACTGGACCCCAATGCTATGGCCCCTGAAAGAACTGGACCCCAATGCTATGGCCCCTGAAAGAACTGGACCCCAACGCTATGGCCCCTGAAAGAACTGGACCCCAACGCTATGGCCCCTGAAAGAACTGGACCCCAACGCTATGGCCCCTGAAAGAACTGGACCCCAACGCTATGGCCCCTGAAAGAACTGGACCCCAACGCTATGGCCCCTGAAAGAACTGGACCCCAATGCTATGGCCCCTGAAAGAACTGGACCCCAATGCTATGGCCCCTGAAAGAACTGGACCCCAACGCTATGGCCCCTGAAAGAACTGGACCCCAATGCTATGGCCCCTGAAAGAACTGGACCCCAATGCTATGGCCCCTGAAAGAACTGGACCCCAACGCTATGGCCCCTGAAAGAACTGGACCCCAATGCTATGGCCCCTGAAAGAACTGGACCCCAATGCTATGGCCCCTGAAAGAACTGGACCCCAACGCTATGGCCCCTGAAAGAACTGGACCCCAATGCTATGGCCCCTGAAAGAACTGGACCCCAACGCTATGGCCCCTGAAAGAACTGGACCCCAACGCTACGGCCTCTGAGTGTGTAGCATGTAATAGGTCATGTCATCACTAACATCAAGGTATATCAAACACCTTCCTTGAATAAGTTACTGAGCTGAAACATTTCTAGTAACAATGACCCTCGATGACCTTGACCTTGAAGCAATTGGCCTTGGTGCTGCACATGCTATGTCATTATGTTATCATAATTGTTTGTTTTCAATAATATGCCAAACTGACCTAGTTTTTCAATGGACTTAATGCCACGATGAGAATTTAATATCATAATCTGATTATTAAGTGATGCTGTTCATATATATTTCTCCTACATTGAGACTAGTGACCTAGTTTTTGATGGGTTGACCCAATATGAACGAAATTGGACATTGTCATTGCAGGTATGAATCCCCCAAGTTTGATAGCAATTTACCAGATTAACCCAGAAGAGAGGCTGCTTAAAATGGAATTTATGGAAAGTATGTGAGTACGGTGGTCGCCAGATCCGCCAGGTGGGTTTTTCCGTGTACTCCGGTTTCCTCCCACACAAATGACCAAATTTACTCGATTTTCATCCGCGCCAACGAGAGTGATTAATATAAGTTGTTGCTATATAAGAACTTGCTTGGCAATCATTGTAAAATAAAAAAAGTTTAAACTTTAAATAGAATTTGTGGACTTCTTATTGTGCAGTATTAAACAGACATGTAGTCAGTATTGATTTGTACAGACGGATCTGTAGTCCAGTGGTAACACGCTGGACTGGTAATCCAGGGATCGCAGGTTCGATCCCCCGTCTGACCCTAATAAAATTAACAGTCTTTCAGATGGGACGTTAAACCGAGGTCTCGTGTCGGTGCTTTACACCGTGCACGTAAAAGAACCAGAGGAGATTCTGGAATTGGTCTCTGTCTATCATGCACTATCCTCCAAAATCTAAAATAACTAATCTCTTCAGGCGGCGGCGCTCATATGGGCAACCGGTAGCGACGATAAATAAACGTAAAACACACAGTATTGATTTGTTTGCATTTCTGTGTTGACTTAGGGTCATCCTTTAGGAATATGGAGCGGACAACTGGAATCCCCTGTATTTTTCTGTTCAATATCGGTCACTACTACTGTAACACTGCTGATAATGACTGGATTTAGATGATCTTGATGTATTTCAGGGGTTTCTGATAATGAACAGTTCAGGAAGCTCCGGAGAAGCTTAATTGCCTAGCAGACAATCCAATGAAAGCTGGGCGAGTATACAAGGAATCGGCTCAAGTGCAGTAGCTTTATTCATGAGGCGAAGTCACTCGATAAGGAATATGCAAATGAACTGACCATATGCATACCAACTTCACAACTAGGTAGAGATGACATCACAGATCCAGTAGTGAGTGATCTGTCTACAGTAACTGTGCATACTGTTGATTCTCAAACTGAGAACATTGACTGTGAAAGTATCAGGAAAATAGGTAGAGATGACATCACAGATCCAGTAGTGATCTATCTACAGTAGCTGTGCATACTGTTGGTCCTGAACTGTGATAGTATCAGGAAAAACTTTAACTCTAACCATGATCAGTGAAAATGACCGTCCTGGGACATGGACTTGTATGCACACCAATAGATAAGCCACCAGTGCTATCAGAAGAGATGGCAGAGCTGGTTTCTTTCTGGGACATGGACTTGTATGCACACCAATAGATAAGCCACCAGTGCTATCAGAAGAGATGGCAGAACTGGTATCTTCATCCAATACCAAACTGACAAGAGAGAAACATACTATCACAACTACGGAGCAGAGACCGAAGAACTTGTGAAAACAATCTCAACAGAAGTTGTCTCCAACAGTGTGCTTCTCACTGTCATAGAAGAACTGACAAACAAAGTAACACAACTAGCCAAAGTATGGCAACAGCTAAACACCAGTTCCAAAGCTGCACTCCAATGGATACAAACCCATTGTGAAGTAGCCAGCAATGAACAGGCAAACCAGTTGGCAAAGCTCAGAGCAGTCAACATCCCCGCTGCAAGGAGAAATCATAATCACTTACAGTACAATAGAGGAGGAGGAGGAATTGTCACACATTTTTATCGTGATTGCAAAACGAAATGAAGATGTGTAGATGATAATGAAGGCAGATAGAACAAGTTTTGTGCTAAGCCTATGAATTGTGGACAGACATATTTGAAGACTTATGCCAAACGACTCAATGAAACTCAGTGTACAGTGAATATGGCCTCCAGGAAGATTAGAACAAGCTCAATGAGTTACCCTCTATAGCTAAAGAATGAACAGACATTAACTACTTAGTTTATATAAATTTATGTTAGCTGGATTGCAAAACAAGTTCTTATAACTTATATTAATCATTTTCGAGACCTCATTCCTGATGGAATCCATCGCCATGAAGGAGAGAGAAGAGACAACGTGGAACTTAAACGCCTTGCCTAAGGACACAATCGTAACGGCTCCAGCGGGGTTCAAACTCCGCACCTTAAGCGAACATGCTACCACTGCGCTATCACGACTTCCACAACTAAAAGTTTCAAAAATTTCTAAAAGTTTTGATATTTGTTTTCTAACTTGACCATAAATTGATACAATATATTATTCCTATTTTTAGAATAAAAATATGGGTAGACTCATTACCAGGCCAGTAGGCAGGGGATGGGTGCGTATGCACCCCACCCCCTTTTTCCGCCGAGGTCTGCTCGATCAGAACGTAAATGTTAAAATACGCTGCCATAAATCTGACAGTGCCTATTACGTTCTATCGTACAAATGCCCAAATAAGAATCCGTTCTGATATATACGTTGTTTCAGTTATCTCCCTTATCTCTTCGATACGCCAAAAAAGCGTGTGATGGTCGGTGGATGGCGAGGTGTTCCGGGGCCAATTAAGACCCGATACACCATGATACACCATGATACACCATATGAAAGTATCTCAATTTGTCTGTAACTTCATGACTAGTTAAAATAATGAATTTCAGTAATTTGAGGGGTTGGGACAATCAATACATTCGTGGACTTTTCAAATAATTTTTCATGGGGACCGTACAATGCTGGTCTTGGTGTGGGCATTCGTGCCTCATTGAAGATTCCGTGACCACCGATGTACGCGTGCCATTTTTATGTGGTGCTAGAATGTTATTGTTAATTTTCTCCAGACGTTCCCGAGTCTACATAGGGTTCATTATCCACTATTTGTTATTTTCTCTGAGTCAAATACATGTGTAAAATATTATGTTATATTTCGGGTTTTACGCCTGCATCAGCACCATTTTGGGCTATATCGCCGGCGGGCAGTTTACCTAACAACACCTTTCCTGGGCAGGTTCCAGCGGTTAACCAATACTTGGGTAGCCAACCTCCGTAAGAAACTGCCAACTTTTTCATATAAATGAGACACGGTCTGAGCGGGGCTCGAACCCGTGACCATCAGTGATGATAGGTTACAGTGGTATACAAGTCAGCGACCTTAACCACTCGACCACGGAGGCGGACGTGTAAAATATACTTTCCAGAATGCATGAAAACGCATCTCCTGCATAATAGTTTAAAAAAAAAATATATTATGCACCCCCTACAAAAGTTGCCTGTCTATGGGCCTGATTACAGAGTGTATACGGTAGCTGGAATATTGTTTCATGATATTCATTACAGGAGTACTTTATTTGGAAGTATACGGCTGATCAAATGCATAGCCTCCAGTGCTTCCAAACTAAGAAAGGAGACACAAAAAGATGAGGAGAAATGGATTTTGTGCTGCAGAATTTGCCAAAGAATATGAAATACAATATCATTGTTCCTAATTGCTTCATATCTGGGTGCTAACTTGATTATTGCAGCAAGCATCCATCTATGCTGATAAATCTATATACTGTGTACTTAAAGCCGAGGGCACTGACAATTAATAGCCTGCTATGGTAGCGGAAAGAATTGATTGATTGTTGAATCTAATGTAATATTATCATTTTCCTGTACAAAGTTGGTTCTCTTTAATTGGTGGAATTAATTGGAAAACTGCAATAATGGATAGGGGTAATGTAATGTATACGTTTGACTGATTACGGTATAATTAATTATTATTGGATATTTTATTTGCATTGAGACAAAAGCCTAATTAGCTCAGTGATTGGTGGACAGATACTGCAGATTGTACACAGTCAAACCTGTCTTAACCCATTCGACACCAAGTAACTGACATGGACTGGTCCATGATATTCTTAGACCAATAAATGAATAAGAAAATTACATTCGGACCAGTTCATTTATCAAGATGGGTAATTTTGTCTAAAATTAGTAATACTACTTGCAAAAAGTGCAGATCCTGATGAGACGGCTCGTCACGAGCCGGCTCATCTGGATCTACACTTTTTGTAAGCCTATATAGAGGTCTGTGGTGTTGAAAGGGTTAACCCTTTCCCCCATAGAGATGTAGTTTTATTTCATACATTTGGCTGTCATTTACCAATCGTACGCAATGGATAAGCTATGAACTTGCCTAATCCATCTTCATAGAGGTTACTAGGAATTATTAAGTGTTGTATATATACACTACCTTGTTTTGATCTTTATTATAGCTTGTTTGACTACTAATGTGTCGATCTATGTCAATAGGCATTGGCGTCGAGAGGCACTTCTAAGGGGGAGAGGGTTAAGCAGGCAGCCAAGGGAATCACAGAAAGTGGCTGCTTAGCACAGGTGGCTGCTTAATAGAGGTCAAATGTATAAAAAAACAAAACATATTGTGAATCTGAAAAACTGGCTGCTTAATACAGATGGCTGCTTAATAGAGGTCAAATGTATAATAAAACAACATATGGTGAATCTGGAAACTGGCTGCTTACGGTAATACAATACAGGTCGGCTGCTTAATAGAGGTGACCACTAACACATGTTTGACTGTAGTTTATAAAACAAGATCATTTATGAACAGAAAACATTCACCTTTACAGCTAGTAAGTTGTTAATCAGGGGTTTGCTGTTTGGATAGTGGAGCTAAAACAGTTGGCTGAATGGCCTTTAATCTCCCCACAAATAAATATGTGAAGCTCAGCAGGTCTATTTCAGTAACACAAATAATTTACATAATCATATAGATTGTCAACCTGTTTGTTCAAATGGTGTCTGAACCTAATAAAATTAACAGTCTTTCAGATGGGACATTAAACCGAGGTCTCGTGTCGGTGCTGTACACCGTGCTCGTAAAAGAACCAGAGGAGACTCTGGAATGGGTCTCTGTCTGTATCATTGCACTATCCTCCAAAAATCTAAAATGACTAATCTCTTCAGAAGGCGTCGCTTATATGGGCAACCGGTAGCGACGATAAATAAACGTAAAACACACACTCAAATGGTGTTTATGAATAGTTATACAAATTTATTTTAGCTTCATTGATAACCAAGTTCTTACAACTTTAGTTTAATCGCTCTCGAGACCTCTTTCCTGATGGAATCCATCGCCATGAGGGAGAGAGAAGAGGCAATGTGGAATTTAAGTAAGTGACTACAGCTAGAGCTGGGCGTGATTTCCGGGCCCATGAATTCCGGGTCTCTCGCACCTGAAGCTAATTCGCTACCACTTCACTATCACAACTTCCATCGGATAACTAACATCGTCTCCGGGTGCTTGCCAGTTTCTGACCTGGTGAGTGTTAGTTAGAATGAAGCATGAAAAGCTACTCCTCTACGTTGGATATATTTCACTATAAGGGAAGAGTGACCAATTGGGACTAATTACTAATAAATAGTAGATATACCTGCGTGGAATAACACAATTATGTAGCATTATCATGTACATTGTCGACAAATGTTACATTAAGTGAGAAGAGGAATGCAACAACATTTCGCAACGTGCAAATAGCACAGCTTTATAAAAACCACCTGTTGGGAAAAGCAGTTAACATAACGCAGTTACATAACGCCATTTTTACATTAAATTTTGGTGTAATAGGCAGGAGGGTTAGCTCAAATGTGCTTGCATTGTAAGGGGATTGACGGGCATGGTTACCAGAAGTGCCCGCATTGTACGGGAATTAACGGGCACGGTTACCTGACATGCTTGCATTGTACGGGAATTAACGGGCACGGTTACCTGACATGCTCGCATTGTACGGGGATTAACCTGTACGGTTATCTGACATGCTCGCATTGTACGGGGGTTAATGGGCACGGTTACCTGACATGCTCGCATTGTACGGGGGTTAACGGGCATGGTTACCCGACATGTTCGCATTGTACGGGGGTTAATGGGCATGGTTACCTGACATGCTCGCATTGTACGGGGATTAACGGGCATGGTTACCTGACATGCTTACATTGTACGGGGGTTAACCTGCACAGTTACCTGACATGCTCGCATTGTAAGGGGATTAACGGGCACGGTTACCTGACATGCTCGCATTGTACGGGATTAACCTGCATGGTTACCTGACATGCTCGTATTGTACAGGGGTTAACGGGCACGGTTACCTGACATGCTCGTATTGTACGGAGATTAACGGGCATGGTTACCTGACGTGCTCGCATTGTACGGGGGTTAATGGGCATGGTTACTTGACATGCTCGCATTGTACGGGGGTTAACCTGCACGGTTACCTGACGTGCTCGCATTGTACGGGGATTAACGGGCACGGTTACCTGACATGCTCGCATTGTACGGGGATTAACCTGCACGATTACCTGACATGCTCGCATTGTACGGGGATTAACGGGCACGGTTACCTGACATGTTCGCATTGTACGGGGGTTAACCTGCACGGTTACCTGACATGCTCGCATTGTACGGGAGTTAACTGCATGGTTACCTGACATGCTCGCATTGTACGGGATTAACCTGCATGGTTACCTGACATGCTCGCATTGTACGGGGATTAACGGGCACGGTTACCTGACATGCTCGCATTGTACGGGGATTAACGGGCATGGTTACCCGACGTGCTCGCATTGTATGGGGATTAATGGGCATGGTTACCTGACATGCTCGCATTGTACGGGGGTTAATGGGCATGGTTACCTGACATGCTCGCATTGTACGGGGGTCAACGGGCATGTTACCTGACATGCTCGCATTGTACGGGGGTTAACGGGCACGGTTACCTGACATGCTCACATTGTACGGGGGTTAACCTGCACGGTTACCACTCATTAAGTATTGATGCATTATACGACATTTGCATTATACAGAATAATGAATGCATTGTTAAATATCATATCAACACATATGTTTATACTATATATGTCATCTTTTCAATTTTGAACACTGGGTACAAGCTATTGTTTGAAACATTAAAATAATTCTTTAACTCAATTTTCGTAAAAATGGAATTGTGATAGCGCCGTTGTAGCGCGTTCGCTTCAGGTGTGGAAGGCCCGGAGTTCGAGCTCTGCTAGAGCCGTTACAATTGTGCCCTTAAGCAAGGCATTTAAATTCCATGTTGCCTCTTCTCTCTCCCTCATGGCAATAGATTCCTTCTGGAAGGAATTCTTAATGAGTGATTAATACAAGTTGTAAGAACTTGTTTCGCTATCAAGCTAAAATCAATTTGTATAACTACAATGTTGACAGTTGGGTACCAACTATTTTTACGATGCCAAATGGGTACCAGCTATCAGTATTTTGCATTGATATTCTGGGTACCGGCTACTTTACATGCCAGTTTGGGAACCATTTTACGTTGGACAGCATTGGTACCAGCTACTTTACATAGACAGTTTGGGAACCAACTACTTTATGCTCACAGCTTGAGTAGCGGCTACATTATTACGCGGAGAGATTATTTTGAACATTTTTGCTTTGTTTACCCAGCTCGCAAAAATGATGATATGGATATGCCACTGTAGTTGGGTACATGTTTCCCCGGCAACGGCATTAATACAATAATGGTCTCTAATAATTATAGTTCATTAAGATATAATTGCACATAAATGGATTTTTCATGCAATAAATCTAAGAATTATTGATTAGAGACTATAATGAGGTAAAAAAAGCTATAAACTAGCGTTATGGCAACATGACCGCCACTCCAAACCTGCAATTATCCAATCAAATCCACAACAAAATTAAAAGGCGGAAACACTCTATGTTTCGTATCAATGGAGTTATTAATCCCCATTTTCAAAAATGATATACTTTATTACCGTTTTACACGAGCATAAATAAACTGAATTATTCAATTAAAGACAATTAAGAATTGCTGGTTTTCGTAAAACAATATAATTAACAGATGCTGAACAACAATCAAAACAATCTGAAATATTTCGAATGATTACAACTTCAGTGCTTTCAATTTAGATTAATATGTTACACCTATGTTTTTGGGTCTGTAAAATTGTTACTTTTACGATTACTTGCCATTACTCTTAAGTGTATTATGAATAATGTAGAAGTTATGTGTGGATTTAACTGTCAATGTTACACATTATTAAACTACTCTCAGCTATGTTCAACTGTCAATGTTGCACATTATTAAACTACTCTCAGCTATATTCAACTGTCAATGTTGCACATTATTGAACTACTCTCAGCTATGTTCAACTGTCAATGTTGCACATTATTGAACTACTATCGGCTATATTCAACTGTCAATGTTACACATTATTGAACTACTCTCGGCTATATTCAACTGTCAATGTTGCACATTATTGAACTACTCTCAGTTATATTCAACTGTCAATGTTGCACATTATTGAACTACTCTCAGCTATATTCATCTTTATTGAACTAAAGTTATGGATTTTTTGTGGAAGGGTGAGCCTCGAGTCGAGGACGAACCCATTAGATTTTGGAATTAATCCGGATCTGGATATGGGATTCGTGGACGAACCCATTAGATTTTGGAATTAATCCGGATCTGGATACGGGATTCGTGGACGAACCCATTAGATTTTGGAATTAATCCGGATCTGGATACGGGATTCTTCAACATTTTGAGATATGGTAAAAATGGACATTTAGTAGCCTGGATGAGAATTACTATCTCGGATTCTCTTGTTTACAATGGGAGTCAATGGGAGCGGACACTCTGATCACTTTTTGTTTTAAGTTTATTTATCGTCGTTACCTGTTGCTCATATGAGCAACGCCTCCTGAAGAGATAAGTCATTTTAGATTTTTGGAGGATAGTGCAACGATACAGACAGAGACCCATTTCAGAGTCTCATCTGGTTCTTTTACGTGCACAGTGTACAGCACCGACACAAGACCTCGGTTTAAAGACCCATCTGAAAGACCGTTAATTTTATTAGGGTCAGACAGGGATCGAACCTGCGATCCCTGGATTATCAGTCCACTGGACTCCAGATCCGCCTGTTCTGATCACTTCCTCCTAAACCAACCCTCTATAATTAATTATATCACCAAAAGTCCATCCACAACTTTTTTCGTTATCCTGTTCACTTACAGACAGACACACACAGCCAAAAACAATATCTCCTCTTCCTATGGCAGGGGGTTAATGAAACACCATAGTCGTTCAGCATCCCGTAAACAGCTGGCAACACACACTTTATTACAGCTCGCCACCCATTGCCGATATTCAAAAGTACAGTCTACAACCGTTATGTCAAAGTCGGTTATGTAAACTTCTGCGGTTACCGTATCTCGAAGTCCCGTTTCAGACAATATCATTGTACATATAACTGGCTCTGTTTATATCGAATTTCGTTAAGTCAAACTTCGGTTATGTCGAAATATTTTGTTCGGACCGACGGAATTCGACATAACGGATGTAAACAGTATGTAATAAATTCTATAAATCCTGGGTATATGTTTCTATCCAGAAACAAACAGATCAACCATGTATCATATAACTAATATCGTGTCAAGTTTAACCAATCGTTATCTTGGTCACATATATAGATAATAACACTTGAAAATCGACAAAAATTTCCAATTACCAGACAAACATCATGAGAGTAGCTATATTCACTAAATCATTTATTAAATTGTTCAATATGGAAGCCTTAGTATAGTTTTGACAGTGTTTCCTTGTGCTGATGGGATGCTTCAAGCTGAAGTACCTAACACTGGGGAGTGGAAGAGGGGTGACTGAACTATAAGGGGGCGGGGTGGGTGAATTACAAGGGGGTGGGTGGGGTGGCTGAACTACAAAGTAGATAGGCGGCTGATGAACAAGGAGAATTGAGGGTTGAGTGAACAACAAGGGGGCCGGGCGGCTGAACAACAAAGTAGATAGGCAGCTGATGGAAGAAAGTTGAGTGGTGACTGAACAACAAGAAGTAGTGGAAGATGAACAACGAAGGGGAATGGCAGCTGAACAACGAAGGGGAATGGCAACTGAACAACAATGGGGAAGGGCAACTGAACAACAAGAAGTAGTGGCAGCTGAACAACAAAGGGGAATGGTAGTTGAACAACAAGAAGTAGTGGCAGCTGAACAACAAAGGGGAATGGTAGCTGAACAACAAGAAGTAGTGGCAGCTGAACAACAAAGGGGAATGGTAGCTGAACAACAAGAAGTAGTGGCAGCTGAACAACAAAGGGGAATGGCAGCTGAACAACAAGGGGAAGGACAGCTGAACAACAAAGAGGGACTGTCAGCTGAACAACAAAGCAAGAGCAGCTGAACATCAAAGGGGAATGGCAGCTGAACAACAATGGGGAAGGACAGCTGAACAACAGAAGGAGGGACTGTCAGCTGAACAACAAAAGGCAAGAGCAGCTGAACATCAAAGGGGAATGGTAGCTGAACAACAAGAAGTAGTGGCAGCTGAACAACAAAGGGGAATGGTAGCTGAACAAACAAGAAGTAGTGGCAGCTGAACAACAAAGGGGAATGGTAGCTGAACAACAAGAAGTAGTGGCAGCTGAACAACAAAGGGGAATGGTAGCTGAACAACAAGAAGTAGTGGCAGCTGAACAACAAAGGGGAATGGCAGCTGAACAACAATGGGGAAGGACAGCTGAACAACAGAAGGAGGGACTGTCAGCTGAACAACAAACGGCAAGAGCAGCTGAACATCAAAGGGGAATGGCAGTTGAACAACAAAGTGGAACGACAGCTGAACAACAAGAATCGGTTTCAATTCTTCAGGGCATTAACAAAATTGCGTCAAAATTACTTAGGAACGCAATTTTGCATACACCTGTGTACGCAACTTCAAAATTGTGACGTTATCAAATAATGTTTAATTTTGGAGATAAAACAGAAATGAAATAAAGCTTTTGGCTAATCTAGCCAAACTATCATCATTATGAAATCTATAAAAGGGACAAGTAGAATTATTATATATATAAAATATGAGTACAAGTATGTATATAATGCAATAAAAGATGATTTTTATTTTTAATGCACAGATATAAGTACTATCAAACATGTACAGGGGCATAGCTGCACACAGAATTGTGCTGGATGGGTGAGGGGACATGGTCGCCCAGGAAAATTTTGAATCCTAAAACGTCGATGGTGTACTCTGACACATTTTAATATACGTCTTAGGCATTCAATTTTCGATACAAAAGATAGTACACAGAGATGAATATATCACATTGACTACAAAAATAAATGAGCGCAGCATGAGATATGTGACCGTTGGTCTAGATTCTATATCATACAGACATTCTAATACCCACTCCCCCCTTTTTCTTGCATTTTTGGCCTATTTGGATTTTTCATTTTTGTTTTGTGGCAATCTGCAGGCCCGGGCCTTTAGTGCCTTATAGGTGCTACGCACGCGTCTGATCTATCCATCTACTCCACAAACTGAAGGTGATTAATCATCAATTATTGGCCTCATCAGAAGAATTGATTCCTGATAGCCTCAGATACACATTAGGTATAGATTTACATGTCACTTCTAGTAAGTACTTGCAATATTACTGTAATAAACACCGCCCAGACACACTTTCATATTGGGCACAATGATGATCTGCAAATTTGACCTACTATCCATATCACTGTTCTTATCTACTGGGATAGCGAACTGAGATAAAAATGAGTAACATTGTACATAAACCAACATAATGGACAAGGCATAACTTGTAAACCAGTAATTATGTACAGTTAATGGGCTGGCTATATGTGTTTTACGTTTATTTATCGTCGCTACCGGTTACACATATGAGCGACGCCTCCTGAAGAGATTAGTCATTTTAGATATTTGGAGGATAGTGCAATGATACAGACAGAGACCCATTCCAGAGTCTCCTCTGGTTCTTTTACGTGCACGGTGTAAAGCACCGACACGAGACCTCGGTTTAACGTCCCATCTGAGACGGGGGATCGAACCTGCGATCCCTGGATTACCAGTCCAGCGTGTTACCACTGGACTACAGATCCGTCTGTAATGGGCTATAGCTTCTAGGATGTGCTAGATATTGACCCAAATCACTGTACATAGTCTCATTCAGCACATACTCAAAGGGTGGTAACTCTGTAAGAAATAGTCCAGTTGCTCCAGTTTTCAAATGTTTCAAATACAATGTACTTGCATAATAACCACTGTCATAATTATGTGCAAAATCAGTGCAAACACAGACACTCTGTGAACATTTGTTTTGTTTGTTTGTTTTGCTTGTTTGTTTTGGGGGTCTAAAATCGCACAGACAGCTTAAGTCATATGGTGACGCTCCAGTTAGTATTGGTAGAGGAAGACCCCAGGAGCCCCTCTGAGCAGTATCTCAAGCACGGACAAGCACACGGGTAGAACAACCGACCTTCCGCAAGCCAGCTGGATAGCTTCCTCACTTAAAATGGGATTCGAACCAGCAGTGGTGAGGGGCAAGTGATTTGATGTCAACGGCCGTAAAAACGTGGCCACAGAACCCAACTAACTGAACATTAGTTGCCAGTAAAATGTCCCATAACAAATGTAGGAATGAACAACAGTTCAAGCAGCATATTGTAGATGACACTACAGATTCAGACATGTATTGTAGATGACACTACAGATTCAGACATGTCTTGTAGATGACACTACAGATTCAGACATGTCTTGTAGATGACACTACATATTCAGACATGTCTTGTAGATGACACTACAGATTCAGACATGTGTTGTATATGACACTACAGATTCAGACATGTATTGTAGATGACACTACAGATTCAGACATGTATTGTAGATGACACTACAGATTCAGACATGTCTTGTAGATGACACTACAGATTCAGACATGTCTTGTAGATGACACTACAGATTCAGACATGTCTTGTAGATGACACTACAGATTCAGACATGTATTGTAGATGACACTACAGATTCAGACATGTATTGTAGATGACACTACAGATTCAGACATGTATTGTAGATGACACTACAGATTCAGACATGTGTTGTAGATGACACTACAGATTCAGACATGTGTTGTATATGACACTACAGATTCAGACATGTATTGTAGATGACACTACAGATTCAGACATGTCTTGTAGATGACACTACAGATTCAGACATGTCTTGTAGATGACACTACAGATTCAGACATGTCTTGTAGATGACACTACAGATTCAGACATGTATTGTAGATGACACTACAGATTCAGACATGTATTGTAGATGACACTACAGATTCAGACATGTATTGTAGATGACACTACAGATTCAGACATGTGTTGTAGATGACACTACAGATTCAGACATGTGTTGTATATGACACTACAGATTCAGACATGTATTGTAGATGACACTACAGATTCAGACATGTCTTGTAGATGACACTACAGATTCAGACATGTCTTGTAGATGACACTACAGATTCAGACATGTCTTGTAGATGACACTACAGATTCAGACATGTATTGTAGATGACACTACAGATTCAGACGTCTTGTAGATGACACTACAGATTCAGACATGTGTTGTAGATGACACTACAGATTCAGACATGTCTTGTAGATGACACTACAGATTCAGACATGTCTTGTAGATGACACTACAGATTCAGATATAAGCTCTGGCTATAGCATACAGCATGTGAGCTCTGGCAATAGTATACAGCCTGTGAGCTCTGGCTATAGCATACAGCCTATGAGCTCTGGCTATATAATACAGCATGTGAGCTCTGACTATAGAATACAGCCTGTGAGCTCAGACTATAGTATACAGCCTGTGAGTTCTGGCTATAGTATACAGCATGTGAGCTCTGACTATAGTATACAGCCTGTGAGCTCTGGCTATAGTATACAGCCTGTGAGCTCTGGCAATAGTATACAGCCTGTGAGCTCTGGCTATAGCATACAGCCTGTGAGCTCTGGCAATAGTATACAGCCTGTGAGCTCTGGCTATAGCAATACAGCATGTGAGCTCTGGCTATAACATACAGCCTGTGAGCTCTGGCAATAGAACATACAGCCTGTGAGCTCTGGCAATAGTATACAGCCTGTGAGCTCTGGCTATAGCATACAGCCTATGAGCTCTGGCTATATAATACAGCATGTGAGCTCTGACTATAGAATACAGCCTGTGAGCTCAGACTATAGTATACAGCCTGTGAGTTCTGGCTATAGTATACAGCATGTGAGCTCTGACTATAGTATACAGCCTGTGAGCTCTGGCTATAGTATACAGCCTGTGAGCTCTGGCAATAGTATACAGCCTGTGAGCTCTGGCTATAGTATACAGCCTGTGAGCTCTGGCTATGGTATACAGCCTGTGAGCTCTGGCTATAGCATACCGCATGTGAGCTCTGGCTATCGTATACAGCCTGTGAGCTCTGGCTATAGAATACAGCCTGTGAGCTCTGGCTATAGTATACAGCCTGTGAGCTCTGGCAATAGTATACAGCCTGTGAGCTCTGGCTATAGCATACCGCATGTGAGCTCTGGCTATCGTATACAGCCTGTGAGCTCTGGCTATATAATACAGCCTGTGAGCTCTGGCTATAGTATACAGCCTGTGAGCTCTGGCTATAGTATACAGCCTGTAAGCTCTGGCTATAGAATACAGCCTGTGAGCTCTGGCTATAGTATACAGCCTGTGAGTTCTGACTATAGTATACAGCCTGTGAGCTCTGGCTATAGTATACAGCCTGTGAGCTCTGACTATAGTATACAGACTGTGAGCTCTGGCTATAGTATATCACCTGTGATAGAAGACCTGCATCTCGATTACTTACATTAATTTAGCGTCTGTGTATAGCACTTGTGGCTGCCCCAATTCATCACTCAGTGTCCTCGGTGTCACACGTATCGATATTGAGCAGACGGACGTCTTTGCCAGCAGGCCATCCAATATGTCAATGTACACATAGACTGAAAAACAAAGCAAACAGATTTCACTCAAAGCTCCGGTGCTGCGTCTATGCTTCGGAGCTCATATACGCATAACAACATGGTTGCAAAGCTCTGGTGCTGCGTCAATGCTTCGGAGCTCATATACGTATAACAATATGGTTGCAAAGCTCTGGTGCTGCGTCTATGCTTCGGAGCTCATATACGTATAACAAAATGGTTGCAAAGCTCCGGTGCTGCATCTATGCTTCGGAGCTCATATACGTATAACAAAATGGTTGCAAAGCTCCGGTGCTGCATCTATGCTTCGGAGCTCATATACGTATAACAACATGGTTGCAAAGCTCCGGTGCTGCATCTATGCTTCGGAGCTCATATACGTATAACAACATGGTTGCAAAGCTCTGGTGCTGCGTCTATGCTTCGGAGCTCATATACTTATAACAAAATGGTTGCAAAGCTCCGGTGCTTCGTCCACGCTGCAAAGTTCCGATAGCTTTCATCTCAATCCACCTGTATTTATTGTGTACATAATTATTTGTTGTAAATTATGTTATATAATGTCGAATAAATATGTTTAAAACAAAGCTCAGTTACATAAATCAACACGGTTGCAAAGGTCTAGTGCTGCTGCCGAGCTTCAGAGCTCAGATACATACAACAACACAGTTGCTAAGCTCTGGTGCTGTTGCTGAGCTTCAGAGCTCAGATACATACAACACAGTTGCTAAGCTCTGGATGCTGCATCCACATTTCAGAGCTCAGATACGTACACCAACACAGTAGCTACACTCTGGATGCTGCATCCACATTTCAGAGCTCAGATACGTACACCAACACAGTTGCTACACTCTGGATGCTGCATCCACATTTCAGAGCTCAGATACGTACACCAACACAGTAGCTACACTCTGGATGCTGCATCCACATTTCAGAGCTCAGATACGTACACCAACACAGTAGCTACACTCTGGAGCTGCATCCACATTTCAGAGCTCAGATACGTACAACACAGTAGCTACACTCTGGAGCTCACCACTTTCGAGCTCAGATACGTACACAACAAGTAGCTACACTCTGGATGCTGCATCCACATTTCAGAGCTCAGATACGTACACCAACACAGTAGCTACACTCTGGATGCTGCATCCACATTTCAGAGCTCAGATACGTACACCAACACAGTAGCTACACTCTGGATGCTGCATCCACATTTCAGAGCTCAGATACGTACAACACAGTAGCTACACTCTGGATGCTGCATCCACATTTCAGAGCTCAGATACGTACACCAACACAGTAGCTACACTCTGGATGCTGCATCCACATTTCAGAGCTCAGATACGTACAACACAGTAGCTACACTCTGGATGCTGCATCCACATTTCAGAGCTCAGATACGTACAACAACACAGTAGCTACACTCTGGATGCTGCATCCACATTTCAGAGCTCAGATACGTACAACAACATAGTAGCTACACTCTGGAGCTACAACCACGTTTCTGAGCTCAGATACGTACAACAACACAGTAGCTACACTCTGGAGCTACAACCACGTTTCTGAGCTCAGATACGTACACCAACATAGTAGCTACACTCTGGATGCTGCATCCACATTTCAGAGCTCAGATACGTACACCAACACAGTAGCTACACTCTGGATGCTGCATCCACATTTCAGAGCTCAGATACGTACACCAACACAGTAGCTACACTCTGGATGCTGCATCCACATTTCAGAGCTCAGATACGTACACCAACACAGTAGCTACACTCTGGATGCTGCATCCACATTTCAGAGCTCAGATACGTACACCAACACAGTAGCTACACTCTGGATGCTGCATCCACATTTCAGAGCTCAGATACGTACAACACAGTAGCTACACTCTGGATGCTGCATCCACATTTCAGAGCTCAGATACGTACAACACAGTAGCTACACTCTGGATGCTGCATCCACATTTCAGAGCTCAGATACGTACAACAACACAGTAGCTACACTCTGGAGCTACAACCACGTTTCTGAGCTCAGATACGTACACCAACACAGTAGCTACACTCTGGATGCTGCATCCACATTTCAGAGCTCAGATACGTACACCAACACAGTAGCTACACTCTGGATGCTGCATCCACATTTCAGAGCTCAGATACGTACAACAACATAGTAGCTACACTCTGGAGCTGCATCCACATTTCAGAGCTCAGATACGTACACCAACACAGTAGCTACACTCTGGATGCTGCATCCACATTTCAGAGCTCAGATACGTACAACAACATAGTAGCTACACTCTGGAGCTACAACCACGTTTCTGAGCTCAGATACGTACACCAACACAGTAGCTACACTCTGGATGCTGCATCCACATTTCAGAGCTCAGATACGTACACCAACACAGTAGCTACACTCTGGATGCTGCATCCACATTTCAGAGCTCAGATACGTACAACACAGTAGCTACACTCTGGATGCTGCATCCACATTTCAGAGCTCAGATACGTACACCAACACAGTAGCTACACTCTGGATGCTGCATCCACATTTCAGAGCTCAGATACGTACAACACAGTAGCTACACTCTGGATGCTGCATCCACATTTCAGAGCTCAGATACGTACAACAACACAGTAGCTACACTCTGGATGCTGCATCCACATTTCAGAGCTCAGATACGTACAACAACATAGTAGCTACACTCTGGAGCTACAACCACGTTTCTGAGCTCAGATACGTACAACAACACAGTAGCTACACTCTGGAGCTACAACCACGTTTCTGAGCTCAGATACGTACAACAACATAGTAGCTACACTCTGGATGCTGCATCCACATTTCAGAGCTCAGATACGTACACCAACACAGTAGCTACACTCTGGATGCTGCATCCACATTTCAGAGCTCAGATACGTACACCAACACAGTAGCTACACTCTGGATGCTGCATCCACATTTCAGAGCTCAGATACGTACAACACAGTAGCTACACTCTGGATGCTGCATCCACATTTCAGAGCTCAGATACGTACACCAACACAGTAGCTACACTCTGGATGCTGCATCCACATTTCAGAGCTCAGATACGTACAACACAGTAGCTACACTCTGGATGCTGCATCCACATTTCAGAGCTCAGATACGTACAACAACACAGTAGCTACACTCTGGATGCTGCATCCACATTTCAGAGCTCAGATACGTACAACACAGTAGCTACACTCTGGATGCTGCATCCACATTTCAGAGCTCAGATACGTACAACACAGTAGCTACACTCTGGATGCTGCATCCACATTTCTGAGCTCAGATACGTACACCAACACAGTAGCTACACTCTGGAGCTACAACCACGTTTCTGAGCTCAGATACGTACACCAACACAGTAGCTACACTCTGGAGCTACAACCACGTTTCTGAGCTCAGATACGTACACCAACACAGTAGCTACACTCTGGAGCTACAACCACGTTTCTGAGCTCAGATACGTACAACAACATAGTAGCTACACTCTGGAGCTACAACCACGTTTCTGAGCTCAGATACGTACACCAACACAGTAGCTACACTCTGGATGCTGCATCCACATTTCAGAGCTCAGATACGTACAACAACATAGTAGCTACACTCTGGAGCTACAACCACGTTTCTGAGCTCAGATACGTACAACACAGTAGCTACACTCTGGATGCTGCATCCACATTTCAGAGCTCAGATACGTACAACACAGTAGCTACACTCTGGAGCTACAACCACGTTTCTGAGCTCAATCCTATAACGTGTATTTGTTCATACCACACTCAAATGCTTGTACTTCACTTGTTGAGCTCAAATAAAAATAAACATGAACATATAAAAGTGGCAAAATATATTCGAGAAGGTATGAAGTTATTTGAAAATGTTTGAATTAATAACATGTGTGTCATGTGTATAATATATGACTAATCATATAAAATATATACCGTATTTAGCTATGTATAGTGCGCACATTTCTTACTTACATACTAAATATGGTATGTACACATGTGGAATGTGTATGTACACTTCAGTTAAACATGTGTTAAGTAGTCAGTCAGCAAAGGGAATAACAGAAAGTGGCTACAGGTGGTTGCTTAATAGAGGGCAAATGTATAATAAAACATTATATTGGGAATATGGAAACTGGCTGCTTAATACAGGCTGGCTGCTTAATAGAGGGCAAATGTATAATAAAACTTCTTATTGGGAATCTGCAAACTGGCTGCTTAATACAGGCTGGCTGCTTAATACAGGCTGGCTGCTTAATACAGGCTGGCTGCTTAATACAGGCTGGCTGCTTAATACAGGCTGGCTGCTTAGCTTAATACAGGCTGGCTGCTTAATACAGGCTGGCTGCTTAATACAGGCTGGCTTTAGCTTAATACAGGCTGGCTGCTTAATACAGGCTGGCTGCTTAATACAGGCTGGTTGCTTAATGGAGCTGACCGCTAACACAGGTTTGACTGTATATTGTTTATGTTGTAATTGGATGTTGGCCATATTTAACCCTTTCAACCCCAAGTAACTAACATGGACTGGTGCATGCTATTTTAAGACCAATAAATTAATAAGAAAATTACATTTGGACCAGTTCATTTATCAAAATGGGTAATTTTATCTAAAAATAGTAATAATTATTACTGGCAAAAAAGTGCAGATCCTGATGAGACGGCTCGTTACGAGCCGGCTCATCTGGATCTACACTTTTCATAAGCCTATTTAGAGGCCTGTGGGGTTGAAAGGGTTAACATCAATAAATCATTTGTAAATGGCCACATGCATACTATGCCGATTGCTAATAAAGATCGATCGATTGATTGATTGATTGATTGATTGATAGATTGTTGATTACACATGTACCCAGAGTACAATTATTGCTCATTACCCAATGAGAGACATCTCTAATTTTCTATTACCTCCCTTAAATAAGATAAAGATAATGTCTGATTTATTGCAAAATGTAAATAGGTCCTTTTAGTTGGAATCCTTTGTTTTTACTGTTGTTCCTTAACAATATGTTGCTGTATCATAAATATGATTTTATCAAAATCCTGTCAATTAACTGATAACATTGTTCTACAAATAAATACCGGTTGCATATACTGTAGGAGGAGATCTGTTGAGATATAGTAATTTAATAATCATAAGAAGCGATAGTGGGATAAATTCGAAAGGCAAAAGCTATAACTACTCAGACTATACTAGTTCATTATGCATGTACTGAGAGTAAAATTGTTCATCATTATACATGTACCCTTTTGAGAGCAAATGGTACCCTGCCTGCCTATGCTACATAAACACTCGGTGCAAATGGTAGCCTGCCTGCATATGCTACATAAACACTCGGTGCATATGGTACCCTGCATGCCTATGCTAAGTAAACACTCGGTGCAAATGGTACCCTGCATGCCTATGCTAAGTAAACACTTGGTGCAAATGGTACCCTGCATGCCTATGCTAAGTAAACACTTGGTGCAAATGGTACCCTGCATGCCTATGCTAAGTAAACACTCGGTGCAAATGGTACCCTGCATGCCTATGCTAAGTAAACACTCGGTGCATATGGTACCCTGCCTGCCTATGCTAAGTAAACACTTGGTGCAAATGGTACCCTGCATGCCTATGCTAAGTAAACACTTGGTGCAAATGGTACCCTGCATGCCTATGCTAAGTAAACACTATGCAAATGGTACCCTGCATGCCTATGCTAAGTAAACACTTGGTGCAAATGGTACCCTGCCTGCCTATGCTAAGTAAACACTTGGTGCAAATGGTACCCTGCCTGCCTATGCTAAGTAAACACTTGGTGCATATGGTACCCTGCTGGCCTATGCTAAGTAAAAACACGGTGCAAATGGTACCCTGCCTGCCTATGCTACGTAAACACTCAGAGCAAATGTACCCTGCCTAATTACAAGTTATATGCGACAATGGATGATTATAATGTTGGGAGTTTTGCTAAGTAAACACTCAGTGCAAATGTACCCTGCCTAATTACAAGTTATATGCGACAATGGGTGATTATTATGTTGGCAGTTCCACTGACCCCAAACTAGGCAGTTCATCTACCAACACAACGACCAATGTGTCAACAAGACTTGTAGACTGTAAGCTCATTGCTTCACTAGATACTCACTGGAAACGGGTTTTCAATTTAAGTTTAAACTTTATTTCTTTTACAATGATTGGGAAACAAGTTTTAACAACTTATATTAATCACTCTCATTGGCGCGGATGAAAGCATAAATGTGGTAATTCGTGTGGGAGGAAACCTGAGTACCCGGAGGAAACCCACCTGTCCGATCTGGCGACCACCGTACCATCTCACATGCTTCGTGGTCCAAGGATCGAACCCGGATTGCATTGGTGACAATCGAGCGCGCTAATCGGACGGCCCAATTTTCAATCTAATTCCGGCTATGGTGACCCGGCCATCTGTCCCAAGTATTCCATGATTAAAATGACCATTAAGTGTATAAGTAATCAATGCCAACACATAGCTAGACCATAGTAGCCATTCTTAAATGTCATTTTCTCAGGATTGAAAAAGGATGAAATTTAATGGCGTATTGCAACAAATGGATATAAATCTTTCATTATGCTTCTCTAAGTTCTGTAAAGTTCCGTATTTATCCTGGTATTTGTTGAGTCTAGACACATATATATGTTTGGAAATCATTTAAAGTTAAAAATATTATTTAGTTTATGATAAAGATAAAAGAATATTTTTTTTTCGAATGGCAATTAATGATTGTTTTACAATAATCCCAATTAGCAACAACCAATTACCGACTGATGCTCCCTGCATGTGCCACCAAATATGAGAAACCTGGTGTTCAGAAAATTGTGTCACTTTAAGTCAAGATTTACTCATATCCTACTTACAGATGTCAAGCACCCATATTTAGTGGTATTATACTCCAAAGTTAGTATCACGTTTTCATAATGCTTACAAAACACAAAAGTAAACAAAATGTCCAGATTTATCAACTGTACCAGTTTTGATCGTTTTCTTGGCTCTGGAAAAAAGCTTTTTTCTCTGGAATTGTTCTACCTTTATAACTACAATTTATACTCACTGGCGATCAATATACTGAGAATTATGGTAATAGCAACATATACCACGACAATTCAGCTAAAATATGTTTAATTAATATCAACAGTACATGACATATATAATATTCCATGTATGAAGAGTGAGCGACCTGTTCCCCGTGTAATTATTGCCCATAAGTAACTAAAACTATTCAGTACAAAAATTTTTTTTATACAACTATAGCATTCATTATGACCCTTTCAAGAACATCACCAACTTCACCAACTGTTCCAACATTTTGCTTTAGATGTAAAACAGTTACCAGTGTAACAGTAAAATATACCGTATATACATCTGTTTGTACGGTATATACATCTATTTGTACGTATATACATCTATTTGTAAGTATATACATCTATTTGTACGGTATATACATCTATTTGTACGGTATATATATCTATTTGTACTATATATACATATATTTGTACTGTATATACATCTATTTGTACGGTATATACATCTATTTATACGTATATACATCTATTTGTAAGTATATACATCTATTTGTACGGTATATACATCTATTTGTATGGTATATACATCTATTTGTACGGTATATACATCTATTTGTACGGTATATACATCTATTTGTACGGTATATACATCTATTTGTAAGTATATACATCTATTTGTACGGTATATACATCTATTTGTACGGTATATACATCTATTTGTACGGTATATACATCTATTTGTACGGTATATACATCTATTTGTACGGTATATACATCTATTTGTACTGTATATACATCTATTTGTACGGTATATACATCTATTTGTACGGTATATACATCTATTTGTAAGTATATACATCTATTTGTACGGTATATACATCTATTTATACTGTATATACATCTATTTGTACGTATATACATCTATTTGTAAGTATATACATCTATTTGTACGGTATATACATCTATTTGTACGGTATATACATCTATTTGTACGGTATATACATCTATTTGTACCGTATATACATCTATTTGTACGGTATATACATCTATTTGTACGGTATATACATCTATTTGTACGGTATATACATCTATTTGTACGGTATATACATCTATTTGTACGGGGAGGAAAATCTATATATCGGTCTCTACAGCCAAGCGTGCATAAAGCATATAGGCCCGTCTATCTGGTACCAACATATCATTTATGTCCTCCTAGTACAGCATTAAACACATGATTGTCTTATTCTTCCATATAGCATCAAGGCCAATATAAACACATGATTGTCTTTACCTTCCATATAGCATCAAGGCCAATATAAACACATGATTGTCTTATCCTTCCATATAGCATCAAGGCCAATATAAACACATGATTGTCTTATTCTTCCATATAGCATCAAGGCCAATATAAACACATGATTGTCTTTACCTTCCATATAGCATCAAGGCCAATATAAACACATGATTGTCTTTACCTTCCATATAGCATCAAGGCCAATATAAACACATGATTGTCTTATCCTTCCATATAGCATCAAGGCCAATATAAACACATGATTGTCTTATCCTTCCATATAGCATCAAGGCCAATATAAACACATGATTGTCTTTACCTTCCATATAGCATCAAGGCCAATATAAACACATGATTGTCTTTATCTTCCATATAGCATCAAGGCCAATATAAACACATGAGTGTCTTTACCTTCCATATAGCATCAAGGCCAATATAAACACATGATTGTCTTTACCTTCCCTATAGTTTCAAGGCCAATATAAACACATGATTGTCTTTACCTTCCCTATAGCATCAAGGCCAATATAAACACATGATTGTCTTTACCTTCCATATAGCATCAAGGCCAATATAAACACATGATTGTCTTTACCTTCCATATAGCATCAAGGCCAATATAAACACATGATTGTCTTTACCTTCCATATAGCATCAAGGCCAATATAAACACATGATTGTCTTTACCTTCCATATAGCATCAAGGCCAATATAAACACACGATTGTCTTTACCTTCCATATAGCATCAAGGCCAATATAAACACACGATTGTCTTTACCTTCCATATAGCATCAAGGCCAATATAAACACACGATTGTCTTTACCTTCCATATAGCATCAAGGCCAATATAAACACACGATTGTCTTAACCTTCCATATAGCATCAAGGCCAATATAAACACACGATTGTCTTATTCTTCCATATAGCATCAAGGCCAATATAAACACACGATTGTCTTATCCTTCCATATAGCATCAAGGCCAATATAAACACATGATTGTCTTATCCTTCCATATAGCATCAAGGCCAATATAAACACATGATTGTCTTATCCTTCCATATAGCATCAAGGCCAATATAAACACATGATTGTCTTTACCTTCCATATAGCATCAAGGCCAATATAAACACATGATTGTCTTTACCTTCCATATAGCATCAAGGCCAATATAAACACATGATTGTCTTTACCTTCCATATAGCATCAAGGCCAATATAAACACATGATTGTCTTTACCTTCCATATAGCATCAAGGCCAATATAAACACATGATTGTCTTTACCTTCCATATAGCATCAAGGCCAATATAAACACATGATTGTCTTAACCTTCCATATAGCATCAAGGCCAATATAAACACATGATTGTCTTATCCTTCCCTATAGCATCAAGGCCAATATAAACACATGATTGTCTTTACCTTCAATATAGCATCAACTTCAAGGCCAATATAAACACATGATTGTCTTATCCTTCCCTATAGCATCAAGGCCAATATAAACACATGATTGTCTTTACCTTCCATATAGCATCAAGGTCAATATAAACACATGATTGTCTTATTCTTCCATATAGCATCAAGGCCAATATAAACACATGATTGTCTTATCCTTCCATATAGCATCAAGGCCAATATAAACACATGATTGTCTTATCCTTCCATATAGCATCAAGGCCAATATAAACACATGATTGTCTTTACCTTCCATATAGCATCAAGGTCAATATAAACACATGATTGTCTTATCCTTCCATATAGCATCAAGGCCAATATAAACACATGATTGTCTTATCCTTCCATATAGCATCAAGGCCAATATAAACACATGATTGTCTTTACCTTCCATATAGCATCAAGGCCAATATAAACACATGATTGTCTTTACCTTCCATATAGCATCAAGGTCAATATAAACACATGATTGTCTTATCCTTCCATATAGCATCAAGGCCAATATAAACACATGATTGTCTTATCCTACCATATAGCATCAAGGCCAATATAAACACATGATTGTCTTTACCTTCCCTATAGCATCAATGTCAATATAAACACATGATTGTCTTATCCTTCCATATAGCATCAAGGCTAATATAAACACATGATTGTCTTATCCTACCATATAGCATCAAGGCCAATATAAACACACGATTGTCTTTACCTTCCATATAGCATCAAGGTCAATATAAACACATGATTGTCTTATCCTTCCATATAGCATCAAGGCCAATATAAACACATGATTGTCTTATCCTTCCATATAGCATCAAGGCCAATATAAACACATGATTGTCTTTACCTTCCATATAGCATCAAGGCCAATATAAACACATGATTGTCTTTACCTTCCATATAGCATCAAGGCCAATATAAACACACGATTGTCTTAACCTTCCATATTGCACCAAGGCCAACACAGCAGTGTCATAGAATTAGCTACCCTAGCAGTACCACTTGAATAGTGAACCATGTATTAAACCACTACAAACCACCGTTATAGGTATAGTTTCAGACAAGGAGAACTGGATAATACCACAGACCTTCCTCAAGTCAGCTTGCAAACTTAGAAGAATCCTACCGAGGGGTGTGGAATTCTCCTCATTTTTCACTTGTACGTGGACAAGCAGACAAGCAGAAATAATGACTTGTCTGTCATCGTACTTGTCATCAAATTAAGACCAAACTTCCAAAATAGATTTGCCCTTCACGTTATGACATGTATACAGTCAAACCTGTCTTAAGCAGCCAGCCAAGGGAATTACAGAAAGTGGCTGCTTAGTACAGGTGACTGCTTAATAGAGGTCAAATGTATAACAAAACAACATTTTGGGAATCTGGATACTGGCTGCTCAATACAGGTTGGCTGCTTAATGGAGGTGACCACTAACACAGGTTTGACTGTATACACAGAATATGTGTGGCAAACATTTCATGTGCTATCAATGAGTCTTGGCAAACATTTCATGTGCTATCAATGAGTCGTGGCAAACATTTCATGTGCTATCAATGAGTCGTGGCAAACATTTCATGTGCTATCAATGAGTCTTGGCAAACATTTCATGTGCTATCAATGAGTCTTGGCAAACATTTCATGTGCTATCAATGAGTCGTGGCAAACATTTCATGTGCTATCAATGAGTCTTGGCAAACATTCCATGTGCTATCAATGAGTCTTGGCAAACATTTCATGTGCTATCAATGAGTCGTGGCAAACATTTCATGTGCTATCAATGAGTCTTGGCAAACATTTCATGTGCTATCAATGAGTCTCGCCTTTCAACTTTCTTCTTCAAGGGCGTAACCCTTTCAACACTACAGGCCTCTAAATAGACCTACAAAAAGTGTAGATCCAGATGAGCCGGCTCGTCATCAGGATCTGCACTTTTTGCCAGTAATAATTATTACTATTTTTAGATAAAATTACCAATTTTGATAAATGAACTGGTCCAATTAGGTAATTTTCTTATTAATTTATTGGTCTAAAAATATCATGCACCAGTCCATGTCAGTTACTTGGTGTTGAATGGGTTAAAGATCATGCACCAGTCCATGTCAGTTACTTGGTGTTGAATGGGTTAAAGATCATGCACCAGTCCATGTCAGTTACTTGGTGTTGAATGGGTTAAATATCATGCACCAGTCCATGTCAGTTACTTGGTGTTGAATGGGTTAAATATCATGCACCATTCCATGTCAGTTACTTGGTGTTGAATGGGTTAAATATCATGCACCAGTCCATGTCAGTTACTTGGTGTTGAATGGGTTAAATATCATGCACCAGTCCATGTCAGTTACTTGGTGTTGAATGGGTTAAATATCATGCACCAGTCCATGTCAGTTACTTGGAGTTGAATGGGTTAATATCATGCACCAGTCCATGTCAGTTACTTGGTGTTGAATGGGTTAAATATCATGCACCAGTCCATGTCAGTTACTTGGTGTTGAATGGGTTAAATATCATGCACCAGTCCATGTCAGTTACTTGGTGTTGAATGGGTTAAATATCATGCACCAGTCCATGTCAGTTACTTGGTGTTGAATGGGTTAAATATCATGCACCAGTCCATGTCAGTTACTTGGTGTTGAATGGGTTAAATATCATGCACCAGTCCATGTCAGTTACTTGGGGTTGAATGGGTTAAATATCATGCACCAGTCCATGTCAGTTACTTGGTGTTGAATGGGTTAAATATCATGCACCAGTCCATGTCAGTTACTTGGGTTAACTATGCATACTATTATCATGATTCAAATTTTATAGCTGTTACCATTATTTTATGTTATATAGTCAGTTCAAAAGCTCACTCAGAGCTTGTGTTGTACTGTTGCTATCTTGCAGACACAAAATAAAATTGACCTTATCTTATGCTAACATTCTTCGGGACATATAACACTGTCGGGACATATAACACTGTCGACATATAACACTGTCGCATACATTCTGTCTGCTAATTGTGGGTACTGTGTGCATATGTGACATGTATCTGATCAGGACTTCACAAATCCAGGAACGAACAAACCCAAAATGTTCATTGTTGTTTTTTGGTCATATGCTTTCTCTGCTGGTCTATCAAACTTTTCCCCTTGTTATTGAGATTTCTGTTACTTGACGTTGCCGGGCGTTACTTGACATTGCCGGGCGTGGCCTGGTCTGGATTAAAAACGATCCATCGCTGCACTGAATCAAGTATCTTGTAAACATCTGTATAGTTACAAGCACTCCCTAGGAGTTAATGAGAGAAAATTGTTGGTCCACAATATAAAACACCTAGCCCAGGAAGGCAGTTATCAGCTTCACCGATATACTATATAGTACATACATTATTGTACATAATGAAGATTTACCCAGGTATTAAAGTGACATGGACAAATTTATAACCTCAATTTCGGTTTACATGGTTTAAATTGATCAGGCTCAAAATCCTTTTAATGTCTTCAGCTTAGAAAGGCCATGAATGTAAGCATTTAATCTCAATTAACTGTTGGAGGGGTAAACATGTAAATGTATTCAGGCTCTGTAATGGGATACAGAAGCTCATTTGCATGAAATGAATTTCAATAAATATTTCCAACTGAGCTAGGATTTGTACCTGAATGTTGCACATTCAATGGTGCTAGTATACCAGCACTAATCTTAAGCAAACATTATTAAATTTAGCCTTTGACTTTCAATAGATTATACACATTACAAAAAGCATACATTTCACAAGATACCTGATCATTAAATGAACCATAAATTGCATACTTATCTTGCATTCAGACATCCCATATCTAGCTGCTAATTATACACAATCTGTTCACTGACAATTCACATTTTTAAGGTATTGGTTTGCCTGCCATACCACACACATGCTTGGTGTAAAGCTCATGGGTTCACTAACAAGGTTACAGATTAAGGTATTGGTTTGCCTGCCATACCAGTGATACCACACACATGCCTGGTGCAAAGCTCATGGGTTCACTAACAAGGTCACAGATTTAATGACAAGGTCATGGCTTCACTGACAAGGTCATATGTTCGGTGATGGTTGTGGGTTCACAAACAAGGTCACAGATTTAATGACATGGTCATGGCTTCACTGACAAGGTCACAGGTTATATGATAAGGTTGTGGTGTCACTGACAAGGTCACAGATTTAATGACATGGTCATGGCTTCACTGACAAGGTCACAGGTTATATGATAAGGTTGTGGTGTCACTGACAAGGTCATATGTTCGTTGACAAGGTCATGGCTTCACTGATAAGGTCACATGTTCGGCGATGGTCATGGGTTCACTAACAAGGTCACAGATTTAATGACACGGTCATGGCTTCACTGACAAGGTCACATGTTCGGCGATGGTCATGGGTTCACTAATAAGGTCACAGATTTAATGACATGGTCATGGCTTCACTGACAAGTTCACAGGTTATATGACAAGGTTGTGGTGTCACTGACAAGGTCATATGTTCGATGACAAGGTCATGGCTTCACTAACAAGGTCACAAGTTTGGTGTAATGGTCATGTTTCACTGACAAGGTCACATGTTCGATGACAAGGTCGTGGCATCACTGACAAGGTCACATGTTCGATGACAAGGTCGTGGCATCACTGACAATGTCACATGTTCGATGACATGGTCGTGGCATCACTGACAAGGTCACAGATATTGAGTCCTCACATCACTATTTTCACAGTATTTCCCCCCACTAGGGCATAGTGAACATTAATCATGTATATTGTTAGTTCATATAGCAGAAAAACTTCAATACCAGTAATCTGCTTTATTAAGGAGCAAACTGTCACCAGCCAGTATTCAATAAATACCGGGCTTGTACAGCCACATGCAGCCATATGTTGCACTATTTATAGTAAACATATTCTATGCTAAGAAAATCAATAGCTTCATGGTAATTAACCCATGACTCCATAAATCAATAGCTTCGTGGTAATTAACCAGTGACTTCATAAATCAATAGCTTCATGGTAATTAACCCATGACTCCATAAATCAATAGCTTCGTGGTAATTAACCCATGACTCCATAAATCAATAGCTTCATGGTAATTAACCCATGACTCCATAAATCAATAGCTTCATGGTAATTAACCTGTGACTCCATAAATCAATAGCTTCGTGGTAATTAACCCATGACTCCATAAATCAATAGCTTCATGGTAATTAACCCATGACTCCATAAATCAATAGCTTCATGGTAATTAACCCATGACTCCATAAATCAATAGCTTCGTGGTAATTAACTTGTGACTCCATAAATCAATAGCTTCATGGTAATTAACCTGTGAGTCCATAAATCAATAGCTTCGTGGTAATTAACCCATGAGTTCATAAATCAATAGCTTCGTGGTAATTAACCTGTGAGTCCATAAATCAATAGCTTCGTGGTAATTAACATGTGACTCCATAAATCAATAGCTTCATGGTAATTAACCCGTGACTCCATAAATCAATAGCTTCATGGTAATTAACCCATGACTCCATAAATCAATAGCTTCGTGGTAATTAACCCGTGACTCCATAAATCAATAGCTTCATGGTAATTAACCTGCGAGTCCATAAATCAATAGCTTCGTGGTAATTAACCCATGAGTTCATAAATCAATAGCTTCATGGTAATTAACCAGTGACTCCATAAATCAATAGCTTCATGGTAATTAACCTGTGAGTCCATAAATCAATAGCTTCGTGGTAATTAACCCATGAGTTCATAAATCAATAGCTTCGTGGTAATTAACCTGTGAGTCCATAAATCAATAGCTTCGTGGTAATTAACCCATGAGTTCATAAATCAATAGCTTCGTGGTAATTAACCTGTGAGTCCATAAATCAATAGCTTCGTGGTAATTAACATGTGACTCCATAAATCAATAGCTTCATGGTAATTAACCCGTGACTCCATAAATCAATAGCTTCATGGTAATTAACCCATGACTCCATAAATCAATAGCTTTGTGGTAATTAACCCGTGACTCCATAAATCAATAGCTTCATGGTAATTAACCTGTGAGTCCATAAATCAATAGCTTCGTGGTAATTAACCCATGAGTTCATAAATCAATAGCTTCATGGTAATTAACCAGTGACTCCATAAATCAATAGCTTCATGGTAATTAACCCATGACTCCATAAATCAATAGCTTCATGGTAATTAACCCGTGACTCCATAAATCAATAGCTTCATGGTAATTAACCCATGACTCCATAAATCAATAGCTTCGTGGTAATTAACCCATGAGTCCATAAATCAATAGCTTCGTGGTAATTAACCCATGAGTCCATAAATCAATAGCTTCATGGTAATTAACCCATGACTCCATAAATCAATAGCTTCATGGTAATTAACCCATGACTCCATAAATCAATAGCTTCGTGGTAATTAACCCGTGACTCCATAAATCAATAGCTTCATGGTAATTAACCTGTGAGTCCATAAATCAATAGCTTCGTGGTAATTAACCCATGAGTTCATAAATCAATAGCTTCGTGGTAATTAACCTGTGAGTCCATAAATCAATAGCTTCATGGTAATTAACCCGTGACTCCATAAATCAATAGCTTCGTGGTAATTAACCCGTGACTCCATAAATCAATAGCTTCATGGTAATTAACCTGTGAGTCCATAAATCAATAGCTTCATGGTAATTAACCCAGGAGTTCATAAATCAATAGCTTCATGGTAATTAACCAGTGACTCCATACATCAATAGCTTCATGGTAATTAACCTGTGAGTCCATAAATCAATAGCTTCGTGGTAATTAACCCATGAGTTCATAAATCAATAGCTTCATGGTAATTAACCAGTGACTCCATAAATCAATAGCTTCATGGTAATTAACCCATGACTCCATAAATCAATAGCTTCATGGTAATTAACCCATGACTCCATAAATCAATAGCTTCGTGGTAATTAACCCATGACTCCATAAATCAATAGCTTCGTGGTAATTAACCCATGAGTCCATAAATCAATAGCTTCGTGGTAATTAACCCATGACTCCATAAATCAATAGCTTCGTGGTAATTAACCCGTGACTCCATAAATCAATAGCTTCATGGTAATTAACCTGTGAGTCCATAAATCAATAGCTTCGTGGTAATTAACCCATGAGTTCATAAATCAATAGCTTCGTGGTAATTAACCTGTGAGTCCATAAATCAATAGCTTCGTGGTAATTAACCCATGAGTTCATAAATCAATAGCTTCGTGGTAATTAACCTGTGAGTCCATAAATCAATAGCTTCGTGGTAATTAACATGTGACTCCATAAATCAATAGCTTCATGGTAATTAACCCGTGACTCCATAAATCAATAGCTTCATGGTAATTAACCCATGACTCCATAAATCAATAGCTTTGTGGTAATTAACCCGTGACTCCATAAATCAATAGCTTCATGGTAATTAACCTGTGAGTCCATAAATCAATAGCTTCGTGGTAATTAACCCATGAGTTCATAAATCAATAGCTTCATGGTAATTAACCAGTGACTCCATAAATCAATAGCTTCATGGTAATTAACCCATGACTCCATAAATCAATAGCTTCATGGTAATTAACCCGTGACTCCATAAATCAATAGCTTCATGGTAATTAACCCATGACTCCATAAATCAATAGCTTCGTGGTAATTAACCCATGACTCCATAAATCAATAGCTTCATGGTAATTAACCCATGAGTCCATAAATCAATAGCTTCGTGGTAATTAACCCATGACTCCATAAATCAATAGCTTCATGGTAATTAACCCATGACTCCATAAATCAATAGCTTCGTGGTAATTAACCCGTGAGTCCATAAATCAATAGCTTCATGGTAATTAACCCATGACTCCATAAATCAATAGCTTTGTGGTAATTAACCCGTGACTCCATAAATCAATAGCTTCATGGTAATTAACCTGTGAGTCCATAAATCAATAGCTTCGTGGTAATTAACCCATGAGTTCATAAATCAATAGCTTCATGGTAATTAACCAGTGACTCCATAAATCAATAGCTTCATGGTAATTAACCCATGACTCCATAAATCAATAGCTTCATGGTAATTAACCCGTGACTCCATAAATCAATAGCTTCATGGTAATTAACCCATGACTCCATAAATCAATAGCTTCGTGGTAATTAACCCATGAGTCCATAAATCAATAGCTTCGTGGTAATTAACCCATGAGTCCATAAATCAATAGCTTCGTGGTAATTAACCCGTGACTCCATAAATCAATAGCTTCATGGTAATTAACCTGTGAGTCCATAAATCAATAGCTTCGTGGTAATTAACCCATGAGTTCATAATTCAATAGCTTCGTGGTAATTAACCTGTGAGTCCATAAATCAATAGCTTCGTGGTAATTAACCCATGAGTTCATAAATCAATAGCTTCGTGGTAATTAACCTGTGAGTCCATAAATCAATAGCTTCGTGGTAATTAACATGTGACTCCATAAATCAATAGCTTCATGGTAATTAACCTGTGACTCCATAAATCAATAGCTTCATGGTAATTAACCCATGACTCCATAAATCAATAGCTTTGTGGTAATTAACCCGTGACTCCATAAATCAATAGCTTCATGGTAATTAACCTGTGAGTCCATAAATCAATAGCTTTGTGGTAATTAACCCATGAGTTCATAAATCAATAGCTTCATGGTAATTAACCAGTGACTCCATAAATCAATAGCTTCATGGTAATTAACCCATGACTCCATAAATCAATAGCTTCATGGTAATTAACCCGTGACTCCATAAATCAATAGCTTCATGGTAATTAACCCATGACTCCATAAATCAATAGCTTCGTGGTAATTAACCCATGAGTCCATAAATCAATAGCTTCGTGGTAATTAACCCATGAGTCCATAAATCAATAGCTTCGTGGTAATTAACCCATGACTCCATAAATCAATAGCTTCATGGTAATTAACCCATGACTCCATAAATCAATAGCTTCGTGGTAATTAACCCGTGACTCCATAAATCAATAGCTTCATGGTAATTAACCTGTGAGTCCATAAATCAATAGCTTCGTGGTAATTAACCCATGAGTTCATAAATCAATAGCTTCGTGGTAATTAACCTGCGAGTCCATAAATCAATAGCTTCGTGGTAATTAACCCGTGACTCCATAAATCAATAGCTTCGTGGTAATTAACCCGTGACTCCATAAATCAATAGCTTCATGGTAATTAACCTGTGAGTCCATAAATCAATAGCTTCGTGGTAATTAACCCAGGAGTTCATAAATCAATAGCTTCATGGTAATTAACCAGTGACTCCATAAATCAATAGCTTCATGGTAATTAACCTGTGAGTCCATAAATCAATAGCTTTGTGGTAATTAACCCATGAGTTCATAAATCAATAGCTTCATGGTAATTAACCAGTGACTCCATAAATCAATAGCTTCATGGTAATTAACCCATGACTCCATAAATCAATAGCTTCATGGTAATTAACCCGTGACTCCATAAATCAATAGCTTCATGGTAATTAACCCATGACTCCATAAATCAATAGCTTCATGGTAATTAACCCATGACTCCATAAATCAATAGCTTCGTGGTAATTAACCCGTGACTCCATAAATCAATAGCTTCATGGTAATTAACCTGTGAGTCCATAAATCAATAGCTTCGTGGTAATTAACCCATGAGTTCATAAATCAATAGCTTCGTGGTAATTAACCTGTGAGTCCATAAATCAATAGCTTCGTGGTAATTAACATGTGAGTCCATAAATCAATAGCTTCGTGGTAATTAACCCATGAGTTCATAAATCAATAGCTTCATGGTAATTAACCAGTGACTCCATAAATCAATAGCTTCATGGTAATTAACCCATGACTCCATAAATCAATAGCTTCATGGTAATTAACCTGTGAGTCCATAAATCAATAGCTTCGTGGTAATTAACCCATGAGTTCATAAATCAATAGCTTCGTGGTAATTAACCCATGAGTTCATAAATCAATAGCTTCATGGTAATTAACCCGTGACTCCATAAATCAATAGCTTCGTGGTAATTAACCAGTGACTCCATAAATCAATAGCTTCGTGGTAATTAACCCGTGACTCCATAAATCAATAGCTTCGTGGTAATTAACCCGTGAGTCCATAAATCAATAGCTTCGTAGTAATTAACCCGTGAGTCCATAAATCAATAGCTTCGTAGTAATTAACCCGTGAGTCCATAAATCAATAGCTTCGTGGTAATTAACCCATGACTCCATAAATCAATAGCCTCATGGTAATTAACCCATGACTCCATAAATCAATAGCCTCATGGTAATTAACCCATGACTCCATAAATCAATAGCCTCATGGTAATTAACCCATGACTCCATAAATCAATAGCTTCGTGGTAATTAACCCGTGAGTCCATAAATCAATAGCTTCGTGGTAATTAACCCGTGAGTCCATAAATCAATAGCCTCATGGTAATTAACCCGTGAGTCCATAAATCAATAGCTTCGTGGTAATTAACCTGTGAGTCCATAAATCAATAGCTTCGTAGTAATTAACCAGTGACTCCATAACAGACGAGGCCATTTATTCACCTTAGCACAAGGCACACTGGTATACATACAGTCGCCGGGTTTTTGCATTACACAACTCAATATTAGCATTACTTATTAGTCATTTGCCTATGGTACACTATGTTTTGAACATCAAGTATATATAATTATATATCAAAGAAACGGGTATGTTGTCAGTCAAGTGTCCATGCCCGTTGATTTCTGCTGGTTTATGCAAAATATTTTAGCTTGTTTGTGAAACAAGTTCTTACATCTTATATTACTCACTCTTGAGACTTCATTCCTGATGGAATCCATCGCCACGAGGGAGAGAGAAGAGGCAATGTGGAATTTAAATGCTCCTTGCCTATGGGCACAATCGTAACAGCTGGGCACATACTCGAGGCCCATAAGCTTACTACATCCACCTAAACCAATCCACTATACAGTCCACATCCGTTATGTCGAATTCTGTCGGTCCGAACAAAATACTTCGACATAAACGAAGCGTGATGTAGCGAAATTCGATATAAACGGAGCCAGTTATATGTAAAATGATAGTGTCTGAAACGGGACTTTGATCCGACTTCAAGATAACTGGATAATTCGACATAACCGACTTTGACATAACCGATGTAGACTGTAAGTAATATTACAATTTTTTAAAAATAATTTACCCATTTTGATAAATGAACTGATCCAAATGTAATTTTCTTATTAATTTAATTGGTCTAAAAATATCATGGACCAGTCCATGTCAGTTACTTGGTGTTAAATGGGTTAAATAATAAATGAAAAATTAAATACATAAAATGCAAAAAATATCCCTTTGCTGTATAAAATGTTGACTGCTAGAGAGCTGAAAGGTCAGTACATAAGTATACGTCTAAACTCATTAAATCAGAAAACGCAGGAAATCGCTTCTATACCCCCAACCATTTTAAGGTGGGAACAGAACATGCCCCCGAAACCCCTAGATTTCCTCGGTTGAAATTTGCCTCTAGCTACGGTACTGTTGTCCCAATGCCAATTTTCTGTTCCAAGACACGTAGTAGCAGAGGTCGCGGGCATTTTAATTAAATTAGCATATGCAGAGATATAAAGCTTTCATAAGCTATGTCAGAAGCACTCAATATATATAGTATCACCATCATAAAATGTTCTAAAACTTCACTTTATTCCTAATAAAATGTATGGAAGAGGACTGTATCAATTT
Source organism: Archivesica marissinica (assembly GCA_014843695.1). Lineage (NCBI taxonomy): Eukaryota > Metazoa > Mollusca > Bivalvia > Venerida > Vesicomyidae > Archivesica > Archivesica marissinica. The sequence continues at coordinate 3,355,834 of CM026394.1, read as the reverse complement.
TTATTACCATCTTAGATCAATACTGCTAGCTGTTATACACAGGGTCTAATGTAGACAAACCATTTAACATGAATTCAACAGATCACACAATATGAAAACAAAAATGCAAGATTTCTCAACAGTTATAAACCAGACACAGAATGTATTATTATTACTAGGTATAAAACAAATTTATTTTTAACTTGACTGTGAAACAAGTTCTTATAACAGTTTAATCGCTTATTGAGACCTCATTCCTGATGGAATCCATCGCCATGAGGGAGAGAGAAGAGGCAATGTGGAATGAGAGACATCTATAATTTTCTATTACCTCCCTTGGCAGATAAAGTCTGATTTATTTCAAAATGTCAATAGGTCCTTTTAGTTAGAATCCTTTGTTTTTATTGTTGTTCCCTAACCAGATGTTGCGGTTTGATCATTGTGATTTTATCAAAATCGCGTTAATTAACTGATAGCATTGTTTTACAAATAAGTACCCATTGCATATACTGTAGGAGATCTGTAGAGATATAGTAATTTAATAATCATATAAAGCAATAGTGGAATGAAATTGCTAGCAAAGGAAACAACAATAAAAACGGAGGAAAACACTTAATAGGACCTATCTACTTTTAGGGAGTATTCAGGGGCAGTAACTGACCAATGTCTCTCATTAAGTGTTTTGCCTTATAATGGCACAATCATAACTGGCTATAGCTGGGCAAGTAATCCGGGCCTATCACACCTGAAGATAAAGCGCTAACATGGCGCTATGACGACTCCGACAATATTGGATTCCTCTATGTACTTGTAGTGCTATATCAAAGAAACAGAATAGTTGACTCTTTTTTTATACAAATTTATTTTAGCTTGATTGCGTGTGTGTTTTACGTTTATTTATCGTCGCTACCGGTTGCCCATATGAGCGACGCCTCCTGAAGAGATTAGTTATTTTAGATTTTGGAGGATAGTGCATGATAAAGACAGACCCATTCCAGAGTCTCCTCTGGTTCTTTTACGTGCACGGTGTAAAGCACCGACACGAGACCTCGGTTTAACGTCCTATCTGAAAGACTGTTAATTTTATTAGGGTCAGACGGGGGATCGAACCTGCGATCCCTGGATTACCAGTCCAGCGTGTTACCACTGGACTACATATCCATCTGTAGCTCGATTGTGAAACAAGTTATTTCAACTTATATTAATCACTCTCGAGACCTCATTCCTGATGGAATCCATCGCCATGAGGGAGAAGAGGCAACGTGGAATTTATATGCCTTGCCTAAGGGCACAGTCGTAACGGCTACAGCGGGGCTCGAACTCCGGACCTTTCGCACCTGAAGCGACCGCCCATCCATTGCGCTATCACGACTTCCACAATCATGACTCTATGTCACCAATTTGGTCAAGTGTTACCATCAGGGTATAGTATAGATTTCTATGTTACCAATTTGGTCAAGTGTTATGAACAGGGTACAGTATAGATTTCTATGTTACCAATTTGCTCAAGTGTTATGAACAGGGTACAGTATAGATTTCTATGTTACCAATTTGCTCAAGTGTTATGAACAGGGTACAGTATAGATTTCTATGTTACCAATTTGGTCAAGTGTTATGAACAGGGTACAGTATAGATTTCTATGTTACCAATTTGCTCAAGTGTTATGAACAGGGTACAGTATAGATTTCTATGTTACCAATTTGCTCAAGTGTATGTTCATGTTCATTACCTCATCAGTTCCGGCTACGGTTAATTACAGGCATTTATTCTCGAGCAACATTATCACAATATATATTGTATTTACTTTTATTTATGTCGCGCGCTAAATTTGGCAGCGAAATCATGCAAATTCACATAAAGATTGTGAACAAATTGTTTAAGCTTCTATATGTCCTGTTTTGTCTGTGACAGACAAAATCAATGGTTCTGCCTCATTCATCATGCCTACATCCGTTATCAGAGTGTTATCAGAATGTGCCCATTTTCCTTCCAAACCTATCTAACAAACGACAATGGCAAATTGATATAGCAAATATCATCAGCTGGTAGTCATGGTTACAGATATGATCAAATGGGACATTTCTTTTTTATTTATACTTTGACAGAAAAACCATGCACCAGTTAAAACACTATATGGATATTGCTTAAACAAGTACAAGTAAAACGAATTGGTAACCATGGCAATATAAATAAAATAATGTATCTCTGAGATTGAGAAAGATGACATTATGATAGCTAACAACGCAGTTTACAACAGAAGTGTCTGTATTAGTCTGCCACGTACAAGCCAATATTGTTAACTCTATTATGTTCGTTATTTGTGGCATATCGTACCGATTCTTCCTGCACAATTTTGTGAAAATCCAACTGGCATTATTGTATATGAAGCGGGACAGGCTTTGTGTTATAAAAATGTCCAAAATGGCTGTAAATCTGACAAAAATCATCCAACTGGAATGGAATTAGAATATGCACAACTATGTATAGAAATACTACAGATGCTTGCTGCCAAGTTCGGTGAAAATCCAACAAGGGGGTTTGGAGATGAAGTGCGAACAAGCTTTGTTATAAAAATGTTCAAATGGCCGTAAATCCGCAAAAACACATCCAACCGCAATGGGGTTACAATATGCACAACTAGACATCATACCGATGCTTCCTGTCAAGTTTGGTGAAAATCAAACAAGCAGTTATGGAGATGAAGTGCGGACAACCTAACGCAGACGAACGGACGGACGTACCCAAACATTGTATATTAAGTGGCTATTCCTTTGATCTCTATATAGCCAAATAGACGGAATTGATACATAACCTATAACCTTAGACAGTAAATCTATTGTTCTCATGGCAATGCATTTCCAGTTTTCTGGGTGAGGACCGACGCAGAGACGGCAAAGTTTCTTCCAAAAATCTAGTCTCCCCAGACATTACGGCAACAAGTATACATATAAGGCATACATCATATTAATTTTCCAATTTCTGACTTCTTCTAAAACCCAATTTCTATCGTTTTTAGATATTAATTCACTTTTATTGGGTAAGAGTAGATATTTTACCATCATTCAATTAAAACTAATCTCACACCCACCACCTGCAGTTACCTCTGTTGGAGAATGTGTGTTTTACATACATTTCAGGTGTCAAGTGAAAACTGATATTTGTAATACACATGTTAGATAGGGTGTATATGGCACAATATACAAAGATGCAATTGAATTTGAATGTTAGAACTTGATGGGAGATAAGAAAAAGTATGATGTTCATTCAATGATTCATGTTCATTCAATGACTCATGTTTATTCAATGACTCATGTTCATTCAATGACTCATGTTCATTCAATGACTCATGTTATGTTCATTCAATGACTCATGTTCATTCAATGACTCATGTTGTGTTCATTCAATGACTCATGTTCATTCAATGACTCATGTTATGTTCATTCAATGACTCAGTTAACACAATATGAGAATTGTTACTACCACAATTTCTACAAAGCCATGTACCCCCTCCCACCACCATCCCTATCAAACAATGTACCCCCTCCCAAACAATGCAACCCCTCCCACCACCATCCCTACCAAACAATGCACCCCTCCCACTACCATCCCTACTAAACAATGTACCCCCTCCCACAACCATCCCTACTAAACAATGCACCCCTTCACACCACGATCTCTACAAAGCCATGTACCCCCTCCCACCACCATCCCTACCAAACAATGTACCCCCTCCCACCACCATCCCTACCAAACAATGTACCCCATCCCACCACCATCCCTACCAAACAATGCAACCCCTCCCACAACCATCCCTACTAAACAATGCACCCCTTCACACCACGATCTCTACAACGCCATGTACCCCCTCCCACCACCATCCCTACAAAGCCATGTACCCCCTCCCACCACCATCCCTACAAAGCCATGTACCCTCTCCCACCACCATCCCTACAAAGCCATGTACCCTCTCCCACCACCATCCCTACAAAGCCATGTACCCTCTCCCACCACCATCCCTACAAAGCTGTGTACCTTCCTCCCACCACCTTCCCTACAAAGCCGTGTACCCTCTCCCACCACCATCCCTACAAAGCCATGTACCCTCTCCCACCACCATCCCTACAAAGCCGTGTACCCTCCTCCCACCACCTTCTTTATAAAGCACACTGCTCCCATATGTTTGATATGACTTGGGTTTATTAGACACCAGGAAAGGCTCTTATCTTAGCAAGCCTCACACAAGTATGACAGATTCAATTAAACCTGTCAGACTGCTTACCCATTGCAACTGATGCTATTAACAAATTGACAGTGTCTCAATCAATGGAGCAGGGAAACAGCACTGATAAAACAATGTTTATCTTTCATCACTATGACAACCAGGACACAGCTTTAATTGAACACAAATATGGACTTAATCTCTATTTTGCTATGAATCTGTTTCCAATTCCATCACCCTGCTAACATGGTAATATATAATGTCCAATTCCATCAACCTGCTAACATGGTAATATATTATGTACAATTCCATCAACCTGCTAACATGGTAATATATAATGTCCAATTCCATCAACCTGCTAACATGGTAATATATTATGTACAATTCCATCTACCTGCTAAGTTGCTAACATAGTAATATATAATGTACAATTCCATCAACCTGCTAACATGGTAATATATAATGTACAATTCCATCAACCTGCTAACATGGTAATAGATTATGTACAATTCCATCGACCTGCTAACATGGTAATAAATTATGTACAATTCCATCAACCTGCTAACATGGTAATAGATTATGTACAATTCCATCAACCTGCTAACATGGTAATATATAATGTACAATTCCATCAACCTGCTAACATGGTAATAGATAATGTACAATTCCATCAACCTGCTAACATGGTAATAGATTATATACAATTCCATCAACCTGCTAACATGGTAATATATAATGTACAATTCCATCAACCTGCTAACATGGTAATATATAATGTACAATTCCATCAACCTGCTAACATGGTAATAGATAATGTACAATTCCATCAACCTGCTAACATGGTAATAGATAATGTACAATTCCATCAACCTGCTAACATGGTAATAGATAATGTACAATTCCATCAACCTGCTAACATGGTAATAGATAATGTACAATTCCATCAACCTGCTAACATGGTAATAGATAATGTACAATTCCACAAACCTGCTAACATGGTAATAGATAATGTACAATTCCATCAACCTGCTAACATGGTAATATATAATACACAATTTCATCAACCTGCTAACATGGTAACATATTTTCCTTCTAAAAAGAGATCTAAAATGATCCATCGACTTATGACCAAGTCGTACAAAATTATTTTATTTTGAAATCAACACAAATTTGCAGAAAAGGTTACATAGACTATTTATGACAGTGTATGTAAAATATATGTTTTCTTTGCCCCCAAAGTACCCCCTCGACTTATGTTTTGAGTGTATATAAAATAAATCTTTTCTATCTGTCAATGTACCCCCTCGACTTATGAGTGAGTGTATATAAAATACACGTTTTCTAGCTGCCAAAGTACCACCTCCACTTATGAGTGAGTGTATATACAATACATGTTTTCTAGCTGCCAAAGTACCACCTCCACTTATGAGTGAGTGTATATAAAATACATGCTATCTAGCTGTCAAAGTACCACCTTGACTTATGAGTGAGTGTATATAAAATACATGTTTTCTAGCTGTCAATGTACCCCCTGACTTATGAGTGAGTGTATATACAATACATGTTTTCTAGCTGTCAATGTACCCCCTCGTCTTATGAGTGAGTGTATATAAAATACATGATTTCTATATGTCAATGTATCCCCTCGTCTTATGAGTGAGTGTATATAAAATAAATGTCAAAGTATCACCTTGACTTATGAGTTAAAATTGGCATACGGGTAGCCTAACATCTGTATGGCTGTCCGATTAGCGCAGTGGTTAGCGTGTTCGCTTCTCACTAATGCAACCCGGGTTCTATCCTCAGACTTGGAAGTATATGAGATGGTACGGTGGTCACCAGAGCGGACCGGTGGGTTTTCTCCGGGTATTCCGGTTTCCTCTCATACGAATGACCACATATACGCTTTCATCCACGCTAACGACAGTGATTAATATGAGTTGCTAAACATTGTATAATAAATAAAGTTTAAATTTTAATGATGTTGACACAGCACGATACAGGTTGCCAGACAAAACCTCACTTAGTGAGTCAAAAAGCAGCAACGGCCGGCCAGAGTGTAAACGAGTTGTAAAATAATAGGTTTTCAGGAGGAGATGTTGTTTGAAGCAAAATGTTGATGCTGGACACAGGGAGATGCTGGACACAAGGCGATGCTGGACACAGGGCAATGCTGGACACAGGGCGATGCTGGACACAGGGCAATGCTGGACACAGGGCAATGCTGGACATGGACACAGGGCAATGCTGGACACAGGGCGATGCTGGACACAGGGCAATGCTGGACACAGGGCAATGCTGGACACAGGGCGATGCTGGACACAGGGCAATGCTGGACACAGGGCGATGCTGGACACAGGGCGATGCTGGACACAGGGCGATGCTGGACACAGGGCGAACAGGGCGATGCTGGACACAGGGCGATGCTGGACACAGGGTGATGCTGGACACAGGGCGATGCTGGACACAGGGCGATGCTGGACACAGGGCGATGCTGGACACAGGGCGATGCTGGACACAGGGCGAACAGGGCGATGCTGGACACAGGGCAATGCTGGACACAGGGCAATGCTGGACACAGGGCAATGCTGGACACAGGGCGATGCTGGACACAGGGCGAACAGGGCGATGCTGGACACAGGGCAATGCTGGACACAGGGCAATGCTGGACACAGGGCGATGCTGGACACGGCGATGCTGGACACAGGGCGATGCTGGACACAGGGCGATGCTGGACACAGGGCGATGCTGGACACAGGGAGATGCTGGACACAAGGCGATGCTGGACACAGGGCAATGCTGGACACAGGGCGATGCTGGACACAGGGCAATGCTGGACACAGGGCAATGCTGGACACAGGGCGATGCTGGACACAGGGCAATGCTGGACACAGGGCAATGCTGGACACAGGGCGAACAGGGCGATGCTGGACACAGGGCGATGCTGGACACAGGGCGATGCTGGACACAGGGCGATGCTGGACACAGGGCGATGCTGGACACAGGGCGATGCTGGACACAGGGCGATGCTGGACACAGGGCGATGCTGGACACAGGGCGATGCTGGACACAGGGCGATGCTGGACACAGGGCGATGCTGGACACAGGGCGAACAGGGCGATGCTGGACACAGGGCAATGCTGGACACAGGGCAATGCTGGACACAGGGCAATGCTGGACACAGGGCGATGCTGGACACAGGGCGAACAGGGCGATGCTGGACACAGGGCAATGCTGGACACAGGGCGATGCTAGACACGGCGATGCTGGACACAGGGCAATGCTGGACACAGGGCGATGCTGGACACAGGGCGATGCTGGACACAGGGCGATGCTGGACACAGGGCGATGCTGGACACAGGGCGATGCTGGACACAGGGCGATCACATAACCAGCAATGGTCAGAGTATAAACAAGTGTTAGACAACGACTAAGTCACATGGTCCAATGAAACAGCCACATTTCTCGCTTCTAAATCGTATAGACGCGACCTACTTATGTACGTTGTCTAAGTCAGATAAATCAACTCATTGTAGCTTCGCTGGGTGTATATTTCGTTAAGACGGGCCAATTCGTGATCTATCCTATACATAAAATAAAGAATATTTGTCAAAAAAATAGGGTCTACAAAATGCCAGAGGACGCCTGTTTTCATCAAAATATGTGATAAAGTCTGAACAAGATTGAGGTAAATAGAGTTGCTACAGTTTAAATATATTTCCTTCATTTGAATATAGTGGCCTATTTTATTATTTTTAAAAGGCCAATAATTGAATGCATCCCCCCCTTCCCCAGAATAACTTGGCATTAAGTTAAAATAACTACTGTTCCAAGCAGGAAGAATGGAGTTAGCGAAATACAATTGCCCCATGGCCATTAATTGAACAGCAGAATAACGACTGTTCCGAGCATGGAAGAATGGAGTCAGTGAAATACAAATGCCACTTTGCCAACTGTGATTGCTAGCGGTGATTGCTAGTGGTGATTGCTAGCAGTGATTGTAAGCTGTGATTGCTAGCTGTGATTGCTAGCGGTGATTGCTAGCTGTGATTGCTAGCTGTGATTGCAAGCTGTGATTGCTAGCAGTGATTGCTAGCTGTGATTGCTAGCTGTGATTGCTAGCGGTGATTGCTAGCGGTGATTGCTAGCTGTGATTGCTAGCTGTGATTGCTAGCGGTGATTGCTAGCTGTGATTGCTAGTGGTGATTGCTAGCTGTGATTGCTATCTGTGATTGCTAGCAGTGATTGCTAGCGGTGATTGCTAGCTGTGATTGCTAGCTGTGATAGCTAGCGGTGATTGCTAGTGGTGATTGCTAGCGGTGATTGCTAGCGGTGATTGCTAACTGTGATTGCTAGCTGTGATTGCTAGCTGTGATTGCTAGCTGTGATTGCTAGCGGTGATTGCTAGTTGTGATTGCTAGCTGTGATTGCTAGCTGTGATTGCTAGCAATGATTGCTAGCTGTGATTGCTAGCTGTGATTGCTAGCGGTGATTGCTAGCTGTGATTGCTAGCGGTGATTGCTAGCAATGATCTGACATGAAACAATAACAAATAAATGAATCCGCCTCACTAATTCTAAAACAGTAAGTCTCTCCTCTATCAGTATGCATTCTGGGATTGTGGACTGGCTCTAAGCTGATTTGTCCTATACATCATTCCTAGTGTCAAGCCCAAAACCAGTCAAGTACCTTCTGAGGAGAAAAACCTAATCAAATGTCAGGTGATTTCCCGAAATATTCCGTAAAATACAAAGGGTCTGGAGACATAATGTTGATGTGATGTCACTTCAACAATAAGCTCTTTTTATTCCCTGCCGACAAAATTGGTGATTAGAGTAAAAGTCTAATCGATGTTGGACATCCATAATATTCCTGACAATAGCTTGCCTTACATCAGAAAGCTTATATCTGACAATAGCTTGCCGTACATCATAAAGCTTATATCTGACAATAGCTTGCCTTACATCATAAAGCTTATATCTGACAATAGCTTGTCTTACACCATACAACTTATATCTGACAATAGCTTGTCTTACATCATACAGCTTATATCTGACAATAGCTTGTCTTACATCATACAGCTTATATCTAACAATAGCTTGTCTTACATCATACAGCTTATATCTGACAATAGCTTGTCTTACATCAGAAAGCTTATATCTGACAATAGCTTGCCTTACATTAGAAATCTTATATCTGACAATAGCTTGCCTTACATCAGAAAGCTTATATCTGACAATAGCTTGCCGTACATCATAAAGCTTATATCTGACAATAGCTTGCCGTACATCATAAATCTTATATCTGACAATAGCTTGTCTTACACAATAAATCTTATATCTGACAATAGCTTGTCTTACATCATACAACTTATATCTGACAATAGCTTGCTTTACATCAGAAAGCTTATATCTGACAATAGCTTGCCTTACATCAGAAAGCTTATATCTGACAATAGCTTGCCTTACATTAGAAATCTTATATCTGACAATAGCTTGCCTTACATCAGAAAGCTTATATCTGACAATAGCTTGTCTTACACAATAAATCTTATATCTGACAATAGCTTTCCTTACATTAGAAAGCTTATACCTGACAATAGCTTGTCTTACATCATACAGCTTATATCTCTACAAGAGGCCTCGGTGACCGAGTGGTTACGGGTGTTGACTTCAAATCACTTGCCCCTCACCACTGCAGGTTCGAATCCCCCTGGGGGGCGTCAAATTCATCCCAGTGAGGAAAGCTATCCAGATGGCTTGCGGAAGGTCAGTGGTTCTACTCAGGTGCCCGCCCGTCCATGCATTAAATACTGCTTGGAGGGGCACCTGGGTACTTCCTCCAGTAACAATAGCTGGAGAGTCGCTGTATGACCTAAGCTGTTGGTGCAACTTTAATCCCGCTGAATAAACAAGTGCACCCTAGCAGAGAAAAAACAGTATCATATGTCGTGCAATTCCATTTAGAATGGTGTCAGATTGACACAATTCTAATGAAATTCCTTGGCATATTTCCAGAGGGTTCAGTTAATGATTTGTCGGCTGCTACTATTATAACTGTAACACTATTTAATACAGATTCATTGCTTAAACTGCTGTGTTGTCTTAGGAACCAGTCCTGTTAAGCTGCTGTGTTATCTTAGGAACCAGCCCAGGTAAAGTAATGTGTTGTCTTAGGAACCAGCCAGTTAAAGTGATGTGTTGTCTTGGGAAAAAGCCTGGGTAATGTGATCTGTTGTCTTAGGAACCAGCTCGGTTTATTAGAGGTTAAGCATGTTGGGGTATCTGGTAACTGTAACACTGTAGATACATTGCTTAACTCTTTGTATGCTACTATTATATCTGTAACACTGTTTAATACAGAGTCATTGCTTACCTCTTTGTGCTACTATTATAACTGTAACACTGTTTAATACAGAGTCATTGCTTACCTCTTTGTGCTACTATTATAGCTGTAACACTGTTTAATACAGAGTCATTGCTTACCTCTTTGTGCTACTATTATAACTGTAACACTGTTTAATACAGATTCATTGCTTACCTCTTTGTGCTACTATTATAACTGTAACACTGTTTAATACAGATTCATTGCTTACCTCTTCGTGCTACTATTATAACTGTAACACTGTTTAATACAGAGTCATTGCTTACCTCTTTGTGCTACTATTATAACTGTAACACTGTTTAATACAGATTCATTGCTTACCTCTTTGTGCTACTATTATAACTGTAACACTGTTTAATACAGAGTCATTGCTTACCTCTTTGTGCTACTATTATAACTGTAACACTGTTTAATACAGAGTCATTGCTTACCTCTTTGTGCTACTATTATAACTGTAACACTGTTTAATACAGATTCATTGCTTACCTCTTTGTGCTACTATTATAACTGTAACACTGTTTAATACAGATTCATTGCTTATCTCTTTGTGCTACTATTATAACTGTAACACTGTTTAATACAGATTAATTGCTTACCTCTTTGTGCTACTATTATAACTGTAACACTGTTTAATACAGATTCATTGCTTACCTCTTTGTGCTACTATTATAACTGTAACACTGTTTAATACAGATTCATTGCTTACCTCTTTGTGCTACTATTATAACTGTAACACTGTTTAATACAGATTCATTGCTTAAACTGCTGTGTTGTCTTAGGAACCAGTCCTGTTAAGCTGCTGTGTTATCTTAGGAACCAGCCCAGGTAAAGTAATGTGTTGTCTTAGGAACCAGCCAGTTAAAGTGATGTGTTGTCTTGGGAAAAAGCCTGGGTAATGTGATCTGTTGTCTTAGGAACCAGCTCGGTTTATTAGAGGTTAAGCATGTTGGGGTATCTGGTAACTGTAACACTGTAGATACATTGCTTAACTCTTTGTATGCTACTATTATATCTGTAACACTGTTTAATACAGAGTCATTGCTTACCTCTTTGTGCTACTATTATAACTGTAACACTGTTTAATACAGAGTCATTGCTTACCTCTTTGTGCTACTATTATAGCTGTAACACTGTTTAATACAGAGTCATTGCTTACCTCTTTGTGCTACTATTATAACTGTAACACTGTTTAATACAGATTCATTGCTTACCTCTTTGTGCTACTATTATAACTGTAACACTGTTTAATACAGATTCATTGCTTACCTCTTCGTGCTACTATTATAACTGTAACACTGTTTAATACAGAGTCATTGCTTACCTCTTTGTGCTACTATTATAACTGTAACACTGTTTAATACAGATTCATTGCTTACCTCTTTGTGCTACTATTATAACTGTAACACTGTTTAATACAGAGTCATTGCTTACCTCTTTGTGCTACTATTATAACTGTAACACTGTTTAATACAGAGTCATTGCTTACCTCTTTGTGCTACTATTATAACTGTAACACTGTTTAATACAGATTCATTGCTTACCTCTTTGTGCTACTATTATAACTGTAACACTGTTTAATACAGATTCATTGCTTACCTCTTTGTGCTACTATTATAACTGTAACACTGTTTAATACAGATTAATTGCTTACCTCTTTGTGCTACTATTATAACTGTAACACTGTTTAATACAGATTCATTGCTTACCTCTTTGTGCTACTATTATAACTGTAACACTGTTTAATACAGATTCATTGCTTACCTCTTTGTGCTACTATCTTTGTGCTACTATTATAACTGTAACACTGTTTAATACAGATTCATTGCTTACCTCTTTGTGCTACTATTATAACTGTAACACTGTTTAATACAGATTAATTGCTTACCTCTTTGTGCTACTATTATAACTGTAACACTGTTTAATACAGATTCATTGCTTAACTCTTTGTATGCTAACGGTTGAAATAACAGTCAAATATGTCATGTATTTTCTTCAGACATATTTTGACAGTTTTCAGGTACACATCAGAAAAACACATTACCCAGCATGCAAGAGATAAAAATAAAGATTTGAAGATGTGGAACAGTATAGGCCGTTTTGAAGTGACAAGGGAGGGAACTCCACAAGATTGACCATGAATGAAACAGCAATTTTCTAAACAGTTCATTACTTGGTTTGAGTGGGTGGTGGGATAGAAGGCTCAAGAGCTGCTTCGTCCCTCGGCAATACCTCGCCCATCATCTTCCGTGGTATTTGCAGCTCTGTACATGCAATGTTAACAATTCCTCTGTTTGATTTTTTTATTTGTTATATTTCGGGTTTTACGCCTGCATCAGCACCATTTTGGGCTATATCGCCGGCGGGCAGTTTACCTAACAACACCTTTCCTGGGCAGGCTCCAGCGGTTAACCAGTACTTGGGTGCACCAACCTCCGTAAGAAACTGCCAACGTTTTCATATAAATGAGATCCTCTGTTTGAACAATATCGCAGCATTAGCCCGAATGACGACCACATTACCAAATTTAATAGTCAAACTACTAAATTTTCAGCAATTTCTGCTAGCCCAACATCATATGGACTAGCCCCGGTGTCATATAGAATATTGACCCCCTCAAAATAATAACCCGTGGGTCATTATTCGGCCATAGAATATTGACCCCCCACTTGAGAATAGCAATATACATGTATAGTGGCAAAACATTAAATATATTATAATTAAATGTTATTTAACACTTTTTAGGGCATAAAAACATATATTTTGAAACAACTGAATAACATAAATATATTGAATCCGGAAAACAGAATAATATATGCAGATTAATTGTCTCTATTAATTCCTAAAGATGATAATGAGATTGTGGATACCATAGAATAATGAATAGAATAAACCCTTTATGTGTGACTATATTCTATTGATAACATTGTTTTTGTAGGCTTTGGGGATGGAGGGGCATTAATCTACAAGGGGGTCAATATTCTATTATAGAATATGGACCTGCGGGTCATTATTTTGGCTGGTCAATATTCTATTATAGAGTATGGACCCGCGGGTCATTATTTTGGCGGGTCAATATTCTATGTGACACCGGGATTCTGGCTAGTGGGTTACAGTGCATACTATCTATTGGTACTTATCAGCTGTGATATATAAGTACAGTTAATCATTCCACAGTTTATTTCAAGAATCATACAAGTTTGCCGAGATGTTACGTCATATCTCGAGAGTGATTAATATAAGTTATAAGAACTTGTTTCGCAATCGAGCTAAAATAAATTTGTATAAACTAATAAACTAATGGAGCCTCCTCCCACCGTAGCGGTATGCATCTAATGGCGGGCTTGTTAGGTCGGGATTATTCTGTTGTCAAAGATTGCTAATGACGTGTTTTAGTGAGTGCACCACGCACCCAGCTGTAGGAGTGTGCAGCTGCCACATTATCACGGATATCATGTGCGGATAAAACATCTTAGAGTGATGAAATCCATGGAAATGTTTAGTTTTAATGGGACGCGGCTCAGTGTGAAGAGAAATGTCAATTATAGGATTTCTGAGTGACATTTCAAGTTCCGGGATAGGGTTGCCATATCTGGACTTGTATATCAGAGATATATCGCCACGTACCATACGGACAAACTTTTACGACTGTTATCATTTAGATTTCCTCATTCCTGATGGAATCCATCGCCACGAGGGAGAGAGAAGAGGCAACGTGGAATTTAAATGCCTTGCCTAAGGGCACAATCGTAACGGCTCCAGCGGGGCTCGAACTCCGGACTTTCTCACCTGAAGTGATCGCGCTATCACGACTTCCACAGGGTCCATTACAAGACAGATACAGGCGGATAGGATAGGCAGAAGATATGGGTGCTTGTACTTCTTAAAGTCATAATTATTCATGTTCAAAATGACACAATTCCTAGTAACTGTATGCCTTTAACTATTAACCTGCCAATCACAACAAAAGTCGCTTTAGCAAACAGTATAGAGCCAGCAGATCAGACGGAATAGAACATGCCGTCTGATCAGTCTTTTTTTCTATGCTGTTTGCTATTCGGATAGTGCGGCTAAAACACTTGTCTGAAGAGCAAATATTTACATAGCTAATGCATTTCCTTCGATGAACGTATGTGCCCTGATTGCATACACTTTCGTATGAGGGTTCCCAACTGATGCTGTGCAGCTGACATGTGCACTCGAAGTTATGGGCATGCACATTCGCCAAGGTGTGTCTTAAAGCTTACGCTGTTCCTAGGATAATCTATTTACTTGTTCCGGCACACAGTAATTTGCAAATCTGGACTAAAACATTTTAAATGCAAAGTGTGCTATATTTTCTTTGTGTCATTGAAAAAAATAATTAATGTAAATATAACTAATGAATCGCAGGTTAATAGTTTCCATCCGAAGGCCTCCGCACACTTTGACCACGCCCAATGTAGTTCATATCCCGATGGAAACTATTAACCCGCGATTCATTCCTTAAACAATTTGCACATTCCGTCCAATTTATTCAGCAGGCTAAAATGAAATGCAACTAGGGACATTTACACATACAGTGCAATTTTGTCTTCCTCAACAGAAATATCACTTTAACCCTTAAAATGCCGAATAAATTGGAAGGAATGTGCAAACAACATAGATCCAGATCAGCCACGGCGTAATAACGCCTGATCAGGATCTATGTTGTTTGCTATTCAGTCAAGTATTTTAGCTCAACTATCCGAAAGGCTAATAGTTTGATCAGACGGAACGTCATCATTACTGGAGACAACTCCACGTCATTTTTATTGGAGACACTGCCATGGTTCAACTCCACGTCATCCTTACTGGAGACACTGCCATGGCATCAACTCCACGTCATCCTTACTGGAGACACTGCCATGGCATCAACTCCACGTCATCCTTACTGGAGACACTGCCATGGTTTAACTCCACGTCATCCTTACTGGAGACACTGCCATGGTTTAACTCCACGTCATCCTTACTGGAGACACTGCCATGGTTTAACTCCACATCATTCTTACTGGAGACACTGCCATGGTATCAACTCCACGTCATCCTTACTGGAGACACTGCCATGGTTTAACTCCACGTCATCCTTACTGGAGACACTGCCATGGTTTAACTCCACGTCATCCTTACTGGAGACACTGCCATGGTTTAACTCCACGTCATCCTTACTGGAGACACTGCCATGGTATCAACTCCACGTCATCCTTACTGGATACACTGCCATGGTTTAACTCCACGTCATCCTTACTGGAGACACTGCCATGGTATCAACTCCACATCATTCTTACTGGAGACACTGCCATGGTTTAACTCCACATCATCCTTACTGGAGACACTGCCATGGTTTAACTCCACGTCATCCTTACTGGAGACACTGCCATGGTTTAACTCCACATCATTCTTACTGGAGACACTGCCATGGTATCAACTCCACGTCATCCTTACTGGAGACACTGCCATGGTTTAACTCCACGTCATCCTTACTGGAGACACTGCCATGGTTTAACTCCACGTCATCCTTACTGGAGACACTGCCATGGTTTAACTCCACGTCATCCTTACTGGAGACACTGCCATGGTATCAACTCCACGTCATCCTTACTGGATACACTGCCATGGTTTAACTCCACGTCATCCTTACTGGAGACACTGCCATGGTATCAACTCCACATCATTCTTACTGGAGACACTGCCATGGTTTAACTCCACATCATCCTTACTGGAGACACTGCCATGGTTTAACTCCACGTCATCCTTACTGGAGACACTGCCATGGTTTAACTCCACATCATTCTTACTGGAGACACTGCCATGGTATCAACTCCACGTCATCCTTACTGGAGACACTGCCATGGTTTAACTCCACGTCATCCTTACTGGAGACACTGCCATGGTTCAACTCCACGTCATCCTTACTGGAGACACTGTCATGGCACAACTCCACATCATCCTTACTGGAGACACTGCCATGGTTTAACTCCACGTCATCCTTACTGGAGACACTGCCATGGTTTAACTCCACGTCATCCTTACTGGAGACATTGCCATGGTATCAACTCCACATCATTCTTACTGGAGACACTGCCATGGTATCAACTCCACATCATTCTTACTGGAGACACTGCCATGGTATCAACTCAACATCATTCTTACTGGAGACACTGCCCTGTGCATACCAACTGTACTCCAATACAGCAGAAATTGTCAATTTTACTGCGCTTGATACATGTATAGTGTCTTAACCCTTAACCTGCTAATCACAACTAAAGTCGCTTTTGCAAACAGCAAAGAGCCAGATCATGGGACACAGGATCAGCTCTATGCTGTTTGCTATTCGGATTGTGGAGCTAAAATACTTGTCTGAGTAGCAAACAACATAGATCCTGATCAGACAGTTGATCTGGATCTATATTGTTTGCACATTCCATCCAATTTATTCGACAGGTTAAGGGGTTAAAAGAATCACACAAAGCTACATGTACTTTAGACAGATTATTGTGTTTAAGTTTATCCTCCAAGTTTCAATCAACTTTCTCTACCGCTAGTAAAACTCATTCAGGAACCAAGATAACATCCGTTCCTTTTATTGTGAACAATAATCCCCCTTCTTCTCTCATATTCCTCAATCATAGGCTTTAACCCAATCTTTATTAATAGGCAATTGTCCGCTAAGCTCTCCGGGGAATAATTCTGCTTTCACGTTTTCGTCATCAAATTATTTCCCCAAGTTGCCAATTCTCGTGTAATTCCATCAACGTGTGGTGCAACTACACGAGGAAAGTGGTTCAAACACGACAATTCCCCGAGAAACACAACTACATAAATTTGCAAGAAAGCCTGATCAAGCAAGCGAATACAGACCGCCATTTTTTTTTTAAAGAGAATTGTTTTTGTTTTAATTTATACATGAAATAAAATTCTGAAACTGAATCCCTTCTGTCTGGCATCTGAGATAATTAAATAGTTCTAATGGGTTTTAGAATAGACTGAAGCCAGATTAGGCAAACATGACAATAGTTAGCCGATATTTAATTCTCAATTTCAATATATAATTGAGGCAAATCAGACAGATGCCCAAAGGCCATATAAGGGCCATTATTTCATCATTATACTGTATAGAAGGTATTGCTAGCCATATAGCCCACCCTCACCCCCATCTCTACAACATGTATGTTGAATAGCTGATTATCATTATTCAATGATATACACCCCACTGTTGTTGTAATGAAGCACAGCTATGTTAAACATAAAACAATTACCGTATATATATCGTTAAGCCAACCTCACTCATAAGTGGAAGTGGCTGATCGTCAGTATTCAATGATATACACCCCACTGTTGTTGTAATGAAGCACAGCTATGTTAAACGTAAAACAATTACCGTATATATATCGTTAAGCCAACCTCACTCATAAGTGGAAGTGGCTGATAGTCAGTATTCAATGATATTGCACCCCACTGTTGTTGTAATGAAGCACAGCTATGCTAAACGTAAAACAATTACCGTATATATATCATTAAGCCAACCTCACTCATAAGTGGAGGTGACACTTTGAGGGATAGAAAACATTCGTTTATTACATATATTCAGGCCAATCAATGCACGTTTTTAATAAACAATTCATTCTGATTCTTAAAATTTCTCAAAGCAGTTATGATCAACAAATAGGTGAGATAATGGTGATCAACAAATAGGAGAGATAATGGTGATCAACAAATAGGTGAGATAATGGTGATCAACAAATAGGTGAGATAATGGTGATCAACAAATGGGTGAGATAATGGTGATCAACAAATAGGTGAGATAATGGTGATCAACAAATAGGAGAGATAATGGTGATCAACAAATAGGAGAGATAATGGTGATCAACAAATAGGAGAGATAATGGTGATCAACAAATAGGTGAGATAATGGTGATCAACAAATGGGTGAGATAATGGTGATCAACAAATAGGAGAGATAATGGTGATCAACAAATAGGTGAGATAATGGTGATCAACAAATAGGTGAGATAATGGTGATCAACAAATAGGTGAGATAATGGTGATCAACAAATAGGTGAGATAATGGTGATCAACAAATGGGTGAGATAATGGTGATCAACAAATAGGTGAGATAATGGTGATCAACAAATAGGTGAGATAATGGTGATCAACAAATGGGTGAGATAATGGTGATCAACAAATAGGTGAGATAATGGTGATCAACAAATAGGAGAGATAATGGTGATCAACAAATAGGAGAGATAATGGTGATCAACAAATAGGAGAGATAATGGTGATCAACAAATGTGTGAGATAATGGTGATCAATAAATGGGTGAGATAATGGTGATCAACAAATAGGTGAGATAATGGTGATCAACAAATAGGAGAGATAATGGTGATCAATAAATGGGTGAGATAATGGTGATCAATGTATATATGTGATACTGGTATATATGTGACACTGGTATATATGTATATATGTGATACTGGTATATATGTGACACTGGTATATATGTGACACCGGCATATATGTGATACTGGTATATATGTGACACTGGTATATATGTGATACTGGTATATATGTGACACTGGTATATATGTATATATGTGATACTGGTATATATGTGACACTGGTATATATGTGACACCGGCATATATATGATACTGGTATATATGTGATACTGGTATATATGTGATACTGGTATATATGTGATACTGGTATATATGTGACACCGGCATATATGTGATACCGGTATATATGTGATACTGGTATATATGTGACACTGGTATATATGTGACACTGGTATATATGTGATACTGGTATATATGTGACACTGGTATATATGTATATATGTGATACTGGTATATATGTGATACTGGTATATATGTGACACTGGTATATATGTGACACTGGTATATATGTGACACCGGCATATATGTATATATGTGATACTGGTATATATGTGACACCGGCATATATGTATATATGTGATACTGGTATATATGTGATACTGGTATATATGTGACACTGGTATATATGTGACACCGGCATATATGTGATACTGGTATATATGTGACACTGGTATATATGTGACACCGGTATATATGTGACACCGGCATATATGTATATATGTGATACTGGTATATATGTGATACTGGTATATATGTGACACTGGTATATATGTGACACCGGCATATATGTGATACTGGTATATATGTGACACCGGCATATATGTATATATGTGATACTGGTATATATGTGATACTGGTATATATGTGACACTGGTATATATGTGACACCGGCATATATGTGATACCGGTATATATGTGATACTGGTATATATGTGATACCGGTATATATGTGACACTGGTATATATGTGACACCGGCATATATGTGATACCGGTATATATGTGATACTGGTATATATGTGATACCGGTATATATGTGACACTGGTATATATGTGATACTGGTATATATGTGATACTGGTATATATGTGATACCGGTATATATGTGATACTGGTATATATGTGATACTGGTATATATGTGACACCGGCATATATGTGATACCTGTATATATGTGACACTGGTATATATGTGACACCGGCATATATGTGATACCGGTATATATGTGGCAGGGTGAAGCATGCAATAACATCTTAAGCAGAAAACAAGGTAAAAACTGATTGGGTGGTTTTTGCACGACATCATATAGTAAGTAGTGCATCTTAAAAAACTAAGTGCAAAATCAAATAGGAGCGCAATTGTAGTATTATTTAATACAACTATAATATCATAAAGCATGTGCACCTACATGTATATATGTCTTTAATAACAAGATTATACTTTCATCAAAGGAGCTTCAGTTATTTTTCACAATCTATGAAACAAATCTAACCCTACGATTAACCCTAACGTGAGACACAGCACCAATCAGATACGTACAATCAATTAAATCTCCGCACCACCACGTCCAATTTGTTTTCTCCTTCTAAATCATTAAAATCTCATGAAATTCATTTCATACCAATTTAGGACAAATGCAGCATTAATTCGAACAATTTCACTGGCAACTGATTTTACAAAGCCGTCTTTCTTTTTCAATAATTTGGCATTACACATGCCCAGACAGGATTAAGATTTGCACAAAATTTCACTCCAGCATTTGAAAATAAAATCGTTTGGATTGCTGCTCAATCGATACGTACAAACGCTGTGAAGGAAATTTCCATAAAATTTACATTTCATTATGAGACATTGATACTTTAAAACTGGATTAGGGATTGTTAGACATTCTCTGGTTTCACAAACTGTAATTTTGCGTCTAAATGGGTTTGCATATATAGCTGTAAGTAACACGGATCATTTTCCCATCTATTTTCACAATGTGCTTATTGTGTAGTCAAATTCATTCTCTTATATTCACATTAAATTATAAAGCATTTTAATAGCAATTTGTTCCCAATAAGAATGACGTCTGTTCTTACACTTACCTCGATACAGTAGGGCAGTATGGGGTGCGTTGGACGATGGTGGTATTGAGTGGGGTGGGGTGTGGTAGGATGGTATTGTGTAGAGTGGGTGGGGTACACTGGTATGGCTAATGTGGGGTGGGGTAGGCTAATATGAAATATATGATACTGAGGGGATATGAAGGGGTGGGTGGAATTGGATTGGGTGCATGGAATATTATGGGGTTGTGATCGGATGGGGGTAATGATGGGGTGGTGATTGGATGGGGTGGGATTGGATGGGATGGTGTTGGATGGGGTGGTGATGGAATGGGGTGGTGTTGAATGGGAATGGATTGGATGGGGGGGGGGTGTTGATTGGATGGGGGGGGGTGTTGATTGGATGGGGGGTGTTGAATGGGATGGGTGGTGTTGAATGGGAATGGATTGGATGGGGTGGTGTTGAATGGGATGGGATTGGATGGGATGGGATTGGATGGGGTGGTGATTGGATGGGGTGGATGGGATGGTGATTGGATGGGGTGGTGATTGGATGGGGTGGTGATGGGGTGGTGATTGGATGGGGTGGTGATTGGATGGGGTGGTGATTGGATGGGGTGGGATGGGATTGGATGGGGTGGTGATTGGATGGGGTGGTGATTGGATGGGGGGGAGTGATTGGATGGGGTGGTGATTGGATGGGGTGGTGATTGGATGGGATGGGATTGGATGGGGTGGTGATTGGATGGGGTGGTGATTGGATGGGGTGGTGATTGGATGGGGTGTGATTGGATGGGGTGTGATTGGATGTGGTGGTATTGGATGGGGTGGTGATTGGATGGGGTGTGATTGGATGTGGTGGTGTTGGATGTGGTGGTGATTGGATGGGGTGGGATTGGATGCGGTGGTGATTGGATGGGGTGGTGATTGGATGTGGTGGTATTGGATGTGGTGGTATTGGATGTGGTGGTGTTGGATGGGGTGGTGTTGGATGGGGTGGTGTTGAATGGGATGTTGAATGGGATGTTGAATGGGATGGGATTGGATGGGGTGGTGTTGGATGGGTGGTGTTGAATGGGATGTTGAATGGGATGTTGAATGGGATGGGATTGGATGGGGTGGTGTGGATGGGGTGGTGTTGAATGGGATGTTGAATGGGATGTTGAATGGGATGGGATTGGATGGGGTGGTGTTGAATGGGATGTTGAATGGGGTGGGATTGGATGGGGTGGTGTTGAATGGGATGTTGAATGGATGGGATTGGATGGGGTGGTGATTGGGTGGGTGGGATTGGATGGGGTGGTGTTGGATGGGGTGGTGTTGGATGGGGTGGTGTTGGATTGGATTGGATTGGATTGGATGGGATGGGTTGGGATGGGATGGGATTGGATTGGATTGGATTGGATTGGATTGGATGGGATGGGATGGGATGGGATTGGATTGGATTGGATTGGATGGGATTGGATTGGATTGGATTGGATGGGATTGGATTGGGTGGGATGGAATTGGATTGGATGGGATGGGATGGATGGGATGGGATTGGATTGGATGGATGGATGGGATGGGATTGGATGGGATGGGATTGGATGGAATGGGGTGGGATTGGATGGGGTGGTGATTGGGTGGGGTGGGATTGGATGGGGTGGTGTTGAATGGGGTGGGATTGGATGGGGTGGTGTTGGATGGGGTGGGATTGGATGGGGTGGTGATGGGATGGGGTGGTGTTGAATGGGATGGGATTGGATGGGGTGGTGTTGGATGGGGTGGGATTGGATGGGGTGGTGATGGGATGGGGTGGTGTTGAATGGGATGGGGTGGTGTTGAATGGGAATGGATTGGATGGGGGGGGTGTTGATTGGATGGGGGGGGTGTTGAATGGGATGGGGTGGTGTTGAATGGGAATGGATTGGATGGGGGGGTGTTGATTGGATGGGGGGGTGATGGGATGGGGTGGTGTTGAATGGGAATGGATTGGATGGGGGGTGTTGATTGGAGGGGGGGTGTTGAATGGGATGGGGTGGTGTTGAATGGGAATGGATTGGATGGGGGGTGTTGATTGGATGGGGGGGTGATGGGATGGGGTGGTGTTGAATGGGAATGGATTGGATGGGGGGGTGTTGATTGGATGGGGGGGTGTTGAATGGGATGGGGTGGTGTTGAATGGGAATGGATTGGATGGGGTGGTGTTGGATGGGATTGGATGGGGTGGTGATGGGATGGGGTGGTGTTGAATGGGAATGGATTGGATGGGGTGTGTTGAATGGGATGGGATTGGATGGGATGGGATTGGATGGGGTGGTGATTGGATGGGGTGGGATTGGATGGGATGGTGATTGGATGGGGTGGTGATTGGATGGGGTGGGATGGGATTGGATGGGGTGGTGATTGGATGGGGTGGGTGGGGTGGTGATTGGATGGGGTGGGATGGGATTGGATTGGTGGGGTGGATGGGGTGGGGATGGATGGGGTGGTGATTGGATGGGGGGGGTGGTGATTGGATGGGGTGGTGATTGGATGTGGTGGTATTGGATGTGGTGGTGTTGGATGGGGTGGTGTTGAATGGGATGTTGAATGGGGTGGGATTGGATGGGGTGGTGTTGAATGGGATGTTGAATGGGATGTTGAATGGGATGGGATTGGATGGGGGTGGTGTTGAATGGGATGTTGAATGGGATGGGATTGGATGGGGTGGTGTTGAATGGGATGTTGAATGGGATGGGATTGGATGGGGTGGTGTTGAATGGGATGTTGAATGGGGTGGGATTGGATGGGGTGGTGTTGAATGGGATGTTGAATGGGATGGGATTGGATGGGGTGGTGATTGGGTGGGGTGGGATTGGATGGGGTGGTGTTGGATGGGGTGGTGTTGGATGGGGTGGTGTGGATTGGATTGGATTGGATTGGATGGGATGGGATGGGATGGATGGGATGGGATTGGATGGGATGGGATGGGATGGGATTGGATTGGATGGGATGGGTGGGATGGGATTGGATGGGATTGGATGGGATTGGATGGGATGGGATTGGATGGGATGGGATTGGATGGAATGGGGTGGGATTGGATGGGGTGGTGATTGGGTGGGGTGGGATTGGATGGGTGGTGTTGAATGGGATGGGATTGGATGGGGTGGTGTTGGATGGGGTGGGATTGGATGGGGTGGTGTTGGATGGGGTGGGATTGGATGGGGTGGTTATTGGATGGGGTGGTGATTGGATGGGGTGGTGATTGGATGGGGTGTGATTGGATGGGATGGGGATTGGATGGGGTGGTGTTGGATGGGATGGGATTGGATGGGGTTGTGTTGGATGGGATGGTGATTGGATGGGGTGGTGATTGGATGGGGTGTGATTGTATGGGGTGGTGTTGGATGGGATGGGATTGGATGAGGTGGAATTGGATGGGGTGGTGTTTGGATGCGGTGGTGATTGGATGCAGTGGTGATTGGATGCGGTGGTGACTGGATGGGGTGTGATTGGATGCGGTGGTGATTGGATGGGGTGTGATTGCTCAACAAAAAAGTTGGTGCTATTATTCATAAAAGCGTAACAGACGCCACAAAACTACAAAAGTGCTAGTAAGATGATGTCACGCTTGCCATCACACGCTAAACCATGGTTATTGCAGACTTAAACACAATAAATTTGTTCTTTGCGTACACCGTACACAGAGTCACAACTGCATTAAACACATGGCTCCCAGACCACCCGCTACCGAGACAGATGTACAACATTATTGAATATAACAAATCATACACTACCAACATTATACTTTGGTTTAAACATATTTATTCGACATTATATAACATAATTTACTACAAATAATTATGTACACAATATATGCAAGTGGGTTGAAATGAAAGCTAAAAGCTTATTGGATTTCTCTCCACAACATACTTTACATTTCCTCTCCTTGCGTTAATGTAAGGGAAGCAACTCAATATTCGCTGACTCGGTATTTGGTACCAAACATTTCTTTCTCTTTACATTCAATTTATTCAGATAAAGTTTATACAAATTTCTTTTAGCTTGATTGCGAAACAAATTCTTACGACATTAGTTTAATCGATCTCGAGACATCATTCCTGATGGAATCCATCGCCACAAGGGAGCGAGTAGATGGCAATGGGGACCCCACAACCGTGGTTCAGGTGGGGTTCTAACTCATAACCTCTCGTTTACCTCATAACACAATATAAAATCTAGCATCCAACACTCAAAATTCTTAATCATTGCCCTGTAGATCCAAAGAAAATTGCTTAACGATATTTCTTTGTCTTCTATGAACATACACAAGACAGACATTTAGTTTATACAAATTTATTATACATCGATTGCGAAACAAGTTCTTACAACTTATATTAATCACTCTCGAGATCTCATTCCTGATGGAATCCATCGCCACGAGTGAGAGAGAAGAGAAACATGGGGAATTTAAATGCCTTGCCTAAGGGCAGATTTGTAACGGCTCCAGCGGAGCTCGATCTCCAGGCCTTTCGCACCTGACGCAAATGCAGACATAAGATACCAGATTGTACATATACCCGATAAATGCATGCTATATTACACTACGTTCTTAATTCTTACCATTGTAATCATTTTCTGGATTGCCAGCCGGTAGTCTGATCGGAAACTCATGGTTTACACCTCGATACATCAGCTTCCTGTCGCCTGATTGGTCAATATTGTAGCTGATAGCGTACATAAGGGGCTTGTGCTGCAATAATTAGATAGTAATATGTTACTTTGTAGAATATCATAATAAAGTTGCAACTACAATGCTTTGGAATTCTTGTATTAACCCATTTGATTCTGGATACCGTTCAAACAGTATTTGCAAAGAACATAGAGCCAGATCAGCCGCCATGGAACGTGCCGCCTGAACAGGCGCTATGCTGTTTGCTATTCAGATGATCTTGCTAAGACACTTGGCTATGTAGCAAACAACATAGATCCTGATCAGCACGCAGCATCACGCTGCCGCTGATCTGGATCTATGTTGCTTGCAAATTTGCAAATGTATCCAGAATAAAATTGGTTAATTGGGAAATATTTACAGTTAAAACATGCGAAAACAGAACATTGAGCAGCAAAATCTTGTCGGAAAACAATGGGAACTGGAAGTGCATCTTAACAAGGCAAAAAAACAGTTTGCTGTCAATTTCAACTGTCCAACAATGACAACAAAGGCAAACAAATGAGTTTTCCACTAAATATATCACACAATTCTCTTCGATTCCGGTGTGAACTGGAATTATAACAGCAAACACATCAGTTTGTCACCAAATGGTATAAATAGTCGGTAACTTAAATCACAGTACATGTACGTTCTAACGACATCATGAACGAAACTCGTCAACGTATTTCATTTAGTCATGCCATAGATATAATTAATATTCACCCTAACTCAAAATTTTAAGTTTGTCAACATAATCGAATATTTCCAATTTTCGTACTTTTTATCAAATGCAATTTGAAATGGATGCAGTTACGTTGGACCAAATTTATATTTTTGGCGCTAAATCTCAACCGAATATCGCTTCCGACCAATGAATTCAGTATCGAAATAAAGTTTTAGAACATATACATTGTACTTTCAGTGATATTTTGAGAAATTTGGAGAACTAAATTGTTACACATGATCCACCTTTTTTGTTTCCAATAAAGAGTAGTCAAGGGAAGTAAGAAATGTTTGATTTTATGGCTGGGGATATTTGTTGTAATAACTTATAATGCAAACAATATGCTCTTTCTACTTTTCATATTTTGGTTTTTATAATATTAACCTATTTAGAATAGGACAACAGACATTCCTTTGAACTAAATCTGTGTGTTAACTCCGTGATACTGCGACATATTGAGAGTTCTTAGTATATTTTCTTGGAAGTGTTGTTACACACCATTGTAGACATTTACACCACCATGCCTGGTAAAGACATGAACCTAACGCAAACATTAAGATCATTATGACAAGTCCGACCTTGACCTCCAAGCCTCGGTGCTACTACATGTACCGCACTCCTTACCTGATCTTGCCAGGCTTTGCACAGTACTGTGAATTGTGTGTAGAGTTCTATGCCATTGTCGGGTTTAATGGAACATCTTCCGTATACAGGACTTTCATTCACGACAAAACTGCTCACTGCCTCTCCATGTAACCCACCTACTGAAATACATTAAGTACATTGCTATAGGAGAAGACCTCTAGTAAGCTATAATAGCTTTCAGTTCTCATACCTTTTCATTCATGTATCTAAATGTTGTGTAAACTGTATATTTGTATATGCTGTATGGTTTGAAATAAACTTTGTATATTTGTATATACTGTATGGTTTGAAATAAACTTTGTATATTTGTATATGCTGTATGGTTTGAAATAAACTTTGTATATTTGTATATACTGTATGGTTTGAAATAAACTTTGTATATTTGTATATGCTGTATGGTTTGAAATAAACTTTGTATATTTGTATATACTGTATGGTTTGAAATAAACTTTGTATATTTGTATATGCTGTATGGTTTGAAATAAACTTTGTATATTTGTATATACTGTATGGTTTGAAATAAACTTTGTATATTTGTATATACTGTATGGTTTGAAATAAACTTTGTATATTTTGGTATATGCTGTATGGTTTGAAATAAAATATGTATATTTGTATATACTGTATGGTTTGAAATAAACTTGATATACATTTGTATATGCTTTGAAATAAACTTTGTATATATTTGTATATGCTGTATGGTTTAAACTAAAATACACCAACCTTCCAGCATACCTGACTTGAACTCTTGTGCAAAGTATCAAACCAATTCCTTTAGTCTACACATATTTTATTTTCTATTATTTACAGCAAAAATGACAATAATACAAAAATAAAGGATATGCATGAAAGACTTAAGTTTATGGTAATTGCAAACTGATGGCAGACACATGGTAACAGTTGTCAAGCATAGATAAATAAGTGTGACCTTGACCTTGTAGGTAGGGATCTGGGAGATGTGTATATGACAAGTCGCGGTGAACAGTTCAGTCAAGCATCAACTCAATTGCTTCACTGGTTGTGAAGACATGAACTAAGATCATTTGACCATTAAGTGTGACCTTGACCCTGTAGGTAGGGATCTGGGAAATGTGTGTGTGACAAGTTGTGTCACTGGGGTGAACAGTTCATTCAAGCATCAACCCAATTGCTTCACTGATTGTGAAGACATGAACTAAGATCATTTGACCATTAAGTGTGACAGTGACCATGTAGGTAGGGATCGGAGATGTGTATATGACAAGTCGTGTCACTGGGGTGAACAGTTCAGTGAAGCATCAACCCAATTGCTTCACTGAAGCATCAACCCAATTGCTTCACTGGTTGTGAAGACATGAACTAAGATCATTTGATCATTAAGTGTGACCTTGACCCTGTAGGTAGGGATCTGGGAGATGTGTATGTGACAAGTCATGTCACTGGGGTGAACAGTTCAGTCAAGTATCAATCCAATTGCTTCACTGGTTGTGAAGACATGAATAAGATCAATTAAGTGTAACCTTGAACCTGTAGGTATGGATCTGGGATATGTGTATATGACAAGTCCTGTCACTGGTGTGAACAGTTCATTCAAGTATCAACCCAATTGCTTCACTGGTTGTGAAGACATGAATAAGATCATTTGACCATTAAGTGTAACATTGACCCTGTAGATAGGGATCTGGGACTAGATTAGGTAATGCTACATGCCAAGGATCAAAGTTCTGTGTAGTGTGGTTTATGAGATATGGAGATTTTAAAGATTTACTATATAATTCAAAAGGAAATAATAGCAACTGATTTCTCCACCCACTGGAAACCATGTTATATAATGAATCAATATGGATAGAGACTGTCATCTCATAATGTGCACACAAAATTCTATCACATTCGTATCAGTAATTACATAGGAGAAAACTTTTGAAATGTTGGAACTCATTTGACCTAGTGACCTAGTTTTAACTCTTTCAGCGCCTTATAAATTCAGAGCAAGTGCAAACAACATAGATCCCGATCAGCCGCGGCGTAATGCCGCGTCTGATCAGGATCTATGTTGTTTGCTATTCGGACAGGTGCTTCAGCTCCACTGTCTGAAGAGCAATCAGCATATAGCCTGATCAGACGGCATGTTCTGTTCTGTCTGATCGGGTTCTCTACTTTTTTTACAAAGTCGCTTTTATTGGCGGTGAAAGAGATAATACATGGTGACCTAATTTTAGCAATCTTGAAAGAGGATCTGATCATTGCTATTAAGTTTCACAATTGTTGGACCAGTGGTTCATGATATGTCATTTGAAGTAAAATGTCGAAGGCAAAATATGCACGGTCAATGACGCATGACTGACAGAAAGTAATCACAAAAGCCAGGTGAGCTAATAACAAGCGAATTCACAAAACACCACCCATTGGTTACTGAGAACTGGCCCACGAAGGATGACACATAAATAATATCCACCACAGAAATAGCGGGGGGCTAATTAAAGGTTCCAATTTATATGTCAATATACGTCAATATACATCAAACATACATGAAGCAGCATCATCCGGTCAAACACAAATAACAATTCAACACATACAAAGACGAACTGTGGCTATGTTATGGCCATTACCTTCATTGTTGACCTTGACCTCGAGAAAGTAGGTCAACCCCTGTCTGAGAAACCCAGGTTTTAGTACAAGAGATTCCCCATCAAGTCCGGTTTTTGTTTTTTCATCACGTAAAACAACTGGAATCATTGGCATGTCTAGAATGGTTAGTTTTCTGCCCGTGTCTTTTGGACTGCCTTCCAGTTTATCGAGATGTTCTATTCCGGATCCAGTATCGCCATTCTCTGCAATCAACAGTTTCCATATACATATACAGGACACTAGTATACCATATAGCATTCTATCTAGGTATGTCAGATTATATACATTACTGCACGAATCCAAAATATTTACTTCAACTATGTTTCTGTTTATGCTCCTTGCCTGTAATCCCATCTCTTAATTGTGTTCCCTATATGTACCCCTATATACCGGTGTCTCTAACTGTGTTCCCTACATGTACCCCTATATACCGGTGTCTCTAACTGTGTTCCCTATATGTAACCCTACATACTGGTGTCTCTAACTGTGTTCCCTATATGTACCCCTATATACCGGTGTCTCTGACTGTGTTCCCCACATGTACCCCTATATACCGGTGTCTCTAACTGTGTCCCTATATGTACCCCTACATACCGGTGTCTCTAACTGTGTTCCATACATGTACCCCTATATACCGGTGTCTCAAACTGTGTTCCCTACATGTACCCCTATATACCGATGTCTCTAACTGTATTCCCTACATGTACCCCTACATACTGGTGTCTCTAACTGTGTTCCCTATATGTACCCCTACATACTGGTGTCTCTGACTGTGTTCCCTACATGTACCCCTATATACCGGTGTCTCTAATTGTGTTCCCTACATGTACCCCTATATACCGGTGTCTCTGACTGTGTTCCCTATATGTACCCCTACATACCGGTGTCTCTGACTGTGTTCCCTACATGTACCCCTATATACCGGTGTCTCTGACTGTGTTCCCTACATGTACCCCTACATACCGGTGTCTCTAATTGTGTTCCCTATATGTACCCCTATATACCGGTGTCTCTGACTGTGTTCCCTACATGTACCCCTATATACCGGTGTCTCTAACTGTGTTCCCTACATGTACCCCTATATACCGGTGTCTCTAACTGTGTTCCCTATATGTACCCCTACATACTGGTGTCTCTAACTGTGTTCCCTACATGTACCCCTACATACCGGTGTCTCTAACTGTGTTCCCTACATGTACCCCTATATACCGGTGTCTCTAACTGTGTTCCCTATATGTACCCCTACATACTGGTGTCTCTAACTGTGTTCCCTACATGTACCCCTACATACCGGTGTCTCTAACTGTGTTCCCTACATGTACCCCTACATACCGGTGTCTCTAACTGTGTTCCCTACATGTACCCCTATATACCGGTGTCTCTAACTGTGTTCCCTATATGTACCCCTACATACCGGTGTCTCTAACTGTGTTCCCTACATGTACCCCTACATACCGGTGTCTCTAATTGTGTTCCCTACATGTTCCCCTATACACCGGTGTCTCTAACTGTGTTCCCTACATGTACCCCTATACACCGGTGTCTCTAACTGTGTTCCCTACATGTACCCCTATATACCGGTGTCTCGGATTGTGTTCCCTACATGTACCCCTATATACCGGTGTCTCTAACTGTGTTCCCTACATGTACCCCTATACACCGGTGTCTCTAACTGTGTTCCCTACATGTACCCCTATACACCGGTGTCTCTAACTGTGTTTCCTACATGTACCCCTATATACCAGTGTCTCTAACTGTGTTCCCTACATGTACCCCTATATACCGGTGTCTCTAACTGTGTTCCCTACATGTACCCCTATATACCGGTGTCTCTAACTGTGTTCCCTACATGTACCCCTCTATACCGGTGTCTCTAACTGTGTTTGCTATATGTACCCCTACATACAAGGGTCTCTAATTTGTATTCCCTATATGTACCCCTACATACAAGGGTCTCTAACTGTGTTCCGTATATGTACCCCTACATACTGGTGTCTCTAACTGTGCTCCTACATACCAGGGTCTCTAACTCATGTTCCTATATGTACTGGTGTCTCTAACTGTGCCCCTACATACTGGGGTCTCTAACTCATGTTCCTATATGTACCCCTACATACTGCTGTCTCTAACTGTGCCCCTACATACCGGGGTCTCTAACTCATGTTCCTATATGTACCCCTACATACTGGTGTCTCTAACTGTGTTCCCTACATGTACCCCTATATACCGGTGTCTCTAACTGTGTTCCCTACATGTACCCCTCTATACCGGTGTCTCTAACTGTGTTCGCTATATGTATCCCTACATACAAGGGTCTCTAATTTGTATTCCCTATATGTACCCCTACATACAAGGGTCTCTAACTGTGTTCCCTATATGTACCCCTATATACCAGGGTCTCTAACTGTGTTCCATATATGTACCCCTACATACTGCTGTCTCTAACTGTGCTCCTACATACCGGGGTCTCTAACTCATGTTCCTATATGTACCCCTACATACTGCTGTCTCTAACTGTGCCCCTACATACCGGGGTCTCTAACTCATGTTCCTATATGTACCCCTACATACTGGTGTCTCTAACTGTGTTCCCTACATGTACCCCTATATACCGGTGTCTCTAACTGTGTTCCCTACATGTACCCCTCTATACCGGTGTCTCTAACTGTGTTCGCTATATGTATCCCTACATACAAGGGTCTCTAATTTGTATTCCCTATATGTACCCCTACATACAAGGGTCTCTAACTGTGTTCCCTATATGTACCCCTATATACCAGGGTCTCTAACTGTGTTCCATATATGTACCCCTACATACTGCTGTCTCTAACTGTGCTCCTACATACCGGGGTCTCTAACTCATGTTCCTATATGTACCCCTACATACTGCTGTCTCTAACTGTGCCCCTACATACCGGGGTCTCTAACTCATGTTCCTATATGTACCCCTACATACTGGTGTCTCTAACTGTGTTCCCTACATGTACCCCTATATACCGGTGTCTCTAACTGTGTTCCCTACATGTACCCCTCTATACCGGTGTCTCTAACTGTGTTCGCTATATGTATCCCTACATACAAGGGTCTCTAATTTGTATTCCCTATATGTACCCCTACATACAAGGGTCTCTAACTGTGTTCCCTATATGTACCCCTATATACCAGGGTCTCTAACTGTGTTCCATATATGTACCCCTACATACTGCTGTCTCTAACTGTGCTCCTACATACCGGGGTCTCTAACTCATGTTCCTATATGTACCCCTACATACTGCTGTCTCTAACTGTGCCCCTACATACCGGGGTCTCTAACTCATGTTCCTATATGTACCCCTACATACTGGTGTCTCTAACTGTGTTCCCTACATGTACCCCTATACACCGGTGTCTCTAACTGTGTTCCCTACATGTACCCCTACATACCGGGGTCTCTAACTGTGTTCCTTACATGTACCCCTACATACCGGGGTCTCTAACTCATGTTCCTATATGTACCCCTACATACTGGTGTCTCTAACTGTGTTCCCTATATGTACCCCTACATACCGGTGTCTCTGACAGTGTACCCTACATGTACCCCTACATACCAGGGTCTCTAATTTGTGTTCCCTATATGTACCCCTACATACCAGGGTCTCCTCTAACCCTAGGGTTTCGGTCTGGCCCGTAGTCTTCTTCTACTGGTCCAAATGCTGAAAGAAACAAAGAGCTGTGAGAGAACATCCAGCTCACCTGTTCAGAGAACAAATGCATCATCAACGTTCAACAAACAATATTTATAGATGCATCAACATTCAACAAACAATATTTGTAAATGCATCAACTTTCAGGAAAACATATTTATCAATGCATTAACTTTTAGGAAACCATATTTATAAATACATCAACTTTCAACAAACACTATTTATAAATTAATCAACTTTCAACAAACTATATTTATAAATGCATAAACTTTCAACAAACCATATTTATAAATGAATCAACTTTCAACAAACTATATTTATAAATGCATCAACTTTCAACAAACCATATTTATAAATGAATCAACTTTCAACAAACAATATTTATAAATGAATCAACTTTCAACAAACAATATTTATAAATGCTTCAACTTTCAGCAATCATACGTAAATACTGTCTGCCTCCGGAGCTCCCGCTCTCCCCTGGTGTTCCTTCTTCTATCTGAGGTCGCAGAAATCTTGAAACACCTCGACCTATACTCGGATTTATCTCCTCCACTGAAATATACAAATACAGTACTATGTCTGTCCCCAGAGCTCCATCTTCCGGTACTTCTCTTCCCTCTATCATCGACCCATATCCAACCTGATACACCACGAAACATGTCCAAGCTGATCTCTACAAATCTCAACCAACACCACAAACCACTTTCAAGCTGATCTCTACAAATCTCAACTAACACCACAAACCATGTCCAAGCTGATCTCTACAAATCTCAACCAACACCACAAACCATGTCCAAGCTGATCTCTACAAATCTCAACAAACACCACGAAACATGTCCAAGCTGATCTCTACAAATCTCAACAAACACCACAAACCATGTCCAAGCTGATCTCTACAAATCTCAACCAACACCACAAACCATGTCCAAGCTGATCTCTACAAATCTCAACCAACACCATGAACCACGTCCAAGCTGATCTCTACAAATCTCAACCAACACCATGAACCACGTCCAAGCTGATCTCTACAAATCTCAACCAACACCACGAAACATGTCCAAGCTGATCTCTACAAATCTCAACAAACACCACAAACCATGTCCAAGCTGATCTCTACAAATCTCAACCAACACCACAAACCATGTCCATGCTGATCTCTACAAATCTCAACCAACACCACAAACCATGTCCAAGCTGATCTCTACAAATCTCAACCAACACCACGAACCACGTCCAAGCTGATCTCTACAAATCTCAACCAACACCACGAACCACGTCCAAGCTGATCTCTACAAATCTCAACCAACACCACAAACCATGTCCATGCTGATCTCTACAAATCTCAACCAACACCACGAACCATGTCCAAGCTGATCTCTACAAATCTCAACCAACACCACGCATGAACCACGTCCAAGCTGATCTCTACAAATCTCAACCAACACCACAAACCATGTCCAAGCTGATCTCTACAAATCTCAACAAACACCACAAACCACTTTCAAGCTGATCTCTACAAATCTCAACCAACACCACAAACCACTTTCAAGCTGATCTCTACAAATCTCAACCAACACCACAAACCATGTCCAAGCTGATCTCTACAAATCTCAACCAACACCACAAACCACTTTCAAGCTGATCTCTACAAATCTCAACCAACACCACAAACCACTTTCAAGCTGATCTCTACAAATCTCAACCAACACCACGAACCATGTCCAAGCTGATCTCTACAAATCTCAACCAACACCACGAACCATGTCCAACCTGATCTCTACAAATCTCAACCAACACCACGAACCATGTCCAAGCTGATCGCTACAAATCTCAACCAACACCACGAACCATGTCCAAGCTGATCTCTACAAATCTCAACCAACACCACGAACCATGTCCAAGCTGATCTCTACAAATCTCAACCAACACCACGAACCATGTCCAAGCTGATCTCTACAAATCTCAACAAACACCACAAACCATGTCCAAGCTGATCTCTACAAATCTCAACCAACACCACAAACCATGTCTAAGCTGATCTCTACAAATCTCAACCAACACCATGAACCATGTCCAAGTTAACTCTACAAATCTCAACCAACACCACGAACCATGTCTAAGCTGATCTCTACAAATCTCAACCAACACCACAAACCATGTCCATGCTGATCTCTACAAATCTCAACAAACACCACAAACCATGTCCAAGCTGATCTCTACAAATCTCAACCAACACCACAAACCACTTTCAAGCTGATCTCTACAAATCTCAACCAACACCACAAACCATGTCCAAGCTGATCTCTACAAATCTCAACCAACACCACAAACCACTTTCAAGCTGATCTCTACAAATCTCAACCAACACCACAAACCACTTTCAAGCTGATCTCTACAAATCTCAACCAACACCACGAACCATGTCCAGGCTGATCTCTACAAATCTCAACCAACACCACGAACCATGTCCAACCCGATCTCTACAAATCTCAACCAACACCACAAACCATGTCCAAGCTGATCTCTACAAATCTCAACCAACACCACGAACCATGTCCAAGCTGATCGCTACAAATCTCAACCAACACCACGAACCATGTCCAACCTGATCTCTACAAATCTCAACCAACACCATGAACCATGTCCATGCTGATCTCTACAAATCTCAACCAACACCACGAACCATGTCCAAGCTGATCTCTACAAATCTCAACCAACACCACGAACCATGTCTAAGCTGATCTCTACAAATCTCAACCAACACCACAAACCATGTCCAAGCTGATCTCTACAAATCTCAACCAACACCACAAACCATGTCCAAGCTGATCTCTACAAATCTCAACAAACACCACAAACCATGTCCATGCTGATCTCTACAAATCTCAACCAACACCACAAACCATGTCCAAGCTGATCTCTACAAATCTCAACCAACACCACAAACCATGTCCAAGCTGATCTCTACAAATCTCAACCAACACCACAAACCATGTCCATGCTGACCTCCACACACATCGTCGACCCATATACAGGCTGACCACAACACATCTCGACCCAAGCTGACCTCTACACACATCGACTTATACCAACTCTGACCTATACACATCAACAAACACAAGATTAGATCTCCTAATCGAAAGTAGTTCAAATTGTGATAGTGTGAAAACTTTGGAATGGCCAATAGTCCGTACTCACACAATAATATAGGCACAGTCTACCACAAAAGCTTCATTGTATTCACATACAAATGTCCAAGGGCAGTAACCCAGCATGGTTATGGTCAAGGTGAAAGGAACATATGCCACAAACAACTAATCAATGCAATCATTATGTACACCAAATGCTTTCTAATCATCAACTGATACCATAGCAGTTGATCACGTCATAAGCTTCAGCAGGAGAAATTCAGACAGACAACCCAACAACTAACAAACTGCCACGGGGATTCCTATATACCCCGCAATACTTGTATAAAATTGTAACAGACTGGTAATCCAGGGATCGCAGGTTCGATCCCCCGTCTGACCATAATAAATTAACAGTCTTTCAGATGGGACGTTAAACCGAGGTCTTGTGTCGGTGCTTTACACCATGCATGTAAAAGAACCAGAGGAGACTCTGAAATGGGTCTCTGTCTGTATCATGCACTATCCTCCAAAATCTAAAATGACTAATCTCTTCAGGAGGCGTCGCTCATATGGGCAACCGGTAGCGACGATAAATAAACGAAAAACACACACACAAAATTGTAACTTGTACTGTGAAGATGGTTTTATTTACCAATATCAAGTTTTATAGGAGTTGACTGCATTCTCCGTGTGTTGTCGGCCTGTTCTTCCGGTATCATATACTCGTCACGGCTCTTGCTAGTTGATCGTCTTCTCCTGTTGTCCGTATCTGGCTTCCCTTCCACTATTGGGGTATCAAAGGGAAACAGTGGAGGTGTAGTGGTCATGTCATAATCAATGTCGGGATCTAGAGAGAGATACAACAAAATTAATCACCTGCTTGTGCTTTATTCAATATGTGCTAAAAGTTTACAGTATAAACATATGCCTGTAATGGGTCCAGCACTGGTCTCAAATGCTTTTTTAACATAAATAAATACAGTCAAACCTGTGTTAGTGGTCACCTCTATTAAGCAGCCAACATGCATTAAGCAAACAGTTTCCAGATTCACAATATCTTGTTTTATTATACATTTGCCCTCTATAAAGCAACCACCTGTGGTAATCAGCCACTTCCTGTGATTCCCTCGGCTGGCTGCTTAACACATGTTTGACTGTATATGTATTTTTGGAATTTATGAGCTGTTTTAAACTGTTCTGTCACGCTTCCATGATTGTGTGTTTACTAATGATATATACACAGCAGAACACGCCTCCATGATTGTGTGTTTACTAATGATATATACACAGCAGAACACGCCTCCATGATTGTGTGTTTACTAATGATATATACACAGCAGAACACGCCTCCATGATTGTGTGTTTACTAATGATATATACACAGAAATAGATAAACACTAGCATAGAGACACAGACAGACAGGTGAACAACTGTTGTGTCATGCTTCCATAATTGTGTGTTTACTAATGATATATACACAGAAATAGATAAACACTAGCATAGAGACACAGACAGACAGGTGAACAACTGTTGTGTCATGCTTCCATGATTGTGTGTTTACTAATGATATATACACAGAAATAGATAAACACTAGCATAGAGACACAGACAGACAGGTGAACAACTGTTGTGTCATGCTTCCATGATTGTGTGTTTACTAATGATATATACACAGAAATAGATAAACACTAGCATAGAGACACAGACAGACAGGTGAACAACTGTTGTGTCATGCTTCCATGATTGTGTGTTTACTAATGATATATACACAGAAATAGATAAACACTAGCATAGAGACACAGACAAACAGGTGAACAACTGTTGTGTCATGCTTCCATGATTGTGTGTTTACTAATGATATATACACAGAAATAGATAAACACTAGCATAGAGACACAGACAGACAGGTGAACAACTGTTGTGTCATGCTTCCATGATTGTGTGTTTACTAATGATATATACACAGAAATAGATAAACACTAGCATAGAGACACAGACAGACAGGTGAACAACTGTTGTGTCATGCTTCCATGATTGTGTGTTTACTAATGATATATACACAGAAATAGATAAACACTAGCATAGAGACACAGACAGACAGGTGAACAACTGTTCTGTCATGCTTCCATGATTGTGTGTTTACTAATGATATATACACAGAAATAGATAAACACTAGCATAGAGACACAGACAAACAGGTGAACAACTGTTCTGTCATGCTGACATGTGTGGTTTTTAAAAAAAATGTATTTAAGTTTATTTAACGTCGCTACCAGTTTCCCATTTGAGCGACGGGCAGTTTACCTAACAACACCTTTCCTGGGCAGGCTCCAGCGGTTAACCAGTACTTGGTGCACCAACCTCCGTAAGAAACTGCCAACTTTTTCATATAAATGAGACACAGTCTGAGCGGGGCTCAAACCAGTGACCATCAGAGATGATAGGTTACAGTGGTATACAAGTCATTTTTTTTTAGAAAATTGATTTTGACTAAGATAATGACATATATATATACGGTCAACCATTACCCTAGTCAACTCTGCCTTCGGTCTCGTCTTACACTTTAGTACCCCTGGCCACTGGTAAACGCTGATTTTCGATTTTAATGACTGACTCACACTTCACTGTTCAAATATCAATAAACTTTTTAAAAGCCTTATTTTAAAGATGATAAAAAACACGAAATTATTGGTCGCAAAAATATTAGAATGACACATGGGTGGGGGAGGGGGGTGGCTGATTTCAGCAAGGACCGATTTGGTTTTGAAAATTTTAGAGGCCCTGAGTTTAAATACTTGTACACAGACATTTGTACAAGCAAGTACCATGTGCCATTATCGAACTCCTGACATTAAACAACATCATGTTTACCAAATGTAACCGATTCAAATTCTCCAATGAAGCCATCCGTATATCCTTCCATTAACTGCACAATAGACTGAAGCTCCGTCGGTTCCAATGTGCTGCCACATGGTTCCGCACTCGTCTCTGATTCATTTGACAGCAACAGCCGGTACGTCTGACCATCTGATTCAACACAGCTGTATAAGTAAAAATTAATTAAACAAATTAGCTTGTTTTTAAGAACTACTATATTTCCTGCAGACAGAACGCTCTCCGCACAATAGCCTCTCAACCTTGTGCTTTAACTAAGGGTGTGACCGGTATACTGGTATATAGCAATATGATGCCCGGTATATTGCAATATGTTGCCCCAGTATATTGCAACATGTTGCCCGGTATATAGCAATATGTTGCCCCAGTATATTGCAACATGTTGCCCAGAATATTGCAAATATGTTGCCAAGTATTGTACCGCGATGCGAAATTTTCGACGATATATTTGATATTTTCCACTTTCGTGACTGTGTGTATTACGTTTATTTATCGTCGCTACCGGTTGCCCATATGAGCGACGCCTCCTGAAGAGATTAGTCATTATAGATTTTTGAAGGATAGTGCAATGATACAGACAGAGACCCATTCCAGAGTCTTCTCTGGTTCTTTTACGTGCACGGTGTACAGCACCGACACAAGACCTCGGCTTAAAGTCCCAAATGATCTGAAACACTGTTCATTTTATTAGGGTCAGACGGGGGATCGAACCAGCGATCCCTGGATATTAGGGTCAGATGGGGGATCGAACCAGCGATCCCTGGATTACTAGTTCAGCGTGTTACCACTGGACTACAGATCCATTTCATGAAGCTAGCTATCGGTCATTTTATGGTTCGTTCGATTAAAATAATTTGGTTTGTTGAATTGAAAGAATTTAGTTCAAAATTGTAATCGAATAAATCAACCTGACTGTACATTCGTCATCTTAGTAATATTTCTAGTGCTATTATTAGTAAATAACTGCAATGAGATTCAGAACTTATTTATTTACGTTTATGTTCATATTATGTAGCAGATCGTGGTTGAATAAAAGTGTTAACACAAGAAATATATCTGCAGCAACATACCGTGGTATGTATTGCAATATGTTAAAAAAGTATTGCAATACATTGAGAAGGTATTGCAATACAGTCCCACCTCCACAAACGTCATCTCCCAAGAGCGACACCCTCTTTATAACGTCACTTTTATTCCCACCCGTTGTATTTTCATGTAATTTCACCTCTCATGAACGACACCTCCCAACAACACACAACGACAGTCAATTTCCCACCCAGCGATGCAGAAAACCTCCCAAGAACAGACACATATTTGGCTGAAAAATAACGAACAGTCCGTACGTGTGACTGTATGTGTCATCAGACGCAAATAATCGCCATTATCTATTTCCATAGATAATGATTATTGAGTATATAAATGTGTACAGAAACGCCCATACTACACCTTTATCTCTTCCCTCGTGTAGTCGCATTCCACGGTGTTATATATTTCCATAGATACTGATCATTGAGTATGTGGTACAGTGTGCCTATTGCTTATCAGCAGTATGGAGAAAATTGAGTTATTGACCTCTTCTGTTGTGGAGTTAACCCTTTCCTTCTTAGAGATTTAGGTTAATTATACTATTATATCTCCATACAAACGACAGTCATTTATCTATCATGCAGTGGATAAGTAGTCGCCATATCTATCTCACCTCCATAGATATTACTGGGACTACATGGGATTCTGGCCTTTATTATGAACATTGGTATGGCTACTACATTGTCAATGTATGTCGTATTGGTAATGGCATCGAGAGGTGCTTCTATGAGGGAAAGGGTTAGGAACATTGGTGTGGCTACTACATTGTGAATGTATATCGTATTGGTAATGGCATCAGGAGGTGCTTCTATGAGGGAAAGGGTTAGGAACATTGGTTTGGCTACTACATTGTGAATGTATATCGTATTGGTAATGGCATCAGGAGGTGCTTCTATGAGGGAAAGGGTTAATATATGTCGTATTGGTAATGGCGTCGAGAGGTGCTTCTATGAGGGAAAGGGTTAATGTATGTCGTATTGGTAATGGCGTCAGGAGGTGCTTCCACGAGGGAAAGGGTTAATGTATGTCGTATTGGTAATGGCGTCAGGAGGTGCTTCCACGAGGAAAAGGGTTAATGTATGTCGTATTGGTAATGGCGTCAGGAGGTGCTTCCACGAGGGAAAGGGTTAATGTATGTCGTATTGGTAATGGCGTCAGGAGGTGCTTCCACGAGGGAAAGGGTTTAAGTAACTTACGATAAATCATGAGCTCTGGCATAGTTGTAGATACTATATCCGGCGAGAAGCTTAAGTGTCCACTGGTACGTATTGCCCTCTGGTGGACAGTTGCTACAATCTACGTAGAACGAAAGCTTCCTATCTGCATTCACCATGTGGAGCACAGTGTACGGGCGCACGATCTTCACACTGCAACAAGAGATTCATAAGTAATTTCAACATTGTTAGTTTACACACATTTATTTTAGCTTGATTGCGAAACAAGTTCCTACAACTTATATTAATCACTCTCGAGATCTCAGTCCCAATGGAATCCATTGCCATGAGTGATAAGAGGCACTGTGGAACTTAAATGCCTTGCCTAATCACAACGGCTCCAGCGGGATGTAAACTATGGGCCCTTCGCACCTGAAGTGAACGCGCTACCACTGCGCTACCACTGCGCTATCATGACTTGTTAAAGTCACCTGTATTCCACTTATGTAGCAAGTTCTAACAACTTATATTAATCACTCTCGTTGGAGTGGATGAAAGCGAAAATGTGGTCATTCGTGTGGGAGGAAACCGGAGTACCCGGAGAAAACCCACCTGTCCGATTTGGCAACCACCGTACTATCTCACATACTTCCCAGTCTGAGGATCAAACCCAGGATGCATTGGTGAGAAGTGAGCGCACTAATCAGACAGCCTGTTATCCTCTAGGTACTGTGACGTATGAAACATTATATTACTATCAATCTGACACATGCTGTAGACAAAATAGTCCCAATCATGCGGATTAGCCTTCATGAGTTTAATGCTATATAATTATTATCGTATTAATTTAAAAGTCAAAGAAATAATTTACTCTAGTATCTGCATGTTGTCATTCTCCATTGTAATTGTTTGAAAAGACGTCCCATTTTGCCGTCCTGGAGAAAAAATTGTCAACTCAAACGTATAATTTGATGCCGTCACAAGGCAGTATCCCGGAACCTTCAATTCTGATGTGTCCATGGCAACGCTACATGAAGCATTGTTGGTAATGTTCACTGATGCATCCCCGGTTATGTTGCTATAGAAACAACCTTCCAAATATTTCCCGTCTACCGATACGTAGCTGCATTTCCAGTCATACCTGTTTCAAAAATAAATTGCGATTTAATCTATAGCTAATAAACCAACAAGCTACATTTCTGGTTTTTCTAGTACCTCCCTTGTCAGATAAAGGTTTTTCTAATACCTCCTTAGGCAGATTTTTCTATTACCTCCCTTGCAGATAAAGGATTTTCTATTACCTCCCTTGGCAGATAAAGGTTTTTTTCTATTACCTCCCTTGGCAGATAAAGGTTTTTTCTATTATTTCTCTTGGCAGAAAAAGGCTTTTCTATTACCTCCCTTGGCAGAAAAAGGTTTTTTCTATTACCTCCCTTGGCAGAGAAAGTCTTGACATATCCCAAAATGTATACTGATTATTTTAGTTGGAATCCTTTGTCTTTACTGTTGTTTCCTAACCATATGTTGTGGTATGATAAATGTGATTATATGATAATCATGTAAACTTAATTGATGTCTAAAAGTGAAACCATTTGTTGAGATCTAATAATATAAATTATAAACTTTATTTTACAACGATTGCGAAGCAAGTTCTAACAACTAATATTAATCACTCTCGTTGGCGCAGATGAAAATGTGGTCATTTGTGTGGGAGGAAACCGGAGTACCCGGAGAAAACCCACCTATCCGATCTGGCGACCTCCATACCATCTCACATACATCTCGGTATACATCTAATAATATAACAAATGTACGATGACAGAGGGGATGAAAATTGATAGTAAAGGAAACAACCATGAAAACAGAGGAAACCAATTAAAAATACCTGTTTTCCTTAAAAAGAGTATTCAAGGGGAAGTAACTGACGAACGTCTCTCATTTTCAATGCACATAATATCAAGCCCCCGTTCCAACGACTACCAGAGAGTGTGAGGTTACATGCGACTAATTCAATGCACATAATATAAAGCCCCCGTTCCAACGACTGCCGGAGAGTGTGAGGTTACATGCGACTAATTCAATGCACATAATATAAAGCCCCCGTTCCAACGACTGCCGGAGAGTGTGAGGTTACATGCCACTAATTCAATGCACATAATATCAAGCCCCCGTTCCAACGACTGCCGGAGAGTGTGAGGTTACATGCGACTAATTCAGTGGAGATATCACATGTGTTGTTTTGTATGTGGTTTTCCCAGCTGTTATTGGAGTCGTATGGACAGGAAAAAGTGCCAAACATATCATTGCTATCCACGTAGTCTATGTTCCAACTTGAAACTTTGTACTACTTATGTTACACATCCACAGTATACAATCCAACCAACAAGCAAGTGACGTCCGCAGGTTCGATCCCCCGTCTGACCATAATAAAATTAACAGTCTTTCAGATGGGACTTTAAACCGAGGTCTTGAGTCGGTGCTTTACACCGTGCACGCAAAAGAACCAGAAGATACTCTGGAATGGGTCTCTGTCTGTATCATTGCACTATCCTCCAAAAATTTAAAATGACTAATCTCTTCAGGAGGTGTCGCTCATATGGGCAACCGGTAGCTATCTATATATATATATATATGTGTGTTCGGCAGCACAATCTCACAAGTATCAT
The DNA here is from genome assembly GCA_014843695.1 of Archivesica marissinica. Lineage (NCBI taxonomy): Eukaryota > Metazoa > Mollusca > Bivalvia > Venerida > Vesicomyidae > Archivesica > Archivesica marissinica. The sequence continues at coordinate 3,311,527 of CM026394.1, read as the reverse complement.
GTGCAGTTGCACAGTCAGTCCAAAGAAGTTAGAAGACATCATAGAAGAAATACTACATAACTGTAGTTGGTGAGACTGAATAAAATCCAACAGCATGTGTGTTAAAAAGGATATATTCTGGACATATGGGAATTTATGTGATAAGGATTACTGCTATGTATTCGTATTATAGGTATTAAAATTGTCCAATTGTTTTCAGGGAACTATTTCCAAGCTTTCACTGGTGTGCACATAGAAATACAGGCTTGAGCTGGAATCCAGAAATGGCCAGGTCAATCTATTTACGTAGTTGAAATTCTGCAACAATATTTTGGTTTCCATATGAATCGTGAATGTTTCAGCAGGTATGTGGTATATACTATTATGTTGGACAGGTTTTCATGTTATTGTCAACATTTTTGCATTTAATTACTAAATTATTCACTTTATAATTTATACATTCACTCAATACACTAGCGAGTGTGTATTATGCAGAGTGAGTTTTCAATCGTCCTTCTATTACATATTTATATTTGTAATAGTTTTTCTTGTTACAACTAAAAGATAAAAACCGAATTTTCACTCTGTATGTGGTTTATGATGCACTCTGAACAGGCTAGGAGAAGAGAGCATGTTAATATGGGTTGGCAAGGTGTTCAACAGTACTATACTGACAGGGAAGAAACTGAAGAGGTTAAGAGAAGAGAGCATGTTAATATGGGTTGGCAAGGTGTTCAACAGTACCATACTGACAGGGAAGGAACTGAAGAGGTTAAGAGAAGAGATCATGGCAATATGGGTTGACAAGGTGTTCAACAGTACTATACTGACAGGGAAGAAACTGAAGAGGTTAAGAGAAGAGATCATGGCAATATGGGTTGGCAAGGTGTTCAACAGTACCATACTGACAGGGAAGAAACTGAAGAGGTTAAGAGAAGAGATCATGGCAATATGGATTGACAAGGTGTTCAACAGTACTATACTGACAGGGAAGAAACTGAAGAGGTTAAGAGAAGAGATCATGGCAATATGGGTTGACAAGGTGTTCCACAGTATTATACTGACAGGGAAGAAACTGAAGAGGTTAAGAGAAGAGAGCATGTTAATATGGGTTGGCAAGGTGTTCAACAGTACCATACTGACAGGGAAGAAACTGAACACGTTAATAGAAGAGATCATGGCAATATGGGTTGGCAAGGTGTTCAACAGTATTATACTGACAGGGAAGAAACTGAACAGGTTAAGAGAAGAGATCATGTTAATATGGGTTGGCAAGGTGTTCCACAGTACTATACTGACAGGGAAGAAACTGAAGAGGTTAAGAGAAGAGAGCATGTTAATATGGGTTGGCAAGGTGTTCAACAGTATTATACTGACAGGGAAGAAACTGAACAGGTTAAGAGAAGAGATCATGTTAATATGGGTTGGCAAGGTGTTCCACAGTACTATACTGACAGGGAAGAAACTGAAGAGGTTAAGAGAAGAGAGCATGTTAATATGGGTTGGCAAGGTGTTCAACAGTATTATACTGACAGGGAAGAAACTGAACAGGTTAAGAGAAGAGATCATGTTAATATGGGTTGGCAAGGTGTTCCACAGTACTATACTAAAGAATGCTGTTAGTAATTGACAGACACCTACATCAATACAACAAATAAATCCATACTGGATCTCAAAATGGCCGACAAATAATTAACATATCAACTCTTCACATTTAATCAAATGAAATCTTACCGTAAATGCTCTTTTTCTTTATTATCTGGATCAAATGATGCAGAACCATTGATGACAATGTGATCATGATAGGTGAGGCGGCGGTACACTCCACCGTGTATACTACTGACGAGCGGAGTAGAAACAACCTCTATTGTTGTAGACTGGCTGGCATATACTATAGTACCAACCATCTGAACCTGTAACATAGTGTATATATATATATGTGTGTCGACTGGCTGGCATACACTATAGTACCAACCATCTACACCTGTAACATAGTGTATATATATATGTGTGTAGACTGGCTGGCATATACTATAGTACCAACCATCTGAACCTGTAACATAGTGTATATATATATATATATGTGTGTAGACTGGCTGGCATACACTATAGTACCAACCATCTGAACCTGTAACATAGTGTATATATATGTGTGTAGACTGGCTGGCATACACTATAGTACCAATCATCTGAACCTGTAACATAGTGTATATATATATATGTGTGTGTAGACTGGCTGGCATACACTATAGTACCAACCATCTACACCTGTAACATAGTGTATATATATATATGTGTGTAGACTGGCTGGCATACACTATAGTACCAACCATCTACACCTGTAACATAGTGTATATATATATATGTGTGTGTAGACTGGCTGGCATACACTATAGTACCAACCATCTACACCTGTAACATAGTGTATATATATATATATATGTGTGTAGACTGGCTGGCATATACTATAGTACCAACCATCTACACCTGTAACATAGTGTATATATATATATGTGTGTAGACTGGCTGGCATATACTATAGTACCAACCATCTACACCTGTAACATAGTGTATATATATATGTGTGTGTAGACTGGCTGGCATATACTATAGTACCAACCATCTACACCTGTAACATAGTGATATATATATATATGTGTGTAGACTGGCTGGCATATACTATAGTACCAACCATCTACACCTGTAACATAGTGTATATATATATATGTGTGTGTAGACTGGCTGGCATATACTATAGTACCAACCATCTACACCTGTAACATAGTGTATATATATATGTGTGTGTAGACTGGCTGGCATATACTATAGTACCAACCATCTACACCTGTAAAATAGTGTATATATATATATGTGTGTAGACTGGCTGGCATATACTATAGTACCAACCATCTACACCTGTAACATAGTGTATATATATATATGTGTGTAGACTGGCTGGCATATACTATAGTACCAACCATCTACACCTGTAACATAGTGTATATATATGTGTGTAGACTGGCTGGCATACACTATAGTACCAACCATCTACACCTGTAACATAGTGTATATATATATATATGTGTGTAGACTGGCTGGCATACACTATAGTACCAACCATCTACACCTGTAACATAGTGTATATATATGTGTGTGTAGACTGGCTGGCATACACTATAGTACCAACCATCTACACCTGTAACATAGTGTATATATATATATGTGTGTAGACTGGCTGGCATACACTATAGTACCAACCATCTACACCTGTAACATAGTGTATATATATATGTGTGTAGACTGGCTGGCATACACTATAGTACCAACCATCTACACCTGTAACATAGTGTATATATATATATGTGTGTAGACTGGCTGGCATACACTATAGTACCAACCATCTACACCTGTAACATAGTGTATATATATATATATGTGTGTGTAGACTGGCTGGCATACACTATAGTACCAACCATCTGAACCTGTAACATAGTGTATATATATATATGTGTGTGTAGACTGGCTGGCATATACTATAGTACCAACCATCTACACCTGTAACATAGTGTATATATATATGTGTGTGTAGACTGGCTGGCATATACTATAGTACCAACCATCTACACCTGTAACATAGTGTATATATATATATGTGTGTAGACTGGCTGGCATATACTATAGTACCAACCATCTACACCTGTAACATAGTGTATATATATATATGTGTGTAGACTGGCTGGCATATACTATAGTACCAACCATCTACACCTGTAACATAGTGTATATATATGTGTGTAGACTGGCTGGCATACACTATAGTACCAACCATCTACACCTGTAACATAGTGTATATATGTGTGTAGACTGGCTGGCATACACTATAGTACCAACCATCTACACCTGTAACATAGTGTATATATATATATGTGTGTGTAGACTGGCTGGCATACACTATAGTACCAACCATCTACACCTGTAACATAGTGTATATATATATATGTGTGTAGACTGGCTGGCATACACTATAGTACCAACCATCTACACCTGTAACATAGTGTATATATATATATGTGTGTAGACTGGCTGGCATACACTATAGTACCAACCATCTACACCTGTAACATAGTGTATATATATATATGTGTGTAGACTGGCTGGCATACACTATAGTACCAACCATCTACACCTGTAACATAGTGTATATATATATATGTGTGTGTAGACTGGCTGGCATACACTATAGTACCAACCATCTGAACCTGTAACATAGTGTATATATATATATGTGTGTGTAGACTGGCTGGCATACACTATAGTACCAACCATCTACACCTGTAACATAGTGTATATATATATATGTGTGTAGACTGGCTGGCATACACTATAGTACCAACCATCTACACCTGTAACATAGTGTATATATATGTGTGTGTAGACTGGCTGGCATACACTATAGTACCAACCATCTACACCTGTAACATAGTGTATATATGTGTGTAGACTGGCTGGCATACACTATAGTACCAACCATCTACACCTGTAACATAGTGTATATATATATATGTGTGTAGACTGGCTGGCATACACTATAGTACCAACCATCTACACCTGTAACATAGTGTATATATATATGTGTAGACTGGCTGGCATACACTATAGTACCAACCATCTACACCTGTAACATAGTGTATATATATATATGTGTGTGTAGACTGGCTGGCATACACTATAGTACCAACCATCTACACCTGTAACATAGTGTATATATATATATGTGTGTGTAGACTGGCTGGCATACACTATAGTACCAACCATCTACACCTGTAACATAGTGTATATATATATATGTGTGTGTAGACTGGCTGGCATACACTATAGTACCAACCATCTACACCTGTAACATAGTGTATATATATATATGTGTGTGTAGACTGGCTGGCATACACTATAGTACCAACCATCTACACCTGTAACATAGTGTATATATATATATGTGTGTGTAGACTGGCTGGCATACACTATAGTACCAACCATCTACACCTGTAACATAGTGTATATATATATAATTCTGCGTTTGTTCTGCAGTTACTGATACAGTCCTAGATTGTATCTTCTCGTCCAACAATCTATTGGATAGTGACTGGAATATCTGTTCACTCAGTACATCGGCCAACTTGGGCATTACTGTTTTATGCTGTTTTAGAGCATCCATCGCTACCTGTTTTAGACTGCATATTTTTACACATTTATGCTCCTTGAGTAATATAATATTGCGGACAATACTAATATGGATTTTTGGCCCACCTTAGCCAACATTGGCCCACACATGTGACCAGATTGATGGCTTATCGGATGTGCACAAACACATACACACATTTTCTCTTCTTTAATTTGTTACCATCAATAGTAAGCAGGGCTTCTAAAATCGCCATTCTCCCGTCCAGGACCGAATTATAAACTGGCGGGCCGCTTGTAACAACCAAAATGTCATAAAAAAATCAGTCCAGAAAGTTGTTGAAAAGGCCAAGAAATCGGTAAACAAAAGCACTGGAAGTTGTAGCGAAACAAGTGCGCATGGTTCAACATTTGTAATGTTTCTATAATTCGCGGTAATTAGTATATCGCCGTATTAAGTATATTGGGGATATATGTGAAAAGATTATGTTATATTTATGTTATATTTCGGGTTTTACACCTGCACAGCACCATTTTTGGGCTATATAGAGTCAATAAAAAGTGTTTGTTGTTGTTGTTACTAGATACACCCTTGCCCATATGCCCATACTTGAATGATACATACATCAAATTTGATCAAATGCATCCCGTAGTTCAACAACTTAGGCGGTAGTACCAGTACCCGACTTTCCATCTCGATAGCGTACGTGGTCACATGACCATCAATTGACCAATGATACGTTGTAGTTGATGTGAGGTTACAGTCAGTCACAACATCGGCCTCAATAGTAAAATATTGTGAGTGTAGAATCTGAAAAACAACAGAAATCACAAAATCATATTTGTATCTTTGTATTACAGTATTCCCCTACCTGTATTCCCGGCTCATTCACGATATTCACGTACCTGTATTCCTGGCTCATTCACGATATTCCCCTACCTGTATTCCTGGCTCATTCACGATATTCACATACCAGTATTCCTAGCTCATTCACGATATTCACATACCTGTATTCCTGGCTCATTCACAATATAAACATACCTGTATTCCTGGCTCATTCACGATATTCACATACCTGTATTCCTGGCTCATTCACAATATTCACATACCTGTATTCCTGGCTCATTCACGATATTCACATACCTGTATTCCTGGCTAATTCACAGTATTCCCCTACCTGTATTCCTGGCTCATTCACAATATAAACATACCTGTATTCCTGGCTCATTCACGATATTCACATACCTGTATTCCCGGCTCATTCACGATATTCACATACCTGTATTCCCGGCTCATTCACGATATTCACATACCTGTATTCCCGGCTCATTCACAATATAAACATACCTGTATTCCTGGCTCATTCACGATATTCACATACCTGTATTCCCGGCTCATTCACGATATTCACATACCTGTATTCCCGGCTCATTCACGATATTCACATACCTGTATTCCCGGCTCATTCACAATATAAACATACCTGTATTCCTGGCTCATTCACGATATTCACATACCTGTATTCCCGGCTCATTCACGATATTCACTTCTGGTTCGTTGCAGTAGGAATGTTCCAGAATGAATAGCATCTTGTATACTGTCTGTGAACTCACTGGGTTTTTAGCCACCACTGTTATGTTATATGCTCCTTCTCTGAAGTATTTAAATCAAAACTAATGTGAAAATTCCAGTAAAAACTAACATGGAAAATCCAGTAAAACCTAACACGGAAAATCCAGTAAAAACTAACACGGAAAATCCAGTAAAAACTAACATGGAAAATCCAGTAAAACCTAACATGGAAAATCCAGTAAAAACTAACACTGAAAATCCAGTAAAAACTAACACTGAAAATCAAGTAAAAACTAACACTGAAAATCCAGTAAAAACTAACACTGAAAATCCAGTAAAAACTAACACTGAAAATCCAGTAAAAACTAACACGGAAAATCCAGTAAAAACTAACACGGAAAATCCCGCAAAAACTAACATGGAAAATCCAATAAAAACTGACACGGAAAATCCAGTAAAAACTAACATGGAAAATCCAATAAAAACTAACATGGAAAATCCAGTAAACACTAACATGGAAAATCCAGTAAAAACTAACATGGAAAATCCAGTAAAAACTAACATGGAAAATCCGTCATGGAAAATCCAGTAACATGGAAAATCCAGTAACATGGAAAATCCAGTAAAAACTAACATGGAAAATCCAGTAAACACTAACATGGAAAATCCAGTAAAAACTAACATGGAAAATCCAGTAAAAACTAACACGGAAAATCCAGTAAAACCTAACATGGAAAATCCAATAAAAACTATCCAGTAAAACCTAACATGGAAAATCCAATAAAAACTAACATGGAAAATCCAGTAAACACTAACATGGAAAATCCAGTAAAAACTAACATGGAAAATCCAGTAAAAACTAACATGGAAAATCCGTCATGGAAAATCCAGTAACATGGAAAATCCAGTAAAAACTAACATGGAAAATCCAGTAAAAACTAACATGGAAAATCCAGTAAACACTAACATGGAAAATCCAGTAAAAACTAACATGGAAAATTATGCATCGGAGTGGCTTTTGTGACGGCGTTTGTTTATTTATTTTACAACGATTGCGAAACAAGCTGTAACAACTTATATTAATCACATTATGACAGCATATTTGTGGTCAATTGTGTGGGAGGAAACCGGAGTATCCGGAGAAAACCCACCTGTCCAATCTGGCAACCACACATACACATGTCCCCTACCAGCATTGTTCACAAACTGAACATGGGTGAGAGGCAAGTGATACACATGCTCCCTACCAGCATTGTTCACAAACTGAACATGGGTGAGAGGCAAGTGATACACATGTCCCCTGCCAGCATTGTTCACAAACTGAATATGGGTGAGAGGCAAGTGATAGTCACTCAATGATGTTAGCCACCCAACAATGGAACACCACTGATCATACTGTATAATGTTGAGCTTCATAATAATTGCATCTAACAGGTACAGATTGCTAGCTTGATTGAAACAAATGCTTATTAATATATTAGATAAAACGCTCTAGTGACCTCATTCCTGATGGAATCCATCACCATGAGTGAGAGAGAAGAGACCTCATTCCTGATGGAATCCATCACCATGAGGGAGAGAAGAGAAGGGGAAACGTGGAATTAAGAGTCTCCGTGATTTTAGTAGGGCTCAAACTGACAACCCTCGGATACGATGCATACACCATATCCATTACACCACAGAGACTCGAACTGACAACCCTCGGATACGATGCATACACAATATCCATTACACCACAGAGACTTGAACTGACAACCCTCGGATACGATGCATACACCATATCCATTACACCACAGAGACTTGAACTGACAACCCTCGGATACGATGCATACACAATATCCATTACACCACAGAGACTCGAACTGACAACCCTCGGATACGAAGAGTACACTGTATCGATTATACCACATAGGCTCGAACTGACAACCCTAGGCTACAAGGTGGACACCATATCCATTACACAACAGAGACTCGAACTGACAACCCTAGGCTACATGGTGGACATGCATTTTAACATGGAGAGTATCTTGGAATACTTATGGCAGACTGTACAACAAACCTAGTATATATGTGCTCTATCTCCACCATGTTGGTAAGAACCTTGTGTGTACCATCCCCAAAGGTCCACGTCAAATTCACATCCGTTCCGCTGTATGCATAATGTATGAATCTGATTGGTCTATTCACCAGCCTGTCAACTGTGTTTCCATGGACAACAATTTCGGAGATGATGATTGGCTCGTAGACGTAGATATCCACCGAGGCAGAGGTAACCTTACCGATGGCATTATAGGCGGTCACTGTTGCTGTACACCTGCAAATTATAGCTAACTTTAACAATAGCCCACAGTACAATTAATCTTATGCCAGATGTCAATCAAAAGAAGACAGGTACTTGATTATCCAATAAAAGTCAAGTAGAAGTACAAGTTTACCACTGACAATACAGTAATTTTGATTAGCATCAGAGGTCCAATAGAAACAATTAGGACATGTTATCTCGGCTCTGGTGTAGCTAATTATACATATGCACAGCGCTTATTCTAGGTCAGAATTTTTGGGAGAAGTGAGAAAGCACACGATTGCACCTTTCAATGATGATATTTAATACTCGCTTTATAATGAGCCAGTGTATCTTACTGGACAAAATTTGGTATGAAAATTGTAATTTTTTATATATATTTTTTATTTTAGGGGGCGAAATCAGGGTCCCTCGGACGATTGTTACTAATGTCATATCACACAGAGCTTATGTGTAAGGTATTAACGGACATGTTTGTTTGCAAACATGTGCACCTTGTATGGGGTTAAATATTTCATCTCGAATGTCTCAAACTTCTTTTCGAAAAATTCAAATCAACAATTTATTATTTTAATGCACATGTTTTTACTTCCGTCTGTTTGAAAATATATACAACTATTAAATTGATTACACACTATTGCTGCTGATAGTCAGTAGTTCATTTGATAGTAACTTAATATTGCGGATTAACAGCACATGCAATTATAGTCAAACATCATTCCCTTGAACCCACTTAACCTGGTCCCCGGCAATAATCTCTACATCAAACATCATTCCCTTGAACCCACTTAACCTGGTCCCAGCAATAATCTCTACATCATTCCCTTGAACCCACTTAACCTGGTCCCAGCAATAATCTCTACATCAAACATCATTCCCTTGAACCCACTTAACCTGGTCCCCGGCAATAATCTCTACATCAAACATCATTCCCTTGAACCCACTTAACCTGGTCCCAGCAATAATCTCTACATCATTCCCTTGAACCCACTTAACCTGGTCCCAGCAATAATCTCTACATCAAACATCATTCCCTTGAACCCACTTAACCTGGTCCCCGGCAATAATCTCTATACCATTCCCTTGAACCCACTTAACCTGGTCCCAGCAATAATCTCTACACCATTCCCTTGAACCCACTTAACCTGGTCCCAGCAATAATCTCTACACCATTCCCTCGAACCCACTTAACCTGGTCCCAGCAATAATCTCTACATCAAACATCATTCCCTTGAACCCACTTAACATGGTCCCCGGCAATAATCTCTACATCATTCCCTTGAACCCATTTAACCTGGTCCCAGCAATAATCTCTACATCAAACATCATTCCCTGGAACCCACTTAACATGGTCCCAGCAATAATCTCTACATCAAACATCATTCCCTGGAACCCACTTAACCTGGTCCCGGCAATAATCTCTACATCAAACATCATTCCCTTGAACCCACTTAACCTGGTCCTGGCAATAATCTCTACATCAAACATCATTCCCTGGAACCCACTTAACCTGGTCCCGGCAATAATCTCTACATCAAACATCATTCCCTGGAACCCACTTAACATGGTCCTGGCAATAATCTCTACATCAAACATCATTCCCTTGAACCCACTTAACCTGGTCCTGGCAATAATATCTACATCAAACATCATTCCCTGGAACCCACTTAACCTGGTCCTGGCAATAATATCTACATCAAACATCATTCCCTGGAACACACTTAACCTGGTCCTGGCAATAATCTCTACATCAAACATCATTCCCTGGAACCCACTTAACATGGTCCTGGCAATAATCTCTACATCATTCCATTGAACCCACTTAACCTGGTCCCGGCAATAATCTCTACATCATTCCCTTGAACCCACTTAACCTGGTCCCAGCAATAATCTCTACATCAAACATCATTCCCTTGAACCCACTTAACCTGGTCCCCGGCAATAATCTCTACATCAAACATCATTCCCTCGAACCCACTTAACCTGGTCCCGGCAATAATCTCTACATCAAACATCATTCCCTTGAACACACTTAACATGGTCCCCGGCAATAATCTCTACATCATTGCCTTGAACCTACTTAACATGGTCCCCGGCAATAATCTACATCATTCCCTTGAACCCACTTAACCTGGTCCTGGCAATAATCTCTACATCATTCCCTTGAACCCACTTAACCTGGTCCCGGCAATAATCTCTACATCAAACATCATTCCCTTGAACCCACTTAACATGGTCCCCGGCAATAATCTCTACATCAAACATCATTCCCTTGAACACACTTAACATGGTCCCCGGCAATAATCTCTACATCATTGCCTTGAACCCACTTAGCATGGTCCCCGGCAATAAGCTCTACATCATTCCCTTGAACCCACTTAACCTGGTCCCGGCAATAATCTCTACATCATTCCCTTGAACCCACTTAACCTGGTCCCGGCAATAATCTCTACATCAAACATCATTCCCTTGAACCCACTTAACATGGTCCCCGGCAATAATCTCTACATCATTCCCTTGAACCCACTTAACCTGGTCCCAGCAATAATCTCTACATCAAACATCATTCCCTTGAACCCACTTAACCTGGTCCCCGGCAATAATCTCTACATCAAACATCATTCCCTTGAACCCACTTAACCTGGTCCCAGCAATAATCTCTACATCAAACATCATTCCCTTGAACCCACTTAACCTGGTCCCCGGCAATAATCTCTACATCAAACATCATTCCCTCGAACCCACTTAACCTGGTCCCCGGCAATAATCTCTACATCAAACATCATTCCCTTGAACCCACTTAACATGGTCCTAGCAATAATCTCTACATCATTCCCTTGAACCCACTTAACATGGTCCCAGCAATAATATCTACATCATTCCCTTGAACCCACTTAACCTGGTCCCGGCAATAATCTCTACATCAAACATCATTCCCTTGAACCCACTTACATGGTCCCCGGCAATAATCTCTACATCAAACATCATTCCCTTGAACCCACTTAACCTGGTCCCAGCAATAATCTCTACATCAAACATCATTCCCTTGAACCCACTTAACCTGGTCCCGGCAATAATCTCTACATCAAACATCATTCCCTTGAACACACTTAACATGGTCCCCAGCAATAATCTCTACATCATTGCCTTGAACCCACTTAACATGGTCCCCGGCAATAATCTCTACATCATTCCCTTGAACCCACTTAACCTGGTCCCGGCAATAATCTCTACATCATTCCCTTGAACCCACTTAACCTGGTCCCGGCAATAATCTCTACATCAAACATCATTCCCTTGAACCCACTTAACATGGTCCCAGCAATAATATCTACATCATTCCCTTGAACCCACTTAACCTGGTCCCGGCAATAATCTCTACATCAAACATCATTCCCTTGAACCCACTTACATGGTCCCCGGCAATAATCTCTACATCAAACATCATTCCCTTGAACCCACTTAACCTGGTCCCAGCAATAATCTCTACATCAAACATCATTCCCTTGAACCCACTTAACCTGGTCCCGGCAATAATCTCTACATCAAACATCATTCCCTTGAACACACTTAACATGGTCCCCAGCAATAATCTCTACATCATTGCCTTGAACCCACTTAACATGGTCCCCGGCAATAATCTCTACATCATTCCCTTGAACCCACTTAACCTGGTCCCGGCAATAATCTCTACATCATTCCCTTGAACCCACTTAACCTGGTCCCGGCAATAATCTCTACATCAAACATCATTCCCTTGAACCCACTTAACCTGGTCCCGGCAATAATCTCTACATCAAACATCATTCCCTTGAACCCACTTAACATGGTCCCCGGCAATAATCTCTACATCATTCCCTTGAACCCACTTAACCTGGTCCCAGCAATAATCTCTACATCATTCCCTCGAACCCACTTAACCGGGTCCCAGCAATAATCTCTACATCATTCCCTTGAACCCACTTAACCTGGTCCCAGCAATAATCTCTACATCATTCCCTTGAACCCACTTAACCTGGTCCCAGCAATAATCTCTACATCAAACATCATTCCCTCGAACCCACTTAACCTGGTCCCGGCAATAAACTCTACATCAAACATCATTCCCTTGAACCCACTTAACATGGTCCCGGCAATAATCTCTACATCATTATATATTTCCAACCGTAATAATTCAAGCACAGATAACTGATCTATTCAACCACATTGCTGGTACCGCGATATTCAATTAGCACCTTTGGCTCAATCAGCCATTCTCACGTTGATTGACATGTCCTTTATTTGTACATAGCGTGTATATTATTACACATCATGAAATTGCCAATAATTTATTTAATTAATGATTTTCTCTCAAGGTGGCATGTCCCCCCCCCCCCCCGTGTAATTATCTATCTATCTTCCGCTAATGTCGAACCCCTCGTGGGGACGTAGACATGTGCATAGAAAACATATTACTCACTTATTTGAGTTAAAGAGGGGTAGTTAAAGTATCTGAATATACACAACCGATTTCTTCCTCGAGTACTAAATTTTTCATTGTAGCATTCACATATACACCGAAAACGTATTAAGACCGAACAGAATTGTTTCGTGATCATTTCGGAATCGGCTAGTCATTTCACATATATACTGAAGTTGATCAGTAGTCCATTAGAACCAAATCCTACTGATCACAACTCTGAGCAACTTAGCGAAGGACATGACTACAGTGAGATAGCTAAGTCAGCTACAGAAAAACAAAACAAAAATTAGATAAACAAAAATGTTGGAGACAAAATATATATGAACGGTCTGAAATAAATCTCAGATATCACCTAAATGTTTAAAATTCAACAGAATACAAATTTATTTTAGCTCGATTGCGAAACAAGTTATTTCAACTTATATAAATCACTCTCGAGACCTCATTCCTGATGGAATCCATCGCCACGAGGGAGAGAGAAGAGGCAAAGTGGAATTTAAATGCCTTGCCTAAGGGCACAATCGTAACGGCTCCAGTGGGGCTCGAACTCCGGACCTTTCGCACCTGAAGCGAACACGCATCCACTGCGCTATCACGACTTCCACTGTCACAGAATACATTATCTGGCTACCAGGAAAAGGCCGACCGCTTAGACAGAAGCAGCGCAGATGAACATGCCCAACCTTGAGAGATGGATATATTGTATACATACAACAATAAAAAGTAAACATCTATGCACAATTTCTAAACATCATGGGTCACTCAAGATATACTTACTATGCTCGACTCCAATGACCCATAAACTCGAGCAAATCACAGGCCCGATCACTTTGAGGCAACACAAACTGAGTGCAAAAGATCACTCAAGATTGACTATGCTCGACTCAAACAAATATTCACGGGCCCGACGAATTTAACCCTTTCCCCCTTAGAAGCGCCTCTCGATGCCAATGCCTATTGACATAGATCGACACATTAGTAGTCAAACAAGCTATAATAAAGATCGGAACAACCCAAAATAATTCCTAGTAACCTCCATGAAGGTGGAGTAGGCAAGTTCACAGCTTATCCATTGTGTACGATTGGTAAATTACATGTATGAAATAAAACTACATCTATGGGGGAAAGGGTTAAGGCCTCATAATTTGACTGTAAGACACTTACTCTCCCGGGACTAGGAATGTGTATGGTACAGTGCTCTGTCTAGAGCTGTAGTTTTTCGTCCCTCCAATGGTTCTGCCCCGCCCCTGGGATCTTGAGGGGGTCTTAAATGTCCATTGGTAATTACTGACGATGTTTGGGTAGTCTGGTGTGACGACTGCCCTATAATACATCTCTTGGTCTACAGCTATCACCTGGCTTTCTGTTATCAGCTCAACACCTGTAACACAACCTCATCTAGCAGGATATTTTACACGTCATATATTTGGAAACTTTAAATAGGGTGAATAAAACATCAGCGATATATCTATCTATGGCACGACCAAACGAAAAACGTCAGCGATATATCTATGGCACGACCAAACGAAAAACATCAGCGATATATCTATGGCACGACTAAACGAAAAACATCAGCGATATATCTATCTATGGCACGACTAAACGAAAAACATCAGCGATATATCTATCTATGGCACGACTAAACGAAAAACGTCAGCGATATATCTATGGCACGACCAAACGAAAAACATCAGCGATATATCTATGGCACGACCAAACGAAAACGTTAACTAGTTACGTTGATGATTGAGTTATTCAGAACGTACTGCGACTCGATTTAAGTTGCAGACTATTTTGGCACCAAAATGACATGTTTCCCGTCACAATTCCAAATTAGGTACGAATCAAAGAGAATTGTGGGATAGATTTACCAGCAAACTCGTTTGTTTGCCTCCGTTGTCATGGTTGGCAACTCTTAATTGAAGGCAAACTATTCTTTGCAATGTTAAAATCTACTTCTGGTTCTCGTGTTTTCTTGGAATTCCAAGAAGTGCTCAAGGCATGTTTTTACTCATTTTTCTTTTTCTCGTATATGCTTTAACTAATTTATTAGGAAATAATTCCAAATTCCCAAATTAGTGAAATTCTAGATTTACAATAGGGCAACCATCTTCGTTAATGTTCCTTTCTGTCACATCTGTTTCCATCAGATATGATTTTGAGAATTTGAGAAGTTCAAATGAAAATAAAACTGCTAAAAGTGTCTACTGTATATTTGTGTGAATTTACGCTGCTTTTAGCAACATAAATGTGAGCTTTTATTGCTTTCACCAGTCTTGTAGCCAATGATTGATTTTGTAGTCAAACACAAATCACACTGGATAGGAGGTATTGACACTTTAAAATCTCTAACATTCAAGCTTTCTGATTGGCTGAGTGCAAATCTCAATCAGCCAATCATTACACTTGAACTGGTGTGCGAGACAGTTGGAAAGTGTCGTAACACCTCTGGAGTCTGAAGTGCCGTCCACACTCGCCTATAAGACGATCCCCACCCCCACATTTTGGTCCTGAAATCTGTTGGTTTTTGGCATATAGGACGGGTTGATATAAAGGACACCAGACAATGTATAAATTGCATGTTGGTCCATTGCAAGTTCACAGACGGATCTGTAGTCCAGTGGTAACATGCTGGATTGGTAATCCAGGGATCGCAGGTTCGATCCCCCGTCTGACCCTAATAAAATTAACAGTCTTTCAGATGGGACGTTAAGCCGAGGTCTCGTGTCGGTGCTTTACACCGTGCACCTAAAAGAACCAGAGGAGATTCTGTAATGGGTCTCTGTATCATTGCACTATCCTCCAAAAATCTAAAATGACTAATATCTTCAGGCGGCGTCGCTCATATGGGCAACTGGTAGCGACGATAAATAAACGTAAAACACACATGCAAGTTGAAGACTTTTTCAGTGTCCCGAGTTCATTCTTTCTAAAATGGAATTATGGATACCATTTAACACATTTAAAAATAATTTTTATTTTTTTTATAACTCATTTATACGAATGGAAACAACCACTTTGAGACCATAATCTGGTGGTAAAAAACTTGTCATATAGGCAAGTATTGATGGTAATAAATATCACATTACCTTGTATTTCAAAGTTGATATAGACCTTGACAGAGCGGGCGAGAGCATGCACTTTGTTACGAGCCCTCACATACACGGTCCTTACTCCAGCAGACATGTACTGGTGACTGATCTCAGCACCTGTAAAATCATAGTAGATCCTGAATCAGGTATAACTACATACACGGTCCTTACTCCAGCAGACATGTACTGGTGACTGATCTCAGCACCTGTAAAATCATAGTAGATCCTGAATCAGGTATAACTACATACACAGTCCTTACTCCAGCAGACATGTACTGGTGACTGATCTCAGCACCTGTAAAATCATAGTAGATTCTGAATCAGGTATAACTACATACACAGTCCTTACTCCAGCAGACATGTACTGGTGACTGATCTCAGCACCTGTAAAATCATAGTAGATCCTGAATCAGGTATAACTACATACATGGTCCTTACTCCAGCAGACATGTACTGGTGACTGATCCCTGCACCTGTAAAATCATAGTAGATCCTGAATCAGGTATAACTACATACACAGTCCTTACTCCAGCAGACATGTACTGGTGACTGATCTCAGCACCTGTAAAATCATAGTAGATTCTGAATCAGGTATAACTACATACACAGTCCTTACTCCAGCAGACATGTACTGGTGACTGATCTCAGCACCTGTAAAATCATAGTAGATCCTGAATCAGGTATAACTACATACACAGTCCTTACTCCAGCAGACATGTACTGGTGACTGATCTCAGCACCTGTAAAATCATAGTAGATCCTGAATCAGGTATAACTACATACACAGTCCTTACTCCAGCAGACATGTACTGGTGACTGATCCTGCACCTGTAAAATCATAGTAGATCCTGAATCATGTATAACTACATACAGTCCTTACTCCAGCAGACATGTACTGGTGACTGATCTCAGCACCTGTAAAATCATAGTAGATCCTGAATCAGGTATAACTACATACACGGTCCTTACTCCAGCAGACATGTACTGGTGACTGATCTCAGCACCTGTAAAATCATAGTAGATCCTGAATCAGGTATAACTACATACACAGTCCTTACTCCAGCAGACATGTACTGGTGACTGATCTCAGCACCTGTAAAAATAGTAGATTCTGAATCAGGTATAACTACATACACAGTCCTTACTCCAGCAGACATGTACTGGTGACTGATCTCAGCACCTGTAAAATCATAGTAGATCCTGAATCAGGTATAACTACATACATGGTCCTTACTCCAGCAGACATGTACTGGTGACTGATCCCTGCACCTGTAAAATCATAGTAGATCCTGAATCAGGTATAACTACATACACAGTCCTTACTCCAGCAGACATGTACTGGTGACTGATCTCAGCACCTGTAAAATCATAGTAGATTCTGAATCAGGTATAACTACATACACAGTCCTTACTCCAGCAGACATGTACTGGTGACTGATCTCAGCACCTGTAAAATCATAGTAGATCCTGAATCAGGTATAACTACATACACAGTCCTTACTCCAGCAGACATGTACTGGTGACTGATCTCAGCACCTGTAAAATCATAGTAGATCCTGAATCAGGTTATTATACTACATACACAGTCCTTACTCCAGCAGACATGTACTGGTGACTGATCCTGCACCTGTAAAATCATAGTAGATCCTGAATCATGTATAACTACATACAGTCCTTACTCCAGCAGACATGTACTGGTGACTGATCTCAGCACCTGTAAAATCATAGTAGATCCTGAATCAGGTATAACTACATACACGGTCCTTACTCCAGCAGACATGTACTGGTGACTGATCTCAGCACCTGTAAAATCATAGTAGATCCTGAATCAGGTATAACTACATACACAGTCCTTACTCCAGCAGACATGTACTGGTGACTGATCTCAGCACCTGTAAAATCATAGTAGATTCTGAATCAGGTATAACTACATACACAGTCCTTACTCCAGCAGACATATACTGGTGACTGATCTCAGCACCTGTAAAATCATAGTAGATCCTGAATCAGGTATAACTACATACATGGTCCTTACTCCAGCAGACATGTACTGGTGACTGATCCCTGCACCTGTAAAATCATAGTAGATCCTGAATCAGGTATAACTACATACACAGTCCTTACTCCAGCAGACATGTACTGGTGACTGATCTCAGCACCTGTAAAATCATAGTAGATTCTGAATCAGGTATAACTACATACACAGTCCTTACTCCAGCAGACATGTACTGGTGACTGATCTCAGCACCTGTAAAATCATAGTAGATCCTGAATCAGGTATAACTACATACACAGTCCTTACTCCAGCAGACATGTACTGGTGACTGATCTCAGCACCTGTAAAATCATAGTAGATTCTGAATCAGGTATAACTACATACACAGTCCTTACTCCAGCAGACATGTACTGGTGACTGATCTCAGCACCTGTAAAATCATAGTAGATCCTGAATCAGGTATAACTACATACAGTCCTTACTCCAGCAGACATGTACTGATGACTGATCTCAGCACCTGTAAAATCATAGTAGATCCTGAATCAGGTATAACTACATACATGGTCCTTACTCCAGCAGTCATGTACTGGTGACTGATATCTGCACCTGTAAAATCATGGCAGATCCTGAATCCGGTATAACTACATACACAGTCCTTACTCCAGCAGACATGTACTGGTGACTGATCTCAGCACCTGTAAAATCATAGTAGATCCTGAATCAGGTATAACTACATACACAGTCCTTACTCCAGCAGACATGTACTGGTGACTGATCTCAGCACCTGTAAAATCATAGTAGATCCTGAATCAGGTATAACTACATACACAGTCCTTACTCCAGCAGACATGTACTGGTGACTGATCTCTGCACCTGTAAAATCATGGCAGATCCTGAATCAGGTATAACTACATACACGGTCCTTACTCCAGCAGACATGTACTGGTGACTGATCTCAGCACCTGTAAAATCATAGTAGATCCTGAATCAGGTATAACTACATACACAGTCCTTACTCCAGCAGACATGTACTGGTGACTGATCTCAGCACCTGTAAAATCATAGTAGATCCTGAATCAGGTATGACTACATACACAGTCCTTACTCCAGCAGACATGTACTGGTGACTGATCTCAGCACCTGTAAAATCATAGTAGATCCTGAATCAGGTATAACTACATACATGGTCCTTACTCCAGCAGTCATGTACTGGTGACTGATATCTGCACCTGTAAAATCATGGCAGATCCTGAATCATGTATAACTACATACACAGTCCTTACTCCAGCAGACATGTACTGGTGACTGATCTCAGCACCTGTAAAATCATAGTAGATCCTGAATCAGGTATGACTACATACACAGTCCTTACTCCAGCAGACATGTACTGGTGACTGATATCTGCACCTGTAAAATCATAGTAGATCCTGAATCAGGTATAACTACATACACGGTCCTTACTCCAGCAGTCATGTACTGGTGACTGATCCCTGCACCTGTAAAATCATATATAACTACATACATGGTCCTTACTCCAGCAGTCATGTACTGGTGACTGATATCTGCACCTGTAAAATCATGGCAGATCCTGAATCAGGTATAACTACATACATGGTCCTTACTCCAGCAGACATGTACTGGTGACTGATATCTGCACCTGTAAAACCATGGCAGATCCTGAATCAGGTATAACTACATACATGGTCCTTACTCCAGCAGTCATGTACTGGTGACTGATATCTGCACCTGTAAAATCATAGTAGATCCTGAATCAGGTATAACTACATACACAGTCCTTACTCCAGCAGACATGTACTGGTGACTGATCTCAGCACCTGTAAAATCATAGTAGATTCTGAATCAGGTATAACTACATACACAGTCCTTACTCCAGCAGACATGTACTGGTGACTGATCTCAGCACCTGTAAAATCATAGTAGATCCTGAATCAGGTATAACTACATACATGGTCCTTACTCCAGCAGACATGTACTGGTGACTGATCCCTGCACCTGTAAAATCATAGTAGATCCTGAATCAGGTATAACTACATACACAGTCCTTACTCCAGCAGACATGTACTGGTGACTGATCTCAGCACCTGTAAAATCATAGTAGATTCTGAATCAGGTATAACTACATACACAGTCCTTACTCCAGCAGACATGTACTGGTGACTGATCTCAGCACCTGTAAAATCATAGTAGATCCTGAATCAGGTATAACTACATACACAGTCCTTACTCCAGCAGACATGTACTGGTGACTGATCTCAGCACCTGTAAAATCATAGTAGATCCTGAATCAGGTTAGTTATACTACATACACAGTCCTTACTCCAGCAGACATGTACTGGTGACTGATCCTGCACCTGTAAAATCATAGTAGATCCTGAATCATGTATAACTACATACAGTCCTTACTCCAGCAGACATGTACTGGTGACTGATCTCAGCACCTGTAAAATCATAGTAGATCCTGAATCAGGTATAACTACATACACGGTCCTTACTCCAGCAGACATGTACTGGTGACTGATCTCAGCACCTGTAAAATCATAGTAGATCCTGAATCAGGTATAACTACATACACAGTCCTTACTCCAGCAGACATGTACTGGTGACTGATCTCAGCACCTGTAAAATCATAGTAGATACTGAATCAGGTATAACTACATACACAGTCCTTACTCCAGCAGACATGTACTGGTGACTGATCTCAGCACCTGTAAAATCATAGTAGATCCTGAATCAGGTATAACTACATACATGGTCCTTACTCCAGCAGACATGTACTGGTGACTGATCCCTGCACCTGTAAAATCATAGTAGATCCTGAATCAGGTATAACTACATACACAGTCCTTACTCCAGCAGACATGTACTGGTGACTGATCTCAGCACCTGTAAAATCATAGTAGATTCTGAATCAGGTATAACTACATACACAGTCCTTACTCCAGCAGACATGTACTGGTGACTGATCTCAGCACCTGTAAAATCATAGTAGATCCTGAATCAGGTATAACTACATACACAGTCCTTACTCCAGCAGACATGTACTGGTGACTGATCTCAGCACCTGTAAAATCATAGTAGATCCTGAATCAGGTATAACTACTACATACACAGTCCTTACTCCAGCAGACATGTACTGGTGACTGATCCTGCACCTGTAAAATCATAGTAGATCCTGAATCATGTATAACTACATACAGTCCTTACTCCAGCAGACATGTACTGATGACTGATCTCAGCACCTGTAAAATCATAGTAGATCCTGAATCAGGTATAACTACATACATGGTCCTTACTCCAGCAGTCATGTACTGGTGACTGATATCTGCACCTGTAAAATCATGGCAGATCCTGAATCCGGTATAACTACATACACAGTCCTTACTCCAGCAGACATGTACTGGTGACTGATCTCAGCACCTGTAAAATCATAGTAGATCCTGAATCAGGTATAACTACATACACAGTCCTTACTCCAGCAGACATGTACTGGTGACTGATCTCAGCACCTGTAAAATCATAGTAGATCCTGAATCAGGTATAACTACATACACAGTCCTTACTCCAGCAGACATGTACTGGTGACTGATCTCTGCACCTGTAAAATCATGGCAGATCCTGAATCAGGTATAACTACATACACGGTCCTTACTCCAGCAGACATGTACTGGTGACTGATCTCAGCACCTGTAAAATCATAGTAGATCCTGAATCAGGTATAACTACATACACAGTCCTTACTCCAGCAGACATGTACTGGTGACTGATCTCAGCACCTGTAAAATCATAGTAGATCCTGAATCAGGTATGACTACATACACAGTCCTTACTCCAGCAGACATGTACTGGTGACTGATCTCAGCACCTGTAAAATCATAGTAGATCCTGAATCAGGTATAACTACATACATGGTCCTTACTCCAGCAGTCATGTACTGGTGACTGATATCTGCACCTGTAAAATCATGGCAGATCCTGAATCATGTATAACTACATACACAGTCCTTACTCCAGCAGACATGTACTGGTGACTGATCTCAGCACCTGTAAAATCATAGTAGATCCTGAATCAGGTATGACTACATACACAGTCCTTACTCCAGCAGACATGTACTGGTGACTGATATCTGCACCTGTAAAATCATAGTAGATCCTGAATCAGGTATAACTACATACACGGTCCTTACTCCAGCAGTCATGTACTGGTGACTGATCCCTGCACCTGTAAAATCATATATAACTACATACATGGTCCTTACTCCAGCAGTCATGTACTGGTGACTGATATCTGCACCTGTAAAATCATGGCAGATCCTGAATCAGGTATAACTACATACATGGTCCTTACTCCAGCAGACATGTACTGGTGACTGATATCTGCACCTGTAAAACCATGGCAGATCCTGAATCAGGTATAACTACATACATGGTCCTTACTCCAGCAGTCATGTACTGGTGACTGATATCTGCACCTGTAAAATCATAGTAGATCCTGAATCAGGTATAACTACATACACAGTCCTTACTCCAGCAGTCATGTACTGGTGACTGATCCTGCACCTGTAACATCATGGTAGATCCTGAATCAGGTATAACTACATACACAGTCCTTACTCCAGCAGACATGTACTGGTGACTGATCCCTGCACCTGTAAAATCATATATAACTACATACACAGTCCTTACTCCAGCAGACATGTACTGGGTAGATCCTGAATCATGCATATTGTAAGGATGCTATATACCACATTTGGAAACAATCCTACTATTTTTACTATTGGTTCATGAGAAGAGTCGCTTGAAGGTTTTATATTAAGTTGACCTAGTGACCTAGATTTCACCCCATTTACCAAATGTTGTAAGGACACTACATACCACATTTGCCAAACTTCCTACAATTGGTTCATGAGAAAGAGATATATGTCACTTGATGGTTTTACATTAAGTTGACCTCGTGACCTAGTTTTGGTTCTTAGTAACAAACTTGATAGAAAATGTTGTAAGGACACTACATACCATATTTGCCAAACTTTCTACAATTGGTTCATGAGAAAATGTTGTTTAGATGTTTTCCATTACGTTGATATAGTGATATAGTTTTCACCCCATTTACCACATTTGAACAAAACTTGGTAGAGGCTGTTGTAAGGATGTGTTACATACAAAATAATTCCTACCATTTGTTCATTAGAAGAGTCGTTTAGATGCAATATGCCATAGACATTGGCAAAAGCTCATCTCACAGAGCTTGTTATTTTTACTCTTAAAATATTTCCGTTTTTAACAAGAATTAAAACGTGCTAATATTTTTCATAAATCTACCGTCTGCTTGAGCGGTCACAAATTCACCAACATGCTACCATCTTTAGTATATTTTCATTTCCAACGACTGTGAGTTAGGAATTGGTGCCCAAATGTATTAACACTCAAAAAATGTGCAAAGAATCTCCAAAACAGAATCTAATCTACAGCATGAATGTTATTATGTTATATTTTCGGGTTTTACGCCTGCATCAGCACCATTTTGGGCTATATCGCCGGCGGGCAGTTTACCTAACAACACCTTTCCTGGGCAGGCTCCAGCGGTTAACCAGTACTTGGGTGCACCAACCTCCGTAAGAAACTGCCAACTTTTTCATATAAATGAGACACGGTCTGAGCGGGGCTCGAACCCGTGACCATCAGTGATGATAGGTTACAGTGGTATACAAGTCAGCGACCTTAACCACTCGACCACGGAGGCGGACATACTACAGCATGAATGATCTAACCAGGAGCTATAATTGTATAGTAAATATAGGAGAATATACACACACACACACACACACATTACTCTTAGAACTAATACTGTGATAACTAAATTACCTTTTTATATCTACTGAGAAAATTACACATTATATAAAAGCACATATCATTCTGTGATATATGGTGATTTGCCGTCTCCCGCCATATTAAATCTACTCATCAATTTCTATCTTTCCACATAATTCTAGCTTGCAGAGGATAATGGTCCATACAATGTACAAGGTCTGATTGTTTTATCGGAATGGTCTGACAGTACTTTACTAATCAAGTTAAGACTCGGTATTCTAACATGATTCGGCATTTTGTCTGTATACGCATAGAAGGAATTTACCGTGCTTAACCCTTTCAACACCACAGACCTCTAAATAGGCTTACAAAAAGTGTAGATCCAGATGAGCCGGCTCGTGACGAGCTGTCTCATCAGGATCTGCACTTTTTGCCAGTAATATTACTATTTTTAGACATAATTACCCATTTTGATAAATGAACTTGTCCAAATGTGATTTTCTGATTCATTTATTGGTTTAAGAATATCATGGACAAGTCCATGTCAGTTACTTGGTGTTGAATGGGTTAAATCTGCAATAGAACACGGCTAGAGCCAGTCTGTTTTATGGCTGTTGAATTTTGCTCCTCCCAATAAAAAAATTTTTTTATTCATGGATGAAAATCATGTGACGTAAACAAATCGTAGTGAAAATACAAAATGGGAAATTCTGAAGAAAGGCTACAGTTTCACAGCTACCTGCAGCAGGTGCAATTTCAAAACAAGTAGATTAAGAGGAGACTGGAGAATCATTGGGCATTTTCTTGGCAGAGGGGCTGTAGGCCTGCATGGTTAATTCCTATGCACCAGAACTCTTAACAGTGTTTTAGTTGCCGATAAACAACGGCAAGACAAATATTATACATTATAGATTTATGCAAAGGGCATAGAAACAGTTTGTACCCATTTATTCTCAGGTTTAACGATGAAAATAAGAGCAGGTCAATCAATCCAACAAAATGGCCAAATGCATAAATTATTCCAATGCAGGCAGGCAAAAAGTTAAAACCACTAGATAATGCTTAACACTTAACTACTTATCCACTGCATGATAGCTAAATGGCTGTCATTTGTATGCAGATATAATAGTATATTAACCTAAATCTCTATGTAGTCCCAGTAATATCAATGAGGTGGGATAGATATGGTGACTACTTATACACTGTATGATAGCTAAAGGGCTGGCGTTTGTACGGAGATATAATAGTATATTAACCTAAATCTCTATGACACCCCAGTAATATCTATGGAGGTGGGATAGATATGGTGACTACTTATCCACTGCATGATAGCTAAATGGCTGTCGTTTGTATGGAAATATAATACTATATTAACCTAAATCTCTATGTAGTCCCAGTAATATCTATGGAGGTGGGATAGATATGGCGACTACTTATCCACTGCATGATAGCTAAATGGCTGTCGTTTGTATGGAAATATAATACTATATTAACCTAAATCTCTATGTAGTCCCAGTAATATCTATGGAGGTGGGATAGATATGGCGACTACTTATCCACTGCATGATAGCTAAATGGCTGTCGTTTGTATGGAAATATAATAGTATATTAACCTAAATCTCTATGTAGTCCCAGTAATATCTATGGAGGTGGGATAGATATGGCGACTACTTATCCACTGCATGATAGCTAAATGGCTGTCGTTTGTATGGAGATATAATAGTATATTAACCTAAATCTCTATGTAGTCCCAGTAATATCTATGGAGGTGGGATAGATATGGCGACTACTTATCCACTGCATGATAGCTAAATGGCTGTCGTTTGTATGGAGATATAATAGTATATTAACCTAAATCTCTATGTAGTCCCAGTAATATCTATGGAGGTGGGATAGATATGGCGACTACTTATCCACTGCATGATAGCTAAATGGCTGTCGTTTGTATGGAGATATAATAGTATATTAACCTAAATCTCTATGTAGTCCCAGTAATATCTATGGAGGTGGGATAGATATGGCGACTACTTATCCACTGCATGATAGCTAAATGGCTGTCGTTTGTATGGAAATATAATACTATATTAACCTAAATCTCATGTAGTCCCAGTAATATCTATGGAGGTGGGATAGATATGGCGACTACTTATCCACTGCATGACAGCTAAAGGGCTGACGTTTGTATGGAGACATAATTGTATATGAACCTAAATCTCTATGAAGGAAAGGGTTAAAGCAGTGTTCATTGCTTACCGGGTAGCTAAATAAATATATCTAGCTGGACAAAAACAATAGGAAGACACACTCTCTACACACACTTTATATCAAGTAAAGCTACCTTTCTTAACAAGGTCTGTCTGATCACCAAGCTTCCAATCAAACATTACATCGGTTCCCGACTTCACTTGCGCACACATGCTGACCAGCTCTCCAACTTTACCAGCGTACCGCGTGAACCTCTCACCCCGCAACTCTTTACAGAACTGCAGGTCAATCGGCGGCTCCTGAACCCAGAATGAGGCTGGTAGCCGGACAGTCTGGTTACCAAGGGGATTAACTGCCGTCACCTTGACCTTGTATTCACCAACTGCAAATATAATTATGTAGTTGACATGTGACATAGAGGATGGGGGCCACATAGTGCTTTAGACTGTGTCAGAGAGGATATTCAGGGATGGTGCTAGAGAAAGAACATGCATAGGTTATCATACAATAAGTGGAAGTCGTGATAGCGCAGTGGTGCGCGTTCGCTTCAGGTGCAAAAAGTCCGGAGTTCGAGGCCCGCTGGAGCCGTTACGATTGTGCCCTTAGGCAAGGCTTTTAAATTCCACATTGCCTCTTCTCTCTCCCTCGTGGCGATGGATTCCATCAGGAATGAGGTCTCAAGAGTGATTAATATAAGTTGTAAGAACTTGTTTCACAATCGAGGTAAAATAAATTTGTATAAACTTTACAATAAGTATCCGAATTGTCAATGTACAATACTTTACCAAATGTTCTTCAACTCTTTTGGTGCCAGATTTCTGACAAAATACATTCCTCAATGCCAAATGTTGTTTTTTTGACAGTCCCGATATATGATGGAGTTAGTTGTAAAATCTGTAATTGTCAGGTTCGCTTAATGACACTTGGCAGGAATATTGCTGATATAATTCTCTTTCAGAATATGATAAATCTGCAGGTGGTTGGTTCCATTAGCACACAAGGCTGGGATGGAAAGGAGCATGGCAAACACAATTATCAAAACTTATAATATGAATAAATCACGCATTTCACTCATATTTTGGTCGAAACAACTTCCTAAAATTTAAATCGTGTTCCTCTTACGTCACTGGACAAACCAACTTCAGATCCGGAGCACAATTCATGCATTATATTGCGACAATCACTTGCTCAGTTGAAAGGCCAACCGAGGAACGCTTTTTTGACAAACAACCATACAAACTCGTTACAAATTCAAAAATGACTTTTTAAAAAGAAATTTCCTCTTTCAACTACAATATTTGATTCTTATTATACGTCATTGTCGTGAAATAACAAAAAAATTTATATCGCTCAATACGGTATACCCAGTATATGGTCGTCTGCACATACGGCCACATTAGTGGTGTGGTACTAGTCGCTGAAATGGCAATATTGCCCCCTAGTGAGTTACGGGATAACAACTACTCTCGTCTTATAATACCAATGCCTACGATTGTTGTTTAAAACATCAACAACTAACCACTTCTAGCCAGTAACTAATTATGGCATTTGCATCTTTTTCCAACTGGCCAAAAACGGTAAATTTGAATCCTGTTCATTGTTTATTTTCTTACAAGCACAACATGTGGATAGAGGACACAAGGTCATCCGCTGCAATTATTTGAACTATTTATAGCCTTTATATTACCCAGCATGCAGTTAAGTCAATATCATATTCATGTATATAAAAGTGCACGAGAGTGTCCCGTTTTTGATGCCAGCAAATTTTAATAAAACATGCATAAAATTGATTCCTGCAGATTGATTTCTTTGATCGTATGGTTTGGAGAAATGGAGCCCGGAAGAGAGCCAGACGGATAAACAACTATCCTAATCAAATAAGATTATATATTTTTCAACAATGTTCAAGTTATGTTGTGTTAAATTTCGGGTTTTATGCCTGCATCAGCACCATTTTGGGCTATATCGCCGTCGAGAAGTTTACCTAACAACACCTTTCCTGGGCAGGCTCCAGCAGGTTAACGAGTACTTGGGTGCATCAACCTCCGTAAGATATGTTATGTCATATTTCGGGTTTTACGCCTGCATCAGCACCATTTTGGGCTATATCGCCGGCGGGCAGTTTATCTAACAACACCTATCCTGGGCAGGCTGCAGCGGTTAACCAGTACTTGGGTGCACCAACCTCCGTAAGAAACTGCCAACTTTTTCATATAAATGAGACACGGCCTGAGCGGGGCTCGAACCCATGACCATCAGTGATAATAGGTTACAGTGGTATACAAGTCAGCAACCATAACCACTCGACCACGGAGGCGGACCACAATGTTTAAGTACATTCAAAATTTGATTTCTTTACGGCAAAACTTGGGGTACACCGATTTCATAGCAAACACAATTATACGATAAATACCCTTTTTATAAATTGTGACAGTCAATTAAAGTGACACTACATCAGTGAAAACGTAAATTTCTACAGAATGTAATTTCCTATTATATGGTATAATTTGTTTTCCAAATAAATGCCGTAAAAACTGAGTATTTCAAACTAATAAACAAACGTCGTATATGCGGTGTGTTGATATAACAAAATAATGTAAACAGGGTCGATATACATGTATAATACAACCTGTGTATCCCGAATAATGAGATTTATGGTACAAATTTACCTATGCATATTTATTTGTA
This sequence comes from Archivesica marissinica, assembly GCA_014843695.1. Taxonomy (NCBI): domain Eukaryota; kingdom Metazoa; phylum Mollusca; class Bivalvia; order Venerida; family Vesicomyidae; genus Archivesica; species Archivesica marissinica. The sequence continues at coordinate 3,282,227 of CM026394.1, read as the reverse complement.
GACTAATCTTAGTTAAATTTATTATCTCTAAGCGACATTATCAAGCATTTATTATTGACTATAATGACAAAGAAATGTCAATTCAGGAACGTGGATGACCGGTATATGAAATCCTACATTCACTTTTGAAAGCTTGTAGACCACAAACACACTGTTTATTGATTCAATGTTAGTGTTTGAATGTATTCAGAAAAATGTGTAGTAGCAATGCATTTATATGCGAACAATGCATTTGTTTGGCTTTTTGCGATGTAATGTCGCTTTAAATCTATTGTTTATGAACTGATTGTATACCTGCAGTGAAGGAGTGCTTCCCTTTAGCAAACATTGTCATGTCTTGACTCCACGGAGAAAGCTGGGTCCCGGATACATTTTGTGTAGTGTTATCCCCATAGTCAAATATAAACATCGCATGGGATCCCGACAATCTAATAATAGAATAAGTACAAGCAAATCTTATTGAATCAAAGTCGGTTAAATTAGCGAAACAACACAAGCTCTAATGAGCTTTAAGCTTGACTTGGACACATCGTATTTAATTTCATAATAAAACAAGCTCTAATGAACTTCAAGCTTGACTTAGAAACTTCATCATTAGATTCATAATAAATGAGCTTTAATGAGCTTTAATCTTGACTTAGACACATTAGATTCATGCTGTATGGGCCATGCAGGATGAGCTTCATTTTGTCCTGAACTAAGTGTTTCCCGGGACATGTTTACTTACCTGGCAGTGAATGTAACAGGTGATGTACTGTTTCCCGGGACATGTTTACTTACCTGGCAGTGAATGTAACAGATGATGTACTGTTTCCCGGGACATGTTTACTTACCTGGCAATGAATGTAACAGGTGATGTACTGTTTCCCAGAACATGTTTACTTACCTGGCAGTGAATGTAACAGATGATGTACTGTTTCCCGGGACATGTTTACTTACCTGGCAGTGAATGTAACAGATGATGTACTGTTTCCCGGAACATGTTTACTTACTTGGCAGTGAATGTAACAGATGATGTACTGTTTCCCGGAACATGTTTACTTACCTGGCAGTGAATGTAACAGATGATGTACTGTTTCCCGGAACATGTTTACTTACCTGGCAGTGAATGTAACAGATGATGTACTGTTTCCCAGAACATGTTTACTTACCTGGCAGTGAATGTAACAGATGATGTACTGTTTCCCACTAATGCAGAGGAATTGCTACTGGCGGACAGTTTCACAAGGTCGATAGGGTCGACCACGAGGAAACATCTATCTAGTGCAGCATACACCCCCGGGGCCGGGTAGTTACGTCCTGTCACGTTGAATGTAACACAATATTCACCCGACATTCCATAGAAATGCTTGGCTGAAATTGTCTTGTTCGGATAGCTGAAATCAAAAACATGTAACACCCGTAAACACATATATAAACATGTGAAACACACACCTATAAACATGTGAAACACACGTCTATAAACATGTGAAACACACACCTATAAACATGTGAAACACACGTCTATAAACATGTGAAACACACGTCTATAAACATGTGAAACACACATCTATAAACATGTGCAACACACATCTATAAACATGTGAAACACACACCTATAAACATGTGAAACACACGTCTATAAACATGTGAAACACACATCTATAAACATGTGAAACACACATCTATAAACATGTGAAACACACGTCTATAAACATGTGCCTCACACACATCTATAAACATGTGCAACACACATCTATAAACATGTGAAACACACACCTATAAACATGTGAAACACACATCTATAAACATGTGAAACACACATCTATAAACATGTGAAACACACATCTATAAACATGTGAAACACACACCTATAAACATGTGAAACACACATCTATAAACATGTGAAACACACATCTATAAACATGTGAAACACACGTCTATAAACATGTGAAATACACACCTATAAACATGTGAAACACACATCTATAAACATGTGAAACACACACTTATAAACATGTGAAACACACATCTATAAACATGTGAAACACACACCTATAAACATGTGAAACACACATCTATAAACATGTGAAACACACATCTATAAACATGTGAAATACACATCTATAAACATGTGAAACACACACCTATAAACATGTGAAACACACACTTATAAACATGTGAAACACACACCTATAAACATGTGAAATGCACATCTATAAACATGTGAAACACACGTCTATAAACATGTGAAACACACACCTATAAACATGTGAAACACACATCTATAAACATGTGAAACACACATCTATAAACATGTGAAACACACATCTATAAACATGTGAACACACGTCTATAAACATGTGAAACACACACCTATAAACATGTGAAACACACATCTATAAACATGTGAAACACACATCTATAAACATGTGAAACACACACCTATAAACATGTGAAACACACGTCTATAAACATGTGAAACACACGTCTATAAACATGTGAAACACACATCTATAAACATGTGCAACACACATCTATAAACATGTGAAACACACATCTATAAACATGTGAAACACACATCTATAAACATGTGCCTCACACACATCAATAAACATGTGCAACACACATCTATAAACATGTGCAACACACATCTATAAACATGTGAAACACACATATATAAACATGTGAAACACACGTCTATAAACATGTGAAACACACATCTATAAACATGTGAAACACACATCTATAAACATGTGAAACACACGTCTATAAACATGTGAAACACACACCTATAAACATGTGAAACGCACATCTATAAACATGTGAAATACACATCGATAAACATGTGAAACACACATCTATAAACATGTCCAACACACACCCATAAACATGTGAAACACACACCTATAAACATGTGAAACACACATCTATAAACATGTGAAACACACATCTATAAACATGTGAAACACACGTCTATAAACATGTGAAACGCACACATATAAACATGTGAAACACACACCTATAAACATGTGAAATGCACATCAATAAACATGTGAAACACACACCTATAAACATGTGAAACACACATCTATAAACATGTGAAACACACATCTATAAACATGTGAAACACACGTCTATAAACATGTGAAATACACACCTATAAACATGTGAAACACACATCTATAAACATGTGAAACACACACTTATAAACATGTGAAACACACATCTATAAACATGTGAAACACACATCTATAAACATGTGAAACAAACATCTATAAACATGTGAAATACACATCTATAAACATGTGAAATACACATCTATAAACATGTGAAACACACACCTATAAACATGTGAAACACACACTTATAAACATGTGAAACACACACCTATAAACATGTGAAATGCACATCTATAAACATGTGAAACACACGTCTATAAACATGTGAAACACACACCTATAAACATGTGAAACACACATCTATAAACATGTGAAACACACATCTATAAACATGTGAAACACACGTCTATAAACATGTGAAACACACATCTATAAACGTGTGAAACACACACCTATAAACATGTGAAATGCACACATATAAACATGTGAAACACACACCTATAAACATGTGAAACACACGTCTATAAACATGTGATACACACGTCTATAAACATGTGAAACACACATCTATAAACATGTGCAACACACATCTATAAACATGTGAAACACACATCTATAAACATGTGAAACACACGTCTATAAACATGTGCCTCACACACATCAATAAACATGTGCAACACACATCTATAAACATGTGCAACACACATCTATAAACATGTGAAACACACATATATAAACATGTGAAACACACGTCTATAAACATGTGAAACACACATCTATAAACATGTGAAACACACATCTATAAACATGTGCAACACACATCTATAAACATGTGAAACACATCTATAAACATGTGAAACACACATCTATAAACATGTGAAACACACATCTATAAACATGTGAAACACACATCTATAAACATGTGAAACACACACCTATAAACATGTGAAACACACATCTATAAACATGTGAAACACACACCTATAACATGTGAAACACACACCTATAAACATGTGAAACACACATCTATAAACATGTGAAACACACACCTATAAACATGTGAAACACACATCTATAAACATGTGAAACACACATCTATAAACATGTGAAACACACGTCTATAAACATGTGAAACACACATATAAACATGTGAAACACACACCTATAAACATGTGAAATGCACATCTATAAACATGTGAAACACACACCTATAAACATGTGAAACACACATCTATAAACATGTGAAACACACATCTATAAACATGTGAAACACACGTCTATAAACATGTGAAATACACACCTATAAACATGTGAAATACACATCTATAAACATGTGAAACACACACTTATAAACATGTGAAACACACATCTATAAACATGTGAAACACACATCTATAAACATGTGAAACACACACCTATAAACATGTGAAACACACATCTATAAACGTGTGAAACACACACCTATAAACATGTGAAATGCACACATATAAACATGTGAAACACACACCTATAAACATGTGAAACGCACATCTATAAACATGTGAAACACACGTCTATAAACATGTGAAACCACACATATAAACATGTGAAACACACACTATAAACATGTGAAACACACATATAAACATGTGAAACACACACCTATAAACATGTGAAACACACATCTATAAACATGTGAAACACACACTAATAAACATGTGAAATACACATCTATAAACATGTGAAACACACACCTATAAACATGTGAAACACACATCTATAAACATGTGAAACACACACCTATAAACATGTGAAATACACATCTATAAACATGTGAAACACACACCTATAAACATGTGAAACACACACTTATAAACATGTGAAACACACACCTATAAACATGTGAAATGCACATCTATAAACATGTGAAACACACGTCTATAAACATGTGAAACACACACCTATAAACATGTGAAACACACATCTATAAACATGTGAAACACACATCTATAAACATGTGAAACACACATCTATAAACATGTGAAACACACATCTATAAACATATGAAACACACACCTATAAACATGTGAAACGCACACATATAAACATGTGAAACACACACCTATAAACATGTGAAACGCACATCTATAAACATGTGAAACACACACCTATAAACATGTGAAACACACATCTATAAACATGTGAAACACACACCTATAAACATGTGAAACACACACCTATAAACATGTGAAACACACACCTATAAACATGTAAAATGCACACATATAAACATGTGAAACACACATCTATAAACATGTGACACACACGTCTATAAACATGTGAAACACACACCTATAAACATGTGAAACACACATCTATAAACATGTGAAACACACACCTATAAACATGTGAAACACACGTCTATAAACATGTGAAACGCACACATATAAACATGTGAAACACACACCTATAAACATGTGAAATGCACATCTATAAACATGTGAAACACACATCTATAAACATGTGAAACACACACCTATAAACATATGAAACACATCTATAAACATGTGAAACACACACCTATAAACATGTGAAATACACATCTATAAACATGTGAAACACACACCTATAAACATGTGAAACACACACCTATAAACATGTGAAACACACGTCTATAAACATGTGAAACACACATCTATAAACATGTGAAACACACATCTATAAACATGTGAAACACACATCTATAAACATGTGAAACCCACACCTATAAACATGTGAAACATGCACCTATAAACATGTGAAACACACACCTATAAACATGTGAAACACACACCTATAAACATGTGAAATACATGCCTAAATCGTCTTAAACAAGAGCTTTGTTTGTGAAATACACACCTATAAACATGTGAAACACACATCTATAAACATGTGAAACACACATCTATAAACATGTGAAACACACATCTATAAACATGTGAAACACACATCTATAAACATGTGAAACACACATCTATAAACATGTGAAACGCACACTTATAAACATGTGAAACACACATCTATAAACATGTGAAACACACACCTATAACATGAGAAACACACACCTATAAACATGTGAAACACACATCTATAAACATGTGAAACGCACACCTATAAACATGTGAAACACACATCTATAAACATGTGAAACACACATCTATAAACATGTGAAACACGCATCTATAAACATGTGAAACACACATCTATAAACATGTGAAACACACATCTATAAACATGTGCAACACACATCTATAAACATGTGAAACACACATCTATAAACATGTGAAACACACGTCTATAAACATGTGCCTCACACACATCAATAAACATGTGCAACACACATCTATAAACATGTGCAACACACATCTATAAACATGTGAAACACACATATATAAACATGTGAAACACACGTCTATAAACATGTGAAACACACATCTATAAACATGTGAAACACACATCTATAAACATGTGCAACACACATCTATAAACATGTGAAACACATCTATAAACATGTGAAACACACGTCTATAAACATGTGCCTCACACACATCTATAAACATGTGCAACACACATCTATAAACATGTGCAACACAAATCTATAAACATGTGAAACACACACCTATAAACATGTGAAACACACATCTATAAACATGTGAAACACACATCTATAAACATGTGAAACACACGTCTATAAACATGTGAAATACACACCTATAAACATGTGAAACACACATCTATAAACATGTGAAACACACACTTATAAACATGTGAAACACACATCTATAAACATGTGCAACACACATCTATAAACATGTGAAACACACACCTATAAACATGTGAAACACACATCTATAAACGTGTGAAACACACACCTATAAACATGTGAAATGCACACATATAAACATGTGAAACACACACCTATAAACATGTGAAACGCACATCTATAAACATGTGAAACACACGTCTATAAACATGTGAAACACACACCTATAAACATGTGAAACACACATCTATAAACATGTGAAACACACACCTATAAACATGTGAAACACACGTCTATAAACATGTGAAACACACGTCTATAAACATGTGAAACGCACACATATAAACATGTGAAACACACACCTATAAACATGTGAAATGCACATCTATAAACATGTGAAACACACATCTATAAACATGTGAAACACACATCTATAAACATGTGAAACACACGTCTATAAACATGTGAAACACACATCTATAAACATGTGAAACACACATCTATAAACATGTGAAACACACACTAATAAACATGTGAAATACACATCTATAAACATGTGAAACACACACCTATAAACATGTGAAACACACACCTATAAACATGTGAAACACACATCTATAAACATGTGAAACACACACCTATAAACATGTGAAACACACACATATAAACATGTGAAACACACACCTATAAACATGTGAAACGCACATCTATAAACATGTGAAACACACATCTATAAACATGTGAAACACACATCTATAAACATGTGAAACACACATCTATAAACATGTGAAACACACATCTATAAACATGTGAAACACACATCTATAAACATATGAAACACACACCTATAAACATGTGAAACCACACATATAAACATGTGAAACACACACCTATAAACATGTGAAATGCACATCTATAAACATGTGAAACACACACATATAAACATGTGAAACACACGTCTATAAACATGTGAAACACACACCTATAAACATGGAAACACCATCTATAAACGTGTGAAACACCACCTATAAACATGTGAAATGCACACATATAAACATGTGAAACACACATCTATAACATGTGAAACACACGTCTATAAACATGTGAAACCACACCTATAAACATGTGAAACACACATCTATAAACATGTGAAACACACAATTATAACATGTGAAACCACACTATAAACATGTGCAACACACATCTATAACATGTGAAACACACACCTATAAACATGTGAAACACACACTATAAACTGTGAAACACACACCTATAAACATGTATAAACATGTGAAACACACACCTATAAACATGTGAAACGCACATCTATAAACATGTGAAACACACGTCTATAAACATGTGAAACACACACCTATAAACATGTGAAACACACATCTATAAACATGTGAAACACACATCTATAAACATGTGAAACACACATCTATAAACATGTGAAACACACATATATAAACATGTGAAACGCACACATATAAACATGTGAAACACACACCTATAAACATGTGAAATGCACATCTATAAACATGTGAAACACACACCTATAAACATGTGAAACACACGTCTATAAACATGTGAAACACACACCTATAAACATGTGAAACACACATCTATAACTGTGAAACACACACCTATAAACATGTGAAACTATAAACATGTGAAACACACGTCTATAAACATGTGAAACACACACCTATAAACATGTGAAATGCACATCTATAAACATGTGAAACACACACCTATAAACATGTGAAACACACATCTATAAACATGTGAAACACACATCTATAAACATGTGAAACACACATCTATAAACATGTGAAACACACACCTATAAACATGTGAAACACACATCTATAAACATGTGAAACACACACTAATAACATGTGAAAACACATCTATAAACATGTGAAAAACCTACTATAAACAATGAAACACACACCTATAAACATGTGAAACGCACACATATAAACATGTGAAACACACACCTATAAACATGTGAAATGCACATCTATAAACATGTGAAACACACACATATAAACATGTGAAACACACTCTATAAACATGTGAAACACACACCTATAAACATGTGAAACACACATCTATAAACGTGTGAAACACACACCTATAAACATGTGAAATGCACACATATAAACATTGAAACACACACCTATAAACATGTGAAACCACACATATAAACATGTGAAACACACACTATAAACATGTGAAACACACATCTATAAACATGTGAAACACACACCTATAAACATGTGAAACACACATCAAAACCACATAAACATGTGAAACACACGTATATAAACATGTGAAACGCACACATATAAACATGTGAAACACACACCTATAAACATGTGAAATGCACATCTATAAACATGTGAAACACACACCTATAAACATGTGAAACGCACATCTATAAACATGTGAAACACACGTCTATAAACATGTGAAACACACACCTATAAACATGTGAAACACACATCTATAAACATGTGAAACACACACCTATAAACATGTGAAACACACGTCTATAAACATGTGAAACACACGTATATAAACATGTGAAACGCACACATATAAACATGTGAAACACACACCTATAAACATGTGAAATGCACATCTATAAACATGTGAAACACACACCTATAAACATGTGAAACGCACATCTATAAACATGTGAAACACACGTCTATAAACATGTGAAACACACACCTATAAACATGTGAAACACACATCTATAAACATGTGAAACACACACCTATAAACATGTGAAACACACGTCTATAAACATGTGAAACACACGTCTATAAACATGTGAAACGCACACATATAAACATGTGAAACACACACCTATAAACATGTGAAATGCACATCTATAAACATGTGAAACACACACCTATAAACATGTGAAACACACATCTATAAACATGTGAAACACACATCTATAAACATGTGAAACACACATCTATAAACATGTGAAATACACACCTATAAACATGTGAAACACACATCTATAAACATGTGAAACACACACTAATAAACATGTGAAATACACATCTATAAACATGTGAAACACACACCTATAAACATGTGAAACACACATCTATAAACATGTGAAACACACACTTATAAACATGTGAAACACACACCTATAAACATATGAAACACACACCTATAAACATGTGAAACGCACACATATAAACATGTGAAACACACACCTATAAACATGTGAAATGCACATCTATAAACATGTGAAACACACACATATAAACATGTGAAACACACGTCTATAAACATGTGAAACACACACCTATAAACATGTGAAACACACATCTATAAACGTGTGAAACACACACCTATAAACATGTGAAATGCACACATATAAACATATGAAACACACACCTATAAACATGTGAAACGCACACATATAAACATGTGAAACACACACCTATAAACATGTGAAATGCACATCTATAAACATGTGAAACACACACATATAAACATGTGAAACACACGTCTATAAACATGTGAAACACACACCTATAAACATGTGAAACACACATCTATAAACGTGTGAAACACACACCTATAAACATGTGAAATGCACACATATAAACATGTGAAACACACATCTATAAACATGTGAAACACACGTCTATAAACATGTGAAACACACACCTATAAACATGTGAAACACACATCTATAAACATGTGAAACACACACCTAAAAACATGTGAAACACACGTCTATAAACATGTGAAACGCACACATATAAACATGTGAAACACACACCTATAAACATGTGAAATGCACATCTATAAACATGTGAAACACACATCTATAAACATGTGAAACACACACCTATAAACATATGAAACACATCTATAAACATGTGAAACACACACCTATAAACATGTGAAATACACATCTATAAACATGTGAAACACACACCTATAAACATGTGAAACACACACCTATAAACATGTGAAACACACGTCTATAAACATGTGAAACACACATCTATAAACATGTGAAACACACATCTATAAACATGTGAAACACACATCTATAAACATGTGAAACCCACACCTATAAACATGTGAAACATGCACCTATAAACATGTGAAACACACACCTATAAACATGTGAAACACACACCTATAAACATGTGAAATACATGCCTAAATCGTCTTAAACAAGAGCTTTGTTTGTGAAATACACACCTATAAACATGTGAAACACACATCTATAAACATGTGAAACACACATCTATAAACATGTGAAACACACATCTATAAACATGTGAAACACACATCTATAAACATGTGAAACACACATCTATAAACATGTGAAACGCACACTTATAAACATGTGAAACACACATCTATAAACATGTGAAACACACACCTATAACATGAGAAACACACACCTATAAACATGTGAAACACACATCTATAAACATGTGAAACGCACACCTATAAACATGTGAAACACACATCTATAAACATGTGAAACACACATCCATAAACATGTGAAACACGCATCTATAAACATGTGAAACACACATCTATAAACATGTGAAACACACACCTATAAACATGTGAAACACACACCTATAAACATGTGAAACACACACCTATAAACATGTAAAACGTACACATATAAACATGTGAAACACACATCTATAAACATGTGAAACACACATCTATAAACATGTGAAACCCACACCTATAAACATGTGAAACACGCACCTATAAACATGTGAAATACATGCCTAAATCGTCTTAAACAAGAGCTTTGTTTGTGAAATACACACCTATAAACATGTGAAACACACATCTATAAACATGTGAAACACACATCTATAAACATGTGAAACACACATCTATAAACATGTGAAACACACATTTATAAACATGTGAAACGCACACTTATAAACATGTGAAACACACATCTATAAACATGTGAAACACACACCTATAACATGTGAAACACACACCTATAAACATGTGAAACACACATCTATAAACATGTGAAACGCACACCTATAAACATGTGAAACACACATCTATAAACATGTGAAACACACACCTATAACATGTGAAACGCACACCTATAAACATGTGAAACACACATCTATAAACATGTGAAACACGCATCTATAAACATGTGAAACACACATCTATAAACATGTGAAACACACACCTATAAACATGTGAAACACACACCTATAAACATGTGAAACACACATCTATAAACATGTGAAACACACATCTATAAACATGTGAAACACACACCTATACACATGTGAAACACACACCTATAAACATGTGAAACACACATCTATAAACATGTGAAATACACACATCTATAAACATGTGAAACACACGTCTATAAACATGTGAAACACACATCTATAAACATGTGAAACACACACCTATAAACATGTGAAACACACACCTATAAACATGTAAAACGTACACATATAAACATGTGAAACACACATCTATAAACATGTGAAACACACATCTATAAACATGTGAAACCCACACCTATAAACATGTGAAACACGCACCTATAAACATGTGAAATACATGCCTAAATCGTCTTAAACAAGAGCTTTGTTTGTGAAATACACACCTATAAACATGTGAAACACACATCTATAAACATGTGAAACACACATCTATAAACATGTGAAACACACATCTATAAACATGTGAAATGCACACTTATAAACATGTGAAACACACATCTATAAACATGTGAAACACACACCTATAACATGTGAAACACACACCTATAAACATGTGAAACACACATCTATAAACATGTGAAACGCACACCTATAAACATGTGAAACACACATCTATAAACATGTGAAACACACATCTATAAACATGTGAAACACACATCTATAAACATGTGAAACACACATCTATAAACATGTGAAATGCACACTCATAAACATGTGAAACACACATCTATAAACATGTGAAACACACACCTATACACATCTATAAACATGTGAAACACACACCTATAACATGTGAAACACACACCTATAAACATGTGAAACACACATCTATAAACATGTGAAACGCACACCTATAAACATGTGAAACACACATCTATAAACATGTGAAACACACATCTATAAACATGTGAAACACACATCTATAAACATGTGAAACACACATCTATAAACATGTGAAATGCACACTCATAAACATGTGAAACACACATCTATAAACATGTGAAACACACACCTATACACATCTATAAACATGTGAAACACACACCTATAACATGTGAAACACACACCTATAAACATGTGAAACACACATCTATAAACATGTGAAACGCACACCTATAAACATGTGAAACACACATCTATAAACATGTAAAACGCACACATATAAACATGTGAAACACACATCTATAAACATGTGAAACACACATCTATAAACATGTGAAACCCACACCTATAAACATGTGAAACACGCACCTATAAACATGTGAAATACACACCTATAAACATGTGAAATACATGCCTAAATCGTCTTAAACAAGAGCTTTGTTTGTGAAATACACATTCCCTCATAGAAGACAAGACAGTTAGTTGGCTGCTGGATCTAGACCCACGCAACAGTCACAATCATATCGTGACCCAAGGTACCCTACATAACATTGACCCTGTCAATGCTTGCAAGGACACCTGAAGTCTTCCTCACCAGTAATAGCCGGAGAATTGCCATATGACCTAAACAGATGGTGCGACCTTAACCCATTTAACACCAAGTAACTGACATGGACTGGTCCATGATATTTTTAGACCAATAAATTAATAACAAAATTACATTTGGATCAGTTCATTTATCAAAATGGGTAATTTTTGTCTAAAAGTAGTAATATTACTGGCAAAAAGTGCAGATCCTGATGAGACGACTCGTCACGAGCCGGCTCATCTGAATCTACACTTTTTGTAAGCCTATTGAGAGGTCTGTGGTGTTGAAAGGGTTAAACCCCCAAAACAAACAAACAAACACAAAGCAATATATCCTTTCTACATGAATTACATACCTAGTTATAAGTGGCTCCTCGTATGTTCTAGAGTCAGAAAAATTCCACGTAAAGGTTAAGTCACTTCCTCCTGTCACAGCTGCTCTGACAACCACATGCCCTGTGATTCTAATTACCCACGGTGACCTCGTTGTCAAGGTGATATCCTCGATAGGAATAAACATCTCCGTGACAACCACTGATGACACGCTGTTAGACACATTCACTGTTACATTATACTCTCCTGCCAACTCATATATATGCGTAAAATATACTTTCAGGTCAAGCTCATTAGTATCCATGACAACGGGGTCATCGGAGTACACAATTTCACTTCCACCATCGCCGTAGTAAATTTCTACCATAAAGTCGTGGTAATCAGACACATAGACAATAATTTGCGTCGATTTTCCCACAAGATTGCCGACGATCTCGAGATGAGCGTCTTCAATGATATGCTGGACAAAGAAGGAGAGTGACGCAGACACCGGTTGCTTAGTGACGTCGTTAAAAGCTTCTACAGTTACAGTATAATTGCCAGGTGGTGGAATCTGTATTTCATACTGAAATCAGCAACAAGAAGATAGTTAACATCAATTATGATAAAAGAAAAAGACCCATTATCAATCGACTGGAAGACAAAATAATTGTCTATGTTTCTTTATGTGATTTTGAGTGGTATCAACAAGGTCATCCACCCATTATCCAGCTGTATGTTCTACTGGAAGAGACTATCTGATCAGCGCAGTGGTTAACATGCTCGGTTCTAACCAATGCAACCCGGGTTCGATCCTCGGACCGGGAACGATGTGAGATGGTACGGTGTTCGCAGGATCGGACAGGTGGGTTTTCTCCAGGTACTCCGGTTTCCTCCCACACTAATGACCACATTCATCGAGAGTGATTAATGTAAGTTGTTAAAGCTTGTTTCGCAATCGTAAAATAAATAAAGTTTAAACTGGAAGAGACTTGTACACATTTATTTTTGCTCTGATTGCGAAATAAGGTTTTACAACATTACTAATGTCACGAGATTAATCGAAAGACCTCATTCCCGATGGAATCCATCGCCATGTGGGAGAGAGAAGAAGTAATGTGGGTTTAACTGTCTTGGTTAAAGGAAGCACCACCATGGCTCTGACGGTGCTCGCACTCATAACCTCTTGATTACAAGGAAGAGGCTAGGTGCCCCTTTTGGTAGCCTACCCTGTCAATTTACATGAACCTATCTGAACCAACAACGTTCTTTAGAAACATATAATGAAAATATGCATGTATCAAAACCATTTAAATGTATCAAAGCAAAATATCTAAACAATATGTGGGTATCATAATAACCAATAGTTTATAGAAATTTATTTTAGCTCGATTGCTGCGAAACAAGTTCTTACAACTTATATTAATAACTTTTGAGACCTCATTCCTGATGGAATCCATTGCCACTAGGGAGAGAGAAGAGGCATGTGGAATTTTAAATTTTAATGCCTTGCCTAAGGGCACACAATTGTAACGGCTCCAGAGGGGCTTAAACCTTGCTATAATTATTACAGTGAACAATCGTGTTAATGCCATCACTATCAAAGTCGCAGACAATCTTCCACAATAAAATTATGTCTCAACTCAATTTTGGATGAACTATTTTGCGTTCAATGCGAGATACAGACTCTGAATAAAAGGACTTTGCCTTTAAACATGGGACTCGTTTATCATGTGTCTTGCTCAAACATTGAAGCAGCAATATCACACTGACATACAAACATGTATTACTTCACTTTGAACCTCGATTCTCTCTTAGAGAGATCTAAATCATATTAAAACACTCACAAAAAATAATCTCAAACTGCAATAAATTTTCATTTGAACATTAACTGGAAATGCAATCGGGTTTTAATCATTAAATCAAATCTGCTTCATTCCATTGACATTGATTGATAAATTGAGTTTGCAAGGAAGATTGTTTTCATGATGAACAAGGGTGGAGCGTGTGTGGTTCAGAGTAGATTACTTTCTTTATGAACAAGGGTGGAGCGTGTGATTCAGAGTAGATTATTTACATCATGAACAAGAGTGGAGCGTGTGATTCAGAGTCAAGAGTGGAGCGTGTGATTCAGAGTAGATTATTTACATCATGAACAAGGGTGGAGCATGTGATTCAGAGTAGATTATTTACATCATGAACAAGGGTGGAGCGTGTGATTCAGAGTAGATTACTTTCTTTATGAACAAGGGTGGAGCGTGTGATTCAGAGTAGATTACTTTCTTTATGAACAAGAGTGGAGTGTGTGATTCAGAGTAGATTATTTACATCATGAACAAGGGTGGAGCGTGTGATTCAGAGTAGATTATTTACATCATGAACAAGGGTGGAGCGTGTGATTCAGAGTAGATTATTTACATCATGAACAAGGAAGGGTGGAGCGTGTGATTCAGAGTAGATTATTTACATCATGAACAAGGGTGGAGCGTGTGAATCAGAGTAGATTATTTACACCATGAAAAAGGGTGGAGCGTGTGAATCAGAGTAGATTATTTACACCATGAACAAGGGTGGAGCGTGTGATTAGTAGATTATTTACATCATGAAAAAGGGTGGAGCGTGTGAATCAGAGTAGATTATTTACACCATGAACAAGGGTGGAGCGTGTGATTCAGAGTAGATTATTTACATCATGAAAAAGGGTGGAGCGTGTGAATCAGAGTAGATTATTTACACCATGAACAAGGGTGGAGCGTGTGATTCAGAGTAGATTATTTACATCATGAACAAGGGTGGAGCATGTGATTCAGAGTAGATTATTTACATCATGAAAAAGGGTGGAGTGTGTGATTCAGAGTAGATTATATGCTTCGTTTAATACCTCTTGTCTATTTCTTTATATATTTCTACTTCCAATCTCAACAGTGTACTCAAACATTTTCTCCGGAGACGTAATGCTCTGCATGCATCTTTTACTTAAGGATTAATTTGCCCACACAACACCATATCAGTATCCTCGTAATTCCAGCAGACAATAATAAGCTAGAGTGTGATGATGAACATGTGAACCTACAAATGGATCTGTAGTCAGTGGTTAACACGGACTGGTAATCCAGGGATCGCAAGTTTGATCCCCCGTCTGACCCTAATAAAATATCAGATCGGACTTTAAACCCAGGTCTTGTGTCGGAGCTTTACACAGTACACATTAAAGAACCATAGGAGACTATGGAATGAGTCTCTGTCTGTATCATTGCACTATCCTCCAAATATCTAAAATGACTAATCTCTTCAGGAAGCGTCGCTCATATGGGCAACAGGTAGCGATGATAAATAAACGTAAAACACACACACAACATGTGAACCACTCATAGAGCCAGAGGGATATCCGTCATTCCAATGGGGAACATTTCAAATATCTATAATTAAAGCACTGTCGTGATGTCATACCTTTGTACTAGCAGTCCATTATTATTAATATTGGATTGCTTTCAAAAGGCTAGAGTATTATATTAAATCCTACGCGTAAATGTATGAAAATAACAATTTTAATTAATAAGATCTTGTTATACAGTCAAACTTGCTTGAAAGACCACGTCTAATAAGAGACCACTTGTATTAAGAGACCACTTTTTCAGTTACCGTTTGTGTTGTTAAAGAACAAACTAGTTTGTATTAAGAGACCATTCCTGCTTTAGAGACCACCTTTTTTGCCCTTCCCTTTGGTGGTCTCTTAATACAAGTTTGACTGTATTTCTATATTGGATCGTTTTCGGCTTATATCCTATGCATAACAAAGAAGGAAAGCGGGAAATGTTTGCACTTTGGTGAAAACACGGGTATTAGAGGGGAATGTCTCCCGTGAGATGGCACAACGATCTATAAAATGTGTTATGTTTTTACCAAATTACAAAAATTCTCCTGTGAGAAATGCGATTTTTCCTTCTTTGTTTTATATAAATATATTTAAATGTCCACCTGGAGGAATGAGAGATGTATGAAAATCAATGTTTTTTATAGACGAAATTATCTAGATTTAAATGCAGAATTAATTTTAAACAAAACAAACATCATTTATTTTACAATGATTGTGAAATAAGTTTGAACAACTTATATTAATCGCTCTAGTTGGCGCGGATGAAAGCGTAAATGTGGTCATTCGTGTGGGACGAAACCGGAGTACCCGGAGAAAACCCACCTGTCCGATATACGACAGCAGTACCATCTCACATACTTCCCAGTTCAGAGGATCGAACCCGGGTTGCATTGGTGAAAAGCGAGCGTGCTAACCACTGCGCTAATTGGACAGCATTAATTTGTGCTTGCCATCAACCAAGAGAATGTACACAAGCAACAGAAACCGACTGTTCAATTATTCCATCCAAGTCCGGATGCAGCATATTTAATTGGTAATAAAACCACTTTCATTAAAATAGCAATCAATGAAACACATGAAGCAACATCGGTTTTCATCTTGGCACAGTCTTTGATTAACACAATCTTCTTTCATTATATTACAGTTTATCTTCATTACAGTTTCCATTCAGTGTCGACTTGCACTCAGCATTGCAAATCAAACTAGACTAACACCTTCTATATCTTCACCGACAATACAACCATCATGAATCAACTCTCCCAGTTCCACAATTTCAACCGCCTTATTCCGGCTAAATTACAGGAAACATGAACATTAAGTTTCACTAGCTCTCCAGAAACACAAACTGTTTGTATACATTTCATTATATTCTAAGGATCATTAAACGAATCAAGTGAAATTGAGTTGCATTGATGTAAGAGTTAATCATTGGAAATGAAATCAATGCAGCTAGATGAAACGGATTGTTGGTTTCTGCATAAATGTGAACCATATCTAGAGCCTAAGGGGAACAACTATCATTATGTGAACCATTTCTAGAGCCTAAGGGGGACAACTATCATTATGTGAACCATATCTAGAGCCTAAGGGGGACAACTATCATTATGTGAACCATTTCTAGAGCCTAAGGGGAACAACTATCATTATGTGAACCATTTCTAGAGCCCAAGGGGGACAACTCTCATGTGAACTATTTTTAGAGCCCAAGGGGGACAACTCTCATTATGTGAACATTTTCTAGAACCAAATGTGGACAACTCTCATTATGTGAGAGCCCAAGGGGAACAACTATCATTATGTGAACCATTTCTAGAACCAAATGTGGACAACTCTCATAATGTGAACTATTTCTAGAGCCCAAGGGGGACAACTCTCATAATGTGAACTATTTTTAGAACACAAGGGGGACAACTCTCATTATGTGAACTATTTATAGAGCCCAAGGGGGGGGGACAACTCTCATTATGTGAACCATAATTATGTTTATTGTTAAAGGAATATCTGAGAAAGTGCAAAATACATTTGTAAAGCATATATTTTAGGAAGAAATTAATTATACTGTAAGTTTGCATATTGTCTAACACAGGGCTCGTTCTGACTTGGGCGAAATAGTCGCCTTAGGGCGAAATAGACGCTGACCCTGAATTTGATCTTTACTATTTTCTTGTAAGATTTTGTCCAGTAAGATACACTGGGCCATTATAAAGCACCCCTTCTATTCAAATGTTGTATTTAATGGTCATACTGTGTTTTTTAACCCTATTTAATATTAATTTAAGGACGCAATCGCGTGCTTTCTCACTTCTCCCAAGAAATCTGACCTACAATGAGCCATGCTAACATGGTTAACTTGACAATGCTTTCAAAATGAACTTCCAATTAACTTCCGACGAAATCGTAAGTGGTGGTATAAAATTGATATTTCTCTTCTCAACGTTACGACAGCCGAGTATAGCCGACGACGTCTATAACTTCCTTAAGCTTCATTCCCATTGTTGGAACGAAATGAACATTGCTTAGTAGAGATTCAATAATTGCAGGCTGTGTTGAGATCCGGATGTTGCCCAGCACTATAATCGTGTACTTGTCATCAAACCTGTTGTAATTAATGGGGTTTGCCGGTTTCTATTTATATCTTTTGTATGCATTTGCTTATTCAGGCCTGGAGTGAAATGACTCACTCATATAATGAAATGATTTGGTTTGGACACTTTTCGCAGCAGTGATTACCTGTGATTTAGGTATTATTAGTATGTTGTCTCCCAGTGTCCAGTTATACAACACGTTAGTCCCCGTTACCGTTGTTGCTATCCAGGTACAGGACTCGTACCTGTAAATACACAAAATACAGCTCTGCAAGTCCAATCTTACAGACGAAAACTGAAGCCCCTTGCTAGCACTCAAACCAAAGCCCTTGCTAGCACTCAAACCGAAGCCCTTGCTAGCACTCAAACTGAAGCCCTTGCTAGCACTCAAACCGAAGCACTTGCTAGCACTCAAACTGAAGCCCTTGCTGGCACTCAAACTGAAGCCCTTGCTAGCACTCAACTGAAACCCTTGCTAGCACTCAAACTGAAGCCATTGCTAGCACTCAACCTGAAGCCCTTGCTAGCACTCAAACTGAAGTACTTGCTAGCACTCAAACTGAAGCCCTTGCTAGCACTCAAACTGAAGCCCCTTGCTAGCACTCAAACTGAATCCCTTGCTAGCACTCAAACTGAAGCCCTTGCTAGCACTCAAACTGAAGCCCTTGCTAGCACTCAAACTGAAGCCCTTGCTAGCACTCAAACTGAAGTCCTTGCTAGCACTCAAACCGAAGCACTTGCTAGCACTCAAACTGAAGCCCTTGCTGGCACTCAAACTGAAGCCCTTGCTAGCACTCAACTGAAACCCTTGCTAGCACTCAAACTGAAGCCCTTGCTAGCACTCAACCTGAAGCCCTTGCTAGCACTCAAACTGAAGTACTTGCTAGCACTCAAACTGAAGCCCTTGCTAGCACTCAAACTGAAGCCCTTGCTAGCACTCAAACTGAAGCCCCTTGCTAGCACTCAAACTGAATCCCTTGCTAGCACTCAAACTGAAGCCCTTGCTAGCACTCAAACTGAAGCCCTTGCTAGCACTCAAACTGAAGCCCTTGCTAGCACTCAAACCGAAGCACTTGCTAGCACTCAAACTGAAGCCCTTGCTGGCACTCAAACTGAAGCCCTTGCTAGCACTCAACTGAAACCCTTGCTAGCACTCAAACTGAAGCCATTGCTAGCACTCAACCTGAAGCCCTTGCTAGCACTCAAACTGAAGTCCTTGCTAGCACTCAAACTGAAGCCCTTGCTAGCACTCAAACTGAAGCCCTTGCTAGCACTCAAACTGAAGCCCCTTGCTAGCACTCAAACTGAATCCCTTGCTAGCACTCAAACTGAAGCCCTTGCTAGCACTCAAACTGAAGCCCTTGCTAGCACTCAAACTGAAGCCCTTGCTAGCACTCAAACCGAAGCCCTTGCTAGCACTCAAACTGAAGCCCTTGCTAGCACTCAAACTGAAGCCCCTTGCTAGCACTCAAACTGAATCCCTTGCTAGCACTCAAACTGAAGCCCTTGCTAGCACTCAAACTGAAGCCCTTGCTAGCACTCAAACTGAAGCCCTTGCTAGCACTCAAACCGAAGCCCTTGCTAGCACTCAAACTGAAGCCCTTGCTAGCACTCAAACTGAAGCCCTTGCTAGCACTCAAACTGAAGCCCTTGCTAGCACTCAAACTGAAGCCC
Organism: Archivesica marissinica; assembly: GCA_014843695.1. Classification (NCBI taxonomy): domain Eukaryota; kingdom Metazoa; phylum Mollusca; class Bivalvia; order Venerida; family Vesicomyidae; genus Archivesica; species Archivesica marissinica. The sequence continues at coordinate 3,260,640 of CM026394.1, read as the reverse complement.
CTTGCTAGCACTCAAACCGAAGCCCTTGCTAGCACTCAAACCGAAGCCCTTGCTAGCACTCAAACTGAAGCCCTTGCTAGCACTCAAACTGAAGCCCTTGCTAGCACTCAAACCGAAGCCCTTGCTAGCACTCAAACTGAAGCCCTTGCTAGCACTCAAACTGAAGCCCTTGCTAGCACTCAGTGCTGGCAATGAATGTAGGATAAATTATAATAATAATTATATAATACATGTATATGCAGTGAAAGGCTGCCATAACCATGGTCGTGCTATATATTATATATAACTATAAAATAACTCAGTGAAGGTATATGCAGTAACCGACTTTGACATAACGGATGTAGACTGTATATGTATTTTAAAAGTATTATATATATTATATATGTATAACAATCAACATTCAAGACCACCATAAACATTTACATTCTGCCATTATTAGAATGAATGACAATGACTTTTGCGCTGGTAGAACATTAACCTAGACTCTGCCTCCTCCTACCCTCTAGGGAGCTAATTAAACATCAAGGAATTGTGGCAACCTCATGTATTCAAACCCACATGCACTAACCTCCCATTTACTACTGACATGCTTCACACTGGTTATATCCCCACTATCTACAAACTGTATCCCAGCCACATGACCTTAGAAACCCGATTTAATCACAAGAGATAACATTCACTTCCAATTAGTAAAACACAATTATCTCCTGCCCATAAAACAGTGATATTCAGGGAACAAGGTGAGATAAAAACCGTCTAATTAACCTTTGACAGCAGATAGTCTGCCATCATAGTAGTATCTATTTAATTATGATTACTGATAAAGGGAGTTCTCATCTAACTGAGCCAGGCTCTCCAGTAAATTACAGGTTTTTTCACATTAACAATACAAGACAATTATTAATGGCAGTTAACTAACACCCATACCCCAAGTTCCAACTCATCCCATCCCAAGTTCCAACTCATCCCATACCCCAAGTTCCAACTCATCCCATCCCAAGTTCCAACTCATCTCATCCCAAGTTCCAACTCATCCCATACCCCAAGTTCCAACTCATCCCACCCCAAGTTCCATCCCCCCAAGTTCCAACTCATCCCATCCCAAGTTCCAACTCATCCCATCCCAAGTTCCAACTCATCCCATCCCAAGTTCCAACTCATCTCATCCCAAGTTCCAATTCATCCCATCCCCATCCTCCCAAGTTCCAACTCATCCCATCCCTCAAGTTCCAACTCATCCCATCCCCTCAAGTTCCAACTCATCCCATCCCTCAAGTTCCAGCTCATCCCATCCCCCCCAAGTTCCAACTCATCCCATTCCAAGTTCCAACTCATCCCATCCCCTCAAGTTCCAACTCATCCCATCCCCAAGTTCCAACTCATCCCATCCCCCCCAAGTTCCAACTCATCCCATCCCCCAGTGCCAACTCATCCCATCCCCAAGTTCCAACTCATCCCATCCCCCAAGTTCCAACTCATCCCATCTACCAGTGCCAACTCATCCCATCCCCCAGTGCCAACTCATCCCATCCCTCAGTGCCAACTCATCCCATCCCCAAGTTCCAACTCATCCCATCCCCCAGTGCCAACTCATCCCATCCCCCCAAGTTCCAACTCATCCCATCCTCCCAAGTTCCAACTCATCCCATCCCAAGTTCCAACTCATCCCATCCCTCAAGTTCCAGCTCATCCCATCCCCCCCAAATTCCAACTCATCCCATCCCCTCAAGTTCCAACTCATCCCATCCCCAAGTTCCAACTCATCCCATCCCCCCAAGTTCCAACTCATCCCATCCCCCAGTGCCAACTCATCCATCCCCAAGTTCCAACTCATCCCATCCCCCAAGTTCCAACTCATCCCATCCCCCCAAGTTCCAACTCATCCCATCCTCCCAAGTTCCAACTCATCCCATCCCCTCAAGTTCCAACTCATCCCATCCCAAGTTCCAACTCATCCCATCCCTCAAGTTCCAGCTCATCCCATCCCCCCCAAGTTCCAACTCATCCCATTCCAAGTTCCAACTCATCCCATCCCCTCAAGTTCCAACTCATCCCATCCCCCAAGTTCCAACTCATCCCATCCCCCCAAGTTCCAACTCATCCCATCCCCCAGTGCCAACTCATCCCATCCCCAAGTTCCAACTCATCCCATCCCCCAAGTTCCAACTCATCCCATCTACCAGTGCAACTCATCCCATCCCCCAGTGCCAACTCATCCCATCCCTCAGTGCCAACTCATCCCATCCCCAAGTTCCAACTCATCCCATCCCCCAGTGCCAACTCATCCATCCCCCCAAGTTCCAACTCATCCCATCCTCCCAAGTTCCAACTCATCCCATCCCAAGTTCCAACTCATCCCATCCCTCAAGTTCCAGCTCATCCCATCCCCCCCAAATTCCAACTCATCCCATCCCCTCAAGTTCCAACTCATCCCATCCCCAAGTTCCAACTCATCCCATCCCCCCCAAGTTCCAACTCATCCCATCCCCCAGTGCCAACTCATCCCATCCCCAAGTTCCAACTCATCCCATCCCCAAGTTCCAACTCATCCCATCCCCAGTGCCAACTCATCCCATCCCCCAGTGCCAACTCATCCCATCCCTCAGTGCCAACTCATCCCATCCCCAAGTTCCAACTCATCCATCCCCCAGTGCCAACTCATCCCATCCCCCCAAGTTCCAACTCATCCCATCCCCCAGTTCCAACTCATCCCATCCCAAGTTCCAACTCATCCCATCCCCCCCAGTGCCAACTCATCCCATCCCCCAGTTCCAACTCATCCCATCCCCAAGTTGCAACTCATCCCATCCCAAGTTGCAGCTCATCCCATCCCCAGGTTGCAACTCATCCCATCCCCAGGTTGCAACTTATCCCACCCCCAGTTGCAACTCATCCCACCCCCAGTTGCAACTCATCCCATCCGCAACTTCAAATGCCCAAGTTCCAACTCAACACATACCCAACCAAGTTCCAATTCCCCCCCCCGGTTTCAACTCACCTTATCCCCCAATTCCAACTCTATCCAAGTGCATTGTTTGTCAATGGGTAATAGTATATTCATAGCCCTGTATATGTGGTTATAAAGCTTTCCTCCAGTCTCAAGCTCAATCTCAAATTTTCTGATTGGTTGAGCCAAGAGCAAATCTCAGACTTGACCAATCACATCACTAAAGCTTGGTATTTGAGAAAGGTTTATAACATCTGACCCTGGGTACCCACAAGTCATGCTGAAAACAGCCAGCCTTCAAGCCAGCAATCACAATGAGAGGCCAACTATCACAGAATGCCAGGTTACAGCCGCTCTCTGTCACAGATAAAACTTCCTTACTCTTGGTAAGCCAGTGCTGTGGGTCCAGACAGTTGCAGCCCGGTGACTGGTTCCTGCACCATTATATAAGAGGTCAAGGTCTCCATGGAGGTTGCCATGGTATCAACCACAGTGACATTGATTTGCTGAGTACCAACTTCGTAAAATGTGTGATTCCATCTGAAATATTGCAAGCACATCAGTTTTGGTAATCTTATTCGTGTTAATAAAGATTAGTTTGTGAGCGACATATTCTGACATGCGCCAATTAAATCTGATATGTGATTAGCCGATTTTTGAGAAACAGATATTTACCGTCTCCGTGACCTAGTGGTTAAGGTGTCCACCTACGGAGCGGGAGGTCGAAGGTTCGAACCTCGTCAGGGGTTTGTTCTCATATGGCCGGTTGGTGAGCCGCCAGCTAGTTAAATAATGGTTACCGATTACCTACCAGCCTGGCGCCTGGCATACAAGCATAGGATTCGGGAAGTACTGATGTTCATAAAAAGTCTCATAAGCCAGAAATGGTTGGCCCTTTAAAGAGGGATGACACTATAATAAGCAAATACTTTACTTTTTTTTATAATAATATTATTATATTTAGATAGAAGCCACTGTGGTCGTTGCTGTTGATATATTTGTAGAATGGGGTACAAACCTGCCCCTATCATCGCTCTATTTTCATCAAATTTTAAAGCATTTTTGGCCTTGGTGATTTCATGTTTTTTCTATTGTTTCAATGGAAGTTGGTACATACTGATCATCTTTCATTTAATTATTCAATATTGAGCAATGGACGTACTAGAGTGCTCACAAGAATTATTTAGTATTCTAAATGGAAATCATTGAGTAACGGTTATTAAAAATGGCATCCGTGGTCCAGTGGTAGAGAGTCGGATTTGGAATCGACCGGTCCCGGGTTCGATACTCGGTCAGGTCACGTATGTAGTGTCATTGAGCAAGGCACCTCACACACATTGCTTAGTACTGGTCGGCTAAGGCTGCCCAGGAATACATGTCTAGGTCCCCGCAAGGGGTTTGACATTAATGGAACATACATACATAAAAAATAATCCAGCAATTCTAAAACACGAAAATTATATTATAACATTTTTGTTCCTTTTGTTTTTGGGGTTAACAGTTTAGCATGAAACAAGATGAAGCACGGACAAGCTTTGCCACCAACAGCTTAGCATGGAACACCAGAATGATGTCTAGTTGGGATATTGTAAGATCCAGTTCCAAGTTCCTGTTCCAAGATGAAGCACAGACAAGCTTTGCCACCAATAGCTTAGCATGGAACACCAGAATGATGTCTAGTTGGGTAATGAGATATACAGTATACAGTAATTGTACATCATACCGATGCTTCCTGCCAAGTTTAGAGAAAATCCAACAGGGGTTATGGAGATGAAGCGTGGACAAGGTAAACCAGATAGACGGACGGACAGACGGCAAACGCAAATAATTACTAGGATTCCACAGAACCACAAATAGCAAATACATGTAGCTATAACTGTATGAAGAAGTAATTTTGTAAATTTGTATCTTTGCTCTTAAGTGACTCATACATCTCTAATAACTTACTGATTGGTAACTCCCTTGTGAGTCTCTGAATATCCATCACTGTAGCTCACCCTCAACCCAATCCAACCACCGTGTAATGCTCCCTGAAATCAAATCTGTAAATGTACAATACTTACTTTCATTAAAGCCTGCATTTTAACCCGTAACACTGCCAATAACAACTAATGTCGCTTTTGCAAACAGCATAGAGCCTGATCTGGCTTTAAGCCGTTTGCTATTCAGATAGTGGAGCTAAAACACTTGTCTGAATAGCAAACAACATAGAGCCTGATCTGGCTTTATACCGTTTGCTATTCAGATAGTGGAGCTAAAACACTTGTCTGAATAGCAAACAACATAGATCGCCGCAGCAGATCTGGATCTATGTTGTCTGCACATTCCGTCCAATTTAATCAGCAGGTTAAGGGTTAAAATTGGCAGTTGCTTTCAAAATAGTGTACACCTGTTACTGACCACTATTTACAATTCTGGCATACCCTGTGAGATTGCACTAACAGATCAAATACAACCAGCCGACACCATCTTCTGGGTCAAATTGGTTGAAATCTTATCAATAAAATGAAATCAAACGGTGCAAAATCGATATGTCATCAGAGTTAATGATCTTTGTCTAGATAACCCTATAATGAATAGGGGTCATCGACCGACCATGACCAATCTACCGATCAAGTATGCGGACAATAGTTCCAACCAATCTCAAATTACTGATCAATTACTGTGACCTTGACCATTGAAAACCCCTAAATCATTAGGGGTCATCGACCGACCATGACCAATCTACGATAGTTCCAACCAATCTCAAATTACTGATCAATCACTGTGACCTTGACCATTGAAAACCCCTAAATCATTAGGGGTCATCGACCGACCATGACCAATCTACAGACCAATTACGAGGACCACATGTGTAACCTATCATTAGTTATTGATCGAAAACCAAAGAACAGACGAGAGTAACACTTTACAAAATCACTGATGCTTAAACACAAACGTGAGAGGTTGTGGGTTCGAACCTCGCCAGTACCACGTTGGATGTGTCTGTCCTACAGGCCAGACAATTGAATCCACATTGCCTCTTCTCTCTCAATTATATGGTGATGGGATCCATGAGGAACGAGTTCTCGAGAGCGATTAAACTATGGTACGTAAAAACTTGTTACACAATTGAGCCAAAAATAACTTGTATAAATTGCTGTATTACCGTAAGGCTGTAAAACGGCATAGAATATACAAATTTATTTTAGCTCGATTGTGAAACTAGTTCTTGCACCTTATATTAATCACTCTCGAGACCTCATACCAGATGGAATCCAGCGCCATGAGGGAAAGAGAAGAGGCATTTGGAATTTAAATGCCTTGCCTAAGGGCACAATCGTAACAGCTCCAGCAGCTCAAACTCCTGGCCTTTCGTACCTGAAGCGAACGCGCTACCACTGCGCTATCACGACTTCCACAAACAGTATGTACAATGTAATCACATCTTACAATAATACACAGAGAATAATTTACCTCTTTATGGGAATGTTCCAACACTCCGCAATCCTACACATGAAGAGAACATTTGGAACACGCATACCCTTACTACATATTTAGCTTAATTTCATGTACACTAAACAATGAAATCTATTGCACTCATTTTCAGTTCTCTAAACTTCTGTTCCAATATGATATTTTCAGTTCTCTAAAATTCTGTTCCAATTTGATATTTTCAGTTCTCTAAAATTCTGTTCCAATTTGATATTTCCAGATCTCTAAAATTCTGTTCCAATTTGATATTTTCAGTTCTCTAAAATTCTGTTCCAATTTGATATTTTCAGTTCTCTAAAATTATGTTCCAATTTGATATTTCCAGTTCTCTAAAATTCTGTTCCAATTTGATATTTTCAGTTCTCTAAAATTATGTTCCAATCTGATATTTTCAGTTCTCTAAAATTATGTTCCAATTTGATATGTTCAGTTCTCTAACATTATGTTCCAATTTGATATGTTCAGTTCTCTAACATTCTGTTCCAATTTGATATTTTCAGTTTTCTAAAATTCTGTTCCATTCTGTTATTTTCAGTTTTGTTTTAATTATAATTAGGAGAAATCTACCCCATTATGAAAAAACCTTTCTAACTCGAAAACCCCTCCAAACTGAACTCTACCTCTGGTCCGGTGGCCTTTCGTTTACATGGGTTTCACTGTACCCCCAATCAAATGAAACTGCATAAAATGATCTAAATGTTCTTCTAAAATCTGCTGCAACAGCAGTAACTGAGTTCCAATTAGGTTTACTATCTGTCTCTACTGTCAGTATGTCATTATCGCATTCATCATTTAATTCAGTCCAGTTTAACATACCAACAATAATACACTACACCATAAATATCTCCAAAACATTGAAGGAGTAAACCACATGAAAATAGCACAATCAAAAATCCCCCTGAAATACAACTAAACATGTACAAGCTTGTTAATAATTAACAAAAATCAAAATCACCTTTACTTCTCTAAATGTTCCTTTTCTATTCCGGTTATTATACATATGAATATAACTTGTTAGGCAGTTTGTTTAACAATAAATACCCTGTTTATCATAACATGCCAAGCGAGAATTCTGCGAACATTTCAGTAATTCTCCACTCATTTCGCAAGCATGCATCAATTACGAATACAAAGATATAGGTAAAATTTCTACCAAGCCAGACAACTTCCTTCCTCATTGGAATTAGTCCAGAACTTTCTCTTCACTTCAGGCTTTTGTGCACATTGTAGTTAAAAAACTGGATATTTCCAAGATACTCTTGGAATTACCCAGCTTATTATACTTGGAGTGAGAGAGTCCATAAATTTCTTGCTGGCTTTAACAATGAGGAATGTGTGTGTGGAACATTCGTCTTAAAGTCCCAACATACACTTTATTTCCGTAAATGGATAAATATGTCATATGCAAATATTCTACCTTTACCTTTGGTAAACAACTATTTACAAAGCTGTTAGTGATTTTGAAATTTGAAAACAAAAATCCGCACGTAAGGTAAGTGAAATCAAATTAGTAATCTCCCAAAATCCAGTTTTATTTTGTGAGCAGATCATTCAAGACTTCTGCTTAACCCTTTCAACACCACAGACCTCTAAATAGGCTTACAAAAAGTGTAGATCCAGATGAGCCGGCTCGTGATGAGCCGGCTCGTGATGAGCCGGCTCGTGATGAGCCGTCTCATCAGGATCTGCACTTTTTGCCAGTGATATGACTATTTTTAGACATAATTACCCATTTTGATAAATGAACTTGTCCAAATGTGATATTCTGATTCATTTATTGGTTTATGAATATCATGGACCAGTCCATGCGAGTTACTTGGTGTTGAATGGGTTAAAATCTGAAATTAATATTATCAAAAATGGAAAAAATACGAAACGGTAATCACGACTTTTAATTATCCTTTCCTCGGAATATCTCGATGTGTGTAGCACATTCTGAGTGAAGGTATCTGGTGCTTTAAAAAGACAACTACTGATAAAATTAAAATCTCCCTGATGTATTTTCGAAATAGAGAGAAAAAATAGTTAATTGGTTTTTCAACAGAATTGATCTCATTTCGGTTTACAGTTTTTAGCAGCAATAGATTGTGATGTAGTAGTGATTGAAAGAGAACAGTTTCCAAGGGTGAGACAGTCTGAGCTGTGTATTGTGTATAAACTCCATCAGGTGATTAGCTGCTTCTGTGTAATCATGTGCAGGTACCCAGCAGAGATCTGCACTAAGTGCCACAAATAGAGAGACATACCTTTTTCTACGTCTTAAAATTTTAATAGACTGATCCAAATTTAAAAGATGGATCATTCCATTATAGACTAGAAATTGTGTGTTTTTGTAGAAGAACGTATGTCTCCCAGCTCACTGTTGTTTTTGGAGAAGATGGTATGTCTCCCAGCTCACTGTTGTTTTTGGAGAAGATGGTATGTCTCCCAGCTCACTGTTGTTTTTGGAGAAGATGGTATGTCTCCCAGCTCACTGTTGTTTTTGGAGAAGATGGTATGTCTCCCAGCTCACTGTTGTTTTTGGAGAAGATGGTATGTCTCCCAGCTCACTGTTGTTTTTGGAGAAGATGGTATGTCTCCCAGCTCACTGTTGTTTTTGGAGAAGATGGTATGTATCCCAGCTCACTGTTGTTTTTGGAGAAGAAGGTATGTATCCCAGCTCACTGTTGTTTTTGGAGAAGATGGTATGTCTCCCAGCTCACTGTTGTTTTTGGAGAAGATGGTATGTCTCCCAGCTCACTGTTGTTTTTGAAGAAGATGGTATGTCTCCCAGCTCACTGTTGTTTTTGGAGAAGATGGTATGTCTCCCAGCTCACTGTTGTTTTTGGAGAAGATGGTATGTCTCCCAGCTCACTGTTGTTTTTGGAGAAGATGGTATGTCTCCCAGCTTACTGTTGTTTTTGGAAAAGAAGGTATGTATCCCAGCTCACTGTTGTTTTTGGAGAAGATGGTATGTATACCAGTTCACTGTTGTTTTTGGAGAAGATGGTATGTCTCCCAGCTCACTGTTGTTTTTGGAGAAGATGGTATGTCTCCCAGCTCACTGTTGTTTTTGGAGAAGATGGTATGTATCCCAGCTCACTGTTGTTTTTGGAGAAGATGGTATGTCTCCCAGCTCACTGTTGTTTTTGGAGAAGAAGGTATGTCTCCCAGCTCACTGTTGTTTTTGGAGAAGAAGGTATGTCTCCCAGCTCACTGTTGTTTTTGGAGAAGAAGGTATGTCTCCCAGCTCACTGTTGTTTTTGGAGAAGATGGTATGTCTCCCAGCTCACTGTTGTTTTTGGAGAAGATGGTATGTCTCCCAGCTCACTGTTGTTTCAGTGGAGCAATAAAAGAATGCAATATATGAATGTTTTGGAGATGAAGCATGGACAAGCTTTTTGTTATAACAATGTTCAAATGCTCGTAATTCCATAAAAAAATCATCCAACCAGAACAGAGTTACAATATGCACAACTAGACATCATACGGTTGCTTCCTGCCAAGAGTGATGAAAATTCAACAATGGGTTTTGTAGATGAAGCATGGACAAGCTTTGTGCTATAAAAATGTTCAAATGCTCATAATTCCATAAAATAATTATCTAACCGGAACAGAGTTACAATATGCACAACTAGACATCATACCGTTGCTTCCTGCCAAGAGTGATGAAAATTCAACAGTGGGTTTTGTAGATGAAGCATGGACAAGCTTTGTGATATAAAAATGTTGTTTAGATCAGGAAAAACCAGAATACCTATCTTTATTGAAACCAACAAAAACATGTCACTTTATTGAAACAAAAACCAGAATACCTATCTTTATTGAAACCAACAAAAAACATGTAACTTTATTGAAACAAAAACCAGAATACCTATCTTTATTGAAACCAACAAAAACATGTAACTTTATTGAAACAAAAACCAGAATACCTATCTTTATTGAAACCCCAAAAAAACATGTATCTTTATTGAAACCAAAACCAGAATAGAGAGGATGTGTTGTGCATCACATTACTTACACCACTTGTTAGTGATCTGGTTACAGCAACATCTGTTAGTATACACCTCATGCTTGCATTATCACTGAAAACACACACCCAAAATACATGTCCTGTATCACACAATGATGCTGCTTGCATGAATCAGAGGGTTTGTATAATAATTACAGGTTAGAATCTATGTAGCAAGCTTAATCCGTAACCTGCCGAATAAACTGGATGGAATGTGCAAACAACGCCGCATCTGATCAGGATCTATGTTGTTTGCTATTCAGACAAGTGTTTTACCGCCACTATCTGAATAGCAAACAGCATAGAGCCTGATCAGACGGTATGTTCTATGCATGTTCTGTGCTATCTGATCTGGCTCTATGCCGTTTGCAAAAGCAACTTTAGTCGTGATTGGCAGGTTAAGGATTAAAGCAATTAACAAAAAAGTTAATATCATACAATTGTATTTATTAAAAAATCAGTATTACTTAGGTTTAGCAGTAATGAAATGTTTTAACATTATAAATGTACTCGAACATTGTTGAAAAATATAGTCTACATCCGTTATGTCGAATTCCGTAGGACCGAACAAAATACTTCGACATAACCAAAATTTGACTTAATGAAATTCGATATAAACAGATCCAGTTATATGTAAAATGATAGTGTCTGAAATGGGACTTTGATCAGACTTCGAGATAACTGGAGAATTCGACATAACCGACTTTGACATAGTGGATGTAGACTGTATAACCTTATTTTGACTAAGATAGTGTTTTATTTTGTTTGACTCTCTTTTCGTAGCTCTGTTGCTCGGAGAAATTAATGTGCTTACACCATTCTAGGCTTGTTTTAGTACAATTGCTGGCTATAAATAAAACGGGAAGTCGTGATAGAGCAGTGGAAGCACATTCGCTTCAGGTGCGAAAGGCCCGGGGTTCTAGCGCCGCTGGAGCCATTACGATTGTACCCATAGGCAAGGCATCTGAATTCCACATTGCTTCTCTCCCCGCGTGGCGATGAATTCCATCAGGAATGAAGTCTCAAGAGTGATTAATATAAGTTGTAAGAACTTGTTTCACAATCGAGATAAAATAAATTTGTATAAACTAAATAAAATGGGGCACTCGCATACAGAGTGCAATTTCGATTTTTTCAACAGGAGGAATTGAATGGAAAAAATCCCAGAATGCAAATATGGCATAGTCAGTTATTAACTTAGTAGATAAACAAATTCTAACATGGTTCAGCATTTTGTCTGCATACACAAAGAAGGAATTTACCCATTGTTTAAATCTACAATAAAACATGGCTTAGCACGTATTGTCAAATGCAACATCATTTTTGTAGCTTTGTGACGTCGCTTGTCGCTTTCTAAAAAATAACACCAACTATTTTTGTGCTTTTTGTATATTTTCGTTATGTTAGAATCGAAATAATATTTGTATTTGTGTTATTCATAGTCGAATAAAACATGGTTTGTCATTCCAAGTGCCGGAATACAATGCTTTCTAGTCTTCTAGGCTTACACAACTGTAATTATTTCAAGTGAGGAAGCTATCCAGCTGGCTTGCGGAAGGTCGGTGGTTCTACCCAGGTGCCCATCCGTGCCAGAAGTACTGCTCGGAAGGGCAACCAGGGTATTCTACCACAAATAATAGCTGGGGAGTCGCCGTATGACCCTAAGTTGTGCGACTTTAAACCCCCAAAATAATAACAACCAGATGTAATTATTTACAAGGTTACTAAATGTAAGGTCACATCAACTACGTTTAGTTTATTCACATTTATTTTAGCACAATTGCGAAACAAGTTCTTACAACTTATATTAATAAGTCTCGAGACCTCAATCCTGATGGAATCCATTGCCACGTGGGAGAGAGAAGAGGCAACGTGAAATTTAAATGCCTTGCCTAAGGGCACAATCGTAACGGCTCCAGTGGGGGCTCAAACTCTGTGCCTTTTGCACCTCTGAAGCGAATGCGCTACCTGTAAACCCTCAGCAGTGGCTGCTACACACAGTCATGCAAACATACAATTACAAGATATTCTAAAAGAATGTCCAAACTAGAATTATTATGCTGAATCTGGACTTGAAAACTGACAGAATATTACAGGAAATGAATGTAATCTTATACCAAACAAATTGAAGTGTCATTCCTGGAAATTCATCACCTTATGAATACAATCTCACAAGGTAATTTAAACAAAGGTTTATGTATCGGATATTAGCCGAAAACGATCCAATATGTAAAATATTGGACTGTGTGAGGCGCATAACGCCGAAGACCGTACCAATGTTATACATATTGAATCCGTTTGAGACTTATATCTTACTTAAAACACACACTTATATAACAAGATCCTACTAATTAAAATTGTTAATTTCGTACATGTACGCGTAGAATTTAATATAATACTCTGGCCTTTTCACACAAGTCCAATATTAATATAGGTATGACGTCACGGGTGTTCTAAATACGTTTATTTATTGTTACCCCCTGGGTAATCAGTCCGACGTCTCCAGAAGAATATTAACCCATTCAACCCCAAGTAACTGACACGGACTGGTGCATGCTATTTTTAGACCAATAAATTAATAAGAAAATTACATTTGGACCAGTTCATTTATCAAAATGGGTAATTTTATCTAAAAATAGTAATAATTATTACTGGCAAAAAAGTGCAGATCCTGATGAGACGGCTCGTTACAAGCCGGCTCATCTGGATCTACACTTTTCATAAGCCTATTTAGAGGCCTGTGGGGTTGAAAGGGTTAAAATCAATTTCTCTTTTTGAAAATAGCTCAAGATACAGAAAACATTCCAATTCCAGAATTCTGGTTCTTTTACATGCCCGATGTATAGCACCGATACAGGAGACCTCGGGTTAAAGTTCCATCTCAAAAGAATGTTAATTTTATTATGATCGAGGGATCGAGCCAGGGGATGTAGTATCTGGCAACATATCATGTATAATCTGTGCCAACTGTTGGTCACTCGCCTGTCTTGATTCAAAAACATATCTTGCACATTTATTTCTATGCTACAATGCTATTTACACCCAGTGAATGAGAGACATCGGTAGGTTACTGCCCCTGAATACTCCATAACAGTAGATAGGTCCTATTAAGTGTTTACCTCTGTTTTTATCGTTGTTTCCTTTGCACAACATGCTAGCAATGTTATCCCACTATCGCTTCTTATGATTATTAAATTACTATATCTCAACAGATCTCCCACATTATATGCAATGGATACTTATTTGTAAAAGAATGTTATCAGTTAATTAACATGTTTTTGATAAAATCACATTTATCATACTGCAACATTTAGTTAGGGAACAACAGTAAAAACAAAGGATTCCAACTAAAAGGACATATTCACATATTGGAATAAATCAGACTTTATCCACCAAGGGAGGTAATAGAAAATTACAGATGTCTCTCATTATGCACCACTGACCAAAGACCAAGGATCTATTCACATATTGGAATAAATCAGACTTTATCTACCAAGGGAGGTAATAGAAAATTACAGATGTCTCTCATTATGCACCACTGACTAAAGACCAAGGACCTATTCACATATTGGAATAAATCAGACTTTATCCACCAAGGGAGATAATAGAAAATTACAGATGTCTCTCATTATGCACCACTGACCAAAGACCAAGGACCTATTCACATATTGGAATAAATCAGACTTTATCTACCAAGGGAGGTAATAGAACATTACAGATGTCTCTCATTGAGGCAATATGGAGGCAATGAATGTATTACCAGGAACCGTATCCTACCTGTAAATATAATTGTTCCTGATGAAACTAATCTAGCTTTAAGTGAACATGGTGTCTTGGAACTTGGGTATTAAACGCACAAACTAAAATCACAAGTATGTTACAGCAACTTGGGAGGTCTGTGCACCATAATGACATACATAATGTGGGTGTCAGTAAGTTCATGTGTACCGAAATAAACCAAGGCCATGTGTACCGAAATAAACCAAGGCCATGTGTACCGAAATAAACCAAGGCCATGTGTACCGAAATAAACCGAAATAAACCAAGGCCATGTGTACCGAAATAAACCAAGGCCATGTGTACCGAAATAAACCAAGGCCATGTGTACCGAAATAAACCGAAATAAAACAAGGCCATGTGTACCGAAATAAACCGAAATAAACCAAGGCCATGTGTACCGAAATAAAACAAGGCCATGTGTACCGAAATAAACCGAAATAAACCAAGGCCATGTGTACCGAAATAAAACAAGGCCATGTGTACCGAAATAAAACAAGGCCATGTGTACCGAAATAAACCAAGGTCATGTGTACCGAAATAAAACAAGGCCATGTGTACCGAAATAAACCAAGGTCATGTGTACCGAAATAAACCGAAATAAACCAAGGCCATGTGTACCGAAATAAACCGAAATAAACCAAGGCCATGTGTACCGAAATAAAACAAGGCCATGTGTACCGAAATAAACCAAGGCCATGTGTACCGAAATAAAACAAGGCCATGTGTACCGAAATAAACCAAGGTCATGTGTACCGAAATAAACCGAAATAAACCAAGGCCATGTGTACCGAAATAAACCGAAATAAACCAAGGCCATGTGTACCAAAATAAACCAAGGCCATGTGTACCGAAATAAACCAAGGCCATGTGTACCGAAATAAACCGAAATAAACCAAGGCCATGTGTACCGAAATAAACCGAAATAAACCAAGGCCATGTGTACCAAAATAAACCAAGGCCATGTGTACCGAAATAAACCAAGGCCATGTGTACCGAAATAAACCAAGGCCATGTGTACCGAAATAAACCGAAATAAACCAAGGCCATGTGTACCAAAATAAACCACGGTCATGTGTACCAAAATAAACAAAGGCCATGAATACCAAAATAAACCAAGGCCATGTGTACCGAAATAAACCAAGGCCATGTGTACCAAAATAAACCAAGGCCATGTGTACCAAAATAAACCAAGGTCATGTGTACCAAAATAAACCAAGCCTACAAAGGTCATGTGTGTACTGTAATAACCGAGGCCATGTGTACCAAAATAAATCAAGGTCATGTGTTCTGAAATAAACCAAGGTTATGCATATTGAAATAAACCAAGGTCATGCGTATTGAAATAAACCAGGGTCATGCGTATTGAAATATCATATCAAGGCCATGTGTGCAGAAATAAACCAGGGTCATGTATACTATGTGTAATAAACCAGGGTCATGTATACTATGTGTAATAAACCAGGGTCATGTATACTATGTGTAATACACCAGGGTCATGTATACTATGTGTAATAAATCAGGGTCATGTATACTATGTGAAATAAACCAGGGTCATGCGTATTGAAATATCATATCAAGGCCATGTGTGCAGAAATAAACCAGGGTCATGTATACTATGTGTAATAAACCAGGGTCATGTATACTATGTGTAATAAACCAGGGTCATGTATACTATGTGTAATACACCAGGGTCATGTATACTATGTGTAATAAATCAGGGTCATGTATACTATGTGAAATAAACCAGGGTCATGTATACTATGTGTAATAAACCAGGGTCATGTATACTATGTGTAATAAACCAGGGTCATGTATACTATGTGAAATAAACCAGGGTGATGTATACTATGTGTAATAAACCAGGGTCATGTATACTATGTGTAATAAACCAGTCATGTATACTATGTGTAATAAACCAGGGTCATGTATAATATGTGTAATAAACCAGGGTCATGTATAATATGTGTAATAAACCAGGGACAGGTATACTGTGTGTAATAAACCAGGGTCATGTATACTATGTGTAATAAACCAGGGTCATGTATACTATGTGTAATAAACCAGAGTCATGTATACTATGTGAAATAAACCAGGGTCATGTATACTATGTGTAATAAACCAGGGTCATGCATACAAGCACGAAACAGGCAGGCTAAATTGCTTCGGATGCTCATACGTGACCCTGACCTTGACCTTGCCCCTGGTTATCTCTAAGGCAATCAAAGTTATTTTATGCCAATCTCTTCATTAGTAAACAGACAGTGATATTAGTGGCATCATGTGTGACCTTGAGCATGCTTTGCATCCAAGTATGAAATAAGGCTAGACAGAGCCTAAAGAACGGCTAGAAAGACAGAGGAAGCAGTGGCTGGAAGGCAAGGTCAGTGCGGTAACATTGCAGCATTCTTGCTAGATAAATGGGTAAACCATATATTAGAAACATTTTGATCATGTAAAACAGCACGTCTGACAAGATCCGGCTCATAATTGGCAGGCTTCTACTGTAACGGATGACAATTAGGAAAGCTGTCTGTCTTCACAATCCGTACAAGTGTTACATCAAACTAACAACTAGTAGGTAATTCCAGACACGAATAACAGCAACTTTTATGGCCAAAAAAAACCTAATGTTAGGATTCCTATGCCAAACACCGAGTTATGGAGACAGGATGCTTGAATGGAGATATAAGCATGTGATTTTGACGGAGCAAACTTTATGGACTATAAAGGTTTCAGCTCCCCACAAAATTTCATCATAATCGTGCCAGAAATTTGGGGGGGGGGGGTTTAAATTTTGGCACTCATTTGACCTAGTGACCTAGTTTTAAGATTAAGCTACCAAAATGAGAAATCTTGAAAATGCCATGATGATTTAGACCAGAAGTTCAGGAGATGTCATTTGAAGAAAAATATTGATGAAGCAGCCGCCAGCCAGCCAGCCAGCCACAGGGCGATCACGAATTAATATAATAGATGGTTATTTCCTGCTACAATCTAATAGATATCTAGACTAGAGCAGATTATGTTGACCTTGGAGCTTACCTGGAGGTTAAAGGTCACCTCATTAACAGGGATTACAAATAGGTCATGCAACAGTTCAAGGTTAACTTCAGACTTTGACCTTGCAACCACAGGAATCTCGATGCCTCTGGATTCAACTGAAATGAAAGAGAGCAAACTATTCATGGATGTTAGAAGATATAATATGTGACAGACAGACAGACAGACAAATAATAAACTAGACTAACAGCTCACTTCATAGCCGAGCGTAACATTTTCTTAAATTAATCAATGGCTAAAGCTATGCTTCAAGATAGGGATATGTGAGTATTTGGTTTAACGACCCATCAGCACAGTTCAGGCTATATCTCGCCGGTCAAGATAGAGATATGTGAGTATTTGGTTTAACGACACATCAGCACAGTTCAGGCTATATCGCGCCGGTCAAGATAGAGATATGTGAGTATTTGGTTTAACGACCCATCAGCACAGTTCAGGCTATATCGCGCCGGTCAAGATAGGGATAAGTTTAAAGTATATGAAGGAGAAGTTTAAAGTATACAAGGGAGGAGCTTACGGTATACGAGAGAGAAATTTAAAATATAAGAAGGAGAAGTTTACGGTATATGAGGGAGAAGTCTAAGGGAGAAATTTAATGTATACAAGGCAGAAGCTTAAGGCATATGAGGCAGAAGTTTAAGATATATGAGGGAGATTCGTAAGGTATATGAGGGAGAACCTTAAAATATATGAGGGAGAAGCATAAGGTATAATGAGGGAGAAGTTTGTTGACTCAAGTAAAAACACCCTTCTCTGAACTCAAAACAGGGAGAAATGAGACACGGCAGCTGAGGGAGACAATTTCTCCCAAATCACCCAATCGTTTCCATGGAGGTTAATTTTATAATGAATATGTAAGCAACCATTCTCAAAACACAATACCATCCAGGTATATTATTCCTAACTCCTACACAAGCTCAACTTTTATTACAAAACCATGCAAATTCTTTTCCTGCCAGACAATTAATTGATTTTTTAACACAAGAATACTTTCAGAAATATTACCCATACCATTGCTTCGTCATTTAAATGAGGCTTTTCCACCAGTATCTGTAGCTCTCATTACAGGGTGGTTCCTCCAACATATAAATCATTCCATTTACAAATGAGGCATTCAGCTAATCTAACCTGGTTAACCTTTGAAATACAAGCCTCTTACAAGTGTCAGCAATATTTCATGCACGGTTTGTTTGTACATAATTATGCTGCGTGCTCATGTAGGTATCTGGCAACATTATCATGTAGTATCAGGCAACATATCATGTAGTATCTGGCAATATATCATGTAGTATCTGGCAATAGATCATGTAGTATCTGGCAACAGATCATGTGGTATCTGGCAACATATCATATAGTGTCTGGCAACATATCATGTAGAATCTGGCAACATATCATGTAGTATCTGGCAATATATTATTTCGTATCTGGCAACATATCATGTAGTATCTGGCAACATATCATGTAGTGTCTGGCAACATATCATGTAGTGTCTGGCAACATATCATGTAGTATCTGGCAACATATCATGTAGTATCTGGCAATAGATCATGTAGAATCTGGCAACATATCATGTAGTATCTGGCAATATATTATTTCGTATCTGGCAACATATCATGTAGTATCTGGCAATAGATCATGTAGTATCTGGCAACAGATCATGTGGTATCTGGCAACATATCATGTAGTGTCTGGCAACATATCATGTAGAATCTGGCAACATATCATGTAGTATCTGGCAATATATTATTTCGTATCTGGCAACATATCATGTAGTATCTGGCAACATATCATGTAGTGTCTGGCAATATATCAGGTAGTGTCTGGCAACATATCATGTGGTATCTGGCAATAGATCATGTAGAATCTGGCAACATATCATGTAGTGTCTGGCAACATATCATGTAGTGTCTGGCAATATATCAGGTAATGTCTGGCAACATATGTAGTATCTGGCAATATATCATGTAGTGTCTGGCAATATATCATGTAGTGTCTGGCAATATATTATTTCGTATCTGGCAACATATCATGTAGTATCGGGCAATATATTATTTCGTATCTGGCAACATATCATGTAGTATCTGGCAATATATCATGTAGTATCTGGCAACATATCATGTAGTATCTGGCAACATATCATGTAGTGTCTGGCAATATATTATTTCGTATCTGGCAACATATGTAGTATCTGGCAATATATCATGTAGTGTCTGGCAATATATCATGTAGTGTCTGGCAATATATTATTTCGTATCTGGCAACATATGTAGTATCTGGCAATATATCATGTAGTGTCTGGCAATATATCATGTAGTATCGGGCAATATATCATGTAGTATCTGGCAACATATCATGTAGTGTCTGGCAATATATCATGTAGTGTCTGGCAATATATCATGTAGTATCTGGCAATAGATCATGTAGTATCTGGCAACATATGTAGTATCTGGCAATATATCATGTAGTGTCTGGCAATATATCATGTAGTGTCTGGCAATATATCCAGGGATCATTCTAGAGGGCGATGTGGGCGAAATTGTCGCCCTAGGAACCCTGACTTCGCCCTCTGGAGGCCCCACTTCTCCCTAAATATTTTTATTATTTTTTGATTTTTATGATTTTCAAACAAAATTGTGTCTACACTGGCCCATTATAAAGCACTCCTTCTATTCAAATGTTGTATTTAATGGTTGTACTGTGCATTTTAACCCTATTTTGCAGAAGTATATTAAAGAACACCATTTAAGGAAGCAATCACGCGCTTTCTCACTTCTCCCAAAAATTCTGACCTAGAATGAACCCTGTATATCATGTAGTATCTGGCAATATATCATGTAGTGTCTGTCAATATATTATGTAGTGTCTGGCAACATATCATGTAGTGTCTGGCAATTGGTCTAAACACCACATAACATCTGTATAAGCATCATGTATCATCTGTATACGCATAATGTAGCACCTGTCTAAACATGTAGCATCTATATCCAAACATCATGTAGCATCTATCAAAACATCATGTAGCATCTGTCCATGCATCATGTAGCATTTGTCTACACATTATGTAGCATCATCTAAACATCATGTAACATTATGTCTAAACACAATGAAACATCTGTCTAAATAACAGAATATGTTGGAAGCATTATGTAGTAGTGGTCTACACATCATGTAGCATATATCCAAACATCATGTAGCAACAGTATAGCAGCCTGTAGTTGTGTCTAATCATCATGTAGGATCTGTCTAAGCTCCATGTAGCAACTGCTGAACACCATGTATGATATGTCATGTAGGATCTGTACTAAAACTAGTCTACATCCATTATGTCGAATTCCGTCGGACCGAAGAAAATACTTCGATATAACCGAAGTTTGACTTAACGAAATTCAATATAAACGGAGCCAGTTAGTTATATGTACAATGATAGTGTCTGAAACGGGACTTTGATCCGACTTCGAGATAACCGGAGAATTCGACATAACTCACTTTGACATAACAGTTGTAGACTGTATGTAAGTATCTATTTTGTATCGGAGAGTTGTGTCCCTTATATAACAGTTGTTTGTGACATTTTGAGTCTGTATGGAAATACTTCACGGTCGAAGGTGTCCCAGGTGAAATACAAACTGCAATGTAACCTAAGGAGGATATCAACCAATGTGCTTGTCCTCATCAATGCAACCCAGGTTCGATCCTCGGACCGGGAAGTATGCGAGATGGTACGACGACGAGAGTGATTAATATAAGTTGCTAAACTTGCTTCGCAATCGTTGTAAAATAAATAAAGCTTAAAAAAAACAACCATAGATAGATTGATAAATAATAAGACACAGCATTTCTGGTTCAAATTGTCGTATTTTTCTGCAATACGCTTATAAAGTCGGGGAAGATGATTTGAAAATCGGCGCATAAAGGTAGAAACACATTTTGAACACGATATCAGATGATTCAGGTGACTTGAATGGTAGCGGTTAACTGGCAATGTTAGTTAAGCGTTTCAGAACTAAGATGCACCTAAATGTCCTGATCAATTTCACAAGATATGCTAATTAGTTCGGACAAATACAAAAACATTGAGCAAGGTGTCATTCTATAACCATGTTCACACTTGACCCCGACAAACGGGAAGCACTATTGTTCAAAATTACAAAATCATTACGGGTTTCTTGAACTTCTGGCAATCAGTAGAAACAGGATTTATAGCCTGTAGGACACCGCCAAATCAATCTTAAAACTTCTGAATTGTAGATCGACTTAATTTGCATTTCGGTATCCGGCTGGGAGTGATAGGCTTGCAGACATAGTAGCACCAATGCACTGATCCATCAATCACATGCAGCACCCATCGATTAAAGCCGGGAAACGGATGAGTTTATAAAATATGCAAAAATACCCAAAAAAACTAAGAGAGAATAGCAGTATTACGTCTAAATCACTCAAAACTTTGACAAGCACCTCGGAGTAAATTAGAAACGTAATAACACCTCTGATATAACAATTTTCTATTAAACGCCCATGTATTTGATGGATAAATGTGTGTTGTTCATCTAATTTTAGTAATTTGGAGACAGCTGTAAAACATCTCAGCCTCTGCAGTAGTCTGGTAGATGTGAATTCTACTAATGTGTGCCTATTGTATGTATGATTGTTATAGCACTCAGTCTAACTCTTTGTATACAGGCTACATCCGTTATGTCGAATTCCGTCCAACCGAACAAAATACTTTGACATAAATCAAAGTTTGACTTAACGAAATTCGATATAAACAGATCCAGTTATATGATTGTGTCTGAAACGGGACTTTGATCCGACTTCGACATAACCGACTTTAACATAACGGATGTAGACTGTATATATATATAGGAGCTTTTTCATACCATATTGTACGAGATGAGTATTGGAATTTTGCTATTAAGCGAGCTTTTTTGGTGAGCTTAATAGCAAATTCCAAAATGAGTTTCATAAAATATGGTACGAAACCACGAGTGAAAGATCCTTTTATCACATGACCATATTGGGTTTTAATCATATTTTTGTACAAAATAACGCTGCTACTTTCATTTTGTCGCCAAATGTCAGGGAAACATGATGTCACTAGGCAAAGCAGCGGTATATTTATGTTTTAAACAACGCTATAATTGTGTTGAGACTTCTTTTAAATCATAAAATGTCTTACTACTAACGTTATGTACCCATTCAATATATGCACACTTTAAAGTTTAATTTAAGGATTATTCTCTCAACCAATGGTCATAGCACTCTGTCTTACACTTTGTATACATATATGACAATCCATGCTACCCACCAGACTGGTTCCTCAACGACAATCCATGCTACTCACCAGACTGGTTCCTCAACGACAATCCATGCTACCCACCAGACTGGTTCCTCAACGACAATCCATGCTACTCACCAGACTGGTTCCTCAACGACAATCCATGCTACTCACCAGACTGGTTCCTCAACGACAATCCATGCTACTCACCAGACTGGTTCCTCAACGACAATCCATGCTACTCACCAGACTGGTTCCTCAACGACAATCCATGCTACTCACCAGACTGGTTCCTCAACGACAATCCATGCTACTCACCAGACTGGTTCCTCAACGACAATCCATGCTACCCACCAGACTGGTTCCTCAACGACAATCCATGCTACCCACCAGACTGGTTCCTCAACGACAATCCATGCTACCCACTTACCAGACTGGTTCCTCAACGACAATCCATGCTACTCAGCAGACTGCTTCCTCAACGACAATCCATGCTACTCAGCAGACTGCTTCCTCAACGGCAATCCATGCTACTCAGCAGACTGCTTCCTCAACTATTATTTGTATAAGACAATCCATGCTACTCACCAGACTGGTTCCTCAACGATAATCCATGCTACCCACCAGACTGGTTCCTCAACGACAATCCATGCTACCCATCAGACTGGTTCCTCAACGACAATCCATGCTACTCACCAGACTGGTTCCTCAACGACAATCCATGCTACTCACCAGACTGGTTCCTCAACGACAATCCATGCTACTCACCAGACTGGTTCCTCAACGACAATCCATGCTACTCACCAGACTGGTTCCTCAACAACAATCCATGCTACCCACCAGACTGCTTCCTCAACGACAATCCATGCTACCCACCAGACTGTTTCCTCAACGACAATCCATGCTACCCACTTACCAGACTGGTTCCTCAACGACAATCCATGCTACTCATCAGACTGGTTCCTCAACAACAATCCATGCTACTCACCAGACTGGTTCCTCAACGACAATCCATGCTACTCAGCAGACTGGTTCCTCAACTATTAATTTTATACGACAATCCATGCTACCCACTTACCAGACTGGTTCCTCAACGACAATCCATGCTACTCACTTAGCAGACTGGTTCCTCACCTATTAATTTATACGACAATCCATGCTACTCACTTAGCAGACTGGTTCTTCGACTATTAATTCTGTAAGACAATCCATGCTACTCACTTACCAGACTGGTTCCTCAACGACAATCCATGCTACTCACTTACCAGACTGGTTCCTCAACGACAATCCATGCTACTCACTTACCAGACTGGTTCCCTAACTATTAATTTTATACGACAATCCATGCTACTCACTTACCAGACTGGTTCCTCAACCATTAATTCTATACGACAATCCATGCAAATCACTAGACTGGTTCCTCAACTATTAATTCTATACGACAATCCACTTTTTAATTATTCGATCTCAGTATTACCTGGGTTGGTTAGGTTCAGAAAAACTGTATAATTTCCTGGCAGAGGAAAGCAGACATCTACAAGTGGAGAATTAGTGTGGTAGAGCTCTGTATCCTCTTGCAATATCCACGTGAAATATATATCCGCCGTTTCCATGGTTTTACCTTTATAAAATATAAACAGTATTCTTTTAGTACAAACACCTGCATTGGAATATTAACAACGGGCCTTTAGTTTCACATGCTTCTATAATTAAGTAAATTAAAACTGGATTACACAAAGAGGAGAGTATTTCCAGAAACTCAAAGATGCAAGTATTTCCAAGAACACAAAGAGGCGAGTATTTTCAAGAACACAAAGAGACGAGTATTTCCAAGAACGCATAAAGGCGAGTATTTCCAAGAACGCAAAGAGACAAGTATTTCCAAGTATGCAAATAGGCGAGTATTTCCAAGAACGTCGAGTATTTCCAAGAACACAAAGAGGTGAGTATTTTCAAGAACACAAAGAGGCGAGTATTTCCAAGAACGCAAAGAGACAAGAATTTCCAAGTATGCAAATAGGCGAGTATTTCCAAGAACGTCGAGTATTTCCAAGAACACAAAGAGCAGAGTATTTCCAAGAACGCAAAGAGGCAAGTATTTCCAAGAATGCAAAGAGACGAGTATTTCCAAGAACACAAAGAGCCGAGTATTTCCAAGAACGCAAAGAGGCGAGTATTTCCAAGAACGCAAAGAGGCGAGTATTTCCAAGCATGCAAAGAAGCGAGTATTTCCAAGAATGCAAAGAGGCGAGTATTTCCAAAACAAGAAATGATCTCAGTCACATTCCTTTAGGTTCACTTGATCGTGTCAGTCGATTGATATATAACCCGAATGATATTCCGAATGATGTCCCATGAAAGGTACAAAAAGTTTATTTTGATCGACATCATTTAAAGAGGCATACAGTGAAAACAAACATATCTCCTGAACAAATACATGTGATTGCCTTGATGATCTTGGAATTCAGATGAAAACTATTCTTGATCTATCACTTGCCCCAGTGATCCAAACCACGCTTCCTCAGCATGGACAAAGCCATTCCGGAGAAATCCAAAATTGATCTTCAAGATGGCCACCATAGCAACCATTTTGAATTTCGTACTGGATCGATTTTAGTTATTAGCTATTATTGATCTATTAGTCACCCAAGTCACTACTCGTATAACCCAAGTGTCATGAGAATATCAGGAGCTGTTGTATAACCCTACGGTGGTACGGTGGTCGCCAGATCGGACAGGTGGGTATTCTCTGGGTACTCTGGTTTCCTCCCACACAAATTACCACATAATATACGCTTTCATCCGCGCCAACGAGAGTGATTAATATAAGTTTAGTTTATACAAATTTATTTTAGCTGGATTGCGAAACAAGTTCTTACAACTTATATTAATCACTCTCAAGACCTCCTTCCTGATGAAATCCATCGCCACGAGGGAGAGAGAAGAGGCAATGTGGAATTTAAATGCCTTGCCTAAGGGCACAATCGTAACGGCTCCAGCGGGGCTCGAACTCAGGGCCTTTCGCACCTGAAGCGACCGCGCTACCACTGCGCTATCACGACTTCCATATATAAGTTTGCAATCGTTAAAGCGATAAATAAAGTTTAATAGAGTCATAGGCTTATATTCTACTGTATTTCCATACATACAACAACCATCTCTACCAATCGTCATCAATGGATGCGCAGCCAACATCACTACACCAACTCCATAAACGACTTTTAAAACACACCACTTTTGCGGGGTGGGGGGGGGGGGGGTATATTTTTATACGTTTCTTGCGGGGGTGGGGGGGGGGGGGGGGTATATTTTTATACGTTTCTGTACATGAAAGTCAGAACTGAAGAGAAGAGAAGAGTGACTCTCGAGCAACGTTACTGCACATGAAAGTCAGAACTGAAGAGAAGAGAGTGACTCTCGAGCAACGTTACTGCACATGAAAGTCAGAACTGAAGAGAAGAGAGTGACTCTCGAGCAACGTTACTGCACATGAAAGTCAGAACTGAAGAGAATGACTCTCGAGCAACGTTACTGCACATGAAAGTCAGAACTGAAGAGAAGAACTCTCAAGCAACGTTACTGCACATGAAAGTCAGAACTGAAGAGAATGACTCTCAAACAACGTTACTGCACATGAAAGTCAGAACTGAAGAGAAGAATTCTCAAGCAACGTTACTGCACATGAAAGTCAAAAATGAAGAGAATGACTCTCGAGCAACGTTACTGCACATGAAAGTCAAAAATGAAGAGAATGACTGTCGAGCAACGTTACTGCACATGAAAGTCAGGAAGATATGTGCTATTCAAGTGAAATTGCTTGTGATTATGAACTTTCATCTAAATTGGATTTTGGCAAGTCTCACAATATGCCAATCTGGTGCTCTTCAATATCGCCAGGTTTTTTATACGTTTATTTATCGCCTCTCCCATGTTAATCGGGGCGTCGCCTCCAGCAGTATATTAACCCTTTCAACACCACAGACCTCTAAATTGGCTTACAAAAAAGTGTAGATCCAGATGAGGCGGCTCGTGACGAGCCGTCTCATCAGGATCTGCACTTTTTTCAAGAAATATAACTATTTTTAGAAAACAAATTACCCATTTTGATAAATGAACTGATCCAAATGTAATTTTGTTATTAATTAATTGGTCTAAAAATATCATGGACCAGTCCATGTCAGATACTTGGTGTTGAATGGGTTAATTATATTCTTTTTTTGGAGGATAGTGGATACAGAAGATTCTCCAATTCACACGTTTGTATTACCAAAAACATAAAAAAACACGTTGAGAGCAATTCACTCTGTCCGTGTCCGCCCCCGTGGTCGAGTGGTTACGGTAGCTGACTTGTATACAGCTGTAACATATCATCACTGATGTTCATGGGTTCGAGCCCCGCTCAGACCGTGTCTCTTTACTCAGACACAGAAAGATCCTTGATTTCCCGAAGCATCCCTGGTTCATTGCCCTGTGTATAGCACTGATACAATATGGCCTTGGTTTATAGTCCCATCTGAAAGACTGTTAACCCATTCAACACCAAGTAACGGCCATAGACTGGTCCATGACATTTTTAGACCAATTAAATTAATAAGAAAATTACATTTGGATCAGTAATATTACTGGCAAAAAGTGCAGATCCTGATGAGACGGCTCGTCACGAGCCGGCTCATCTGGATCTACACTTTTTGTACGCCTATTTAGAGGTCTGTGGTGTTGAAAGGGTTAATATTATTATGGTCTGATGGGAAATCGAACCTGCGTTCCCTGGATTAACAGTCCAATGTATTAACCACTGGACTACCAACCTCTCTAAATATCACTATAGTTCTTTCCTTATGTAGCATATATACCGTTTTTCTTTGATATCATATCTAACCATGCAGGATTAAATTGTTCTTAACCCTTTTCAACTCCACACACCTCTAAATAGGCTTACAAAGAGTGAAGATCCAGATGAGCCGGCTCGTGACGACAGGATCTGCACTTTTTGCCAGTAATATTACTCTTTTTAGACAAAATTACCCATTTTGATATATTTAATTTTCTTATTAATTTATTGGTCTAAACATAATATCATGTACTAGTCCATGTCAGTTACTTGGTGTTGAAAGGGTTAACTCTCTGCATATGCTAGAGGTGAAAATATGCCATGGAATTTGTCACAATAATTAGAAGTGTGTCATAGAATTCCACGACATATTTCCATAGTTTTCGTATATCATAGAATTCCACGACATATTTCCATAGTTTTCAGCTATAAAAAACCAGATACACATAAATCAATTACCAATTGTTCACAATATTTCAAAGTTTGATAAATATTCGACCCTATGACATCTGCTAAAAATATTTGAACTATTTATAGCATTATTTTACCCAGCATGCAAAGAGTTAACATATGAGTCCATTTCTGTAACCTTTATAGTCTTACCATGACAATGCACTGAAACAAAGCCATGCAGATCGGGGAGTTACTGGGTTTTAATTTTCTCATTTAGAGAAATTTATTGATCATAAAATATCTGTTATGTGAAGATAATGAAGCATCCCATATGGCCCATATTAGTGAAGATATTGCTAACATTTACAGCTTCTGCAAAAGCAATCTTCTACTTTGGAACAGTCTAATTTTATTGTTTTACAAACTTCTAGAAAAATTAATCTGGCTCTTTTCCGTCTAGTCTAGTCTCGTCTCGTCTCGTCTCGTCTCGTCTCGTCTCGTCTCGTCTCGTCTCGTCTCATCCATCCATCCATCCATCCATCCATCCATCCATCCATCCATCCATCCATCCATCCATCCATCCATCCATCCATCCATCCATCCATCCATCCATCCATCCATCCATCCATCTATCTATCTATCTGTTATTATAATAATTTTACACACATCCTGTTCTTACAATAATTTTACACACATCCTGTTCTTACAATCATTTTTTACAATAATTTTACACACATCCTGTTCTTACAATAAT
This sequence comes from Archivesica marissinica, assembly GCA_014843695.1. NCBI lineage: Eukaryota > Metazoa > Mollusca > Bivalvia > Venerida > Vesicomyidae > Archivesica > Archivesica marissinica. The sequence continues at coordinate 3,232,135 of CM026394.1, read as the reverse complement.
TTTTTACAATAATTTTACACACATCCTGTTCTTACAATCATTTTACACTACACTCTTCCCCACAGCCCTCCAAAAACCATCAGCAGACACTAATCTGGATAAACATGGCATACCAGAGATCAATTAGCCATCTGCATTGATGGCTTAGATGATTGAAACTGGTCATTGAAGCATGCATTGAAGGCTTCTATGAACACACAATATATGATATTATTGAACATTTCATGGACCGCTATTTGAACGGTGTTAGCTGTTAGAATCATTTACAATCATCATCTAAACCAAAAGTTGGATCAGGATCGACAGACCTGCAGTTTTAGCAGCTATGGTCAGCATGGTATGCCCATCAAGTTTCATCAACATTGACCAAGCTGATTAGTTGATACAAATTTATCTTAGCTCGATTGCGAAAGTGATTACAACTTATATTAATCACTCTCGAGACCTCATTTCTGATGGAATCCATTACCATGAGGGAGAGAGAAGAGGCAATGTGGAACTTAAATGCCTTGGCTAAGGGCACAAAGGAAATGGCTATGGCTGGACGCAAACTCAGGGCCTTTCGCACCTGAAGCGAACTTGCTACCACTGCACTATCATGACTTCCACTAAGCTGTTTGGGAAGAGACGTTGAAATTAATTACTATGGTGATCATGGTGGATTTTAAAGCTGTACGACAGTGGCACGTTTTAATCTATTTGCTATCATGACACTCTGCACCATGGTCCATGTTGGATACAACAGCCATACATTTGCAGCTCAATTTCATCTATTAGTTGTCATGACACTCTGCACCATGGTTGCCATGTTGGATACAACAGCCGTACATTTGCAGCTCATTTTCATCTATTAGTTGTCATGACACTGCACCATGGTTGCCATGTTGGATACAACAGCCGTACATTTGCAGCTCATTTTCATCTATTAGTTGTCATGACGCTCCGCACCATGAAGGGCTTTCCTCAGAATGTCATCAAAAGTCATTGGTTACTGAATGAACCAGAATGTCATCAAGTCATTGGCTACTGAATGAACCAGAATGTCATCAAGTCATTGGTTACTGAATGAACCAGAATGTCATCAACAGTCATTGGTTACTGAATGAACCAGAATGTCATCAAAAGTCATTGGTTACTGAATGAACAAGAATGTCATCAAAAGTCATTGGTTACTGAATGAACCAGAATTTCATCAAGTCATTGGTTACTGAAAGAACCAGAATGTCATCAAAAGTCATTGGTTACTGAATGAACAAGAATGTCATCAAGTCATTGGTTACTGAATGAACAAGAATGTCATCAAGTCATTGGTTACTGAAAGAACCAGAATGTCATCAAAAGTCATTGGTTACTGAAAGAACCAGAATGTCATCAACAGTCATTGGTTACTGAATGAACCAGAATGTCATCAACAGTCATTGGTTACTGAATGAACCAGAATGTCATCAAAAGTCATTGGTTACTGAATGAACCAGAATGTCATCAACAGTCATTGATTACTGAATGAACCAGAATGTCATCAAAAGTCATTGGTTACTGAATGAACCAGAATGTCATCAACAGTCATTGGTTACTGAATGAACCAGAATGTCATCAAAAGTCATTGGTTACTGAATGAACCAGAATGTCATCAACAGTCATTGGTTACTGAATGAACCAGAATGTCATCAACAGTCATTGGTTACTGAATGAACCAGAATGTCATCAACAGTCATTGGTTACTGAATGAACCAGAATGTCATCAACAGTCATTGGTTACTGAATGAACCAGAATGTCATCAACAGTCATTGGTTACTGAATGAACCAGAATGTCATCAACAGTCATTGGTTACTGAATGAACCAGAATGTCATCAAAAGTCATTGGTTACTGAATGAACCAGAATGTCATCAACAGTCATTGGTTACTGAATGAACCAGAATGTCATCAACAGTCATTGGTTACTGAATGAACCAGAATGTCATCAAAAGTCATTGGTTACTGAATGAACCAGAATGTCATCAACAGTCATTGGTTACTGAATAAACCAGAATGTCATCAACAGTCATTGGTTACTGAATGAACCAGAATGTCATCAAAAGTCATTGGTTACTGAATGAACCAGAATGTCATCAAAAGTCATTGGTTACTGAATGAACCAGAATGTCATCAAAAGTCATTGGTTACTAGGGGTGTCATGATATCAGCAACCCATATCGCGATATATTGTGATATTTTATCAAATAATCGCGATATTTATCGCGATATATTGCCTATTCATTTTTCATGCATTGTGATTATATTTTTTTCTATAAGAGTATTTAATAAGATGACACGGATTACATTATACACATTTTAAGACACTATCTCATTCAACAGTATTTATTAACTTGTAAAACAACAAAACACTGAATAGAATAACAACTTAAATCGACTAGAAAATGTTTCAGAGAACGGTGAATATATAAGCACCGGTTGAAGCGATTGAGTTTGAGTGGAGTATAAAAAAGCAGATCGCCTGCATATAACCATATATTCATAAATTCTGGTCGGAAAAATTTGGTGAAGTATACGACTGGGTATCTATTTACAGATTCATAAACAATATACAAGACAAAAAGGTAAAACAGTTTAGATTTAAACTACTGAATATAATCTTTCCGTCTAAGATACTGAAATACAAGTGGAAAATGGTAGCTTCCCCTAACTGCTCTGTTTGTGATGTACCGGAATCATATGAACATGTATTTATCACATGCCCTACTGTAAACGATCCATGGAAGCATATAATAGAAGCGATGCAACATATCGGAATAAATTCCAACTTACGAATGCTTAGAAATATTGTAATAGGATACAAAATATCGCAACCAGATTATTTTAATATCAATGTCATACTTGCTACTTTTGGTTTTAGTTTATACAAAGCCTATTTCTTGAGTCAGAGTAGAACTGAAACGGTTAATATATACGCCTTGTTTAAGTATGAGTTTTACATTCTACACAAATACTTGTTGGACACTAACGCGAAAATTAAATGGATATCATGCTTAAACGATTATTTTTTACAACATTAATTTTGTACATTTTATTATATAGTTTAGCTATGTAGTGAGGTATATTATATAATTGTTAATCTGTAATATATATGCATGTATAATGTGAAGGAAAAAAATAAACAAAGTCTCTGGCTTCACCTAAAAGAAAAGGAAAAAAAAATATCGGTATTCAATATTAATATCGCGATATTTTATCGCGGATCCTAATATCGCGATATACCGGTATCGTGACACCCCTATTGGTTACTGAATGAACCAGAATGTCATCAAAAGTCATTGGTTATTGAAAGAACCAGAATGTCATCAAAAGTCATTGGTTACTGAATGAACCAGAATGTCATCAAAAGTCATTGGTTACTGAATGAACCAGAATGTCATCAAAAGTCATTGGTTACTGAAAGAACCAGAATGTCATCAACAGTCATTGGTTACTGAATGAACCAGAATGTCATCAAAAACCATTGGTTACTGAATGAACCAGAATTTCATCAACATTATTAATGAAATTGATGCTTGTTATCAAGTTTCTCCCTGGTCTGTCCACCATACCAACTACCAACAAGATACAATAGTTTAAACTTTATTTATTTTACAACGATTGCGAAGCTAGTTGTAACAACTTATATTAATCACTCTTGTTGGCGCGGATGAAAGCGTAAATGTGGTCATTCGTGTGGGAGGAAACCGGAGTACCCAGAGTACACGGAGAAAAGCCACCTGTCCGATCTGGAGACCACTGTACCATCTGACATGCTTCCCGGTCCGAGGATCGAACCTGGGTTGCATTGGTGAGAAGTGAGCGCGCTAACCACTGCGCTAATCGGAAAATACACTTACCGGTATCTTTCCTTTGAAATGTTGATTACAACAAAACACAGAAGAGAAATTACAATGCATAAAGGGTTTGTGGTGGTTTTCAGTTCTCATGCAGTAACTTTTCAAACTGTATACCATAGTGTGCTTAACATATACCATAGTGTGCTTAACCTATACCGTAGTGTGCTTAACATATACCGTAGTGTGCTTAACATATACTGTAGTGTGCTTAACATATACCGTAGTGTGCTTAACATATACCGTAGTGTGCTTAACATATACCATAGTGTGCTTAACATATACCGTAGTGTGCTTAACATATACCGTAGTGTACTTAACATATACCATAGTGTGCTTAACATATACCGTAGTGTGCTTAACATATACTGTAGTGTGCTTAACATATACCATAGTATGCTTAACATACACTGTAGTGTGCTTAACATATACCGTAGTGTGCTTAACATATACCGTAGTGTGCTTAACATATACCGTAGTGTGCTTAACATATACCCTTAACATATACCGTAGTGTGCTTAACATATACCGTAGTGTGCTTAACATATACCATAGTGTGCTTAAATATACCGTAGTGTGCTTAACATATACCATAGTGTGCTTAACATATACTGTAGTGTGCTTAACAAATATCTGGCCTTTATTCCACACATGAAAAGTGAGAATGAAATTACACAGATGGCAGGTCTTTCATTTCCATAATGTATAAATGCTCAAGGTGTATAGATATCAAACAACAGTTTATGATGTTGTTTTTTTATCTTAGATAAACCAGATGTATGTTATATCTGGGCTTGTATCTGCGAGATGCATTACAGCCGGTACAGATTCACGCTTACCTCCCCTTTTTCCTTGAAACAATCCTGAATTCAGTGCAGGTATGTTACAAACTCTGCTTTCTCGGCATGATAATCGGGGAGGGGTGGTGGGTGCGGAACCGGAGTTCTGTGCATAACCCGGATTTGAAAATAAATTGCAACTCCATAACCACAAATGATGTGTTCCATAAATATTATCCCCAGTGACCCTGATATCATGAATACTAATTAGCGATGATATCAGATGATATCAGAATCAATCCAAATGAATCGTACATGCACATTTTGTGCTTACTATTGACAATTTCCGTCGGATTTCCTCAACTGTCCGTAGCAAGCTGAAATGTCATATCTACGGGTAAATTTACCGTAATTTATTCAAAACTGTTGTTTTTTTCATTACACTCGTAAGTTTTCGTTCATGTAGTCAATATTTAGGTGAATTTCAATGAATTTGTTAAGTAGCGGCTGCATTTGACATTTGTAAAGTCCCGCCCCTCATGCGACGTCACATGATTGCCTTATATGGCATGTATTACTACTGGTATAAATTTATGAGATGAAATTTACATCGTCACTGATCATTGATTTTACCGCATAAATAAAAGATGGAGGCCAGTGCTGTTGCTTTCACTTTGTTATTGATTCAGTTTTGATTTATTTCTTACTAACTGATATTGCATACAATAAAAGATAAACCATTATGCTTAATTGAGAGTGAACATTATTTGCACAGCCTCTTTTTGAACCACAAATACACAGGTTATTGCTTATGTCGCCGGTTACCGGTATACCCAGGATAAATACAATTGACTGTTGGCCTATGGAGTATGGGAACTTTACATTAAGTACAATGTAGTCATGCGAGGTATTATAAATATATATATATACTTATATTAATCACTCTCGTTGGCACGGATGATAGCGTATATGTGGTCATTCGTGTGGGAGGAAACCGGAGCACCCGGAGAGGTCTTAGGGTATTCCGGTTTCCTCCCACACAAATGACCACATATGCCAGTAAAAATAACTCGGTTGTAATCCTATACGCAGGAAAAGACAACAAAAGCATTTGTGAATTTTGAGAAATTACACCAAAGAATACAGACACGAACATTGCAATAAAATGCAAGAAGCTTGTAGAAGCAAACACAATGTGTGAGGAGAATGTGATCCCCAAGATATTAATCATAGAAATTTTACTGCTGCCACGGACAGATCTGTAGTCCCGTGGTTAACACGTTGGACTTGTAATCCAGGGATCGCAGGTTCGATCCCCCCGTCTGACCCTAATAAAATTAACTGTCTTTCAGATGTGACTTTAAACCGAGGTCTTGTGTCGGTGCTTTACACCATGCATGTAAAAGAACCAGAGGAGACTCCGGAATGGGTCTCTGTCTGGATCATTGCACTATCCTCCAAAAATCTAAAATGACTAATCTCTTCAGGAGGCGTCGCTCATATGGGTAACCGGTAGCGACGATAAATAAATGTAAAACACACACCGTCTGATAACATGGATGACATGGCATTAGATTGTATCATTTGTTCAAACTTCTCAACACCTTCTCAATTTAGTCTACGGTATGCATTTTCAAAATCCTAGAGACATGGTGACAACGGTATACACACCATTTTTCGAGCGCAACGTTGATATTTTATCATTTCCGGTGCTGTACCATGTCATTCTTGTGTAAACGAAGAAAGCGAAAGTAGATACACTACTTATCTTTTTGTATTTACCACTGACAACACTGTCATGGTGTGTTGATGTCGACATTATAGGCACCAATCGCAGTGAAATCAACTCCTCATAAACACTGACATCCTGCTGCGTCGCATTAACAACATCGCAATTAATTTGGAACAACGGATGGCCATAAAACATGTCAACAGGGAATCGCGATGAGAGCAGATAATTTACCGTCATAGTGAGGAAACGGCTGTATAACATGTTTATTGAGCTTCATAAAAATAAATGTTTCAATGCAAAAGAGAGTAAAATTGGTTACTATATTATTCATACAAACTTAAAAATATATGACAATGTTTTCTTAAATGAATAGTTATACAAAATCATAAATGGTATTAGAAAAACATGCAACACCATATTTACAAGTATGCAAAGTACTCTTACACTAACGTTTATGGACAAAGGACAAATCGATAGAAGCCAAGAAACCATATATGATTCTAATTTTGCTTTAAAAATTACCCCAAGTCAGTAATAAACAAAAGGGCCAATACCGTAATCGTGTATGTATAACACGCACATTTTCCCCTCCAAAATAGTATCCAAAAGTCTGGTGCGTCTTATACTCCAGATTAGAACTAAATTCCATTGTAATTTGTTTCAAAGACTCAAAAACGACACAAATGGCGTATTACAACAAAGGGAAATAAATGTTTCATACTATTTTTTTCTAAATCCTGTAACGTGCCGTATTTGTTCCGGATTTCGTTCAAGTGTATATATCTATATCGTGTGGAAAATCATTCAAAGTTAAAACTGTTAATTAATTTATAATAATAAAAAAATCTAGTTAGAAAATAGATTATTAAAAAATATTAAAATCAACAAAAGCAACTTTTATTTAAGGAAAATTAATGATGGTTTACATTTATCAAGTGTTGCAAACTGCTGTTTGGTGTATGTGTGGCTAATTAAAATTGTTAATGTGTTGAGATTGACAAGTTTGACTAGGTGTTGACATGATGAAATTAAGTCACTTTAAATACTAGAACTTGTTGAGATTTACTCACTCACTGACACATGTCAAACACGCTATTATACTAATTGTATAAATGAAGTCATGAGCAGATGATCGTACACGGCGAATAAGAAGTTAGTCGCCTACATCGAAGCACATGGGTACAAGGAGCGTGCACAGAGAGAGAATATGGCATATTAACGATTTAGTGGTAATACTCCAGTCATTATCACAACTATTATTATCACAACTAACCGTCCGCTTACCAATCACATTCAGTGTTTATATATTTATTATTAGTTTTCGCGACATTTGGTCCTTTTCTTCAAAGATGCGTTTTATACAGCAAATAAGTTTTTTCCCGTGGAATTTCTCTGTTTTTTTTGCGTCTTATACTCCAGTGCGACATATATATACACGATTAAGGTAGTCGTTGGGTTGCTCCTTTAACCCATTCAACACCAAGTAACTGACATGGACTGGTGCATGATATTTAACCCATTCAACACCAAGTAACTGCCATGGACTGGTGCATGATATTTAACCCATTCAACACCAAGTAACTGACATGGACTGGTGCATGATATTTAACCCATTCAACACCAAGTAACTGCCATGGACTGGTGCATGATATTTAACCCATTCAACACCAAGTAACTGACATGGACTGGTGCATGATATTTAACCCATTCAACACCAATTAACTGCCATGGACTGGTGCATGATATTTAACCCATGCAACACCAAGTAACTGACATGGACTGGTGCATGATATTTAACCCATTCAACACCAAGTAACTGACATGGACTGGTGCATGATATTTTTAGACTAATAAATTAATTATAATAAGAACATTACATTTGGACCAGTTCATTTATCAAAATGGGCAATTTTGTCTAAAAATAGTAATATTACTGGCAAATAGTGCAGATCCTGATGAGACGGCTTGTCATGAGCAGGCTCATCTGGATCTACACTTTTTGTAAGCAGATTTAGGTCTGTAGTGTCGAAAGGGTTAAGATAGTTAAGCAGCACATCTTGCAAGGGAACATTTTCAGAAGAACCAGGATGATCGATTTCGCAACTGCTTAATTAGTATAAAGAGTTTTCCAAATCCTGTAATGATCCATTTTGTTTTAGCTATTTTGGGGTAGAGAATCACCTGGTAATCATCATTCAGCAACACATTTAATCCCATCCTATTTACTCATTTTTCATCACCAATAAGTGCACGCATGATGACTAAAACACATGTTCCTAATTGCCCCACATTACACAAGCATGCATACATACACCCAGGACCACTTGGGTGCTATAGAACTTACGACAATGTCCGTCATGTCTCACTAACCATTATCAATGTCAACAATCGATGCTAACAACTTTATTTTGTAGCATCCATCATGGAAAGAAATTTACATAAGCTCTCAGCTTGTTTTCCAATCCATTTCAAATACCCTGTGTATTGTATACTGTATATATATATTGTATGAACTGAATAAAATAAGTTTACACTACAGTCTACATCCGTTATGTTGAATTCAGTCGGACCCAACAAAATACTGCGACATAACCAAATTATGACTTAACGAAATTCGATATAAACAGATCCAGTTATATAAAAAATGATAGTGTCTGAAATGGGACTTTGATCCGACTTCGAGATAACCGGAGAATTCGACATAACCGACATTGACATAACGGATGTAGACTGTAATTAATCAGTGAATTTCTAAATTATTACAGTTGATTACAGAGGAAAAAGAGTTAAAGTGTATATACTGACCATTTTCCATCACCATGAATCTTGTTAGACTTCCAGCAATAGGCATATCCACAACTAGAACTGTAACGTTATCTAAGCCATTGAATATCTCTACCTCCACTATCAGCGTGATTTCTGATACCTCGTTATAAGCAAACACTGTCACTTCATGGGTACCTGTTTGCTGGAACACGTAACCAGCCTGGCTCAAGCAGTATCGATCATTACAGGAATCAAAACAGACCTGATCATTACACGGGTAATATTCACGTCCATCACCAAAATCAAAGTCAAATTCAACGTCTAGACTATATAACCCGCAGCATTTTGGTTCATAAAAGGCCAAAATCTTTGTCACGTATCCAACTAGATTTGGTGATTTCTTTACAACCTTGATTCTTCTTATCGGATCTTGTACATTGATTGCAGATTCAACTTCAAAATAACTCTTACTAATATTATTCATTGCACGCAGGGTGATATCATAAATTCCAGAACTTTTAAATCTATGTCCTATAGTTGACGTATGATTTTCAAACTGTGTGTATGATTTTGTTTCGATACCCTCTATTGACCAATGAAATATAACATTCGAACCTCTCTGAACTCTTGCATAGCAAACGAGCTCGGCACCGGTACGGATATACTCGTCTGAACATTTAGCGACTAATCCTTCAATAGGACACTGCACTACAACATCAATACTGCCTATGATTGAGCTTACAGCATTCCTTGCCTTCACTGTCACAACATATGCTCCCACATGAGCAAACATATAAACTAGGTTTTCTTCAGTTGTATTCTTATCAAATATTAGAACCAAATCAGTTTCACTATTTTCAACACTTTCCAAATCTTCATCCACATTGTAGAAATTTTCTTTATGCTGAACTATGGCATCATTATCAATGATTCTTTCGATGGTCCAGTAAAATGTTACATTTAACGTGGACGATATCTGCGATTTAATTTCAAGCGGTTCCTCACACCTAGCTACATGGGATGTATATACTCGTATAGCAGTTATTTCAGAGAGAACCAGAATATCAGCCTCGAGTTCTCCAGTTAAATTACCAATAACTCCAAGCTCGGGCTCATCTGAATTTAATTCATCAGTTTCGTATTCACCAAAACTCTCATCAAACTGCAGTTCAAACTTACTGTAATTATTTAAGACATGTGTCCTTTCTTTCTCATCAACTTTATCAATACGATCATATAGGCCATCTTCAAATACAGCAACCTTTGGTCTATATAAGCCTTCTACTTCATAAACATACTGAAAGTCTACAAGCAGTCTGCAACCTTCTCCATAACTTGCGATGATTTCCATTTCCTTTCCGTTCCCTGCCAGAACAAGTCTAGGAGAGTTTGTGTCTGCTAGAGAGACCACATCGCTGTGCCCGTCTCCGTACCAAACTTGTAGCGATCTGTTGCTACGCGAAGTTGTTACCATGGACACAATGAAGTGCACTGGTTGACCTGTGGTTGCTAGGTGACTTGAATCAGCATCAATGTCAATGGTTAAACTGCTCAGCTGCCTCTCAATAATCAACTGCAAAACAAGAGACCAGACTATCATATCAGCCATGTTTTCGATCACATAGAAAAATGACATTTTTTTTCATGTTTCATTGATCTGATGCTTCATTGATTGATCAATGAAATATAGAAATTTATCATCTAAGCAAGACGTTCTAATGCCATTTTGAGCGTATTGATTTCAATGTTCATTCGGTTGAACAAACAAATAGTTCTATTTATTTCACTGATCAATTTCTATATATTTCATTAAAAAAAACACAAAATAAATGTGATTATTTTATGCTTTCTAATGAGTCCGCCTCCGTGGTCGAGTGGTTAAGGTCGCTGACTTGTATACCACTGTAACCTATCATCACTGATGGTCACGGGTTCGAGCCCCGCTCAGACCGTGTCTCATTTATATGAAAAAGTTGGCAGTTTCTTACGGAGGTTGGTGCACCAAAGTACTGGTTAACCGCTGGAGCCTGCCCAGGAAAGGTGTTGTTAGGTAAACTGCCCGCCGGCGATATAGCCCAAAATGGTGCTGATGCAGGCGTAAAACCCGAAATATAACATAACATAACATAAGCTTTCTAATGAAGAATACCGTATTTATCGATATATAACGCGCCATCATGTATAACGTGCACGACATTTTTGAGTGGAAAACGGACATGCCAACTTGTTAAATCATGGGGCCACTGCACGTCAAATGTTTCCTCGATTTTCGCCCCAACTTTCGGGAAATTTTATCTTGAAAAAATTGTCTTGGAATTGTACCCGTGTATATTGCACTAGACAAATTCAACAAGGATCTCAGTTATAAATGTGTGTGGCAATCGCAATTGACGGTAGAAATTTATCAATGAAATCAAATGTGTTATTCCGCTGGTTGAAAGCACTGTTTTAAGTTTGTGGTTCCCAGTCACTGTATGTTGAAAGCATTGTTTTACGTTTGTGGTTCCTAGTCACTGTACGGTGTTAACAAGAAAGCAAACAATTGTCTACCAACAGGTAACTCTTTACAAGAACACGTTCTTAGTCTAGCGGAAATTCTATAGAACAATTTTTTGGTTAAAAATCACAATGAAAATAAATACCGAAATAATTCAGAACAGTTTCCCTCCATCACGTACTTATATACATACGGTATATATATATATAATTGTGCTTTCAATCCAACCGTAATATTTATATTGGCAGATGCAGATATTTAGCTTCTGACTGCAATATCAATCCAATTTTAATCTTGGAATTTAATCCACAGCCTCTGGTACATCTGGTACATGGTACTTCTGGTACAAACAGCTGCAAGCCAGCAAGCATTATATACTCTAGATTGTGTTCCTATTATATCTACATGTCTATGCAACTAATTAACCCCGTTAAGTTATATAAATATATTGCATATTATACCCCGAAGGAAGCATCTTGAAAACAAGAAACGTATTAACCCATTTCATTCTGGATACATTTAAAGGCTTTTGCAAACAACATAGATCCACATCAGCCGCAGCGTGACGCTGCATGCTGATCAGGATCTATGTTGTTTGCTACATAGCCAAGTGTCTTTGCCTTTGCAAGACCAGCTGTAGAGCAAACAGCATAGAACCTGATCAGACGGCACATTTCGTGGCGGCTGGCTGATATGGCTCTATGTTCTTTGCAAATACTGTTTGAACGGTATCCAGAATCAAATGGATTAATGTCAATTTTTATTAAATCATTTTGAAACTGATAAATTTGCAACACAGCAATCCTTTTTCTCGAGAATGTATGAGGCTGTCATTGCTTATGTTTTCTATGCAACATAACATCAGTGCCAATTTTTGCAATCATCAAACTATTTCAGAATAGATAGCATTTCTATTTATGTCACCACCATAAGTACCTCATGCTGCTGTAATATTTGAAATTAGATTGTGCAGCAAGTTCCTTCAATCAAGTTCTACTTACTCAGTGGTTGCCACATATATTCTCTAGAGAGAGCAACCAACCATCACATACAACAGTGATATATTTCTCCTGGTTGCCATATATATTATCTGTAGAGCAACCAACCATCACTTACAACAGTGATATATTTCTCCTGGTTGCCATATATATTATATGTAGAGCAACCAACCATCACTTACAACAGTGATATATTTCTCCTGGTTGCCATATATATTCTCTAGAGACATCATTTACAACAGTGATATATTTCTCCTGGTTGCCACATATATTAGCTGTAGATCAACCAACCATCACTTACAACAGTGATATATTTCTCCTGGTTGCCATATATATTCTCTAGAGAGATCAACCAACCATCACTTACCACAGTGATATATTTCTCCTGGTTGCCATATATATTCTCTAGAGAGACCAACCATCACTTACCACAGTGATATATTTCTCCTGGTTGCCATATATATTATATGTAGAGCAACCAACCATCACTTACAACAGTGATATATTTCTCCTGGTTGCCACATATATTATCTGTAGATCAACCAACCATCACTTACAACAGTGATATATTTCTCCTGGTTGCCATATATATTCTCTAGAGAGATCAACCAACCATCATTTACAACAGTGATATATTTCTCCTGGTTGCCACATATATTATCTGTAGATCAACCAACCATCACTTACAACAGTGATATATTTCTCCTGGTTGCCATATATATTCTCTAGAGAGAGCAACCAATCATCATTTACAACAGTGATATATTTCTCCTGGTTGCCATAATATATATATTCTCTAATAGAGGTCAAGATTCACTTACCACAGTGATATATTTCTCCAGATTGCCATATATATTTTCTACAGACGTCATCACTTGGAACATCCCAGTCTTTCCAAATACATGCTCCTGAAAATAAGCAACATCGTAATTATTTTATCTGCTCTTAAAGTCATATTCCTGTTAATAATTGCAGCATATGCATGTGTCCCGTGCAGTGTATGCAAGTGTGCCGTGCAGTGTATGCAAGTGTCCCGTGCAGTGTATGTAAGTGTGCCGTGCAGTGTATGTTGAGTGTGCTGTGCAGTGTATGCTGAGTGTGCCATGCAGTGTATGTTGAGTGTCCCATGCAGTGTATGCATGTGTCCCATGCAGTGTATGCGAGTGTGCCGTGCAGTGTATGCATGTGTCCCGTGCAGTGTATGCGAGTGTCCCATGCAGTGTATGCATGTGTCCCGTGCAGTGTATGCGAGTGTGCCGTGCAGTGTATGTTGAGCGTCCCATGCAGTGTATGCATGTGTCCCGTGCAGTGTATGTGAGTGTCCCGTGCAGTGTATGTTGAGTGTGCCATGCAGTGTATGTTGAGTGACCCGTGCAGTGTATGCAAGTGTGCCGTGCAGTGTATGTTGAGTGTGCTGTGCAGTGTATGTTGAGTGTGCCATGCAGTGTATGTTGAGTGTCCCGTGCAGTGTATGCATGTGTCCCGTGCAGTGTATGTTGAGTGTGCCATGCAGTGTATGTTGAATGACCTGTGCAGTGTATGCAAGTGTCCCGTGCAGTGTATGCATGTGTCCCGTGCAGTGTATGCAAGTGTTCCGTGCAGTGTATGCATGTGTCCCGTGCAGTGTATGTGAGTGTCCCTTGCAGTGTATGTGAGTGTCCCGTGCAGTGTATGCAAGTATCCCGTGCAGTGTATGCATGTGTCCCGTGCAGTGTATGTTGAGCGTCCCATGCAGTGTATGCAAGTGTCCCGTGCAGTGTATGCAAGTGTGTCGTACAGTGTATGCATGTGTCCCATGCAGTGTATGTTGAGCATCCCATGCAGTGTATGCGAGTGTCCCATGCAGTGTATGTTGAGTGTCCTGTGCAGTGTATGTTGAGTGTCCCATGCAGTGTATGCGAGTGTCCCATGCAGTGTATGTTGAGTGTCCTGTGCAGTGTATGAGAGTGTCCCATGCAGTGTATGCAAGTGTCCCATGCAGTGTATGTTGAGTGTCCCGTGCAGTGTATGCGAGTGTCCCGTGCAGTTTATGCATGTGTCCCGTGCAGTGTATGTGAGTGTCCCGTGTAGTGTATGCAAGTGTCCCGTGCAGTGTATGCAAGTGTCCCGTGCAGTGTATGCAAGTGTGTCATGCAGTGTATGCGAGTGTCCCATGCAGTGTATGTGAGTGTGCTGTGCAGTGTATGCAAGTGTCCCGTGCAGTGTATGTTGAGTGTCCTGTGCAGTGTATGTTGAGTGTCCCGTGCAATGTATGCATGTGTCCCGTGCAGTGTATGTGAGTGTCCCATTATAGTGTATGCAAGTGTGCCGTGCAGTGTATGCAAGTGTCCCGTGCAGTGTATGCAAGTGTGCCGTGCAGTGTATGCGAGTGTCCCATGCAGTGTATGTTGAGCGTCCCATGCAGTGTATGCGAGTGTCCCATGCAGTGTATGCGAGTGTCCCATGCAGTGTATGTGAGTGTGCTGTGCAGTGTATGCAAGTGTCCCATGCAGTGTATGCAAGTGTGCCATGCAGTGTATGCGAGTGTCCCATGCAGTGTATGTGAGTGTGCTGTGCAGTGTATGCAAGTGACCCGTGCAGTGTATGCGAGTGACCCATGCAGTGTATGCAAGTGTGCCGTGCAGTGTATGCAAGTGTCCCATGCAGTGTATGCGAGTGTGCCGTGCAGTGTATGCAAGTGTCCCATGCAGTGTATGTGAGTGTGCCGTGCAGTGTATGCGAGTGACCCATGCAGTGTATGTGAGTGTGCCGTGCAGTGTATGCAAGTGTCCCATGCAGTGTATGTGAGTGTGCCGTGCAGTGTATGCAAGTATCCCATGCAGTGTATGTGAGTGTGCCGTGCAGTGTATGCAAGTGTCCCATGCAGTGTATGTGAGTGTCCCTTGCAGTGTATGTGAGTGTCCCGTGCAGTGTATGCAAGTATCCCGTGCAGTGTATGCATGTGTCCCGTGCAGTGTATGTTGAGCGTCCCATGCAGTGTATGCAAGTGTCCCGTGCAGTGTATGCAAGTGTGTCGTACAGTGTATGCATGTGTCCCATGCAGTGTATGTTGAGCATCCCATGCAGTGTATGCGAGTGTCCCATGCAGTGTATGTTGAGTGTCCTGTGCAGTGTATGTTGAGTGTCCCATGCAGTGTATGCGAGTGTCCCATGCAGTGTATGTTGAGTGTCCTGTGCAGTGTATGAGAGTGTCCCATGCAGTGTATGCAAGTGTCCCATGCAGTGTATGTTGAGTGTCCCGTGCAGTGTATGCGAGTGTCCCGTGCAGTTTATGCATGTGTCCCGTGCAGTGTATGTGAGTGTCCCGTGTAGTGTATGCAAGTGTCCCGTGCAGTGTATGCAAGTGTCCCGTGCAGTGTATGCAAGTGTGTCATGCAGTGTATGCGAGTGTCCCATGCAGTGTATGTGAGTGTGCTGTGCAGTGTATGCAAGTGTCCCGTGCAGTGTATGTTGAGTGTCCTGTGCAGTGTATGTTGAGTGTCCCGTGCAATGTATGCATGTGTCCCGTGCAGTGTATGTGAGTGTCCCATTATAGTGTATGCAAGTGTGCCGTGCAGTGTATGCAAGTGTCCCGTGCAGTGTATGCAAGTGTGCCGTGCAGTGTATGCGAGTGTCCCATGCAGTGTATGTTGAGCGTCCCATGCAGTGTATGCGAGTGTCCCATGCAGTGTATGTGAGTGTGCTGTGCAGTGTATGCAAGTGTCCCATGCAGTGTATGCAAGTGTGCCATGCAGTGTATGCGAGTGTCCCATGCAGTGTATGTGAGTGTGCTGTGCAGTGTATGCAAGTGACCCGTGCAGTGTATGCGAGTGACCCATGCAGTGTATGCAAGTGTGCCGTGCAGTGTATGCAAGTGTCCCATGCAGTGTATGCGAGTGTGCCGTGCAGTGTATGCAAGTGTCCCATGCAGTGTATGTGAGTGTGCCGTGCAGTGTATGCGAGTGACCCATGCAGTGTATGTGAGTGTGCCGTGCAGTGTATGCAAGTGTCCCATGCAGTGTATGTGAGTGTGCCGTGCAGTGTATGCAAGTATCCCATGCAGTGTATGTGAGTGTGCCGTGCAGTGTATGCAAGTGTCCCATGCAGTGTATGTGAGTGTGCCGTGCAGTGTATGCGAGTGACCCATGCAGTGTATGCAAGTGTGCCATGCAGTGTATGCAAGTGTCCCATGCAGTGTATGTGAGTGTGCCGTGCAGTGTATGCGAGTGTGCCGTGCAGTGTATGTGAGTGTGTCATGCAGTGTATGCAAGTGTCCTGTCCAGTGTATGTGAGTGTGCCGTGCAGTGTATGTGAGTGTGTCATGCAGTGTATGCAAGTGTCCTGTCCAGTGTATGTGAGTGTGCCGTGCAGTGTATGTGAGTGTGTCATGCAGTGTATGCAAGTGTCCTGTCCAGTGTATGTGAGTGTGCCATGCAGTGTATGTGAGTGTGTCATGCAGTGTATGTGAGTGTGCCATGCAGTGCATGTGAGTGTGCCATGCAGTGTATGCGAGTGTGCCGTGCAGTGTATGTGAGTGTGCCATGCAGTGTATGTGAGTGTGCCATGCAGTGTATGTGAGTGTGCCATGCAGTGTATGTGAGTGTGCCGTGCAGTATATGCGAGTGTGCCATGCAGTGTATGTGAGTGTGCCATGCAGTGTATGCGAGTGTGCCATGCAGTGTATGCGAGTGTGCCGTGCAGTGTATGTGAGTGTGCCGTGCAGTGTATGTGAGTGTGCCGTGCAGTGTATGCATGTGTCCCGTGCAGTGTATGCATGTGTCCCGTGCAGTGTATGTTGAGTGTGCCATGCAGTGTATGTTGAGTGTCCTGTGCAGTGTATGCGAGTGTCCCATGCAGTTTATGCATGTGTCCCGTGCAGTGTATGCAAGTGTCCTGTGCAGTGTATGCAAGTGTCCTGTGCAGTGTATGCAAGTGTCCTGTGCAGTGTATGCAAGTGTCCTGTGCAGTGTATGCAAGTGTGCCATGCAGTGTATGCGAGTGTCCCATGCAGTGTATGTGAGTGTGCTGTGCAGTGCATGCAAGTGTCCCGTGCAGTGTATGCAAGTGTGTCATGCAGTGTATGCGAGTGTCCCATGCAGTGTATGTGAGTGTGCTGTGCAGTGTATGCAAGTGTCCCATGCAGTGTATGCGAGTGTCCCAGGCAGTGTATGCAAGTGTGCCGTGCAGTGTATGCAAGTGTCCCATGCAGTGTATGTGAGTGTGCCGTGCAGTGTATGTGAGTGTGCCGTGCAGTGTATGTGAGTGTGTCATGCAGTGTATGCAAGTGTCCTGTCCAGTGTATGTGAGTGTGCCGTGCAGTGTATGTGAGTGTGTCATGCAGTGTATGCGAGTGTGCCGTGCAGTGTATGCGAGTGTGCCGTGCAGTGTATGCGAGTGTGCCATGCAGTGTATGCGAGTGTGCCGTGCAGTGTATGTGAGTGTGCCATGCAGTGTATGCGAGTGTGCCGTGCAGTGTATGCGAGTGTCCCGTACAGTGTATGCGAGTGTGCCGTGCAGTGTATGCGAGTGTGCCATGCAGTGTATGCGAGTGTGCCATGCAGTGTATGCGAGTGTGCCATGCAGTGTATGCGAGTGTCCCGTGCAGTGTATGTTGAGTGTCCCATTTGTTATGCCTGAAATTTTAATACATTTTTTTAATATGAAGATGCAGTGAGGACAAGCGTTGTCAAAATACCATTTAATTTGCTATGGTGCTAAAAGGCTAATGACGGACGGACAGATGGATCGCACACAAATGCTGATTACAGTAACACTACCTCAGAGTTACGAGAATCAGTTTTAATGTTGTTCTATGCGAAATGGCCAGGAGTTTGTGCCCCGCTGGAGCTGTTACGATTGTGCCCTTAAGCAAGCCATTTAAGTTCCACGTTGCCTCTTTTCTCTACCTCATGGCCATTGATTCAATCAGGAATGATGTATCGAGAGTGTTCAATATAAAGTTGTTAAGAACTTTTCTTACAATCGAGCAAGGACAGTGGTGCATGCTGGTGCACCTTGCAGGACGCTGGTGCAAGACCTTGCAGGATGCTGGTGCAAGACCTTGCAGGATGCTGGTGCAAGACCTTGCACGACTGTGGTGCAAGACCTTGCAGGATGCTGGTGCAAGACCATGCAAGACAGTGGTGCAAGACCTTGCAGGATGCTGGTGCAAGACCTTGCACGACAGTGGTGCAGTGCAAGACCTTGCAGAATGCTGGTGCAAGACCTTGCACGACAGTGGTGCAAGACCTTGCAGGATGCTGGTGCAAGACCATGCAAGACAGTGGTGCAAGACCTTGCAGGATACTGGTGCAAGACCTTGCACGACAGTGGTGCAGTGTAAGACCTTGCATGATGCGGGTGCAAGACCTTGCACGACAGTGGTGCAAGATCTTGCAGGATGCTGGTGCAAGACCTTGCACGACAGTGGTGCAAGACCTTGCAGGATGCTGGTGCAATACCTTGCAGGATGCTGGTGCAAGACCTTGCAGGATGCTGGTGCAATACCTTGCAGGATGCTGGTGCAAGACCGTGCAGGATGCTGGTGCAATACCTTGCAGGATGCTGGTGCAAGACCTTGCAGGATGCTGGTGCAAGACCTTGCAGGATGCTGGTGCAATACCTTGCACGACAGTGGTGCAAGACCTTGCAGGATACTGATGCAAGACCTTGCACGACAGTGGTGCAAGACCTTGTAGGGCGCTGCAATACTGTTTTGGGTGTTTTGTTCGTCTGTAGAAATTGATAATAATAAACGTCTAACTAAAAATGAATAATTTCATAAAGTCAGGGATCATTTTAGAGGGTGATGTGATGTGGCCAAAATAGTCGCCCTAGGGACCCTGACCTCGCCCTCTTGGGGCCCACCCCATTTGTCCATAAAAAATATATTTCTTTTTCAATTTTCATACACAATTTTGTCAAGATAGATACACTGGCCCATTATAAAACACTCCTATTCAAATGTATTTAATGGTCATACTGTGCACTTTAACCATATTATGTTGACATTTATTAAATAACACCATTTAAGGACGCGATCATGCGCCTTCTGACTTCTCCCAAACATTCTGACCTAGAATGAACTCTGAAAGTGCACTAAATTTCAAGCAAACATTTATTGTTTAATTTAATTCAAATATAAAATTTGCCATTATTTAGAAATTGTAGTAACACTCACGATAAAATTCGCTTATCACACAAACGAACATAAACCCTCACTGCTCTATATCTCCAACATGACATAACCAAACATAAACCCTCACTGCTCTATATCTCCAACATGACATATCCACACATAAACCCTCACTGCTCTATATCTCCAACATGACATAACCAAACATAAACCCTCACTGCTCTATATCTCCAACATGACATATCCACACATAAACCCTCACTGCTCTATATCTCCAACATGACATAACCAAACATAAACCCTCACTGCTCTATATCTCCAACATGACATATCCACACATAAACCCTCACTGCTCTATATCTCCAACATGACATAACCAAACATAAACCCTCACTGCTCTATATCTCCAACATGACATATCCACACATAAACCCTCACTGCTCTATATCTCCAACATGACATAACCAAACATAAACCCTCACTGCTCTATATCTCCAACATGACATAACCAAACATAAACCCTCACTGCTCTATATCTCCAACATGACATAACCACACATAAACCCTCACTGCTCTATATCTCCAACATGACATAACCAAACATAAACCCTCACTGCTCTATATCTCCAACATGACATAACCAAACATAAACCCTCACTGCTCTATATCTCCAACATGACATAACCACACATAAACCCTCACTGCTCTATATCTCCAACATGACATAACCAAACATAAACCCTCACTGCTCTATATCTCCAGCATGACATAACCAAACATAAACCCTCACTGCTCTATGTCTCCAACATGACATAACCAAACATAAACCCTCACTGCTCTATATCTCCAACATGACATAACCAAACATAAACCCTCACTGCTCTATATCTCCAACATGACATAACCAAACATAAACCCTCACTGCTCTATATCTCCAACATAACATAACCAACATAAACCTACACTGCACTATATCTCCAACATGACATAATCAAACATAAATCTGCACTGCTCTATATCTTCAACATGATATAACCAAACATAAACCTACACTGCTCTATATCTCCAACATGACATAACCAAACATAACATACACTCCAACTTGACA
This sequence comes from Archivesica marissinica, assembly GCA_014843695.1. Taxonomy (NCBI): domain Eukaryota; kingdom Metazoa; phylum Mollusca; class Bivalvia; order Venerida; family Vesicomyidae; genus Archivesica; species Archivesica marissinica. The sequence goes on along the minus strand of CM026394.1, from coordinate 3,211,269 downwards.
CAACCAAACATAAACCTGCACTACTCTATATCTCCAACATGACATAACCAAACATAACATACACTCCAACTTGACACAACCAAACATAAACCCTCACTGCTCTATATCTCCAACATGACACAACCAAACATAAACCCTCACTGCTCTATATCTCCAACATGACATAACAAAACATAAACCCTCATAAACCCTCACTGCTCTATATCTCCAACATGACATAACCAAACATAACATACACTCCAACTTGACACAACCAAACATAAACCTGCACTACTCTATATCTCCAACATGACATAACCAAACATAAACCCTCACTGCTCTATATCTCCAACACAACACAACCAAACATAACATACACTCCAACACGACACAACCAAACATAAACATACACTGCTCTATATCTCCAAATGACATAACCAAACATAAACCTACACTGCTCTATATCTCCAAATGACATAACCAAACATATACCCACACTGTTCTACTTCCCCAACATGACACAACCAAACATAACCCTACACTGTTCTATATTCCCAACATGACATAACCAAACATAAACCTACACTGTTCTACATCCCCAACATGACACAACAAAACATAACCCTACACTGTTCTATATTCCCAACATGACATAACCAAACATAAACCCACACTGTTCTACATCCCCAACATGACACAACCAAACATAACCCTACACTGTTCTATATTCCCAACATGACATAACCAAACATAACCCTACACTGTTCTATATTCCCAACATGACACAACACATAAACCTACACTGTTCTACATCCCCAACATGACATAACCAAACATAAACCCACACAACTACATCCCCAACATGACACAACCAAACATAAACCTATACTGTTCAATATCTCCAAGATGACACACACTCGCACATTGCTTTTGATATCTCTATCATCTCTCTACCACTGGAACACAACCAAACATAAAACCCACACTGCTCTATATCTCCAATATGACACAACCAAACATAAACCCACACTGTTCAATATCTCCAAGATGACACATACTCACACATTGATTTTGATATCTCTATCATCTCTCTACCACTGGAACACAACCAAACATAAAACTCACACTGCTCTTATATCACTTCCATGTCTCCAGCCTGGCTGGTATTATTCATTATCACTTAATTCTGTCAAAGATTTGAGCTAATTTAGAAATCACTGGCATTAACGTTCAAGCTAACCTCCCAAATTTTCTCTAAATTCTATAATGATGCTGAAATTACATGTCAACCCCCGTCAGGCAAATACAACCAAGTAACAAATGGGGGTTAACCATTGTAGGATGCTTGTCTCGCAAGTCAATTATTTGTCCCTTTTTTTTTTACACATTCTAGCCAATTTCAATTATTTCATTTCATAGCACCAAACTTCAATTTATATCCCCCTGTAGAAGTTGTCAGTGTGATGTGTGACCTTTTCAAATGACAACACCAACACACATGCTGAAGGTGTCAGATAAAAATGGGGCCAAATCTGGTAAATTAAATACTGAGTATATTATGATGCTTCTAACACAGGACAAAATATGTATAGGATATAAGCCGAAAACAATCCAATATGTAAAAATATTGGACTGCATGAGGCGCATAGCGCGGAAGACTGTACCAATATTTGACATATTGGATCCGTTTGCGGCTTATATCTTACTTAAAACACATTTCTATAACAAATTAAGATTGTTAATTTCGTACATGTAGGATTTAATATAATACTCTGGCCTTTTGACAGAAGTCCAATATTAATAATAATGGACTGCAAGTACAAAGGTATGATGTCACAACATTGTTTTAATTAGAGGTTATTATGTGGCTAGTTTCATATCAGCAAAGGTATCCAGCCAGTTAACTTGATATCAGCCTAGGACCGGTCAGACTTGTACCATCTAGGACCGGTCAGACTTGTACCACCTAGGACCGGTCAGACTTGTACTGCCTAGGACCGGTCAGACTTGTACTGCCTAGGACCGGTCAGACTTGTACTGCCTAGGACCGGTCAGACTTGTACTGCCTAGGACCGGTCAGACTTGTACTGCCTAGGACCGGTCAGACTTGTACTGCCTAGGACCGGTCAGACTTGTACCATCTAGGACCGGTCAGACTTGTACCACCTAGGACCGGTTAAACTTGTACCACCTAGGACCGGTCAGACTTGTACCACCTAGGACCGGTCAGACTTGTACCACCTAGGACCGGTCAGACTTGTACTGCCTAGGACCGGTCAGACTTGTACTGCCTAGGACCGGTCAGACTTGTACTGCCTAGGACCGGTCAGACTTGTACTGCCTAGGACCGGTCAGACTTGTACTGCCTAGGACCGGTCAGACTTGTACCATCTAGGACCGGTCAGACTTGTACCACCTAGGACCGGTCAGACTTGTACTGCCTAGGACCGGTCAGACTTGTACTGCCTAGGACCGGTCAGACGTGTACCACCTAGGACCGGTCAGACTTGTACCATCTAGGACCGGTCAGACTTGTACCATCTAGGACCGGTCAGACTTGTACCACCTAGGACCGGTCAGACTTGTACCACCTAGGACCGGTCAGACTTGTACTGCCTAGGACCGGTCAGACTTGTACTGCCTAGGACCGGTCAGACTTGTACTGCCTAGGACCGGTCAGACTTGTACTGCCTAGGACCGGTCAGACTTGTACTGCCTAGGACCGGTCAGACTTGTACCATCTAGGACCGGTCAGACTTGTACCACCTAGGACCGGTCAGACTTGTACCACCTAGGACCGGTCAGACGTGTACTGCCTAGGACCGGTCAGACTTGTACCACCTAGGACCGGTCAGACTTGTACTGCCTAGGACCGGTCAGACTTGTACTGCCTAGGACCGGTCAGACTTGTACTGCCTAGGACCGGTCAGACTTGTACTGCCTAGGACCGGTCAGACTTGTACTGCCTAGGACCGGTCAGACTTGTACCATCTAGGACCGGTCAGACTTGTACCACCTAGGACCGGTCAGACTTGTACCACCTAGGACCGGTCAGACTTGTACCACCTAGGACCGGTCAGACTTGTACCACCTAGGACCGGTCAGACTTGTACTGCCTAGGACCGGTCAGACTTGTACCACCTAGGACCGGTCAGACTTGTACTGCCTAGGACCGGTCAGATTTGTACCACCTAGGACTGGTCAGATTTGTACCACCTAGGACCGGTCAGACGTGTACCGCCTAGGACCGGTCAGATTTGTACCACCTAGGACTGGTCAGATTTGTACCACCTAGGACCGGTCAGACGTGTACCGCCTAGGACCGGTCAGACTTGTACCGCCTAGGACCGGTCAGACTTGTACCACCTAGGACCAGTCAGACGTGTACCGCCTAGGACCGGTCAGACTTGTACTGCCTAGGATCGGTCAGACTTGTACTGCCTAGGACCGGTCAGACGTGTACCGCTTAGGACCGGTCAGACTTGTACCGCCTAGGATCGGTCAGACGTGTACCGCTTAGGACCGGTCAGACGTGTACTGCCTAGGACCGGTCAGACTTGTACCGCCTAGGACCGGTCAGACTTGTACCGCCTAGGACCGGATCGGTCAGACTTGTACCACCTATAGATAACATGACAAATATACAGGAAAAAGTATATAAAGCATACAAATCAATATAAAGCATACAAATCAATCATCAAATCTACAATACTAGCAAATGATTTTTCATAAGATCGATCAGTTCTCACAGTTTATAAATTACACGATGTCACCGCTTGGACTTGTTCACGACATCCGATTGATCACACCTTACAGACGCTCATTGAAATAATACAACTTACCAAGCGCTTTAATTCTCGATGATATGCTTCTAGTGCATAGCCCGGTACGAATAAAGTAATCCAATTTTGGAAGTAATTCTTAGAAGTAATCTAATTTCGGAAGTAATTCTTAGAAGTCTTTCTGGTTGTTCAATATGAACATTTCTCTTCTCAGAATTAACTCTTCTGGACTTGGAGCAGAAGAGGCAATTATTATTTTGCTATAGTCACGAGAATTAGTGAGCATATATGGATATATGGTAATGAGTAAATTGAGCTGGAATTCATATATTACTAGATATAGGTTTCGTTGGTAAAAATGTAATAAAATGTACTAAAGTTGTGGTGTTATGAGCGCGGTCATTTTGATTTTCGAGGTTGTGGGCGCAGCGCAGCCATTTTGATTTCCTCCTTTGTGTAGAGGTCATCACAAAATCTGGACACAAATCGCTCGATTTAGAAGTAATTCTATCATTCTGGAATAGGATTTTATAGCTTGATTGTACTGGGCTCAAGTAACCGTAATTTCTGCAAAGTTTAATGTCTACAAGAAAAGCATAATCGTTGTCATCATTCTATGTGTCACACTCCAAACCCCTGGCAGGGATCTAGTCATATTCCCCATATAATGTCTAGTTCTATCTATCTATCTGTCTGTCACACCCCAAACCCCTGGCAGGGATCTAGTCATATTCCCCATATAATGTCTAGTTCTATCTATCTATCTATCTATCTATCTATCTATCTGTCACACCCCAAACCCCTGGCAGGGATCTAGTCATATTCCCCATATAATGTCTAGTTCTATCTATCTATCTGTCACACCCCAAACCCCTGGCAGGGATCTAGTCATATTCCCCATATAATGTCTAGTTCTATCTATCTATCACACCCCAAACCCCTGGCAGGGATCTAGTCATATTCCCCATATAATGTCTAGTTCTATCTATCTATCACACCCCAAACCCCTGGCAGGGATCTAGTCATATTCCCCATATAATGTCTAGTTCTATCTATCTATCTGTCACACCCCAAACCCCTGGCAGGGATCTAGTCATATTCCCCATATAATGTCTAGTTCTATCTATCTATCACACCCCAAACCCCTGGCAGGGATCTAATCATATTCCCCATATAATGTCTAGTTCTATCTATATATCTGTCACACCCCAAACCCCTGGCAGGGATCTAGTCATATTCCCCATATAATGTCTAGTTCTATCTATCTATCTGTCACACCCCAAACCCCTGGCAGGGATCTAGTCATATTCCCCATATAATGTCTAGTTCTATCTATCTATCTATCTGTCACACCCCAAACCCCTGGCAGGGATCTAGTCAGATTCCCCATATAATGTCTAGTTCTATCTATCTATCTGTCACACCCCAAACCCCTGGCAGGGATCTAGTCATATTCCCCATATAATGTCTAGTTCTATCTATCTGTCACACCCCAAACTCCTGGCAGGGATCTAGTCATATTCCCCATATAATGTCTAGTTCTATCTATCTGTCACACCCAAAACCCCTGGCAGGGATCTAGTCATATTCCCCATATAATGTCTAGTTCTATCTATCTATCACACCCCAAACCCCTAGCAGGGATCTAGTCATATTCCCCATATAATGTCTAGTTCTATCTATCTATCACACCCCAAACCCCTAGCAGGGATCTAGTCATATTCCCCATATAATGTCTAGTTCTATCTATCTATCACACCCCAAACCCCTGGCAGGGATCTAGTCATATTCCCCATATAATGTCTAGTTCTATCTATCTATCTGTCACACCCCAAACCCCTGGCAGGGATCTAGTCATATTCCCCATATAATGTCTAGTTCTATCTATCTATCTATCTATCTATCTATCTATCTATCTATCTATCTATCTATCTATCTATCTATCTGTCACACCCCAAACCCCTGGCAGGGATCTAGTCATATTCCCCATATAATGTCTAGTTCTAGCTATCTATCTGTCACACCCCAAACCCCTGGCAGGGATCTAGTCATATTCCCCATATAATGTCTAGTTCTATCTACCGTATTTAGCTGTGTATAGTGCGCTACCGTGTATAGTGCGCACCCACGATCTGGCACGAAAATTTTCCAAGTCAAAATTTAACATTTCTCAAGAATCGCTAAAAATTGTGCTCCGTGATTTTTACAACTTATATTAATCACTCGAGATATACCTCATCGAGTAACGGTAAACGCACTCGGGGCACACCTGCTCAAATTTCTCGACACGTTCTCAAACATCTCAACACGTTCTCAAACATGTCAGCAGATGCTCAAACTTCTCAACACGTGAAGCCTACCTAATTAACTGGGACCCATTGTGAAAGGTTTGTCGAAATTAATTATCGCTACAATCAATTGAAATACTGCAGCCAAAAAAGTTTTTTTTTTATGCAATGCATTGTACATTGTACGGCGAAGTACGCGAAAAGTACAGGAAATATTACATACGATAAAACCACGTGATGTTATCAAATCGCCATTTTTTTTATGCATTTACCTTTTCAATTAAATTCATCAAAGTTTGCCAAAATAAACGAAATATATGCTAATTTTGTGGTCTTATTCATTTGATTTATTTATATAGACTATCGGCAACTGGTTTTAATAGCTAGTTTATAACGATTGTCGAATGTAACAACTTACAGAATGACTGTGGGCCGTTCGGGTCGAATTTCAGTTTTTTCACGAAATTTTGGTCCGGAAAAAAATGTCCTGATGTCTGTACTGGTGTATAATGCGCAGTAGATAAAATGGATGAGGATTTCAGTAAGAAATGTGCGCACTATACACAGCTAAATACGGTATCTGTCACACCCAAAACCCCTGGCAGAGATCTAGTCATATTCCCCATATAATGTCTAGTTATATCTATCTATCACACCCCAAAACCTGGCAGGGATCTAGTCATATTCCCCATATAATGTCTAGTTCTATCTATCTATCTGTCACACCCCAAACTCCTGGCAGGGATCTAGTCATATTCCCCATATAATGTCTAGTTCTATCTATCTATCTGTCACACCCCAAACCCCTGGCAGGGATCTAGTCATATTCCCCATATAATGTCTAGTTCTATCTATCTATCACACCCCAAACCCCTGGCAGGGATCTAGTCATATTCCCCATATAATGTCTAGTTCTATCTATCTATCTGTCACACCCCAAACCCCTGGCAGGGATCATCTATCTATCTATCTATCACACCCCCATCCCCTCGATGGGATGTAGTCATATTCCTCCTATAATGTCTAGTTTAGTAATTATAATGGCTATCCCCGTTGGTAGGTAGTTCCTTTTAAATATTAGTCTTTATTTTACCCAGCATGCAAAGAGGTAAAAATACTCTAAATGGTGAGTATCTTATCACATGTTTTGCATTTTGTGGTTAACACTTGGCATGCTGGGTAAAATGTTTAGACTTTATTTATTTTACAACGATTGCAAAGCAAGTTCTAACAACTTATATAAATCACTCTCATTGGCGCGGATGAAAGCGTATATGTGGTAATTCGTGTGGGAGGAAACCGGAGTACCCGGAGAAAACCCACCTGTGCGATCTAGCGACCACAGTACCATCTCACATGCTTACCGGTCCGAGGATCGAACCCGGGTTGCATTGGTGAGAAGCGAGCGTGCTAACCACTGGGCTAATCGGACAGCCCATGCTGGGTAAAATAAATAGTTTAAATATTTGTAGCAGCCAACAATTCATTAATGTGTTTTCTTATTTGAAACTGAATCAGCGTTATGGCACAATTTCCATGAAATTGCATCACATATTTGACTGTTATAGCTTGATAGCTTCCACACTTGAACCAATTCGACACCCCCCCCCCCCCCTCCGCCAGTGGGATTCAAACTTACAGTGGTGATGGGGCAAGTGATTTGAAGATAACGACCAAAACAATGCGGCCACGGAGGCTCCTCTCATCACTTGCTTATCGAACTATGTAAGAATGGATATTTCATGCAAAACACAGTTAAATGTGTTACCATAGCAACTAGTAGTATTTATACAGTTTGTGTATGGTCTGAAACTGGCCATTGCATGCAAGTGATGACATCCCGGTGTAGCAGAAAAAATGCAAAGGAAATTGTGATGGAAGGGAAAATATATTAGGCCATCCTTAAATAATTGTTTGTTTTGGTATAACCCGACCGACCCAGCTAAATTTCCGCAAACCAAATTGTTTTATGAGATGCTCCACTGATTTGTTTTTACGAGTGCCGCAGTCGTGTATGGACATTCTGCTATTTTTTTACATTTCATCGCTTTTCTTAATTCATGCACATTTTGCTAGTTTTTTTTACATTTCCTCGATTTTCTTAATGCATACACATTTTGCTAGTTTTTTTACATTTCCTCGATTTTCTTAATTCATGCACATTTTGCTAGTTATTTTACATTTCCTCGATTTTCTCAATTCGAACATGCAAGATTAGGCGATTCCAGATTACATTACATGCATCACGAGAACCTATAAATCATGTATCATGTTGTATGTAGATACTGTAGACCCCCGTCTGACCCTATTGAAATTAACAGTCTTTCAGATGGGACTTTAAACCAATCTTGTGTCGGTGCTTTACACCGTGCAAGTAAAATAACCAGAGGAGACTCTGGAATTGGTCTCTGTCTGTATCATTGCACTATCCTCCAAAAATCTAAAATTACTAATCTCTTCAGGAGGCGTCGCTCATATGGGCAACCGGTAGCGACGATAAATAAGCGTAAAACACACACAATGTAGATGCTAGACGGTTCTTAGTTCCGATGTCACACTGTGATAGGGTCTATACTGCGTTGAAGGAAATCTAAAGTCTGTCCCCACCTATACATGATGTATGTGCAACATTATTTTCACCTAAATCATGGGGTTTCACTGATTAGTTTTGCCTAACTGACTTTGGAACTATTACTGTGCCAGCAGGGCCTAACAGAATCAGGCAATCAGTGTCTACATTAACCCATTCAACCCCAAGTAAATGACATGGACTGGTGCATGATATTTTTAGACCAATAAATGAATAAGAAAATTACCTTTGGACCAGTTCATTGATAAAAATGGGTAATTTGATCTAACAATAGTAATAATTATTACTGGCAAAAAAGTGCAGATCCTAATGAGACGGCTCGTCACGAGCCGGCTCATCTAGATCTACACTTTTCATAAGCCTATTTAGAGGCCTGTGGTGTTGAAAGGGTTAATATACCACACTTGTTCCACCTAAATTAGCCTAACTGATTCTCTACATTAATATACCACACTTGTTCCACCTACATTAGCCTAACTGATTCTCTACATTAATATACTACACTTGTTCCACCTACATTAGCCTAACTGATTCTCTACATTAATATACCACACTTGTTCCACCTACATTAGCCTAACTGATTCTCTACATTAATATACCACACTTGTTCCACCTACATTAGCCTAACTGATTCTCTACATTAATATACTACACTTGTTCCACCTACATTAGCCTAACTGATTCTCTACATTAATATACCACACTTGTTCCACCTACATTAGCCTAACTGATTCTCTACATTAATATACCACACTTGTTCCACCTACATTAGCCTAACTGATTGTCTACATTAATATACCACACTTGTTCCACCTACATTAGCCTAACTGATTCTCTACATTAATATACCACACTTGTTCCACCTACATTAGCCTAACTGATTGTCTACATTAATATACCACACTTGTTCCACCTACATTAGCCTAACTGATTCTCTACATTAATATACCACACTTGTTCCACCTACATTAGCCTAACTGATTGTCTACATTAATATACCACACTTGTTCCACCTACATTAGCCTAACTGATTCTCTACATTAATATACCACACTTGTTCCACCTACATTAGCCTAACTGATTGTCTACATTAATATACCACACTTGTTCCACCTACATTAGCCTAACTGATTCTCTACATTAATATACCACACTTGTTCCACCTACATTAGCCTAACTGATTGTCTACATTAATATACCACACTTGTTCCACCTACATTATTAGCCTAACTGATTCTCTACATTAATATACCACACTTGTTCCACCTACATTATTAGCCTAACTGATTCTCTACATTAATATACCACACTTGTTCCACCTACATTAGCCTAACTGATTCCGATACATTAATATACCACACTTGTCCCACCTACATTAGCCTAACTGATTCTCTACATTAATATACCACACTTGTTCCACCCACATTAGCCTAACTGACTTTGGAACTATTACTGGGCCAGCAGGGCCTAACAGAATCAGGAAATCATTCTCTACATTAATATACCACACTTGTTCCACCTAAATTAGCCTAACTGACTTTGGAACTATTTCCTGACAAACATATCTTGGCATTGATTTAGCGAGCGGAGAACTGCTGCGAGAGACTGTATGACAAAAGACCATCTCATTATAAAGGACTAGGAGAACTAGAGATTGTCATGCAATCTCGTGCATAAAACACTATCACTGCCTGCCAATTACAGGATAAATAAGAAACATGTCATCTTGGTATGACACATGCCACCTAAAAGGGCTTTATACAAAATTAATGCTTTTTAGACCCGATTACAATAAGTGACAATGACACGTGTTGCCACATCGAAAGGTATATATAAAAAAAAGGGAGCGCAGCTCAAGAAAGTAGTTTCTTACAGAGGTTGGTGCACAAAATACTGGTTAACCGCTGGAGCCGGCCCAGGAAAGGTGTTGTTATGTAAACTGCCCGTCGCTCACATGGGCAACCGGTAGCGACGTTAATTAAATGCACATTAAAAAAAGAAGGTAATCTGGAGGTAATCAATAACTGGCAATCCCAGATTACCGTATAACGTTGTTTTTTCGTGACATGAATATTTTTGCTAAATTCGCGAGCGACTGATTCGTGAATATAAAAATCCCGACATGCCATGGGTGTACCATTATTAGTGCAGACAGGCCAGGGGTGTACCATTATTAGTGCAGACAGGCCAGGGGGTCAGGTCAGTCTGTATTAACAATACATTTTGCTATGGGTTCACAACAGCTCATTTCACATGACTGTCACTATTTTCCAGGTACCCATTCCTATCTCAAGATCAACGTTTCAAAACTTACCCTGGCCTGGATGGCATACTTTTCTCCAATCTCCCACTCACACACATCAAGCTCTCTGATTGGTTGGGTCCAGAGCAAATCTCGGACTCAAATCAATCATATCACTCGAGTTTGAGATTGCAGAAATGTTACCTCGAACCCAGGCTGCACAGCAGATTCATTGGCATCAATATACTTACGCATCTATCTACATTTCATACCTGCCAGTTCATTTAGTTTCTGAGTCAACAAATACTAGCACATGTTGGCACTCTGAGTGATATTTTGGAATACTTCCAAGCCTATTTAACTTATCAAATGCAAATGCAACTGCATGCTATTTTAATTTGATTTATTTATTCATGATATGATTGATACTGTATAGCCATTTGATTTCCCAGATTAAATTAATTTGAGGAATATTTTCTCAATTGAGGATATTTGCTGTCATCCTTTCGCCGTTCGCCTGATGTGGTTCTACCCGTGTACCCACCCGTTTCCTGAAATACTGCTCGGAGGGTCATTCGGGGCTCTTCCTCCACCAATAATAGCTGTAGAGTCGCCATATGACCTACACTGCTGGTGCGACATTAAAACCCAAAAAACAAACATATCATCATAATTGATCATATTGAACATACGGCCGGTGAGAAGAAGTGTCAAAAAATATATGTTAACGATGGCTACTGCAACGGCCATCTTGAATTTATCAGAATTACGTAATTATGATTTACTTGACCCAATACTCCGGACCAAGTTTCATCAAAATTGACCAAGCGGTTCGGTTCAGTTCAGATTTCTGATCGTGATAGATCGCAGCTGTTAACGGTGGTTACTGCAACGGCCATCTTGAATTTATCAGAATTACGTAATTATGATTTACTTGTCCCAATGCTCCGGACCAAGTTTCATCAAAATTGACCAAACGGTTCAGTTCAGATTTCTGATCGTGATAGATCGCAGCTGTTAACGGTGGTTACTGCAATGGCCATCTTGAATTTATCAGAATTACGTAATTATGATTTACTTGTCCCAATGCTCCGGACCAAGTTTCATCAAAATTGACCAAACGGTTCAGTTCAGTTCAGATTTCTGATCGTGATAGATCGCAGCTGTTAACGGTGGTTAACAGCTGCGATCTATCACGAATTTATCAGAATTACGTGATTGATAGCAGCTGTTTTTTTATCTACTAATTGCCTCGAAGCTCCCAGCGAAGGTTCATCAAAAGTGACAGAGAAATTTCAGACACAATTACACCCTTAAATGGTGAATAAATTGGCGTAACACCGCTCTAATCAGGATGTATGTTGTACGCTATTCGGCCAAATGTTTTAGCTTCAATATCTGAATAGCAAACCCGTATAGAGCCTGATCAGATGGCATGTTCTGTGCACGTTCTGTGCCATCAGATCTGGCTCTATGCTGCTTGCAACAATGAATATACTCGTTTCCAGCACAGTAAGGGCTAAAGCAGTGTGGGTTTTTACGTTTATATATCGCCACTACCGGTTGCTCATATGAGCGACATTTGTGTGTTTTACGTTTATATATCGCCACTACCGGTTGCTCATATGAGCGACGCCTCCTGAAGAGATTAGTCATTATAGATTTTTGGAGGATAGTGCAATGATAAAGACAGAGACCCATGCCAGAGTCTCCTGGTTCTTTTACGTGCACAGTGTAAAGCACCGACACGAGACCTCGGTTTAAAGTCCCTTCTGAAAGACTGTTAATTTTATTAGGGTCAGACGGGGGATCGAAGCGGGTTCTATATCAACAGCTCTGCTGGAGCAATTAGCTAAAGGGAGATAAGCAAAGGTTGCTTTTGTCTGCTGAACTACCGGTAGTACTAATAAGGTATAAGATTTATTAATTTGACTATAATGAAACAAGGTTTTAAAACCTTATATCAATCAATCACTCTTGTGGGAGCGTTTGAAAGCGTCTTTTGTGTGGAAGTAAACTGGAGTACCCGGGGAGAAAACCAACATGTCCGATTTGGCGACCACTGTACCATCTCACATACATGCATTTTGGCGACCACTGTACCATCTCACATACATGCATTTTGGCAACCAAACCACCACAACACACACCACTGTACCATCTCACATACATGCATTTTGTCGACCACTGTACCATCTCACATACATGCATTTTGTCGACCACTGTACCATCTCACATACATGCATTTTGTCGACCACTGTACCATCTCACATACATGCATTTTGTCGACCACTGTACCATCTCACATACATGCATTTTGGCGACCACTGTACCATCTCACATACATGCATTTTGGCAACCACTGTACCATCTCACATACATGCATTTTGGCAACCACTGTACCATCTCACATACATGCATTTTGGCAACCACTGTACCATCTCACATACATGCATTTTGGCAACCACTGTACCATCTCACATACATGCATTTTGGCAACCACTGTACCATCTCACATACATGCATTTTGGCAACCACTGTACCATCTCACATACATGCATTTTGGCAACCACTGTACCATCTCACATACATGCATTTTGGCAACCACTGTACCATCTCACATACATGCATTTTGGCAACCACTGTACCATCTCACATACATGCATTTTGGCAACCACTGTACCATCTCACATACATGCATTTTGGCAACCACTGTACCATCTCACATACATGCATTTTGGCGACCACTGTACCATCTCACATACATGCATCGATGACAAGCAAGCATACTAACTACTGGGCTAACCAAACAGCCAATCCATATACAGTCATAGCATTATGTAATATGGCCACACTAAAATCCACACATTCAGCTGCCTTCTTTCATCTCTCAAATATTTGTTCCCCAGCGTGCATACACACAATGGAGTGAGGTTTGCTGTCTAATTACAGGTAATGAACAATAGATATGATATGGCTCCATAACTTCACAGCTCTCATATAAACCAGACATTACATTGTGCACCAGTGTGCTGTTCCTTGATAAACAAGGTACAACAGCCAGGACATCTGCCAACATCACACTTCCTACTTACAACTTTTCCATCTATGACAAATGTATACTTCACAGCATTAACCCATTCAACACCAAGTAACTCACATGGACTGGTCCATGATATTCATAAACCGATAAATGAATCAGAAAATCAAGTTCATTTATCAAAATGGGTAATTATGTCTAAAAATAGTCATATCACTGGCAAAAAGTGCAGATCCTGATGAGACGGCTCGTCACGAGCCGGCTCATCTGGATCTACACTTTTTGTAAGCCTATTTAGAGGTCTGTGGTGTTGAAAGGGTTAAGGCATTAAAAACGCAACATTTTAGAATTTTATTTTCTATGTACGTACTCCATATTGCAAACATATTTCTAGCGATACACTTAAACTGCGAATTATTTCATGAAACTGTGAGAAATGGATTATTTTAGGTGATTGTCTAGTGCATAGACTGGCTTAATGAAATTAATAATTATATGCGTTGAAATTCAATGTTGATTATTAAATATTCTTATGTATATGGTTGCGTTTCTATTGCGTTCAAGTATATACATTTAGTATATATAGGATCTTACACTAGTGGTGATTCCAAGTTTCATAAAATATGGCATGAAATTACCACAAGTGTAAGATCCTTTTGATCACATTACCATAGTAACAACAACCATAAATTTGAAGGAAAAATACGTTTCTGTTTGCCAGTATAATGTTGAGCCTTATTACATTAACCCTTTCAACCCCACAGACCTCTAAATAGGCTTATGAAAAGTGTAGATCCAGATGAGCCGGCTCGTGACGAGCCGTCTCATCAGGATCTGCACTTTTTTGCCAGTAATAATTATTACTATTTTTAGATAAAATTACCCATTTTGATAAATGAACTGGACCAAAGGTAATTTTCTTATTAATTTATTGGTCTGAAAATATCATGGACCAGTCCATGTCAGTTACTTGGGGTTGAATGGGTTAAGCTGCATCCGTAGGACGTTATGTTATGTTATATTTCGGGTTTTACGCCTGCATCAGCACCATTTTTGGGCTATATCGCCGGCGGGCAGTTTACCTAACAACACCTTTCCTGGGCAGGCTCCAGCGGTTAACCAGTATTTGGGTGCACCAACCTCCGTAAGAAACTGCCAACTTTTTCATATAAATGAAACACGGTCCCGTAGGACGTAGTAAATAGTCCCTGATACCAACATTTTATTGATTAAGCAGTTGATTTTCAACAAATAAAGCATGAAGACAATCAACGTGTAATGTCTATTGCAAGCTGTCAATGTCATGCCGCGACCAATCAGAATCCTTACAGGTGTTATTAAACGTGTGGTCATACAAGAATGTATGAGATGACTGTATTACACTCAATACAAGCAAAGTTACGTGCCAAACATTATTATATGTGTGGCGTCCGTTGTCCAGTGGTAGAGCGTCGGATTTGGAATCAATCGGTCCAAGTTCGATACTCAGTCAGGCCACGTATGTAGTGTCATTGAGCAAGGCACCTCACACACATTGCTTAGTACTGGTTAACCGCTATGGTAGGCTAAGCATGCCCAGGAAAACATGTCTAGGTCCCCGCAAGGGGTTTGACATTAATGGTACATACATATACAACTTCTGAGCAGTTGAAACAAAAGTGGCGACGGTAAATTATCACGTTCATTTAAAAACACCCTTGCTGCATCAACAGACACAGTCACTGAAGGAACATAATAGTCTGTATAATAGTTTGTTATGTCGAATTCTCCGGTTATCTCAAAGTCAGATCAAAGTTGCATTTCAGACACTATCAGTT
This sequence comes from Archivesica marissinica, assembly GCA_014843695.1. Taxonomy (NCBI): domain Eukaryota; kingdom Metazoa; phylum Mollusca; class Bivalvia; order Venerida; family Vesicomyidae; genus Archivesica; species Archivesica marissinica. The sequence continues at coordinate 3,195,531 of CM026394.1, read as the reverse complement.
TACATATAACTGGATCTGTTTATATCGAATTTCGTTAAATCAAGCTTCGGTTATGTTTTTTTATGCGTTTATTCATCATTTGCCCCTGGTTAATTGGGCGACTACATAAGTATGTTAGTCATTTTATAGGGGCGACTACAGAAGTATGTTAGTCATTTTATAGGGGCGACTACAGAAGTATATTTTATAGGGGCGACTACATAAGTATGTTAGTCATTTTATAGGGGCGACTACAGGAAGTATGTTAGTTATTTTATAGGGGCGACTACAGGAAGTATGTTAGTTATTTTATAGGGGCGACTACAGGAAGTATGTTAGTCATTTTATAGGGGCGACTACAGGAAGTATGTTAGTCATTTTATAGGGGCGACTACAGGAAGTATGTTAGTTATTTTATAGGGGCGACTACAGGAAGTATGTTAGTCATTTTATAGGGGCGACTACAGGAAGTATGTTAGTAATTTTATAGGGGTGACTACAGGAAGTATGTTAGTCATTTTATAGGGGCGACTACATAAGTATGTTAGTCATTTTATATTTTTAATGAGTGCAATACAGAAGCATCTCTGGTTTTTTACATGCGCAGTGCACAATACTAAAGACCTTGGCTTATAGTCCCATACATTAGGCCTCGGCTTATAGTCCCATACATTAGGCCTCGGCTTATAGTTCCATACATTAGCCCTCGGCTTATAGTTCCATACATTAGGCTTATAGTCCCATACATTAGGCCTCGGTTTATAGTCCCATACATTAGCCCTCGGCTTATAGTTCCATACATTAGGCTTATAGTCCCATACATTAGCCCTCGGCTTATAGTCCCATACATTAGGCCTCGGTTTATAGTCCCATACATTAGCCCTCGGCTTATAGTTCCATACATTAGGCTTATAGTCCCATACATTAGGCCTCGGTTTATAGTCCCATACATTAGGTCTCGGCTTATAGTCCCATACATTAGGCCTCGGCTTATAGTCCCATACATTAGGCCTCAGCTTATAGTCCCATACATTAGGTCTCGGTTTATAGTCCCATACATTAGGTCTCAGCTTATAGTCCCATACATTAGGTCTCGGTTTATAGTCCCATACATTAGGTCTCGGCTTATAGTCCCATACATTAGGTCTCGGCTTATAGTCCCATACATTAGGTCTCGGTTTATAGTCCCATACATTAGGCCTCGATTTATAGTCCCATATATTAGGCCTCGGCTTATAGTCCCATACATTAGGTCTCGGTTTATAGTCCCATACATTAGGTCTCGGTTTATAGTCCCATACATTAGGCCTTGGCTTATAGTCCCATACATTAGGCCTCGGCTTATAGTTCCATACATTAGGCCTCGGCTTATAGTCCCATACATTAGACCTCGGTTTATAGTCCCATACATTAGGCCTCGGCTTATAGTCATATACATTAGGTCTCGGTTTATAGTCCCATACATTAGGTCTCGGCTTATAGTCCCATACATTAGACCTCGGTTTATAGTCCCATACATTAGACCTCGGCTTATAGTTCCATACATTAGACCTCAGCTTATAGTCCCATACATTAGACCTCGGCTTATAGTCCCATACATTAGACCTCGGCTTATAGTCCCATACATTAGGCCTAGGCTTATAGTCCCATACATTAGACCTCGGCTTATAGTTCCATACATTAGGCCTCGGCTTATAGTCCCATACATTAGGCCTAGGCTTATAGTTCCATACATTAGGCCTCGGCTTATAGTTCCATACATTAGGCCTCGGCTTATAGTTCCATACATTAGGCCTCGGCTTATAGTCCCATACATTAGGCCTCGGTTTATAGTCTCATACATTAGACCTAGGCTTATAGTTCCATACATTAGGCCTCGGTTTATAGTCCCATACATTAGGCCTAGGCTTATAGTTCCATACATTAGGCCTAGGCTTATAGTCCCATACATTAGGCCTAGGCTTATAGTCCCATACATTAGGCCTCGGCTTATAGTTCCATACATTAGGCCTAGGCTTATAGTCCCATACATTAGGCCTAGGCTTATAGTTCCATACATTAGGCCTAGGCTTATAGTCCCATACATTAGGCTTATAGTTCCATACATTAGGCCTCGGCTTATAGTCCCAAACATTAGGCTTAGGCTTATAGTTCCATACATTAGGCCTCGGCTTATAGTTCCATACATTAGGCCTCGGCTTATAGTCCCATACATTAGGCCTCGGTTTATAGTCTCATACATTAGACCTAGGCTTATAGTTCCATACATTAGGCCTCGGTTTATAGTCCCATACATTAGGCCTAGGCTTATAGTTCCATACATTAGGCCTAGGCTTATAGTCCCATACATTAGGCCTAGGCTTATAGTCCCATACATTAGGCCTCGGCTTATAGTCCCATACATTAGGCCTAGGCTTATAGTTCCATACATTAGGCCTAGGCTTATAGTTCCATACATTAGGCCTAGGCTTATAGTTCCATACATTAGGCCTAGGCTTATAGTTCCATACATTAGGCCTAGGCTTATAGTTCCATACATTAGGCCTCGGTTTATAGTCCCATACATTAGGCGTATAGTTCCATACATTAGGCCTCGGCTTATAGTCCCATATATTAGGCTTATAGTTCCATACATTAGGCCTCGGTTTATAGTCCCATACATTAGGCGTATAGTTCCATACATTAGGCCTCGGCTTATAGTCCCATACATTAGGCGTATAGTTCCATACATTAGGCCTCGGTTTATAGTCCCATACATTAGGCGTATAGTTCCATACATTAGGCCTCGGCTTATAGTCCCATATATTAGGCGTATAGTTCCATACATTAGGCCTCGGCTTATAGTTCCATACATTAGGCGTATAGTTCCATACATTAGGCCTAGGCTTATAGTCCCATATATTAGGCTTATAGTTCCATACATTAGGCCTCGGCTTATAGTCCCATACATTAGGCGTATAGTTCCATACATTAGGCCTAGGCTTATAGTTCCATACATTAGGCCTCGGCTTATAGTCCCATACATTAGGCGTATAGTTCCATACATTAGGCCTCGGCTTATAGTCCCATACATTAGGCCTAGGCTTATAGTTCCATACATTAGGCCTCGGCTTATAGTTCCATACATTAGGCTTATAGTCCCATATATTAGGCTTATAGTCCCATACATTAGGCTTATAGTTCCATACATTAGGCCTCGGCTTATAGTCCCATACATTAGGCCTCGGCTTATAGTCCCATACATTAGGCCTCGGCTTATAGTCCCATACATTAGGCTTATAGTCCCATACATTAGGCCTCGTCTTATAGTTCCATACATTAGGCTTATAGTTCCATACATTAGGCTTAGGCTTATAGTCCCATACATTAGGCCTTGTCTTATAGTCCCATACATTAGGCTTATAGTCCCATACATTAGGCCTCGTCTTATAGTTCCATACATTAGGCTTATAGTTCCATACATTAGGCCTAGGCTTATAGTCCCATACATTAGGCCTCGGCTTATAGTTCCATACATTAGGCCTCGTCTTATAGTCCCATATATTAGGCTTATAGTTCCATACATTAGGCCTCAGCTTATAGTTCCATACATTAGGCTTATAGTTCCATACATTAGGCCTCGTCTTATAGTCCCATATATTAGGCTTATAGTTCCATACATTAGGCCTCGTCTTATAGTCCCATATATTAGGCTTATAGTTCCATACATTAGGCCTCAGCTTATAGTTCCATATATTAGGCTTATAGTTCCATACATTAGGCCTCGTCTTATAGTCCCATATATTAGGCTTATAGTTCCATACATTAGGCCTCAGCTTATAGTTCCATACATTAGGCTTATAGTTCCATACATTAGGCCTCGTCTTATAGTCCCATATATTAGGCTTATAGTTCCATACATTAGGCCTCGTCTTATAGTCCCATATATTAGGCTTATAGTTCCATACATTAGGCCTCGTCTTATAGTCCCATATATTAGGCTTATAGTTCCATACATTAGGCCTCAGCTTATAGTTCCATACATTAGGCTTATAGTTCCATACATTAGGCTTATAGTTCCATACATTAGGCCTCAGCTTATAGTTCCATACATTAGGCTTATAGTTCCATACATTAGGCTTATAGTTCCATACATTAGGCCTAGGCTTATAGTTCCATACATTAGGCCTAGGCTTATAGTTCCATACATTAGGCTTATAGTTCCATACATTAGGCTTATAGTTCCATACGTTAGGCTTATAGTTCCATACATTAGGCCTAGGCTTATAGTTCCATACATTAGGCCTAGGCTTATAGTTCCATACATTAGGCCTAGGCTTATAGTTCCATACATTAGGCCTAGGCTTATAGTTCCATACATTAGGCTTATAGTTCCATACATTAGGCCTCAGCTTATAGTTCCATACATTAGGCCTCAGCTTATAGTTCCATACATTAGGCTTATAGTTCCATACATTAGGCCTAGGCTTATAGTTCCATACATTAGGCTTATAGTTCCATACATTAGGCCTAGGCTTATAGTTCCATACATTAGGCCTCGTCTTATAGTCCCATATATTAGGCTTATAGTCCCATACATTAGGCTTATAGTTCCATACATTAGGCCTCGGCTTATAGTCCCATACATTAGGCCTCGGCTTATAGTCCCATACATTAGGCTTATAGTTCCATACATTAGGCCTCAGCTTATAGTCCCATACATTAGGCCTCGGCTTATAGTCCCATACATTAGGCCTCGGCTTATAGTCCCATACATTAGACCTCAGTTTATAGTCCCATCTGCATGGCTTTATATATTGGTCAGACGGAGGATCGAACCTGCAATCCCTGGATATGCAGTCCCAACATGTTAACCAACGGTTACAGTATATACTCTTTGAATAAGCTAAAAAGAGAGAATTATTCCAGTTTTCTGATGAATCCACACCCTTTGAATAACATTATCCCGCATTTAACTAGGTGCTATGTCACCGATAATATTTATTTTTTGCAATCTAAAAATAGTAACAGTCTCCTACTGCACAATATACTGATGTCTCAATTAATTGCTCGAAAACCATTCTCTCTTTTCTAGAAAGCTGTAAGTCAGTTGTGGTCCTATGGTGGGGGGAAGGGGTTTACCCCCCTCCCATCCCCACTTTGGCTTTCAATTAATTTTTCCCCCACTACAATAGAAATGTTTCAACTAAATCCCCCAGATTCAGACCAAAAATGTCCAACCTACCTCCTCCTGCAAATACTAGAGCCGCCCCTGTAACTACACATTGACTCATGTTTTATTATCTATCTCAGCCACAAGCTCGTTATAAGCTCGTATTAAGCTTGTTATAAGCTCGTATTAATGATCAAGAAAATGAATTAGAACTTCATTGCCATTCAGGCACCACTTTAATGAATCAATGAAGAAATGCACAAACCCACTAACCCTCCCCAGAGATACCTGCCCATCATTAGAGCTCGTCTTTATTGATCGAATTTTAGTAAAAGCTTACTCCCTAATTAACAAGAGAATTTACACCAAAAGTAAAATTAACTACATCTGCTGTTTAACTTCAAGTTGGGTAAACATCACTGAAAGATTCTACTTTAATTATTGTAATGTATTTGGTTACCGTGGTAACCAGTTAAGATTTCCTGTGGAAAGTAGATATTTCTATTTAAATTCCCTAAAATAAGCTAATACAAAGTAGAGAGAATGAAAAGTGCTTGTCATATAGAGGAGTTGTCACGATAACACAACGACATCATGCAATTCCATTTGTGGTTTTACATCAGTAACTTTTGACTCACAGACTTGTAACAAAAGAGATGAAATTGTGGGTAATGTGACATAGTGCAGTATAGTCTCTACTCCAGAGTGCCTTGTGGTTCATGGGTAATGTGACAGTACAGTATAGTCTCTACTCCAGAGTGTTGTGTGGTTCATGGGTAATGTGACATAGTGCAGTATAGTCTCTACTCCAGAGTGTTGTGTGGTTCATGGGTAATGTGACATAGTGCAGTATAGTCTCTACTCCAGAGTGTTGTGTGGTTCATGGGTAATGAATGTGACATAGTGCAGTATAGTCTCTACTCCAGAGTGTCGTGGGGTTCATGGGTAATGTGACATAGTGCAGTATAGTCTCTACTCCAGAGTGTTGTGTGGTTCATGGGTAATGAATGTGACATAGTGCAGTATAGTCACTACTCCAGAGTGTTGTGGGGTTCATGGGTAATGTGACATAGTGCAGTATAGTCTCTACTCCAGAGTGTTGTGTGGTTCATGAGTAATGAATGTGACATAGTGCAGTATAGTCTCCACTCCAGAGTGTCGTGGGGTTCATGGGTAATGTGACATAGTGCAGTATAGTCTCTACTCCAGAGTGCCGTGTGGTTCATGGGTAATGTGACATAGTACGGGTATAGTCTCTACTCCAGAGTGCCTTGTGGTTCATGGGTAATGTGACATAATGCAGTATAGTCTCTACTCCAGAGTGCTGTGTGGTTCATGGGTAATGTGACATAGTGCAGTATAGTCTCTACTCCAGTGTTGTGTGGTTCATGGGTAATGAATGTGACATAGTGCAGTATAGTCTCTACTCCAGAGTGTTGTGTGGTTCATGAGTAATGTGACATAGTGCAGTATAGTCTCTACTCCAGAGTACCTTGTGGTTCATGGGTAATGTGACATAGTGCAGTATAGTCTCTACTCCAGAGTGTTGTGTGGTTCATGGGTAATGTGACATAGTGCAGTATAGTCTCTACTCCAGAGTGCCGTGTGGTTCATGAGTAATGTGACATAGTACGGGTATAGTCTCTACTCCAGAGTGTTGTGTGGTTCATGGGTAATGTGACATAGTGCAGTATAGTCTCTACTCCAGAGTGTTGTGTGGTTCATGGGTAATGTGACATAGTGCAGTATAGTCTCTACTCCAGAGTGTTGTGTGGTTCATGGGTAATGTGACATAGTGCAGTATAGTCTCTACTCCAGAGTGCTGTGTGGTTCATGTGTAATGTGACATAGTGAAGTATAGTCTCTACTCCAGAGTGTTGTGTGGTTCATGGGTAATGTGACATAGTGCAGTATAGTCTCTACTCCAGAGTGTTGTGTGGTTCATGGGTAATGTGACATAGTGCAGTATAGTCTCTACTCCAGAGTGTTGTGTGGTTCATGGGTAATGAATGTGACATAGTGCAGTATAGTCACTACTCCAGAGTGTTGTGGGGTTCATGGGTAATGTGACATAGTGCAGTATAGTCTCTACTCCAGAGTGTTGTGTGGTTCATGAGTAATGAATGTGACATAGTGCAGTATAGTCTCCACTCCAGAGTGTCGTGGGGTTCATGGGTAATGTGACATAGTGCAGTATAGTCTCTACTCCAGAGTGTTGTGTGGTTCATGGGTAATGAATGTGACATAGTGCAGTATAGTCTCTACTCCAGAGTGTCGTGGGGTTCATGGGTAATGTGACATAGTGCAGTATAGTCTCTACTCCAGAGTGTTGTGTGGTTCATGGGTAATGAATGTGACATAGTGCAGTATAGTCACTACTCCAGAGTGTTGTGGGGTTCATGGGTAATGTGACATAGTGCAGTATAGTCTCTACTCCAGAGTGTTGTGTGGTTCATGAGTAATGAATGTGACATAGTGCAGTATAGTCTCCACTCCAGAGTGTCGTGGGGTTCATGGGTAATGTGACATAGTGCAGTATAGTCTCTACTCCAGAGTGTTGTGTGGTTCATGGGTAATGAATATGACATAGTGCAGTATAGTCTCTACTCCAGAGTGTTGTGGGGTTCATGGGTAATGTGACATAGTGCAGTATAGTCTCTACTCCAGAGTGCCGTGTGGTTCATGGGTAATGTGACATAGTGCAGTATAGTCTCTACTCCAGAGTGCTGTGTGGTTCATGGGTAATGTGACATAGTGCAGTATAGTCTCTACTCCAGAGTGCCGTGTGGTTCATGGGTAATGTGACATAGTACAGTATAGTCTCTACTCCAGAGTGCCGTGTGGTTCATGGGTAATGTGACATAGTGCAGTATGGTCTCTACTCCAGAGTGTTGTGTGGTTCATGGGTAATGTGACATAGTGCAGTATGGTCTCTACTCCAGAGTGCCATGTGGTTCATGGGTAACGTGACATAGTACGGGTATAGTCTCTACTCCAGAGTGCCTTGTGGTTCATGGGTAATGTGACATAATGCAGTATAGTCTCTACTCCAGAGTGCTGTGTGGTTCATGGGTAATGTGACATAGTGCAGTATAGTCTCTACTCCAGTGTTGTGTGGTTCATGGGTAATGAATGTGACATAGTGCAGTATAGTCTCTACTCCAGAGTGTTGTGTGGTTCATGAGTAATGTGACATAGTGCAGTATAGTCTCTACTCCAGAGTACCTTGTGGTTCATGGGTAATGTGACATAGTGCAGTATAGTCTCTACTCCAGAGTGTTGTGTGGTTCATGGGTAATGTGAGATAGTGCAGTATAGTCTCTACTCCAGAGTGCTGTGTGGTTCATGGGTAATGTGACATAGTGCAGTATAGTCTCTACTCCAGAGTGCCGTGTGGTTCATGGGTAATGTGACATAGTACAGTATAGTCTCTACTCCAGAGTGCCGTGTGGTTCATGGGTAATGTGACATAGTGCAGAATGGTCTCTACTCCAGAGTGCCATGTGGTTCATGGGTAACGTGACATAGTACGGGTATAGTCTCTACTCCAGAGTGCCTTGTGGTTCATGGGTAATGTGACATAATGCAGTATAGTCTCTACTCCAGAGTGCTGTGTGGTTCATGGGTAATGTGACATAGTGCAGTATAGTCTCTACTCCAGTGTTGTGTGGTTCATGGGTAATGAATGTGACATAGTGCAGTATAGTCTCTACTCCAGAGTGTTGTGTGGTTCATGAGTAATGTGACATAGTGCAGTATAGTCTCTACTCCAGAGTACCTGGTGGTTCATGGGTAATGTGACATAGTGCAGTATAGTCTCTACTCCAGAGTGTTGTGTGGTTCATGGGTAATGTGAGATAGTGCAGTATAGTCTCTACTCCAGAGTGCCGTGTGGTTCATGAGTAATGTGTCATAGTACGGGTATAGTCTCTACTCCAGAGTGCCGTGTGGTTCATGGGTAATGTGACATAGTGCAGTATAGTCTCTACTCCAGAGTGCTGTGTGGTTCATGGGTAATGTGACATAGTGCAGTATAGTCTCTACTCCAGAGTGCCGTGTGGTTCATGAGTAATGTGACATAGTACGGGTATAGTCTCTACTCCAGAGTGCCGTGTGGTTCATGGGTAATGTGACATAGTGCAGTATAGTCTCTACTCCAGAGTGCTGTGTGGTTCATGGGTAATGTGACATAGTGCAGTATAGTCTCTACTCCAGAGTGCCATGTGGTTCATGGGTAATGTGACATAGTGCAGTATAGTCTCTACTCCAGAGTGCCGTGTGGTTCATGGGTAATGTGACATAGTGCAGAATAGTCTCTACTCCAGAGTGCCATGTGGTTCATGGGTAATGTGACATAATGCAGTATAGTCTATTTTCACAACATGTGAAAGGTGTCATACACTAAGATCACACACGCACTTACACTCGCGTATACAAACAAGCTCATGTATCAAAAGAGTAACCTACTAATTTTATTATATACCCCTCGTTAAAACATCACCAGTACAGTAACGCTACTCATTTTCTAAATATATTTCCGAGGGAATCTTTTTTATGATATCGCCCCAGCTAGTGAACTCGCATCTATTAATAGACACCGCTGGGGAAAACCAGAAAGGAGGAATGAAGCGACTGCGAAGACATTATTTGGTTACATCAAATGCTATTTGAGGTGCGTATAATATTTAATTAACCTACCATGCTGGACACGTGTATATTTTTACCTTTGTGTTAGGGCGAGAAAAAGTAGTCCGGTTACAGATATGATACGTATTCTCGAAATGTCCGATGTTATACAATGATTGGCATAATTATAATAAATGTTACAGAAAGTACTTACAACACTGACGTTGGTACAGCTCCCACACACTTCAACGACCTTCACCTCGGCAGTGTCCTCAAACCAAAAGCTGAAGGTCAAATTTGTTCCAATGGAAACAGCAGATTCCAAGTGCAGGAGTGTATTGGTAAATGCAGCAAAGACTTGTCCAGTGTTTTCAGTGACCTTGAACTCTTCTGGCATACATGAAGGAAGGTCAATGTCATCTGGGATCCTAACCTGCAGGTGATGTGGTGCAGGGTGTACAACCTCAAGGTCAAGGCTTGCTTCCAATGACGAGATGCCATTGCTGACTTCAACATCTGAAATGTAAATTAAATTTATACAGTAGGGTATATCTACATTGTTTGTAGCTTAAATACAAGCGCATCTTAATAACACGGTCAAGCGCATCTTAATAGCACGGTCAAGCACATCTTAATAGCACAGTAATAGCACATCTTAATAGCACAGTAATAGCACGGTCAAGCGCATCTTAATAGCACGGTCAAGCACATCTTAATAGCACAGTAATAGCACGGTCAAGCACATCTTAATAGCACGGGCAAGCACATCTTAATAGCACGGTCAAGTGCATCTTAATAGCACAGTAATAGCACGGTCAAGCACATCTTAATAGCACGGGCAAGCGCATCTTAATAGCACAGTCAAGCACATCTTCATAGCACGGTCAAGCACATCTTAATAGCACGGGCAAGCACATCTTAATAGCATGGTCAAGCACATCTTAATAGCACAGTCAAGCACATCTTAATAGCACGGGCAAGCACATCTTAATAGCATGGTCAAGCACATCTTAATAGCAGTCAAGCACATCTTAATAGCACGGTCAAGCACATCTTAATAGCACGGTCAAGCACATCTTAATAGCAGTCAAGCACATCTTAATAGCACGGTCAAGCACATCTTAATAGCACAGTCAAGCACATCTTAATAGCAGTCAAGCACATCTTAATAGCAGTCAAGCACATCTTAATAGCAGTCAAGCACATCTTAATAGCACGGTCAAGCACATCTTAATAACACGGTCAAGCACATCTTAATAGCACGGTAATAGCACGGTCAAGCACATCTTAATAGCACGGTCAAGCACATCTTAATAGCACGGTCATACGTTCGAATCGCTTGGTGAATATTTTATACAGTATGGTAATACAAATCCCTTACAATATAACCACAGTTACACAAATTTCAGTGTTTGTTTTCTTTTCAACATGTTCCAATGATACAGGTCTGCAAAGGTAAATAGGCATAAGTTGCGGGGTTGTTTACATTTATATAATGTTGTAAACAGTAAAGATATGGTATTTCTACATTGTTTGTAGCTTAAAGCGACACTACATCGGTGAAAACACAAATTTCTACAGAATGTATTTTCCTATTATATGGTATAATTCTTTTCCATATATTTGTCTCAAAATCTGAGTATTTCAACTAATAAACAAACGCCGTATACGCGGTTTGTTGACATAACAAAATAATGTAAACATCCATGCGTAATACAACTAGTGTATCCTGAATAACACGAGTTATGGTACAGATTTACTGTTATATCTCATATTTGTGCCTAATTATGTGTAGACTATTCTTAGTTAAATTATCTCTAAACGACATTCCCTCACGATTAGTATTGACTCCGATGACAAACAAACGTCAATTCAGGAGCATGGCTGGCCGTTATATGAAATCATACTTTCAATCCACAAAAACGCTGTTTATTGATTCAATGTTAGTGTTCGAATGTATTCGGAAGAATTTGTAGATGCATTTATACATGAACAATGCAATTTATTTGCTTTTTGCGATGTAATGTCGCTTTAAATACATGCGCATCTTAATAGCACAGTGAGTAATATCTTTACCGCGAATCCCTTGCTGAACATTTTTGTGTTTTATTTCTGTATGTATATACTTCAGCTGGTTGGTCTGTCACAAAATAAATAAGTAAACCTACTTCTTATCATAATCTATATAATACAAATACAGTCAAAGCTGCGATAAGCAGCCAGCCAAGGGAATCACAGAAATTGGCTGCTTAGCACAGGTGGTTGCTTAATAGAGGGCAATTGTATAATAAAACAACATATTGGGAATCTGGAAACTGGCTGCTTAATACAGATTGGTTGCTTAATAGAGGTGACGACTAACACAGGTTTGACTGTACAGACATTATTTGTAAATTACAATTAAATAAACTATACATGGAATTTAAAACTGCGGTTTTCAGCTAAGAAATCGGTTTGACAACTTAAAGTCAGTCATGTTTCAATGATCCTTGACAACTTAAAGTCAATCATGTTTCAATGATTCTTGACAACTTAAAGTCAGTCATGTTTCAATGATTCTTGACAACTTAAAGTCAGTCATGTTTCAATGATTCTTGACAACTTAAAGTCAGTCATGTTTCAATGATTCTTGACAACTTAAAGTCGGTCATGTTTCAATGATTCTTGACAATTTAAAGTCAGTCATGTTTCAATGATTCTTGACAACTTAGTCAGTCATGTTTCAATGATTCCGTGGATTGTTTCGTGTATGAAAAATAAATTGAAAATAAAAAAATTGAGACTCCTAATATATTGGTTACTAGGCCAACCATTTTACCTCTACGCCTATTCCCATCATAAACAATGACAATGCCAATTTAAGCTTGTTTTCCTGTAGTTTCCCTCCATAAATTGTTTTGTAATACACATGTGCTAAGCCTAACATAATAGTGAGGTTTGTTTCAAAACTAGGGCTGGGACGATACATCGATACACCGATGTATCACGATTCATTAATTTCCGATACATGTATCGATACGTTTGTTAAAATATCGAATTATCGATACAACCGACCTCAAGGTGCTCCGCTTTTTTTAATGCAATTTTTATGATCCACATTTTATACTGTTCCGCGTATTACACCGTGCAAAAATTAGCAGTGCGGGTTTTAGGCACTACCCAAACAAAATGGCAACCGGCGTAAACAACAAACCAGGATTTGCTAAACTGGGCAAATAAAGTCGGATGTTTGGAAACATTTTAGATACCCTGTTTTTGAAGTCAACGACAGTCACGAAACGGACAAAGCCAAAATGGTATGCATTCAATGCAATACCATATTGAAGCACACGGGCAACACCACGGATATGCGGACGCATATGGTAAATACTAAATCAATTGTTTGGAAACTTTGTATACTACATGTACGTTGACATAGTATGTGATATTTCAGCAATAAAACAATATACCATTATCACATTATTATGATCAGCATGTTAGAAACATAACGGCCATTTGTAAACAAATTAGGCTTACCCCAAGAATTATTAAGTTGGTAGCAGGGAGAGTCGTACCCCAAGAATTTCGTACACGAAACATTCGTGTCACATATATTCAGAATATATTGTGTAATTCATGTGCATTTCCAGATAAATATCAGATGTCAATGTAGTTCATTTTGAAACCAGTCACGTTCATTGTGTATATAAATTAACAAAAAATTATTTATTTTAAATTAATGTAGTGGTACGCTTCGTCCGTCACCGATTTTGTTCCACCACATTTATAACTCTAAACACCTAAGGACTTTCAGATACTGAGCACAGCAAATGTTTTCACTCGATTTATCAGTGATCAGTTATCACAGTGTGTATTGAGTACTATTGACTAGGGTCAGTTATCACAGTGTGTATTGTGTACTACAGTTATCACAGTGTGTATTGTGTACTATTGACTAGGGTCAGTTATCACAGTGTGTATTGTGTACTATTGACTAGGATCAGTTATCACAGTGTGCATTGTGTACTACAGTTATCACAGTGTGTATTGTGTACTATTGACTAGGATCAGTTATCACAGTGTGCATTGTGTACTACAGTTATCACAGTGTGTATTGAGTACTATTGACTAGGATCAGTTATCACAGTGTGTATTGTGTATCATTGACTAGGATCAGTTATCACAGTGTGTATTGTGTACTATTGACTAGGGTCAGTTATCACAGTGTGTATTGTGTACTACAGTTATCACAGTGTGTATTGTGTATCATTGACTAGGATCAGTTATCACTGTGTGTATTGTGTACTATTGACTAGGGTCAGTTATCACAGTGTGTATTGTGTACTACAGTTATCACAGTGTGTATTGTGCACTATTGACTAGGATCAGTTATCACAGTGTGTATTGTGTACTATTGACTAGGTTCAGTTATCACAGTGTGTATTGTGTATCATTGACTAGGATCAGTTATCAGTGTGTAATGTGTACTACAGTTATCACAGTGTGTATTGTGTACTATTGACTAGGATCAGTTATCACAGTGTGTATTGTGTATCATTGACTAGGATCCGTTATCACAGTGTGTATCGAGTACTATTGACAAGGTTCAGTTATCAGTGTGTGTTGTGCACTACAGTTATCACAGTATGTATTGTGCACTACAGTTATCACTGTGTGTATTGTGCACTACAGTTATCACAGTGTGTATTGTGTACTATTGACTAGGATCAGTTATCACAGTGTGTATTGTGTACTACAGTTATCACAGTGTGTATTGTGTACTACAGTTATCACAGTGTGTATTGTGTACTATTGACTAGGATCAGTTATCACAGTGTGTATTGTGTACTACAGTTATCACAGTGTGTAGTGTGTACTACAGTTATCACAGTGTGTATTGTGTACTACAGTTATCACAGTGTGTATTGTGTACTATTGACTAGGGTCAGTTATCACAGTGTGTATTGTGTACTATTGACTAGGATCAGTTATCACAGTGTGTATTGTGTACTATTGACTAGGGTCAGTTATCACAGTGTGTATTGTGTATCATTGACTAGGATCAGTTATCACAGTGTGTATTGTGTACTACAGTTATCACAGTGTGTAGTGTGTACTATTGACTAGGATCAGTTATCACAGTGTGTATTGTGTATCATTGACTAGGATCAGTTATCACAGTGTGTATTGTGTACTATTGACTAGGATCAGTTATCACAGTGTGTATTGTGTATCATTGACTAGGATCAGTTATCACAGTGTGTATTGTGTATCATTGACTAGGATCATTTATCACAGTGTGTATTGTGTACTATTGACTAGGTTCAGTTATCACAGTGTGTATTGTGTATCATTGACTAGGATCAGTTATCAGTGTGTATTGTGTACTACAGTTATCACAGTGTGTATTGTGTACTATTGACTAGGATCAGTTATCACAGTGTGTATTGTGTATCATTGACTAGGATCAGTTATCACAGTGTGTATCGAGTACTATTGACACGGTTCAGTTATCACTGTGTGTGTTGTGCACTACAGTTATCACAGTATGTATTGTGCACTACAGTTATCACTGTGTGTATTGTGCACTACAGTTATCACAGTGTGTATTGTGTACTATTGACTAGGATCAGTTATCACAGTGTGTATTGTGTACTACAGTTATCACATTGTGTATTGTGTACTACAGTTATCACAGTGTGTATTGTGTACTATTGACTAGGATCAGTTATCACAGTGTGTATTGTGTACTACAGTTATCACAGTGTGTAGTGTGTACTACAGTTATCACAGTGTGTATTGTGTACTACAGTTATCACAGTGTGTATTGTGTACTATTGACTAGGGTCAGTTATCACAGTGTGTATTGTGTACTATTGACTAGGGTCAGTTATCACAGTGTGTATTGTGTACTATTGACTAGGATCAGTTATCACAGTGTGTATTGTGTACTATTGACTAGGGTCAGTTATCACAGTGTGTATTGTGTATCATTGACTAGGATCAGTTATCACAGTGTGTATTGTGTACTACAGTTATCACAGTGTGTAGTGTGTACTATTGACTAGGATCAGTTATCACAGTGTGTATTGTGTATCATTGACTAGGATCAGTTATCACAGTGTGTATTGTGTATCATTGACTAGGATCAGTTATCACAGTGTGTATTGTGTACTATTGACTAGGATCAGTTATCACAGTGTGTATTGTGTATCATTGACTAGGATCAGTTATCACAGTGTGTATCGAGTACTATTGACACGGTTCAGTTATCACTGTGTGTGTTGTGCACTACAGTTATCACAGTATGTATTGTGCACTACAGTTATCACTGTGTGTATTGTGCACTACAGTTATCACAGTGTGTATTGTGTACTATTGACTAGGATCAGTTATCACAGTGTGTATTGTGTACTACAGTTATCACATTATGTATTGTGTACTACAGTTATCACAGTGTGTATTGTGTACTATTGACTAGGATCAGTTATCACAGTGTGTATTGTGTACTACAGTTATCACAGTGTGTAGTGTGTACTACAGTTATCACAGTGTGTATTGTGTACTACAGTTATCACAGTGTGTATTGTGTACTATTGACTAGGGTCAGTTATCACAGTGTGTATTGTGTACTATTGACTAGGGTCAGTTATCACAGTGTGTATTGTGTACTATTGACTAGGATCAGTTATCACAGTGTGTATTGTGTACTATTGACTAGGGTCAGTTATCACAGTGTGTATTGTGTATCATTGACTAGGATCAGTTATCACAGTGTGTATTGTGTACTACAGTTATCACAGTGTGTAGTGTGTACTATTGACTAGGATCAGTTATCACAGTGTGTATTGTGTATCATTGACTAGGATCAGTTATCACAGTGTGTATTGTGTATCATTGACTAGGATCAGTTATCACAGTGTGCATTGTGTACTATTGACTAGGATCAGTTATCACAGTGTGTATTGTGTATCATTGACTAGGATCAGTTATCACAGTGTGTATTGTGTACTATTGACTAGGATCAGTTATCACAGTGTGTATTGTGTATCATTGACTAGGATCAGTTATCACAGTGTGTATTGTGTACTACAGTTATCACAGTGTGTAGTGTGTACTATTGACTAGGATCAGTTATCACAGTGTGTATTGTGTATCATTGACTAGGATCAGTTATCACAGTGTGTATTGTGTACTACAGTTATCACAGTGTGTAGTGTGTACTATTGACTAGGATCAGTTATCACAGTGTGTATTGTGTATCATTGACTAGGATCAGTTATCACAGTGTGTATTGAGTACTATTGACTAGGATCAGTTATCACAGTGTGTATTGTGTACTATTGACTAGGATCAGTTATCACAGTGTGTATTGTGTATCATTGACTAGGATCAGTTATCACAGTGTGTATTGTGTATCATTGACTAGGATCAGTTATCACAGTGTGTATTGTGTACTATTGACTAGGTTCAGTTATCACAGTGTGTATTGTGTATCATTGACTAGGATCAGTTATCAGTGTGTATTGTGTACTACAGTTATCACAGTGTGTATTGTGTACTATTGACTAGGATCAGTTATCACAGTGTGTATTGTGTATCATTGACTAGGATCAGTTATCACAGTGTGTATCGAGTACTATTGACACGGTTCAGTTATCACTGTGTGTGTTGTGCACTACAGTTATCACAGTATGTATTGTGCACTACAGTTATCACTGTGTGTATTGTGCACTACAGTTATCACAGTGTGTATTGTGTACTATTGACTAGGATCAGTTATCACAGTGTGTATTGTGTACTACAGTTATCACAGTGTGTATTGTGTACTACAGTTATCACAGTGTGTATTGTGTACTATTGACTAGGATCAGTTATCACAGTGTGTATTGTGTACTACAGTTATCACAGTGTGTAGTGTGTACTACAGTTATCACAGTGTGTATTGTGTACTACAGTTATCACAGTGTGTATTGTGTACTATTGACTAGGGTCAGTTATCACAGTGTGTATTGTGTACTATTGACTAGGGTCAGTTATCACAGTGTGTATTGTGTACTATTGACTAGGGTCAGTTATCACAGTGTGTATTGTGTACTATTGACTAGGATCAGTTATCACAGTGTGTATTGTGTACTATTGACTAGGGTCAGTTATCACAGTGTGTATTGTGTATCATTGACTAGGATCAGTTATCACAGTGTGTATTGTGTACTACAGTTATCACAGTGTGTAGTGTGTACTATTGACTAGGATCAGTTATCACAGTGTGTATTGTGTATCATTGACTAGGATCAGTTATCACAGTGTGTATTGAGTACTATTGACTAGGATCAGTTATCACAGTGTGTATTGTGTACTACAGTTATCACAGTGTGTATTGTGTACTATTGACTAGGGTCAGTTATCACAGTGTGTATTGTGTACTATTGACTAGGATCAGTTATCACAGTGTGTATTGTGTACTATTGACTAGGGTCAGTTATCACAGTGTGTATTGTGTATCATTGACTAGGATCAGTTATCACAGTGTGTATTGTGTACTACAGTTATCACAGTGTGTAGTGTGTACTATTGACTAGGATCAGTTATCACAGTGTGTATTGTGTATCATTGACTAGGATCAGTTATCACAGTGTGTATTGTGTACTACAGTTATCACAGTGTGTAGTGTGTACTATTGACTAGGATCAGTTATCACAGTGTGTATTGTGTATCATTGACTAGGATCAGTTATCACAGTGTGTATTGAGTACTATTGACTAGGATCAGTTATCACAGTGTGTATTGTGTACTACAGTTATCACAGTGTGTATTGTGTACTATTGACTAGGGTCAGTTATCACAGTGTGTATTGTGTACTATTGACTAGGATCAGTTATCACAGTGTGTATTGTGTATCATTGACTAGGATCAGTTATCACAGTGTGTATTGTGTACTATTAACTAGGTCAGTTATCACAGTGTGTATTGTGTACTATTGACTAGATCAGTTATCACAGTGTGTATTGTGTACTATTGACTAGGGTCAGTTATCACAGTGTGTATTGTGTACTACAGTTATCACAGTGTGTATTGTGTACTATTGACTAGGATCAGTTATCACAGTGTGTATTGTGTACTATTGACTAGGATCAGTTATCACAGTGTGTATTGTGTACTACAGTTATCACAGTGTGTATTGTGTACTACAGTTATCACAGTGTGTATTGTGTACTATTGACTAGGGTCAGTTATCACAGTGTGTATTGTGTACTACAGTTATCACAGTGTGTATTGTGTACTATTGACTAGGATCAGTTATCACAGTGTGTATTGTGTACTATTGACTAGGATCAGTTATCACAGTGTGTATTGTGTACTACAGTTATCACAGTGTGTATTGTGTACTACAGTTATCACAGTGTGTATTGTGTACTATTGACTAGGGTCAGTTATCACAGTGTGTATTGTGTACTACAGTTATCACAGTGTGTATTGTGTACTATTGACTAGGATCAGTTAGCACAGTGTGTATTGAGTACTATTTCATGGGTGTTTGGGGAACAGTCAAAACTATTGTCCCTCGGTATAAGGGAAGACATTTCGAACTGTTGCCCTCGGCCGTTACAAACACCCATGAAATAACTGTTTTATTACCTAATGCTTTATAACGTTTTTTGTACTCAGAGAGTCCCTATTTTCTAATAAAACATTGAGTTCATCCTCAGTCATGTCTTCAAACCTAGCCTGGGCCATAACTCAAGATAAATTTCTGTTTTTCCCAGTTTGTCGGCTGATGACTAATCAATCATCATTTGTAAACGCTTGGTTTTGGTCTAAAAGCCGGTACGCTGGTAAATAAGCAATAAAATACGGAAAGGAATTAATGAACGGAAAGGAGGGCTTCACATAATGTATATCGATGACTTCAAGCGCAGTCAGAGCTAAAATGTATTCGGGACGTATTTTTTACTTTGACTTCCATAACACCCTATTGCGCATCCTACTGCGCACAGTGAAAGCATACTCAGAGTATGATTGGTTCAAAAGTCTAGTATGAAACAGTTCAAACTATTACCCGGTCAACAGTTCGAACTGTTGCCCAGACCTGAGCGAAGGATAAAAAATGCAATGAAACAGGCAAAAATAACGAATTACAAGTTATATAGAGCATTAGGTAATAATGTGTATTGTGTACTATTGACTAGGGTCCTATTACTTTGTCTTCAGGCTAGACGTCATCCCGCTGTAGCAGCTGTCAAGAATGACTAGAAGCCGACGTTTGAGCCAGCAAGAAACATTTCTGCTACACCAACATGCAGTGGACAGCTTAGGTTGACGGAAATGGTTGGTAAAAAGTACCCATTCAACTCATCACGTGCACAGTCCATTACAAAACAGCTTGGTATTTATTTATTTTGCCACTGACATGAGGCCCTTGTCTATTGTGGTCAATAAACAGTTCAACAGACTACTTGTTACATTGGATCCCAAGTATAGCGCCCCTAGCAGGAAACATTTTGCAGATAAAGTGATTTCTTATAGCCATGCGGCTAAGTATCGCGATACGTATCGTATCGTGGCCTCACCGTATCGTCC
This sequence comes from Archivesica marissinica, assembly GCA_014843695.1. Lineage (NCBI taxonomy): Eukaryota > Metazoa > Mollusca > Bivalvia > Venerida > Vesicomyidae > Archivesica > Archivesica marissinica. Next base: position 3,175,214 of record CM026394.1, on the reverse strand, counting down.
CAGCACTAATCAAAACCTAAATCTAACATAATAGCGAGGTTAGGATCGCAACCTAAATCTAACATTATTGTGAGGTTAGGATCTCAACCTAAATCTAACATTATAGTAAAGTTAGGATCCCAAACTAAATCTAACATTATTGTGAGGTTAGGATCCCAACCTAAATCTAACATAATAGCGAGGTTAGGATCTCAACCTAAATCTAACATTATAGTAAAGCTAGGATCTCAACCTAAATCTAACATTATAGTAAAGTTAGGATCCCAACCTAAATCTAACATTATTGTACGGTTAGGATCCCAACCTAAATCTAACATTATAGTAAAGTTAGGATCTCAACCTAAATCTAACATTATAGTAAAGTTAGGATCCCAACCTAAATCTAACATTATAGTAAAGTTAGGATCTCAACCTAAATCTAACATTATAGTAAAGTTAGGATCCCAACCTAAATCTAACATTATTGTACGGTTAGGATCCCAACCTAAATCTAACATTATAGTAAAGTTAGGATCTCAACCTAAATCTAACATTATAGTAAAGTTAGGATCCCAACCTAAATCTAACATTATTGTACGGTTAGGATCCCAACCTAAATCTAACATTATAATAAAGTTAGGATCTCAACCTAAATCTAACATTATAGTAAAGTTAGGATCCCAACCTAAATCTAACATTATTGTACGGTTAGGATCCCAACCTAAATCTAACATTATAGTAAAGTTAGGATCTCAACCTAAATCTAACATTATAGTAAAGTTAGGATCCCAAACTAAATCTAACATTATTGTGAGGTTAGGATCCCAACCTAAATCTAACATTATAGTAAAGTTAGGATCTCAACCTAAATCTAACATTATAGTAGTTAGGATCCCAACCTAAATCTAACATTATAGTAAAGTTAGGATCTCAACCTAAATCTAACATTATAGTAGTTAGGATCCCAACCTAAATCTAACATTATTGTGAGGTTAGGATCTCAACCTAAATCTAACATTATTGTGAGGTTAGGATCTCAACCTAAATCTAACATTATTGTAAAGTTAGGATCTCAACCTAAATCTAACATTATTGTGAGGTTAGGATCCCAACCTAAATCTAACATTATTGTGAGGTTAGGATCTCAACCTAAATCTAACATTATTGTGAGGTTAGGATCCCAACCTAAATCTAACATTATTGTGAGGTTAGGATCTCAACCTAAATCTAACATTATAGTAAAGTTAGGATCTCAACCTAAATCTAACATTATTGTGAGGTTAGGATCTCAACCTAAATCTAACATTATAGTAAAGTTAGGATCTCAACCTAAATCTAACATTATATAGTAAAGTTAGGAGCTCAACCTAAATCTAACATTATATAGTAAAGTTAGGATCTCAACCTAAATCTAACATTATATAGTAAAGTTAGGATCCCAACCTAAATCTAACACTATTGTAAGGTTAGGATCTCAACCTAAATCTAACCTTATAGTAAAGTTAGGATCCCAACCTAAATGTAACATTATTGTGAGGTTAGGATCCCAACCTAAATCTAACATTATAGTAAAGTTAGGATCCCAACCTAAATCTAACACTATAGTAAAATTAGGATCTCAACCTAAATCTAACATTATTGTGAGGTTAGGATCCCAACCTAAATCTAACATTATTGTAAGGTTAGGATCCCAACCTAAATCTAACATTATTGTGAGGTTAGGATCCCAACCTAAATCTAACATTATAGTAAAGTTAGATCTCAACCTAAATCTAACATTATTGTGAGGTTAGGATCCCAACCTAAATCTAACATTATTGTAAGGTTATTGCACAACTAGACAACTTACTGGTGCTTCATGCCAAGCTTGGTGAAAATGTAAAGAGGCGTTTTGGAGATAAAGCATGGACATATTTTAAAATATTCCAAAATGCAGCTCATATATTGTATTTTAATATTTAGAAGTCATTTTCACTATTGCTGACAATACCTACTCAGCCAATCAGTTCATGTATCAATAACTCTTAAGGGCTTCCCTATACTTTTTCAACTATATCAATAACACTGTCTGACCTATACACACAATGATCAAACAGAAATTGCACAATTCTTGTCCTGTAGAAACATCTTTCATAGAACAAACTCATTATTTACACATACCTAATACACAACATGTGGTCGATATTATCACATTTATTTCATTACTGATAATTGACCAGTTGACATCTTTACTATGTGGCGTAATTTACGTTGCCAAACCTCAGGGGAGGTAACTGGAGTTATGGACTAGGGCTTATACGTATCGGTTCTATTTTCAGGTCGTGTATCGGAGTAAACAACGTCACATAAACATGGTGGAATAAACCCCCCGTAACGATCCCACAATGCTTAGCGAGCACTGTTTTGTTTACATGCGTGACGTCATCGTGTGGTAGGGCTATAAGAAGAGTCAAACAGGTTGTACATATATGACTACATTTTAACATGCTCATCAGTAGTAGTCATACACCCATATAAAGGGACTCGGTTAATAAGTTCATAGTGAATTTTATTGCAGAAAAAAAAGTACTTAGCAAGTGGCAACTACACAACGCAACAAACACGTTTGCCTTCCTTTGTACATGCATAGAAAATCAGGATGTTTCATTGTGGATTTATAAACACTTAGAACGATTAGTCAGTTACTGCCCCTGAATACTCCTAAAAGTAGATTGGTCCTCTTAATTGGTTTCCTCTGTTTTTATCCTTGTTTCCTTTGCACCACATGCTATCCATTTTCTTCCGCTTTCTCATCTTATAATTATTAAATCTCGACAGATATCCTACAGCATAAACAATGGATACTTTACAGTAAATAACATGATTTATATTATCATACCGCAACATCTGGTTAGAAAACAACAGTAAAAACAAAGGGATTCCAACTAAAGGTACCAATATACATTTTGTAAAGGGAAGTAATAGAAAAAACTATTTGTAAAGGGAGGTAATAGAAAAAGCCAGCAATGTCTGTCATTATTTGAAGATTATGACGAATTTCTGGTACCGGAGCAAGAATTATGCATGACGTGTTCATAAAAACATGCATCTGTTTTACTGAATATACACACTGGCAGGTTAATCGCGGAACATTATCTATTTTTATTTCGTTGCTTCCTTTTTTTTGGGACACACACTGAATCCCGATGTAACACACGCAGAAAAAGAGAGGCAATGTGGAACTTAACTCTATGCATCCTGGGTAACATATGCTATAAATAGTTGTAGCAGACAACAATTCATTAATATGTTTTTCTTATTTGTAACTGAAAATAATGAAAATTTGAAAATATGTGATGGTATTTCATTAGAATCGTGTCTGCACATCGTCATGGATGGCTTGCTCCAGTACAACTAAAGCGTGCATGCCGGTAGAGCTAACTAATTTACGAAAACGATGGTGCATTTTTTTATATTTCATCTATTTTTTACATATAACTCCCCGGTCAATTTCTACACGACTTTAAAACCGCTAGGTGTTGATGCTAGGTACCAAATATTTTGTCAAAATTTATCAAGTTAAAAATTTTAATCTGTAAATTATTTGCATTTTTATCTATATACTGATTTTTAGATAAAAATTCTAATAATAAATTAAACCTATTTTTTTGTCTGTATATAATAAAGTAATAGTTTATAGATGTAAAACTATAGTGTTTTTACTTCACATAGCAAAAAAACTTCTATCAGATTCGGAAAATCATTCTAAGGTATTTTTTTTTCTTACCAAGAAATGGTATCAAATAACTACAAGAAACAATGGAGTAAGCTGAACAACAAGAAACTAAATCAGTATCATACATGGCTTACCTGAACATGAGAATATAGCTCTATATAAACCAAACTATCTGGTCAGCTGCTTGCTCACAACTGATATATATCCTTGCAGATCTACTCCCCAGGCTTGCACGAAGAGAGAAATATCTGCCCTACACAGTATATATCTATCTATCTGGCTGCCCTTCACAATAACTCTCTCACTCTCTCTCTCTGCTATTCAACTAACACAATGTTGTCACATAGCCTTCTTGTTATAGTGCATGGTTTTCATAAAATTCCAAAATGAAGTTAATGTATACAATACACTGGAGCCACTATGATTGTGCCCTTAATTCCATGTTGCCGCTTCTCTCTCCCTCAGGAATGAGGTCTCGAGAGCGATTAATATAAGTTGTAAGAACTCGTTTCGCAATCAAGCTATAGACTATAGAGTATAAACTATACATTTATCATGACCCTCTAATTTTATAGCTGTTACCGTTATTTTATGTTATATAGTCGGTTCAAAAGCTCACTCAGAGCTTGTGTTGTACTGTTGCTATCTTGCCGACTCAGAGCTTGTGTTGTACTGTTGCTATCTTGCCGACTCAGAGCTTGTGTTGTACTGTTGCTATCTTGCCGACTCAGAGCTTGTGTTGTACTGTTGCTATCTTGCCGACTCAAAATAAAAATGTTCTCATCCTATCTTATCTTATGACTGGATAATAATTCTAATAATTCATTAAGATTATAAAGTTTATTGGAAATCAAGTTTATTGGAAACAAAAAATTACATTAAAACACACCCAATTTCTCCATACAGTCTACAACCGCTATGTCAAAGTCGGTTATGTCGATTTCTCCGGTTATCTCGAAGTCGGATCAAAGTACCAGTTTCAGACACTATCATTTTACATATAACTGGCTCTGTTTATATCGAATTTCGTTTAGTCAAACTTTCGTTATGTCGAAGTATTTTGTTCGGTCCGACCGAATTCTACATAACGGATGCAGACTGTACTTCAAGAAGCTCATGCCAAACGTAAACGAAAACTATTCAATGCATTTTGAGGTTTTCATTTTTTTAATATGTTTATTTATCACCTTGTCCTATTAATCGGGGCAAAACCTCTATAAATATATTAGTCTTGTTATTTTTTGGAGGATAGTGCACACACGTAAGCATCCCTGGTTCTTTTACTTACCCAGTGTTTAAGCACCAACACATGAGACATTGTATATACTGTCAACCCTGTGTTAGTGGTCACCTTTATTAAGCAGCCAACCTGTATTAAGCAGCCAGTTTCCAGATTCCCAATATGCTGTTTTATTATACATTTGATCTCTATGAAGCAGTCACCTGGGCTAAAAGCAGCCACTTTCTGAGATTCCCTTGGCTGGCTGCTTAAGACAGGTTTGACTGTAGTCCTATCTTTTTTGGAGAATAATGCACAAAAGGAAGAATCCCTGGTTTGACTACTTACCCAGTGTTTAGCACAGACACACAAGACATTGGTTTATAGTCTATCTAAAATACCGGTACTTTTATTTCTTCAATACGAGTGAGTATCTTTATATGTAATAATTAATTATCAATTTGGCTCAGCATATACTCTGCATCAAGTGGACAGTGTGTCCTTGTTTGTTAGTGTGCTGTTTCAAATTTGATTTTGTCTGTTTTGGAGATTAATAGTCGTGCCGACAGTTTAGGTGATATGGTGAGTCTCCCGCTATTAAAAAGTGGAGGAAGTACCTGTGTGTCCCTCCGAGCAGTCCTCTATTAAGGGTGGAGGAAGTCCCTGTGTGCCCCTCCGAGCAGTCCGTTATTAATGGTGGAGGAAGTCCCTGTGTGCCCCTCCGAGCAGTCCACTATTAATGGTGGAGGAAGTCCCTGTGTGTCCCTCCGAGCAGTCCACTATTAATGGTGGAGGAAGTCCGTGTGCCCCTCCGAGCAGTCCACTATTAATGGTGGAGGAAGTCCCTGTGTGTCCCTCCGAGCAGTCCACTATTAATGATGGAGGAAGTCCCTGTGTGCCCCTCTGAGCAGTCCATTATTAATGGTGGAAGAAGTCCCTGTGTGCCCCTCCGAGCAGTCCACTATTAATGGTGGAAGAAGTCCCTGTGTGCCCCTCCGAGCAGTCCACTATTAATGGTGGAGGAAGTACCTGTGTGCCCCTCCGTGCAGTCCGTTATTAATGGTGGAGGAAGTCCCTGTGTGTCCCTCCGAGCAGTCCACTATTACTGATGGAGGAAGTCCCTGTGTGTCCCTCTGAGCAGTCCACTATTAATGGTGGAGGAAGTACATGTGTGTCCCTCCGAGCAGTCCACTATTAATGGTGGAGGAAGTCCCTGTGTGCCCCTCCGAGCAGTCCACTATTAATGGTGGAAGAAGTCCCTGTGTGCCCCTCCAAGCAGTCCACTATTAATGATGGAGGAAGTCCCTGTGTGCCCCTCCGAGCAGTCCACTATTAATGGTGGAGGAAGTCCCTGTGTGTCCCTCCGAGCAGTCCACTATTAATGATGGAGGAAGTCCCTGTGTGCCCCTCCGAGCAGTCCACTATTAATGATGGAGGAAGTCCCTGTGTGCCCCTCCGAGCAGTCCACTATTAATGGTGGAGGAAGTACCTGTGTGCCCCTCCGAGCAGTCCACTATTAATGGTGGAGGAAGTACCTGTGTGCCCCTCCGAGCAGTCCGCTATTAATGGTGGAGGAAGTACCTGTGTGCCCCTCCGAGCAGTCCACTATTAATGGTGGAGGAAGTCCCTGTGTGCCCCTCCGAGAAGTCCACTATTAATGGTGGAGGAAGTACATGTGTGCTCCTCCGAGCAGTCCACTATTAATGATGGAGGAAGTCCCTGTGTGCCCCTCTGAGCAGTCCATTATTAATGGTGGAAGAAGTCCCTGTGTGCCCCTCCGAGCAGTCCACTATTAATGGTGGAAGAAGTCCCTGTGTGCCCCTCCAAGCAGTCCACTATTAATGGTGGAGGAAGTACCTGTGTGTCCCTCCGAGCAGTCCACTATTAATGGTGGAGGAAGTACCTGTGTGTCCCTCCGAGCAGTCCACTATTAATGGTGGAGGAAGTACCTGTGTGTCCCTCCGAGCAGTCCACTATTAATGGTGGAGGAAGTACCTGTGTGTCCCTCCGAGCAGTCCACTATTAATGGTGGAGGAAGTCCCTGTGTGTCCCTCCGAGCAGTCCACTATTAATGGTGGAGGAAGTACATGTGTGCCCCTCCGAGCAGTCCACTATTAATGGTGGAGGAAGTACCTGTGTGCCCCTCCGAGCAGTCCGTTATTAATGGTGGAGGAAGTCCCTGTGTGTCCCTCCGAGCAGTCCACTATTAATGGTGGAAGAAGTCCCTGTGTGCCCCTCCGAGCAGTCCACTATTAATGGTGGAGGAAGTACCTGTGTGTCCCTCCGAGCAGTCCACTATTAATGGTGGAGGAAGTACCTGTGTGTCCCTCCGAGCAGTCCACTATTAATGGTGGAGGAAGTCCCGTGTCCCCTCCGAGCAGTCCTAAAAACCCCCCACAGTCCACTATTAATGGTGGAGAAGTCCCTGTGTGCCCCTCCGAGCAGTCCGCTATTAATGGTGGAGGAAGTACCTGTGTGTCCCTCCGAGCAGTCCGCTATTAATGGTGGAGGAAGTACCTGTGTGTCCCTCCGAGCAGTCCACTATTAATGGTGGAGGAAGTCCCTGTGTGCCCCTCCGAGCAGTCCGTTATTAAGGGTGGAGTAAGTCCCTGTGTGTCCCTCCGAGCAGTCCACTATTAATGGTGGAGGAAGTACATGTGTGCCCCTCCGAGCAGTCCACTATTAATGGTGGAAGAAGTCCCTGTGTGCCCCTCCGAGCAGTCCGTTATTAATGATGGAGGAAGTCCCTGTGTGCCCCTCCGAGCAGTCCACTATTAATGATGGAGGAAGTCCCTGTGTGCCCCTCCGAGCAGTCCGTTATTAATGTGGAGGAGTCCCTGTGTGCCCCCCGAGCAGTCCGTTATTAATGATGGAGGAAGTCCCTGTGTGCCCCTCCGAGCAGTCCACTATTAATGGTGGAGGAAGTCCCTGTGTGCCACTCCGAGCAGTCCACTATTAATGGTGGAGGAAGTCCCTGTGTGCCCCTCCGAGCAGTCCGTTATTAATGATGGAGGAAGTCCCTGTGTGCCCCTCCGAGCAGTCCACTATTAATGGTGGAGGAAGTCCCTGTGTGCCCCTCCGAGCAGTCCACTATTAATGGTGGAGGAAGTCCCTGTGTGCCATTCCAAGCAGTCCACTATTAATGGTGGAGGAAGTCCCTGTGTGCCCCTCCGAGCAGTCCGTTATTAATGGTGGAGGAAGTCCCTGTGTATCCCTCCGAGCAGTCCACTATTAATGGTGGAGGAAATCCCTGTGTGTCCCTCCGAGCAGTCCACTATTAATGGTGGAGGAAGTCCCTGTGTGCCCCTCCGAGCAGTCCACTATTAATGGTGGAGGAAGTACCTGTGTGCCCTTCCGAGCAGTCCACTATTAATGATGGAGGAAGTCCCTGTGTGTCCCTCCGAGCAGTCCACTATTAATGATGGAGGAAGTACCTGTGTGTCCCTCCGAGCAGTCCGTTATTAATGATGGAGGAAGTCCCTGTGTGCCCCTCCGAGCAGTCCACTATTAATGGTGGAGGAAGTACCTGTGTGCCCCTCCGAGCAGTCCACTATTAATGGTGGAGGAAGTCCCTGTGTGCCCCTCCGAGAAGTCCACTATTAATGGTGGAGGAAGTACATGTGTGCTCCTCCGAGCAGTCCACTATTAATGATGGAGGAAGTCCCTGTGTGCCCCTCTGAGCAGTCCATTATTAATGGTGGAAGAAGTCCCTGTGTGCCCCTCCGAGCAGTCCACTATTAATGGTGGAGGAAGTACCTGTGTGTCCCTCCGAGCAGTCCACTATTAATGGTGGAGGAAGTACCTGTGTGCCCCTCCGAGCAGTCCACTATTAATGGTGGAGGAAGTACATGTGTGCTCCTCCGAGCAGTCCACTATTAATGGTGGAAGAAGTCCCTGTGTGCCCCTCTGAGCAGTCCGTTATTAATGGTGGAGGAAGTCCCTGTGTGTCCCTCCGAGCAGTCCACAATTAATGGTGGAGGAAGTACCTGTGTGCCCCTCCGAGCAGTCCGTTATTAATGGTGGAGGAAGTCCCTGTGTGTCCCTCCGAGCAGTCCACTATTAATGGTGGAAGAAGTCCCTGTGTGCCCCTCCAAGCAGTCCACTATTAATGGTGGAGGAAGTCCCTGTGTGTCCCTCCGAGCAGTCCACTATTAATGATGGAGGAAGTCCCTGTGTGTCCCTCCGAGCAGTCCACTATTAATGGTGGAGGAAGTACCTGTGTGTCCCTCCGAGCAGTCCACTATTAATGGTGGAGGAAGTACCTGTGTGTCCCTCCGAGCAGTCCACTATTAATGGTGGAGGAAGTACCTGTGTGTCCCTCCGAGCAGTCCACTATTAATGGTGGAGGAAGTACCTGTGTGCCCCTCCGAGCAGTCCACTATTAATGGTGGAAGAAGTCCCTGTGTGCCCCTCCGAGCAGTCCGTTATTAATGATGGAGGAAGTCCCTGTGTGCCCCCCGAGCAGTCCGTTATTAATGATGGAGGAAGTCCCTGTGTGCCCCTCCGAGCAGTCCGTTATTAATGGTGGAGGAAGTCAATGTGTGCCCCTCCGAGCAGTCCGTTATTAATGATGGAGGAAGTCCCTGTGTGCCCCTCCGAGCAGTCCACTATTAATGGTGGAGGAAGTCCCTGTGTGCCACTCCGAGCAGTCCGTTATTAATGGTGGAGGAAGTCCCTGTGTGCCCCTCCGAGCAGTCCGTTATTAATGATGGAGGAAGTCCCTGTGTGCCCCTCCGAGCAGTCCACTATTAATGGTGGAGGAAGTCCCTGTGTGCCCCTCCGAGCAGTCCACTATTAATGGTGGAGGAAGTCCCTGTGTGCCATTCCAAGCAGTCCACTATTAATGGTGGAGGAAGTCCCTGTGTGCCCCTCCGAGCAGTCCGTTATTAATGGTGGAGGAAGTCCCTGTGTATCCCTCCGAGCAGTCCACTATTAATGGTGGAGGAAATCCCTGTGTGTCCCTCCGAGCAGTCCACTATTAATGGTGGAGGAAGTCCCTGTGTGCCACTCCGAGCAGTCCGTTATTAATGATGGAGGAAGTCCCTGTGTGCCCCTCCGAGCAGTCCACTATTAATGGTGGAAGAAGTCCCTGTGTGCCCCTCCGAGCAGTCCGCTATTAATGATGGAGGAAGTACCTGTGTGCCCCTCTGAGCAGTCCACTATTAATGATGGAGGAAGTCCCTGTGTGTCCCTCCGAGCAGTCCACTATTAATGGTGGAGGAAGTACCTGTGTGTCCCTCCGAGCAGTCCGTTATTAATGATGGAGGAAGTCCCTGTGTGCCCCTCCGAGCAGTCCACTATTAATGGTGGAGGAAGTACCTGTGTGTCCCTCCGAGCAGTCCGTTATTAATGATGGAGGAAGTCCCTGTGTGCCCCTCCGAGCAGTCCGTTATTAATGGTGGAGGAAGTCCCTGTGTGCCCCTCCGAGCAGTCCACTATTAATGGTGGAGGAAGTCCCTGTGTGCCATTCCAAGCAGTCCACTATTAATGGTGGAGGAAGTCCCTGTGTGCCCCTCCGAGCAGTCCGTTATTAATGGTGGAGGAAGTCCCTGTGTATCCCTCCGAGCAGTCCACTATTAATGGTGGAGGAAATCCCTGTGTGTCCCTCCGAGCAGTCCACTATTAATGGTGGAGGAAGTCCCTGTGTGCCACTCCGAGCAGTCCGTTATTAATGGTGGAGGAAGTCCCTGTGTGCCCCTCCGAGCAGTCCACTATTAATGGTGGAGGAAGTACCTGTGTGCCCCTCCGAGCAGTCCACTATTAATGGTGGAGGAAGTCCCTGTGTGCCCCTCCAAGCAGTCCACTATTAATGGTGGAGGAAGTCCCTGTGTGCCCCTCCGAGCAGTCCGTTATTAATGGTGGAGGAAGTCCCTGTGTATCCCTCCGAGCAGTCCACTATTAATGGTGGAGGAAGTCCCTGTGTGCCCCTCCGAGCAGTCCGCTATTAATGGTGGAGGAAGTCCCTGTGTGCCCCTCCAAGCAGTCCACTATTAATGGTGGAGGAAGTACCTGTGTGCCCCTCCGAGCAGTCCACTATTAATGGTGGAGGAAGTCCCTGTGTGCCCCTCCGAGCAGTCCGTTATTAATGGTGGAGGAAGTACATGTGTGTCCCTCCGAGCAGTCCACTATTAATGGTGGAGGAAGTACATGTGTGCTCCTCCGAGCAGTCCACTATTAATGATGGAGGAAGTCCCTGTGTGCCCCTCTGAGCAGTCCATTATTAATGGTGGAAGAAGTCCCTGTGTGCCCCTCCGAGCAGTCCACTATTAATGGTGGAAGAAGTCCCTGTGTGCCCCTCCGAGCAGTCCACTATTAATGGTGGAGGAAGTACCTGTGTGTCCCTCCGAGCAGTCCACTATTAATGGTGGAGGAAGTACCTGTGTGTCCCTCCGAGCAGTCCACTATTAATGGTGGAGAACCCCACACCACAAAAGAAGTCCCTGTGTGCCCCTCTGAGCAGTCCACTATTAATGGTGGAGGAAGTCCCTGTGTGTCCCTCCGAGCAGTCCACTATTAATGGTGGAGGAAGTACCTGTGTGCCCCTCCGAGCAGTCCACTATTAATGGTGGAGGAAGTCCCTGTGTGTCCCTCCGAGCAGTCCACTATTAATGGTAGGAAGTCCCTGTGTGCCCCTCCGAGCAGTCCACTATTAATGGTGGAGGAAGTCCCTGTGTGTCCCTCCGAGCAGTCCACTATTAATGATGGAGGAAGTCCCTGTGTGCCCCTCCGAGCAGTCCACTATTAATGGTGGAGGAAGTACCTGTGTGCCCCTCCGAGCAGTCCACTATTAATGGTGGAGGAAGTACCTGTGTGCCCCTCCGAGCAGTCCACTATTAATGGTGGAGGAAGTACCTGTGTGCCCCTCCGAGCAGTCCACTATTAATGGTGGAGGAAGTACCTGTGTGCCCCTCCGAGCAGTCCACTATTAATGGTGGAGGAAGTCCCTGTGTGCCCCTCCGAGCAGTCCACTATTAATGGTGGAGGAAGTACCTGTGTGCCCTCCGAGCAGTCCACTATTAATGATGGAGGAAGTCCCTGTGTGCCCCTCCAAGCAGTCCACTATTAATGGGGAGGAAGTCCCTGTGTGCCCCTCCGAGCAGTCCGTTATTAATGGTGGAGGAAGTCCCTGTGTGCCCCTCCGAGCAGTCCACTATTAATGGTGGAGGAAGTCCCTGTGTGCCACTCCGAGCAGTCCACTATTAATGGTGGAGGAAGTCCCTGTGTGTCCCTCCGAGCAGTCCGTTATTAATGGTGGAGGAAGTCCCTGTGTGCCCCTCTGAGCAGTCCGATATTAATGATGGAGGAAGTACCTGTGCCCCTCCGAGCAGTCCGCTATTAATGATTGAGGAAGTCCCTGTGTGCCCCTCCGAGCAGTCCGCTATTAATGGTGGAGGAAGTCCATCTGTGTCCCTCCGAGCAGTCCACTATTAATGGTGGAGGAAGTCCCTGTGTGTCCCTCCGAGCATGTTGACAGCTTCGTCACATGAAAGAATTCAGACACCTCCAGTTCATTTCGAACATACAACAGTATTGAATTCAATGACAATGTAATTATTCAGCCAAATTTGAATTATCTTTTTTTGCACTTTAGTTTTCTTTTCAGTATCATCTAGAATAAGTTTGTAAAATACAAATTCAATAAGCTGACAGAGACAGGGAAATCATGGCTTGCCAAACTGGCACTACGCCATATAAGAGATAAACCCATCCAATGGAAGATACTCAAGCGAATATGCATGTACCATATATATATAATACAGAAAGTATGTGTACGATATATATATAATACAGTAAGTATGTGTACCATATATATATAATACAGAAAGTATGTGTACCATATATACATAATACAGAAAGTATGTGTACCATATATATATAATACAGTAAGTATGTGTACCATATATATATAATACAGAAAGTATGTGTACCATATATACATAATACAGAAAGTATGTGTACCATATATATATAATACAGTAAGTATGTGTACCATATATATATATAATACAGTAAGTATGTGTACCATATATATACATAATATAGAACAGAAAGTATGTGTACCATATATATACATAATCTAGAACAGAAAGTATGTGTACCATATATATATAATACAGAATGTATGTGTACCATATATATATAATACAGAAAGTATGTGTACCATATATATATAATACAGAATGTATGTGTACCATATATATATATAATACAGAAAGTATGTGTACCATATATATATAATACAGAATGTATGTGTACCATATATACATAATACAGAAAGTATGTGTACCATATATATATAATACAGAATGTATGTGTACCATATATATATAATACAGAAAGTATGTGTACCATATATATATAATACAGAATGTATGTGTACCATATATATATAATACAGAAAGTATGTGTACCATATATATATAATACAGAATGTATGTGTACCATATATACATAATACAGAAAGTATGTGTACCATATATATATATAATACAGTAAGTATGTGTACCATATATATATAATACAGTAAGTATGTGTACCATATATATATAT